>ML675604.1:59201435-59546111 GCA_007922155.1 Mesoclemmys tuberculata | reverse complement strand
ATCATATTGGTCCCTTCTGACCTATGAGTCTATGAGTCTATTTACTAAAAGATTCCCAAAGGATCAGCCACAGTACCAGTTCACTATAAGCTTGGATCTTACCCAAAATACCACGCTGTCAGCCAATCCTTTAGTAACTAAAACTACAGGTTTATTAATAAAAGAAAACAAACAATTAGAGAAGTGTTAAAGGCTTAAAGCAATCAGATCATACAAATGATTTGAAAGTCCATATACATCAGGTTTCTAGAACAATTGTGGAGTTGCAGGCTTGTATAGTCCCTCTGGTATACATCCAGTACCTGGATGGGTCTAAGTCCTTCAGTTCAGTTGCAAAGTGTGTTGATCCGGAGGTGTGTCCGCAGCTGGACAGGAACAAAGACAAAATAGTTTCTGTGGTTTGATCTTATATACCCTCTGCCTCTGGCCATGCAGCTTGTGGAACTTTACAGGAACCCAAATGGAGTCCAGTCACATGGGCCAATCCTGGTGACCCTTCAGGTGTGCCTTTAGTTTCTTCCTGGGCCTTTTGCTTCTGTAAAGGTCTTGATAGGCCATTAAGCGGGCTATTGTCCTGCGGCCTCTCTGTCTGGGGCGTGTCTTCTACAGCACAGTTTGAAATACAGGTATATCAAAGATCTCCATAACTTCCTTCACACATATCACACATTTACAGAAATATTATCTTCGTACTCAGCATATCATAACTTTTCTAACAGTATCTGACATGGCATGTCTTACATGAATCGTTATGATTTTGATATATTAATGCCAAATAACACAAATGCCCCCCCACTCCAGTCAGCATGACACCCCTAATGCGAGACTGGTGTAGAAGGGAGTAATCGGAGCTCCCGAATACACCTCAAGGGCCCCCCCAATCGGGTCAGCATGACAACTGTATCTTGGGAAGAGCCTGTTTTGCCTCCCTATGTTGTATTTCTGTTTGGGGAGCATTTGTATAGACTCCCAGGATTGTGTTTCTGCAGTTAACGTGTGTCGGGGGAGTTAGGAATATCATTGCTTTCAATAATACTGTGTTCCTCTTACTACTTCTTAGGAGTGCCAATGAATTTTCTACCAAGTTTCTGTGAACTTACGAACAGGCTCACCGCTTGACTTCTGGTAACCAAAGCAGGGCTTGATTGCTACTTTGGTTCAGGCCTCAGACCTGGCCTGTTATACTAGGCCTCATGTCTCAGGCTCTTACTTTTTACTAGACTTCCCACAACTCTTTCTGTCCCCTTCAACTATGTAATGCCTTATTTTATTTCTTTACACCTGCATCTTTGTGCATCAGGCCTTATAGCCTTTGAATCAGCACCAGACTGCTAGCCCACCTTTGCTTTTGTAAAACAGAAGAATTAGTCCAATTACAATTGTGAAAATCTTGATCAAGTTACAATGTAATTCTGTTTAATCTTCCTCTTTTGTCATATTCTACATTTATAGCAGTTAATAATAATGAATACTGAGCACAGATAAAGTTCTGTGCAAACAGCTAATATGAGATTGGCTTATAGAATTCTACAGTAAATAGTCCTAGCATTTAAAATATCCACTTTTAAGTGGAAAAAAAAGGGCAAATTTTCAAGCACAGTAGACAAGTGGTTTTTATTTTTGCAAACCAGGTCCTTTGAAACAGTACCTTTTTGTGAATTACTGCTCCAAGATCAATTAAAAAGTAATGAGTCTATCAATCTGTAAAAAGGGCACTGTATTTTTAATTTAAAAATTAAAATGTTAATCATCACACTTCTCTTTTAAGATTCCCAAAGTCCTGTTGCTTATACCAGCATTGTCTTCACTATATATGTTCAGGACAATGGGGTTTTGCCAGATTGAACATCTAACCTGAAATCCTGATAAAGATAAATTAATATATGACCTCCTATACTACAGAGTGCAGAAAAACCTGAGTGCCTTATTACATGAGCTATTTGTTCTTTCCAGATAACCAAAAGGAGTGACCCTTGCATTGATCTATAATATAAGGTTTTCTTTGAGGCATTTAAAAAAAGTCTGCCTGAAAGAAACCCTTATCAGCCTTCCCTGACTACTTCTGATGACTGATAACAAAGCATCTGAAAGCAGACTTATGTTTAGGATAGCCGTATTGTACTCAGGAGATGCAATGGCATTTTTAAAGGACTAGAATATTATTATCTCCACAGCTAGGCAAGTGTGCGGGACTCCCTTCAGTGAATGTCACATTTTAGGGTTTTTTTTAAAGGAATTCTGAATTTGCTTGGAATTTCAGCATAAGTAGCACTTAAGTAAAATCAGCAGAGGGATGAAAAGGCTTAAGGGTTATTTTTGAGCTATACAAAGTTAAATATGAAATATTCATATTTTTGGCTGCAGAGTTTGTTTAATGAATATTTTATTGCTCAGTCCTATTTTTCTCTCTCTCTCACTTTACTTTTTCCCCTTCACTTAAATAGTGGTTAGAAATCGTGTTTCGGTGTCAGTTCTCTTTCTTACACTCTCCTTTCTCTCTGATTGCTCCTGTTTCCTTTATTTATTAATTAACTTATTGTTAAAAAGCACATAAAAATACAATTTGAAGTATTTTCTTGCTCATTGTGCACTCCTGTTATTCACTTTTTCAGCATGCATTTCTCCCCTGACAAACACCACTCGGCCTTGAGCTAGCTTGGCACTCAGATAAGAAAAGGAAATGATATAATTGGCAGGGTGGTAGAGCTGCCCATTATTAAGGTTGCTCAACATGTCCCATTATAAGACCCTGTTTTCAGTTACTTAAAACTTTGCCAAACTTTAGCTGTTCAAACTGAATGTTTACATGCCAAGTGTCTGCATCAGGTAATGCTTGTTTTGGAAAAGTTTAGCCAAAATTGTTCAGCCATTTCCTTACATGAGACATAATACATTGTTTTCCCCATGTTAAAAAATTCTGATGACCTTTTCTTTGAAGAACTTTAGTGTGCGCCCTCTCCCATGCTTTGGAGCAGCGACTTGATTTGTGACAAGAAGTTGCCTTTCTGTCAAACATGTATCTTTTGCTTTCCATATGAAAATCAACACAAATCTGATCAAGTTGTAAGCCTGTGAAAAATCACAGATCATACATACTCAGTAGAGGCTTCAATTTCAGTAGCTAAAATTTCTGAAGATTCCATGTTTGTTGAGCATGCTCAAGACTTTCACAACTCTTTGTAGCAATCAGAGGGTATGTATTACGACAGTCTTTGATTTCACAGGACCCCTGCTTCATTCAGTGCAGATTAGACCTGTTCTGTAGACGAACGAAGGTCATGTAGTAAAAGAGGCAGTTGTCTATAATACCCTCCTTTATTAGTTGCTAAAGCTGGAAGGTGTGTAGTGAATGAGGGAAGGGATTGCAGGAACAGACGAAGGGATGGTCTCATGTTCAAGTCAGTTGAAATTCACCTTGGAGAATTGGGTTCTGCTGTCCTGTGATGATTTTGAGGGGTCTGTATTTACAGTTTATGTATTCTAGTTAATATTATGAAGTTGCTCTTATGAAAGCTGCTGTATCATGAATATCCCTCTGTATGTGTATCCACATGTCCTTCAAGCTGGAAGGAGTGTCCTTCCCAGGCTGATGACAATGGACAATTAACTTTTAACAGCTGGTCTATAGATATGCTAAAGGTTAATTCTGGCATTTCATAGCATTTGAATGCTTGACTTTGCAACCTTAATATTATTCTTTTTACTTAGTTTTTTAGTTTTTTCAACAGAGCTATGCTGATTTACACCAATTTAGGATCTAGTTCATTATGTTTTAGGAACTCTTTGGGTCTTAAAACTAGAAGAAAATTTAGTTTTCCATTGGTATAATTGAGCTTATTCTGTCATCTTTTTTTAAAGTATCTGGTTTTGTGGAAGCCCATTGGGCATGATCAGGAGAAGCATGGTAAAGAGCAATTCCACTGGGTAAATACTACTGCGATAATAAAGTCTGAGGAAATTATCTGTCAGTATTCATTAATCCACACCTTTAGTCATTCATAAGAATGAGTTAACCCTACACTCTTCCAGTGGTACCCTCTATATGCAGATCACTCCTCATATGTAATGGGAATGAGAGGGATCCACTTATTCTGGACTCAGTGGAGGCTCTTCATTTGTCTATGGGGATATGCAAGTGGAGAGCAGTTAGAGAGTTGTTGGTTTGGGGCTGTGACTAAAGAGGATGCCCACCATTCTCCTTTCCCATCCCCTGACCCCACACTGAAAGTATTACTGAATTAATTTTCTGCTGGCTAATCTGTGTGGTGCTGGTCCCTGAGGCACTTGCTGTCTGACTAAGCCTGTGGTTCCAATGACAGCTGCATTGCTACGGAGTGCGGGAGTGGGAATAGGGGGACATATAGCTGGCACATGCAACAGGAGGCTTCATGTATCTTTCTCCCAAGATCTGTGGTTAGTTGGGGGACAAATTGCTGCAAAGAAAATTTTTGGAGATTTTTCTAGTATGTTGCAGTTTCCAATGAGAGAGAGCAAGACAGCCAAGAGTTATTCCTGGAACACTAAGGATTCCTTTGCTATTTTTCAGAAGTGAGGTTTGATTCACTGTCACCCCAAGTGAAGTACACTGCTTAGCTATCATGCTCTGCCTCAGATGTGGCTGCATATTAGTAATGAGTGCATTATGTTTATGACGTGTATTTCTTTATATCCTTTTAAAAGAAGGACATTTATAAATGTAATCCCTTCAAAGCAGAGAACATGTTTGTACAACCCCTTATGTTAGTAGTTGTACGCATTATTTTAATACTACGTTTACTTGGGTAATAGCACTAATTGAAGGAAATGCATATCTATTCAAGTCTAAACTATGCAAAACTTGTTGCTGTACTCACCTGCTGCTCCAAAAGAGTTACCTCAGCAATATGGCAACTTCATGAAGTAGTGACAAATTTCTGGGTTTAAAAATTATTACAGTAGTGTAACTGTATTAAAGCTTTTTCCTTTGGTTAGGGCTACATGAGTTTACAGGAGGACTCAAATTCATTCATCAAGACATAATTGGTTTCCTTCTCCAGTCCACTTACCTACCTTTCCTTCTCTTCTCCTTTCTTTCATCTATCAAACTAGCTTCTTATGTGCCCTCCTCCCCCAATGTATCTGAATGCCTCCCAAAATTATAAAGTGTACACATAAAGACATCTTTGTGTCTTTCTCTCTGTTCCTCACCCTCCAGTTAGCAGGTATTGGACATGGTTTACCAAGGATGTTTTGTTTCTCTGTTTTTAATGCAATGTGACTGAAGATGTAGGTTTTATATTTTACTCTGAAGATGCTGATGCACATGGTCTTCGTGATGTCTTCCAAGAATAATTTTTAGATTTGTGGGCCAGTTAGCATGACAGCTCTGGTTCCTGCCCATTGGACTTTCACTCCTGAGGATGACAGTTCCTTTGTCCAGTGCAATATAGTTGTCTTGGAAAGTCAAAATAATGATTACTCAAGGTGAACCAGGCCCTCTGGTAACTTGGGCAGCCACTCTTCTCTGCTTGCCCTTCTACCACTGCCTCTTCCTTTCTCTTCCCTAAAGGCATTTTCATTCCATTCACACTGATGTTTATCAGTCTGATGGTGACTTTTAGCCCCATGCTCAATCTACAAGTTTTTTTAGTGCCCTGAAAAGCACTCTTTAGTTCCTCATCAAAAAATACACACCACAGTCACATACTAGAGGTCACAACCAGACAGAATTTACTGCACAATTGACACCAGTACATTTTTTATTTGGCTACTCACCAGATTGCTAAATGGATGGAAGCTGCTCAGGCAGCGTAGTGAATTGTGATGGGAAGAGGCAACAGGGATCTAGCCTCTTTTAGCATAAGACTTCTGTTTTGTTTTGTTTTTGTGATTCAGATGCTTCATACCTGAGGAGATGGAGTACCATCTTCTCTTTCCTGCTGAGGATTTAAACTATTCTGAAAGCTAAGGAATTGGGAAAAGTATGCATAATTACTCTTCAGAGTTATCTTTCCAACAAATATTTTTATACAACATTTAAATACAGTTGATATCAGTAATAAAACTCAATCACCTTTCTTTTCAGGAAAAGGGCTCATATTAAAATCATCACTTCATTACTCTTAGTAATAAAAAAATGCAATGCATCTGACTTAGTAATAATCTTTCATTTAAGTTTTCTTCACATAAATATTGTAAGAAATTCACTAGGTTCTAAGATTGTCTTAACAGGGAAATGTCATTTTCCTGCTTCAGAGGTGGGAGGATTTTCACAACATAAGTAGTTGGCCCCAACTGCATTCTTTCTTTGAAGTAGTTAGTTGGTAGGAGCAATTAGATTGTGTCCAGAGCCCTGTTGTGAGTCTGTACTCTGGTGGAGGGCATGTGATGCTTTCACCCCGGCTGCAGATGCCCAGAAGGTATAAAACTGTACTGATGCCTGTCAGCATGTATGGGATCACTTCTAGTAACTTTGTGTGGACATTACCTATGTGTTTTTATGATAGTGTGTACTTTCAGATTGTCAGACCAGAACGCCAGTACTCACAAACTAGCTGAGCAATAGTGATTTATTCAAGAATAATTGTGTCCAATCATTCATTATAGCAGTGAGAATAAATTGTCTTCTGATGAAAGCCAGCCGTGTGCACTACATTGGACATCTTATATCATCAGGTCACCGGAACCCATTCATGTTTTTTTCTCTTTCTCTTTTTTTATAACGTTTAGTGTTCAAAAATAGAACTAACCACAAATGACCCTCAGCAACCCCTAGAAGGACTTTTTAAAAAATGAATTGGGCCCCTAGCTTTGTGATTAACGATAAACTGCAGGTTCAGATACAATCCTTAGAAGCTGGCTATATAGGAATCTAGTATGTTTGCACAATGTATACCCTTTCATATAGTGGGGCAGGACTTTTCCAGTCATTATATACACTCATTTAGTTTCTGCCTGCTGCAAGAAATTAGTACTGTTCACACTTGTTTAGGCTTAATAAATACCATTTTAGCTAAAGTATGGGGCTAAGGTCACCATCTGCCACACAGAAATGCCAATTTTGAATGAGCAACAGTAGGAAGAGTGTCTTTCATTCTTAGACACTTTCAGAAAGAACTTCAAATATGTGAAACCCTAATTGATTCCAGCTCCTATCAGATCACAGGAATTCATTTACATATCAGATTTTCAGTGCTGTAATTACAGGTATATGTATTTAAACAGCAGTTTGTCTATACTGCCTTCACGAGAGTTGCAAGGAATATGGTGTTCTCTTTCCTTCCTTTATTTACATTTAATAACATCTGTTTGTATAGTATGCCCACATTCACAAGCTTTCAGAAGTATTATCTGAAATTTCTGTGAAATTAATGGCCAACTTAATGGAACTGCTATCACA
The DNA here is from genome assembly GCA_007922155.1 of Mesoclemmys tuberculata. Lineage (NCBI taxonomy): Eukaryota > Metazoa > Chordata > Testudines > Chelidae > Mesoclemmys > Mesoclemmys tuberculata. The sequence continues at coordinate 59,538,733 of ML675604.1, read as the reverse complement.
CCACATTTGATTTGGCCCATTATCTTAAACTATCCAAACTATACAAATATGATCTGAAATGTTTGAAAAAAAAATCCTTCTCAAATTTGCACTCTTCCTTATAACAGTTCAATTGTGTTTCTTAAGTGGCAAAGTATGGTATGATACATGATGAGCTTCCTTCCCTTTCCCTCCCCCCCCAAAAAAAATACAGTATAAAGAAATCTTGTCACATGTTCTGTGGGTTATAAAGAACATTTATGCTTATTTATTCAGAGTGCATATACTGTATGCCATGCATAATTAATAACTGCAGAATGAATGATTGAATATGACCTATTCATGACCAGAATGTTTGCACCCTAATGAAGGAGATTAAAAAATGCTTCTGCATCTGAGGAACTGAAGAGCTCTTTTTCTCACTTGCATTTAGTAACATCTGCTTTTTCAAAATTATATTCAAGGTTACATAGCCTTTCAAAATAAGATCTGGAACTTATGTTTGGATATATTTTAAAATTTTCATTATTAATCTAAAAACATTCTGGTCATGATAAAATCATATTTAAACATTTGTTCTGCAGTTATTTGTTATATTGAATTCTTAAGTTTTAATAAATCTTATCTTTTCATACTTATCCGACTTAAACAATAAAGGGAGAGGTGTCATGTATCAGCCATATATAGAAAGGGAAAATCAAAGTGTGTATGGGTGAAAGCATTCAAGACACTAACTAACAGTACTGTTAATTGCTTCTTATTTTCACAAAGTACAAAATAAAAAATAATAGATTGTTGTGCTGATGGCTTGGTAGCAAAAGAAAGATAAATTACTTGTAATATTGACAGAAATACTCATGGATCCAAAAATTAAGGTAGATTATTTTCACTCCTATGATTGCAAAATTCTAAATCCATGTTTATTGATATTCTGTACCCTACCAGGGACTCATATTTTTGGCTGTTTTCTAATCTGATCACCAAGAGGAATATTTAAAATGGCATCACCATTCCTACAATTGCAGCTCTTTTTGGCCCTACTCAGTAAATTTATATTTCCACAAAGGATATGTCTACATTGAAAGTGAAGATGTGATTGTAGCATAGGTAGGCATGGACACATGGGTAACAATAGTAGTGGAGATGTGGCAGCATGGGCTACCAAGCCAAGTATGTACCCAGATTTCCCAGAAGTCTTGTACTTGGATGAGTCACTTGAATACAAGCTCTTGCTGTTGTTGTTACTTGTGCTAGCTACATTTAAAGCTAGTATGTTTGTGCCTACCCATGCTACAATCATACCTTCATTAAAAGTGCAGGCATATCCAATGTCTTACTCCTTCGCCTTTATCAGTATTGACCTTTTACAAATTTCCTAAAAAATTACCATGGCTGCCTGGATGGGTTGAAGGTCTTGAATTTGTTTTACTCTTTGTCCTGATGTTTGATTTGATCTCACAGAAACTGTTGGAATGGGTATTGACCCATTGGTTGCTCTTTATCTCAAATGTCACTAGCTGGGTTTTTTTGTGTGCGTGTCCAGTTTGATGGCCCAAGTCTTGCAATAGTTGTAATTCTAACTTCATTGGCTACAGATGTTTGGAATTTGGAAATTTGGAAATTCCAAGTTACCTGGCCTTTTACCCAATTGGTACTATTCTTTTAAGAAGATGTTTTGATATGAGCCCAGAGTCTAACAAACAGCTTTATTCCACCCCCGCTTTAATTAAAGTAGCGATCAGCGCCTGAGCCAGTGTGCGTTAGCCAGTCTCTCTGGCTCACTCAGGCACTAACAAAACAGCCCCTTTCCAAGGCTTGCATTGTAATAGTTACAATGCCAGACAGCTGTGCCAGTCAGGGTCTCTTCCTCCTTGATCTCCAGAAAACATCTCCTCTTCAACCTTCTCCAGAAGAAACCTCTCTCCTTCTGAAGGAATTTTTATAAGAGTTATAATTAATTTCAGCTGAAGTCTTTCTGTGTGCATAAGGTCATTTCAATCCCTTTCCTTATTACTAAATAGAAAAATGCATATTAATTACACCTAAAATATTTTTGTAAAAACTCCTCAATTATACAAAAAAGAGAACTCAACCAAAATAGACATTTACAAAGCTCATGGATTTTGTGAATACTACTACAAAACCTTGCCCAGGAATACAAGTTTCAAAAAGTAAAATTATAAACACAGTTATGTCTTAACAAACTAATTCATCAAAATAATGAAATAGTCAGGTCTAGCAGACACGATGGTTAAAAGCTGGAGTCACCACTGACTTATATACATTAGTACAATCATTGAGTTGCACCATTGGTAGCAGTGCTGGGAGCTTTCAGGGAAAATAGGCTTGCACTGTCTTTACCTGTCTCTTCTAGAGACAGTAGCCAAAGGCAGGCAAAGTTTTAAAGGTGTTGTGCCCAGTCCCTGATCCAGCAAAGTGCTTAAGCTCGAGTATCAGTGGAGTCACCTGTAGGAGCCAGGTTTTCTTTTAGAAGTGTGCAGTCCCTCCTATAAATTTTAATGCCAAATTTGTTTCATGTTTTGGTACCAGATAATATTTTTGTTTGATTTCATGCAGCAGCTATGCCTACATTCTTAGAATGATTCAGGCACAATAGACTTTGAAAAGAAGTGCATCACTGCTAACAATCAACATTTTCCTCAAGCTAGTTGCTCGCATATGTAGTTGAACAGAACTCACAAGATTATCTGCTATAGAGCCATCTGGTGACTCACAATTTCATAATTACATTATTCAAATTCTTGTGTGTGGAGCTGCAAAAGAGTTCAGGTTTATTAACATACAATATATTTTAAAGGCTAAACATTTTCTTGTCTGGAGCTGGTGCACAATGGGGAGGATATAAGTGGGAAAAGGGCTTAGGTAACCCACCCCCCTTGTATAAGCAGCATGACAGGGATTCTTTATAGCACTCAAGAAAGAGTTAGAAGGGAGGGTTGTCTAACAGAGAGACCCAAGCACCATGGCCCTGAGGAAACATGATAAATCTAATCCCCATCTGGCCAGCATGTATGCTACAGTCAGCAACAAGCACTAGCCTGGGGCGCACTGAGCTGCTGCTCACAGGAGCAATAAAGCGTGCCTTACAATGCAGTAAAATCCTGCTCTGATTAGCAGCATTCCTGTAATGGACAGCATATTCAGTTTAGGCTCTGCTCTCACTCAGAGTGCAAGTTAAGCCAACAACTTAATCCTAAAAAGAGAGACGTAACTTTTGTACAGAGCTTAATATGGTTCCATTATGAAAAGTGACTCTCAAAATGGTATGGATCTAGGTTTACTGAACTGTAATGACTTCCATGTCAAATGTACTCAGTTTATAAATAAAAACAATAAATGCCAACTGACGCTGGGATCTGAGAAGCTGTGTTTTATTCATGTATTATCATGAGTCGAAAAGGTTTTGCAGGTGACATTTATATGTTGATATGTTGAATTCCATCTCCATTATCCTCAATGACATCAGCCCATTCTTAATGTCAGGAGTGCATTTGCAAAAGTGTAACTGATGGGAACGAAAGAAACAATTTTGTTGATGATGCCCAAGAAGGAGCCCAGCTCACTCTTTTAGCTGTGTTGTATCTCTAGGGCTAACAGAAGTAAAAACGTTTTGTCGATAAAGTGAGAAAATGATTCTGAATACAGAAACGGGGTTAATGAATAAAAAGTATGCAGTCACTTTCCAGAGTATAAATCAACAAAATCAGATAGTGCTATTGTAGGCCTTCTTAGTACAAGCTTTAGAAAATCAAATATATTGCTCAGACATAGCCCCTGAATTAAAAATATAAGCTGCTGTATTTCTTTAGTTTTCCTGAAAAGAATAAACTGTTGTTGAAGAAATAAATGGGCAACAATATACAACAGAGAAAATGTATCAGTGAGATCAGAGGACAGACAGTGATTATGACTATGCTTCTATTTACAGTTGTGCTGCAGTCTGGTTTCAGATTCTGGTTGCTTTACAGTCTGTTAAAAATTCTTTTGACAATATCCTTCTGTATCTTTATGCATTGTTTTTCCTCAAAGCCATGTGAAACAATGATTCAAGTCCCTTCTGTCATATTTAATGGTCAGTAGAAGTCAGAAGTAAGAGGCAAGACCTTCTCCTGAAATTGACATCATGGGGCCAGATGCAATGCACCCGAGGGTGCTGAGGGAGTTAGCTGATGTGATTTCAGAGCCATTGGCTATTATCTTTGAAAGCTCGTGGCAATTGGAGGAGGTCCCTGATGACTGGAAAAAAGCAAATATAGTTCCCATCTTCAAGACAGGGAAGAAAGAGGATCAAGGGAACTACAGGCCGGTCAGCCTCACCTCAATACCTGGAAAAATCATGGAGCAGCTCCTCAAGGAATCCATTTTAAGGCACTTAAAAGACAGGAAGGTGATCAGGAGCAGTCCACATGGATTCACCAAGGCAAGTCATGCGTGACCAGCCTGATTGCTTTCTATGAAGAGGTGACTGGTTCTGTGGAGGTGGGGAAAGCGGTGGACATGATATACCTTGATTTTACCAAAGCTTTTGATACAGTCACCCACAGTATTATTATTAGCAAGTTAAAAAAGTATGGGTTGGATGAATGGACTGTAAAATGGATAGAGAACTGGCTAGAGCATAGGGCTCAACGAGTAGTGATCAATGGCTTCATGTCTAGCTGGCAGCTGGTCACAAGTGGAGTGCCCCAGGGGTCGGTCCTGGGGCCGGTTTTGTTCAACATCTTCATTCCTGATCTGGAAGAGGGGGTAGATTGCACCCTCAGCAAGTTCGCAGATGACACTAAGCTGGGGGAGTGGTAGATACCCTGGAAGGGAGGGATAGGATACAGAAGGACCTAAACAAATTGGAAGATTGGGCCAAAAAAAATCTGATGAGGTTCAACAAGGACAAGTGCAGAGTCCTGCACTTAGGATGGAATAATCCTATGCACAGCTACAGACTGGGGACCGACGAGCTTGGCAGCAGTTCTGCAGAAAAGAATCTGGGGGTTACAGTGCATAAGAAGCTGGTTATGAGTCAGCAGTGTGCCCTGGTTACCCAGAAGACTAATGGCATTTTGGGCTGCATTAGTAAGAGCATTGCCAGCAGATGGAGGGAAGTGATTATTCCCCTCTGTTCGGCATTGTTGAGGCCACATTTGGAGTATTGTGTCCAGTTTTGGGCACCCCACTATAAAAAGGATGTGGACAAGTTGGAGAGAGTCCAGAAGAGAGCAACAGAAATGATTAGGGGGCTGGACCAAAAGACTTATGAGGAGAGGCTGAAAGAACTAGGCCTGTTTAGTTTGCAGAAGAGAAGAATGAGGGGGGATTTGATAGCAGCCTTTAACTACCTGAAAGGGAGTTTCAGGGAGGATGGAGCTAGGCTGTTTTCAGTGATGGCAGATGACAGAACAAGGAGCAATGTTCTCAAGTTGCAGAGGGTGAGGTCCAGGTTGGACATTAGGAGAAAGTTTTTCACTAGGAGAGTGGTGAAGCATTGGAATGGGTTACGTAGGGAGGTGCTGGCATTTCCATCTTTAGAGGTTTTTAAGCTGCGGCTTGACAAAACCCTCGCTGGGATGATTTAGCTGAGGTTGGTCCTGCTTTGAGCAGGGGGTTGGACTAGATGACCTCCTGAGGTCCCTTTCAATCTAATATTGTATGATTCTGTTCTATGATATGTTCTTCGCCTCCCACCCAGTATTTGGAATGATTGCAGAAGACTCAGATGCTTCAACCAGCACTTTCTAGCAGAGCCCTAGAGAATGATTTTAATTTCTCATAAGAAGATGTATCAGTTCATCAGTGTAGGCTTTTGTATCATGAGAAAATATTCAAGATTATATTACTGTAATTTTACTACACTGGTTATGATCTGAATCTTGGATTTTGCCATACCTGTATGAGCCAGGATAGTGAATTTCTGAGAGGAAGCTAGAAAACAGTACCCGTTTAAAGAGGTTGATTCTGAGCCTCTTGCACGCAATATTTATAGTGCTAGAAATCTGAATTTTATAGCCATTAAAGGGAGCACATCTGTAATTCTCTTTTTAATGACATCATTTTCTTTAGCAAAAAGATTGGCTGAGATCTCTTTGCTCTTAAAATCCTCATCTTTTTCTGTTCTTCCCAAAGCATAGAGTGATTTGCTCAAGTCTGTGCATACAGTGACGATATTTTTACCATCAATATTCTTATAGGGAAAATATAATACAAGTTGTAAGATATTGGTGCTATGACTAGAGGAAGGATCTTTGAAACCTGCAAGTAGCTTTAAATCTATATGCTTCTTTTAAACATTCAGATCTGAATCACACTAATGTTTGTCTCTTTTATTCATAAGAGTGCACCATTAAAAAAAGGAGTAGAGTCAGCAATGAAGGAGGTATTTCTATACAAATACAAATATACCTAAACATATCTCTTCACTGAGGGTTTAATTGTACCCCATATGGTAATACCATAGTATACCTCACAAAACCTGTGTGAGGTTAGATGGTATGGTGATGAAGAAAGAAAATGGTAAAGATATGTATGTGGTGCGTCCTCTGCGTTTTTCTGCAACTGTTGTGGGATTTACCAAAAGAAAGCAAGGATCGTCTTAGTACAAATGAAAAATGTACAAATGAAAAATAGGCTTTAGAAGTGTAATAAGATGATAGAGGCCCAACAAAGTCCAACCATAATACTAACTTGTGAAAAACACAGCTATGACCTAAAGATACATTACTGATTGTTTAGCTGTGTTGTGGATTTGCAATCCATCTACAGTATTTTGTTATGTTTTACACCAGGAAAATTAGGAGTGTTAGTTTGTATCCTTTGTTTTATTAGGATAGTTTTATAGCTTTGGTTGCATCTAAAATAGATTTAATTTCCTTCAGATACACCTGGGGACTAGTGGTTGGAATCAGAAAGAGCAAGAGCACCAAAATTACATAGTTAATATTAGTAATTTGGATTTTACTTCCAAGATATCCAGCTAGTTTGACACTGAATAAATTGTTCACTACAATATTTAATAGCACATGTTAAAAACTTTATAAATATCTAGAGTTATTTATTTCCAGAAGGACTAATGTTCTTTGCTTTTCTTTTTGTAATTGAATGTAACCTGCATCCAGAGTTAAGTTCAGTATTCCGTAAAGACTGACTAGTTTAGTCTGGATTTGCTCTACTTCAGAACATGCTAATCAATTAATTGGGCATTTCAGAAAACAAGTCTGTGGGCATGCTCTTAAGGGGGAGCTTTTGGTATTATGTTTCAAAATATCAGTCTACTGCAGCATATTGCTAATTGGATTACATTGAATGCTTACTACTCTGGCATTTTTATTTTGGTTTCATTTATAATAAATAAACATTTTTTCACTTTTCATCTGCTGATATGGAAAATAAATGATATGGCAGTGTTGAGGCTCTAGTCAGACAGATGTCAAGAAGGAAAAGTGAAAGAATGGAGCATTTTTATTGTCTAAGGTTTCTGTGGTGGTGTTTGCCTGAAGAATCAAAACAGACTTTCTTGACCAATGGGTTAGATGTGGGTGTTGTGGGACCATTGAAGGTTTTTTTTTGTTAAAATTGCTAAAATTAAAATAAGTACCAGTTTTGTGAAAAGATTTGAAAGTAATGTACAATTCACTACATTCTTAAAGGACAATAAATGGATGCAAGTCAGTCTAATTTAGGATAAATACCAGTTAAATTCTGCTTTAATTCATTTCTTGTGTTAGAAGTTCTCCTTTCCATGGAATGATGGAAAAAGTTTGTGTTCATTACCAGAGAGCAAGTTTGATCTGAATTTGCTCTACTTTAGAACATGCTAATCAATTAATTGGGCATTTCAGGTAGTGGTAAGGGTAATAACAATTCTATGGAATTAAATTTGAAGAAGATTATTTGAACTCATTTTAGCATTTAGCATGCTTAAAGTTTTAGATGTGGTGATTTGTTTTAGAAAATTAAGAAGTAGTTGCTTGTAACATTCTAACAATCACAGCACAATTTTGCCAGAGATCTCTGATTCAAAAAGGGCTTGCCTTTCAGATACATGCTGTTAATATGCTACTTATTTTTATGTGTAATAGCAAACAGTATTCTTCACAACTAAACACAGGGTCAAATCCCTTCACCTAGTATAAATTAGCACAGCTCCATTGAATGTTTAAAATGTGCAAGACAAAGCTCTGACTTTCCAGTTGTGACGTCAATTTCATATTTCAACAGTCAAATTAACTTTACTAGTGGTTCACTCAATAACTGATGACAAATAGGTGACAGAAAAGCTGTGGGTGTTTTTACTTAGGTCTTGATGAAATTTTGCATTGAAAGCTTTTGATCTAAGCGTGGAGTCATGGTATTGAGATAAAAGAGCTTGCTAAAAAGAAAACTGGATCATCAAACCAGGAAACAAAGGGTATAAATGTTAATTTTTCTAGATTTAAAGGGGTGTGACAGGCTGCTTGGAGCAATGGTAGGTCTGTCAATGGACTCTGCATGTTTGGTTACTTTCAAGCACCTATGAAACATGCGTTATTAAAACTGAAATGGAAATGCCACTTCAAGGCTCAGACATAAAAGACAGAGGGCTTGTTTCATCTATAGTTCTCAAAATTAAAGAAAAAAGACTTTGCTTCTGCAGTCATACAGGCTGAGACCCTACCAAAATCTTCCTGTAGTTTCAACTTCTTTCCCTTCATGACTGCTGGTGTACATACACAGCCACTGAGGAATCCTGCTACCAGTGCGGGTTATCAGAATTCCTGTAGGAAGCTGCTGCAGACCCATTCATCCCAGAATTTTTGTTTGGATAGCAGTTTTAGCTCCCTGCCAGCAGTGCTTAAAGTGGTCTGAAAAAAGTGAAGGCTCTACCATAATCTGGGAATAGCAGCTTTAGTAAAACAATGCTGGAAGTGGCCCCCTCAGCAACCCAGCTTTATTGTTTTCATTTTTGGTCGGGTGTGCAACCCTTGTCACCCCCCCCCACACTTTTAGCATTGCCTCCCAGCCAGAAGCTGAATAGGATCCCTTTGCTCTATCATAAGAGCTTATGTGAATGTTAGCAACCCAGGGCTCGTTTGGGAACTTTACTGGAGTGTTTGGGGTATGTAAATAACTTTGGTATGATTATCAAATATAAAATCTGTAATACAAAATCAGTGGATATGAGATAATGAAGAAGTTTTGTCCTCTTAGGTGTCTTGGTTCTCAAATAAGAGAACATTTTAAGTGTAGATAAATGTAATTGAATGGGCCAAATTCAATTCTGCTGGAAGGAGCGCAATTCCAGTTAGGCCAGATAGGTCTAGATAAGGTCCTCCAGAAATCCATTTTGAGGCACTTGGAGGAGAGGAAGGTGATCAGGAAGACTCAGCATGGATTCTACAAGGGCAAGTCATGGCTGACTAATCTGATTACCTTCTATGATGAGGTGACTGACTCTGTAGATGTGGGGAAAGCGGTGAATGTGATATATCTTGACGTTAGCAAAGGTTTTTCATACAATCTCCCACAGTATTCTTGCTGGCAAGTTAAAGAAGTATGGGTTGGATGAATGGCCTAAAGGTGGATAGAAAGCTGGCTACATCCTGGGACTCAACGGGTAGTGATCAGTTGGCAGCCGGTAACAAGCGGAGTGCCCCAGGGCTTGGTCCTGGGGCCAGTTTTGTTCAACACCTTAATTAATGATTTGGAGGATTCCACCCTCAGCAACTTTTCAGATGACACTAAGCTGGGAAGCATGATAGATACACTGGAGGGTAGGGGTAGGATACAAAGTGACCTAAACACATTGGAGGATTGGGCCAGACGAAATCTGATGAGGTTCAATAAGGACAAGTGCAGAGTCCTGTACTTAGGATGAAAGAATCCATGCAATACTACAGACTGGTTAGGCAGCAGTTCTGCAGAAAAGGACCTGGGGGTTACAGTGGACAAAAAGCTGGATATGAATCAACAGTGTGCCCTTATAGCCGAGAAGGCTAATGTATACTGTACTGCATTATTAGGAGCATTCCCAGCACATCAAAGGAAGTGATTATTCCCTTCTATTCAACATTGGGGAGGCGACATTTGGAGTATTGTGTCCAGTCTTGGGCCACACACTACAGGAAGAATGTGGACAAATTGGAAAAAGTCTAGCAGAAGACAAAAATATGATAAGGGAGCAGGAACACATGACTTATGAGGGAAGTGGGCTTGTTTAGTCTGCAGAAGAGAAAAATGAGAAGGAATTTGATTGCGGCCTTCAACTACCTGCAGGGCGGTTCCAGGGAGGATGGAGCAAGGCTGTTCTCAGCAGTGGCGGATGACAGAACCAGGAGAAAGTGATCTCAGGTTGCAGTGGGAGAGGGCTACGTTGGATATTAGGAAAAACCTTTTCACTAGAAGGTTGGTGAAGCAATGGAATACATTATCTAGGAAGGTGGTGGAATCTCCATTCTTAGAGGTTTTTAAGGTGCGGCTTGATAAATTGATGGCTGGGATGATTTAGTTGGGAGTTTGTCTTGTTTTGAGCAGGGAGTTGGACTAGATCTCCTGAAGTCCTTCCTCAAACAAAAATGTACATATGAAACCAGTGAAGAGTTGAGGAGAGTATTACTCCTCAGAAAATATATGTAGCTGTTATTGCAGAAAGAGTTTGTAACCCAAACCATGAGCCCAGCATATGGCTTCAGTACAAGAGGTGGACAGGGATACTGAAATGTTCTAAAAGAATAGGATATAAAGCAAAATGAGTAAAATGGTCACTCTTCAAGGCATAGATACAATACAATTGAGAATAGTGTGTTCCATTTTGGTAACCTCTTCATGAAAGATATTTTTGCATAGAGACATGCCTTTCCAGTATAGGGGAACCAGAATTTCAACTATAGGTTTTAGAAATATGCACAATAAATTAGAGGGTGAAGAAGTTGAGCTTTTAGCCGTTTCAAAGAGAAGTAGACTTGAAAGTGACCTCAGTGAAATACTATAATATTGATGCAGTGAAAGGACTAGCTGTTCATTTTGGGAAGACACTTAAAAATCATGGAAACCAAGTCATAATTTAGGAAATTTCGAGTAAAGGGGGCATTTAAGACAAAAACAAACTACTGTAATTTAAAAAAATAGTAAACACACAATAAACAAAAATTGCTGAGGCAAATATTATTCCCAGTCAAACACTAATTAAGATGTAAGTAAAGCTGAGAGTACTTTAGAGTAAAATAGAGGGCAGAATTAATGCCCTAAATGTGCATTTCCATATCTTAATATATTAGAATTTTTTTTAAGTTTGTCCTTAAGTCTAAATTTCCCGAGTTCATGTAATTTTGGGGTAATTACAAACAATAATATTGTAAAGTGGCTTATCCTAAGTTATTGATATGTACTATCCACCTTAACTCCTTCTTAACATAGTGTTTGTCTATAAATTTTCTCCATAGTTGTTTTGTTGCTGTTTTTTGATGATTAAAAATGTCATACATGAAAACTGACCAATAAACCCAAAGAGAATGTTAGCATTTGATATTTCTAATGATCTGAAGATATGAAATAGGAACATTCCTTTTTAAAAAGTCTTTGTTTTAATTTTAGAGTCAGATTCACCACTATGTTCTGTCTGTTTTATACCATGCTGGAGCAGCACAAAGCATCCAGATCACAATACTTTGTTCGGTTGGGTTTACAGTTTCTTTGCACTGACGGAACAGCAAAAAGGAGCATAGCATATACCAGGGGTGGCCAAACTGTGGCTTGTGAGACGCAGGTGGCTCTTTTACAGTTGAAGTGTGGCTTGCAGAGCCCCCTATGCCCACCACATTCTCCGCCTACCAGAGTGGGGTGGGGAGCTCAGAGCTTCTGCTGTGCGGCAGGGTGGTGGGGCTAGAGGATTCTGCCCAGTGGGCAGGGGCAGATTCAGGGGCTCAGTAAGTTTGGCCACAGCTGGCATATACCCTAGTTTCCCTGCTATTCTGCACATTACCGTGTACACACATGCTTCAAATACTCCCTTCCTCACACACTACTTTTACTCTATTGCACACACCCCCAGGTTTACCCTTCCTTTCTTCACCCCACATTACTCTGCATTATACCCCCCAGATATGCACTTCTTCCATCCCCTGTTTCTTCTGTGTATGCACACAGACTCATAGTTTCCCCCTCCCTCCGGCCTTTCACGTTCCTCACACACATGCTCAACCCTAGCTTCTCCTTCCCTCTGTCTCTCCCTTTTATTTAAATCTGATGCAATGGATAATTTATGAAAAGAAAGAAATAAATACTTTTATGCTGTCACTGTAACTGAAAGTTTCTTTGTGAACAGACTGGTCTCAAAAACTTTCTCCTTCAGAGAGAGAGACACAGAATTTCCTTATATCAAAATATCTCAATGGGACCATGGCTACAGGCTGACTTCAACTAAGGTGTCCTCTTTCACAACATCCACTGTTTCTCAATGTTTCCCATTGGAATGAAGCCACGTTTTCTTGATGGAAGATGATAGTCCACTCTACTGTCAGTAGGTGCAGGAGAACACTGATGAGCAGGTGGAGGGAGTGGCCACGTTTGCTGAGAACAGCTTGTGGCCTCAGTTCCAGTGACAACATTAAGAGATGGCAGCCATTTTGAAAATGGTCAGTTTTTCATGGGATTCGCTGAACATTATTCTTCAGCCTCTGCTGAAAGAGTAATTTTCATTTATTAAGAATAACAGCAAAAAGGGCCATTAACATTTTAAAAAGCCCTTCAAGCGAAGCCTGTGCACAAGATTTCAGTGATTCTTAATTGTAAAGGAAGTTTGATGAATCTGTGTTATTCCATTATAAAGATCGTTAGGGGACAAATAAAATGCCTTAGATGAGGTGCTAAATTTTGTTGAAGGATCTATTTTAAATTAATTTTAATTCATAAACTAATCAACAGAGTAACTTATAAACTATCAGAAAATTAATTCAGTATTCAGAGTAAGTGTTGTAACATCAGGGATGTTGCGCTGTATTTTTGTACATAACAAAAAGGTCAATCTCTGTTTTAAGTGAAGAAATGAATTCAGACTTTCTTAGAGAGGAGAGGCTGGCACCTCCAGAACTGTTTTTAAGAGACAAAATCCATTTTAGGGATGAGAGAACAATGAAAGATAATGTGACAATGCAAGTAGCTGGGCCTAAAATAATGCACTGTGGACCTCTGTCAGACTGTGCCCTTTGCTATGCTCATACAATTTCTATTTACTTCAGTAGAAATAGTGAACATAAATGTAGGGTAACTTGTTTTTATTGCCAAAATTGTCTTTTGTGTAAAGAAATCCTTTGTCCTCTTTTTGGGAAAAATAGAGCTATTTTCAGCTCTATAATTTATAAACGTTTGTACAAAAATTGAAAACAAAATGAAGAATTAAATGAAATATCATTTATTTAACTATTCAGTTGTGGCTGAATGATCCAAGAACACTAGCTTCCCTGTTGTGTGTACTATTAGGTGTGCACCCTGACATTCCACTGACTTCAATGGAATGTTAATGGAAGACAGCAGCACTGCAGATGTGGTGGAGGATGAAGAGAGTGAAGAATTTGTGCTCTGAGTAAAATGGAATTCGCCTTAGATTGTTACTCCTTACTCTTTTCAGAAACTTTAGGGTCATTTGGAATTACATTTTGTTAAGAGATGCTCTTTAATGTATTATCCTGTCACTGCAGAGATTCCTTATAGTCATTTAGCATAATATAGATGCCAGGATTATAGGCTGGATTTGTGTTTCTGATAGAACCATGTAGTGTTCAGACAGAAATACATGAGTCCATGGCTATACAAACTCTGTTGATGTCATGGGATGAACCAAAATCATTGCTGGTCATGAAGGGATGGTGTCAATGAATGAATTTGGTGCACATACTTTAACAGAGCTGGAATTGGGTGTATTCGTGATCTATGGCTCTTTTAATACACTTTTTATTGTCTTGGATTACTTACTATAGAAAGCATTATATTACAGAGACAGCATACGCTTTTTAAATATAGAATTTTCTCTATGCTGAGTCTTAGAAACATGTACTCTTACTGTTCATCAAGTATTTTATTGTCATAGCAACAAAGATACAAAGCAAAATAGCAGGTATAGTAATCACAAAGGCATTAAAATGAACAATAGCCAATATATAAGCTTTTTTGGAGGAGAGCCTGGTCTAATGGCCAAGATTACATGGAATAATAAAAAGAAAAGTAAAAGGATGACAATGGCACACGGGGGCATCACATATTAGAAGCTGAGCTATATGGTAAATATTGTCATCCAGAGCTTTTCAGAGTCACCTGCTGAAGCTAAGTATGTTCATACTTGGAAAAGTACTTTGTGACGTACCCTACTTGCTCTGTAAAGTGTATATGTTGCTAAGGATTTCACTGAAGTGTGCTGTTCTATAGTCCAATACAGAATGGGAAATACTTTACAAAGCTCTGTACTGGTGAACTGTATCATCAAGAAATCAAATATAAAAGCCCTGGTATAAAAAAGTGTGGGGCAGCACAAGACTCAATAAACTTAACCAGCAGTTAACACCTGGTGAGCACCTGAAAATTCAGGGAGTTGTGGAGAGGCTAAACAGGTTTTAGCAAGTTTCAAACTATCTGATTTTAGATTAATGCATCACTAATTCTATCTGATTATCAAGATGAATCTATACCATACTATTATTTTTATTACATTAGTACCTACAGGACACAACCAGGAACAGAACCATGTTTTGGTAGGCACTGTACAACATATAATAAGAGAGAATTCCTGACCTGAAGAGTTTATAATTTAAATTGATAAGACCAACTGTTGGAGGGGAAACACAGATGAAGTGATTTGGCTAAGGTCACACAGTGGGTCCAGTGGCAGAGGAGGGTTTGGAATCTAGTTTAGGACCCTATTCTCTAGGCCACACTGACTGCCCTATTTACTCACAAATGTTGCAACATATTGGGATAATTCTGATGCAATGGGACCAATATTTTCAAAAAGAGCAGGACATCAGGAGTCCTGAGCATTAGTTGTTCCTGAGTTTGCTAGTCATTCACTCTACCTTTGGGCAAATCCCTTAGGCCATGTTCTTCACTTGATTGAAATGAGCATAAAGGAACAAAGTTGCTGGTGGAAAATACCCAGAGGAGATAGACAGATAGGAGCAATGGCTCTGTTACACCAACTCCTTTACCTCTAAATACTCCTCTGCCCCAAATCTGTGGAGACTGGAATACAGCTGGTTGAATAATGGATTGGTTGACTCATTGGCCTTTCCAGGAAAAAAAATATTGTTTGAGGTTGAACTGAAAATTAATTTTTTGGGGGCAAATCATAAAATAGGGGGAAAATAATTTTGGGTCAAACAAATGTTTAGTTTGACTTGGAACAAAAATATTACTTAGATTTTGAGTGTTTTTTAACATTTAACTAATTATTTGAAGGAAATTTTTTAACAAAAACTGAAAATCAAAATGTTTCATTTTGAAAATGTCAAAACAAAAGGTTTTGATGTTTTAAGATTTTTTTATTTATTTTTTGGTTGAGGTAAAGAAAGGTGGGGTCCAACATGAATAATCTGGCAAAACTAACATGAATTTATGACACATTTTGGTGTGCTGAATCTGCATTTTTTGCCAGAAAAGAGTTTTATTGAAAAATTTCACCTCACTCTTCTTGTGTTCCTGTGTGTGGTACCTATTGATTTAAAATAGCTTGCAGAATTGGGCCTTTTTTGCTCACAGTAAAGCACATTAAAAATTATTCCTTTCAAGTGCACAGAAGAAACCTTTCAATATATTGCTTGTCTTTTATGGCTGGTATTCATGTTAAGGAAACTTGCATATTTGACACAATTGCATGCCTCTTTATATCATTTGTTTACAAAAAAATAATCTGGATACTGAATAGAGTCACAGACTATTTGAATATTACAGTACTGAGTTATAAATGCATGTCAACTTTGTGTGATATCTAGGGAAAGGACCTATTGTGAGTTATCAAGGAAGGAAACATGAAAATGTCTCTGCATAAGCTAAACACCATGGCAACCTTCAGATTTCTAGACACAGTTTAATTGTTTCATGGAACAATTGCCTTGATGGTGTGCTTGACATTATGAAATGCAGTTTTAGAGAAGCAGGCTTTAGAAAATGAGACAAAAAGAATGCTTCATAATTCCTAGTCCAGTATTAAATGTTTTAATGCTCTAATATGTACCTCTAATTTTCTATGATACTATGTGTTCCTGGTGGAATTCTGACAGAGCTGTATGGCTTCCAGCTGCAAATGTTGCAGATTTACAAGAAAAACTATAATAGGGTATACTGTACTGGATATGAGCATTTAGGGCCACACCTCAATTTGGTGAGACCCTGTTCAAAGTAACATCTGCTGTCTAATCTAGTATCTATCCCAAACAGGTCCCTCACCTTCTTATCTACACATGTCTCCCTATATGCTCCCTGGTCACAGTTTGAGAATTCAGAGCAGACTCTGTTAACAGGCAGTGGGAGTGTCAGAGGCCTGTGAGGGAAATGCGATGAGTTGATCTTGTTTTGTAAGTCTGTGTTGATAGTCAGAGTCCCAAACTGCAGAGTTGTTCATGTGCCTAGGACTGGTCCTGATCAAAAGGACATGGACATAGCAGGGGTATTATCCACAATTAATAGGAGACCATACACTATTGATCTGTAAACATGTTTATTTTCATGCTATTTTTTAAATTTAATAAAGTAGGTAAACATAAAAATAATAATAAAAAAGTTCTTTCTTCCCAGACCATAAAGAACAACACGTTTTATTGTTGTAGATGAAGAGATAACTTGAGATATAACAATATCCAGGGAGAAAACTTTATTAACTTCCTGAAAATAGAATAGCAAAGGTCTTTACATATTCTCTCTTGTGCTATGGCTTAATCAGAGCTCACAAGCTAAGTAAGCAATATTGACACATTCAAACATTCACAAATAATGAGTTATGCACTCCCCAAATCATTAGATAAAATATATATTTTGTATTCTTTTTATTTATATTCTGGTTTAAAACCACTGGGTACTATTGATTTACATTTTTAGGCTTTTCTCCAGTACCATAAGGGCTAGACACTTTAAACATTATTATTATTTATACTGTTAGGATTCTCACATAGCCACATCACTTAGTGAGGGAGGCTTTAAACTACGTTTGATGGGGGCAGGAGGCAAAGGTTAACAGTGAAGTCCAACACCTGGAGACCAGTTGAAGGGTTAGAATCTGCGTGGGAGGAGGGAAACATGGGAAATCACAACATGGACAAAGGAGGAAGAAGAGAGAATATAGAGAGGAAATCTAATAAACATCTCAGATGTCTGTATACTAATGGAAGAAATATGGGGAATAAACAGGGAGAACTAGAAATACTAGTGAATAATCACAAATTCAATCACAGAAACTTGGGATAATTCACATGACATTCTCTAAAGATGCTGGTACTTCCCTCAGAGGGTGTTTGAGAGGATTAATTAGTTAATATTTATCGAGTAAAGTATTCTGTGGGTAAATGTGCTGTGCTGTATATTAAATGCCAAAATAACATGATAAATAATAATAATAATAATTGGTATAGGCAAAGCATTAGAGAAATCAAATAGTGGCATTTAAGTGTGGTGTATTTGTAGATCACCAAATAAAACCTGAATTTTCAGATTACAATAAAAGAAATGTTATGATGCAGTGATTTTATTCTTCCTTTGATGCATTGCCTAAAGTGCCTCTTAGTGCTCAGGAGAGTTATGTTCTTACAAGATAGGAGAGGAGAAAGGGCAATGAATATTTGCAATTACTATTACAAAGCTGCCTGCGAATTACCAGTGGGTGTCGCTTCATAAATGTAAAGTACACAAATACCATATTGCAGTGAAACCACCACTAAAGACTACCTGTAATAGACAGGCCCTGGTTGTAATCATCCATTTTAAAGAATCCCCAAGGTTTTCAGTACAGCTTTGTTTGATTTTCAGTTAAATATCATCTCTGCTAGCCAACTGACATTTGCCAATCCCTTGGGTTGTTGTTTAAAGCAGGTTTTGCTGTACTTCTTTTGCTAATAAAAAGGACATGACTCTTTGTAACCTGTTTAGTTTTAATAAGAAAGAGAGAGAATTACAGTGCACATGCTCATTTATAAGTACAGTGCACAGTTCACTAATAGGCTATACAGTTATGAATTTAGCAGCATATTAGTTCCCATGAGACTTCATTTATTCCCTTCTTTGTTCATGTATAAAAATCCCATTGTCTTTTCTTTTCTTTCAAGGAGGGATCCTCTGGGGTTCCCCACTGCCTCCTTTCAGCTTCTCCTACAAGGATCAGCACTGAAGTGACCCTCCTACTGGGTGGATGCGGCTCCCTTGTGAATGCATTAAAGCCTTTTCATGTGTCAGTGACAAGTGGCCACTTGATAACAATTTGGATGGCTGTTTCCGCAGGGGTTGAGCATGCTTCCACCGCATCCTGCTCTGTACCTGCCAGACCAAAGCAAGGGAAGAGAGTTGGTCCCCAATTCAGATGTTCTATAAGGGTGGATCATTTATTTTTTGATGCATTTTTATCATTGAAAACATCTTCCAACCCAAGAGCCTTATTCATGGTTTTTGACCTTTAGAAGGTCAATAGAAAAACATCAATACATTACAATATGGCTTTAATTTCCCCAGTGTATCAGCAATCTCACATTTTAACAGCAGCATGTGATCTCACTTACACTGATGTGACTCCATTGGGTTCACTGGTGTTTACTGATTTACATAATTAAAGACAATGCAAATATTCATGTCAGTAATTCTCACATGCTTAAGTGTTTGCAGGAATAGGGAGATGGTATAAGGAAGGCATGAGATGCAGGTGTGCTAGTAAGAGACTGAACTTTATTTACTGGACCCAGTCACATGACAGGGTTATAAATGGTCATTTCCCATCAGATGATGGCTCAGTATCTATAGATTCCAGAGGTTACTGTTACACAGGTGATATAACCAAGACCTTGAAGAATGCTTTCCAAATTTTGAAAATATCTTGCCTGTCTGAAAGAAAACATTGCCTATCTATCTGGAAACTTATACAAGTCTCTTCACCATAGTATCTGAGTGCCAGAATAACTGAAGGTGATTTATTAGTTAAAGGCTCTGTCCTGAGCCCATTGAAATCAATGGGAGTTTTGCCAACAGCCTCACTGGGAGCAGAAAAAGGCTCTAATTTTTCAAAGTGATGACTCAATGTTCAGTTTGTACAATCAGTTAAGACATTTTTTTTCTTTACCAGACTGAAATTACGACACTTTTTAATATTTTTTTTAAATTATTTTTGTACTGCTATCTGTTCAGTGAATCAATTTGCCTTGTAATAAAAGGAAAACCATAAGGGCAGAAGGGGACAAGTGGCTAAATTTTCAAAGCTACTATTATAGAGAAACTGCAAGTCTGTTTACACCTTTCAGCAAATGGTGAAGCCAAGTAGACTTCAGCAAAACTAAAATTGGACTGTTTTGAAAAAAAAAAATTAATTCTGGGTTTTTGTGTAATTTTAGTTTCACTTTTTGTTTCTGTAAGAGAAAATATTCTCTATTGGCTATAAAATGACTGTTGAATTATGAATGAATTAAAAAAGACCTAGACAGTCCTTTTTATTTATTTTCCAGGCTGAAGTCAGATGCCTGTCTGCATTGTCACTAGAAAATATACAGTTGTGTTTGTACCTTACAGAAATAGTAATAATTATTTAATTGTATTATAATTACTTTTTATGCCATTTCAGGATGGTCTCATTATGATCTTTTTTATCGTTAAGATAATTTTGATCTTTCAGTTATAATTAACACTTCATTAATGCCTGGCTAATGCCTTCTAGGCATACTGAAGATAGTAGTTGAATTTTTCATCTAACATGCTAGAATTCAACCTGTTAGAAGTTACTAAAACAAGAGAGAAGAAGAAACTACCACACCAAGCTATGAAAAAATATTGAATATACATTGACTGGCCATTTTAATGTAATGTTACAGTGAGAATCTCTATCTGATTGAGAAGATAGGCTATTGTGTGCAAAATCCAGCCATCTTTACTCAATGAGACACTCTCATTGTGGGTTTTGGAGCTGATCCTTGTTACTCTGACCAGACTTCTGTTAGTGGGAATCAATGGAACTGAATCATACAAGTAAAAGATATTCATGCAGTCTCTCTCTGTCTATGCAGGATTGTTCCTACTGTTCATTTCATATTCTTTTGTCCATTCCAATTTTAGTTACTCCATATGATGCTAGCTCAACCACTTCTCCTCGGAAGCTATTTCGCAGTACCTGCCTAACACATAATACCTCCAAATACTTCCACTTGCCTGGTGCATCTGCACCATTATTCTTAACACATGGATTTACCATAATGCTACAACTTAACCCTTAATTTTTCCCCAAACATAAATTCCTCCAGCCACAGTGAACATTTCTGTTGCTTTTTTCCCCACAACCCTTTCCAGTGACATATATGACATTTAACAGTGTGTTTCTGGTAGCATAGTGTCCTAAATGGAACTCAGTATTCTGACTCTGGTTGCATTAAAGCTACATAGAGAAGGGACTGTTATCCTTTTTCTGCAAATGAAGCCTCAGCACATGCAATGCAAATTGTACTGGTCATTTTTTTCTGTTCTAGTGCATTGAAAACTCATGCCTAATTTGCTGTTCACTGTTACCTATAGATCTCTCTTGGTATCACTGTTTTCTAGATTTCTCCCTTCTTTGAATATATGTGTCTGAGAGTGTTTTTTCCCCACAGATAATAGCCTGCATTTTTCCAAGTTGAATTTTCCAATTTTTCCAAGCTGAATTTTCTATCTCCATTTTTAATCTCTCTAAATCTCTTTGTCGTAGCTCTCTTTCCTCACCAACCTTTGCAACTCGTCCCCATTTAAGGCCAATCTCTGTTCCATCAGTGGTGCTACTTGTGGTATAAAGGTGCTTCTCATTGTGAGTAAGAGTGCTAGAATCTGCCTTTAGTATCATCTCTTGAATTTTGCTAACATGCTATTTACTTCCTTGATATTAAATAAAATACCAATCCATTGCGACAACCTACAAACATCTCTCCCAACTTGATACCTTGCTGTGTATCATTTTGAGTTGCTGTCGTTCAAGTATTTTTCCCTTCACATGATAGTTACTATCCCAGTCAATTTAAATACATTTTCCAAGTAAAATTAGCAAGACACAGTATCGAATACCTAACAAAAATACAAACAACACATTTCTCTGTATTCTTTTCACCCACCAATTCTGGAATTCTACAACAACAAAAAGTCAATCAAGTACTGTATGCATGGTCCCTATAAATTGCATTTAGTGATCAAATATACTATAATGACTAGATTGTGTTATGCGATTTTGGACTTTTTGGAGCCTGATCCAAAGCCCTTTGAACTCAGTGGAAGTCTTGTCCATATTGCATATATCTGTGTTTACCATGTATATGCTGTAATTTACCTAAGTGATGGATTTTGTAGCAGATATTCATAAGAATAATATGTTTCAGAGCTGGTTCAAGCATATCTGAGAACCTCTGCAGTCCCACCTGGATGTTTCTTCCTCCCACTGTAATGTGTCACCCCTTTTCCTTCTGCTTATGATTAAAATGGTCTGGTTTTTAATTTGATATACATGATGAATACAAGTTCTATAACCTCGGAGAGGCTGAAAGGGTTGGAGCAGTTGGAGGACAAGACAGGATGGAGGACAAAGGGAGGAGAAGGACAGGGATGGTCTACCTGTGAGAGACGGTGTGCAGGGATGAGGAAAGGAAGCAGCAGCCTGCAGCAGCCTCTAGACAGGTGCAGATGGCAATAAATAGGAGGTTTGGAGGTTAGAGGAAACTCCCTCCTGGCAGTGGCTAGGCAGTGGGGACCCACAGAGGAAACCCTAGTCAAAATATGGAGTGGCCAAGATGGGGGAACAAAAGAAGCTCTGTCAGGTGCAGCATGAAATGTCTGCGACATGGCTGGGAATGCTTAGAGGAAGCCTGTCTTGATGGCAGTAGGTAACAGACTGTCCAAAAATACTCAAAAGACTAATATCTAAAAGTCATATCTCACGTTCCCCACACGTTTGTCTTGTATCTCAGTGAGTGGTGGGAGTATGCCTTCTCAGTGCCAGTCTGATCTAAAGTAGAGCTGGTGAATGGCTTTGTGGTTAAGACACTGGATTGGAATTGCTGAGATATGGGTTACATTGCCACAGGGTTCTTGTTGTGACCTCAGGCAAATCACTTTGTGATTCACTTCCTCAGCTAAACTACTTATTTTCTCCTACCACTTGTTTAGATTGTAAACTCTTTGGGACCAGGACTGTTTTATATTATGTGTTTGTCTGTTAAAATAATGGGCCCACTAGGAGCTACCATAATACAAATAAAAATAATAAACTCTTTGCTGGGCAAACAAACTTTAGTCCTAGAGCAAGCACTGCTCAGCATTATTCATACCTTTTGTGAAGTGTGGAAGAGGGTGAAGAGAGAGTATGCACACTTTTTTATTCTGTGATCTCCTACGCAGGCTCACTTGCAAATCCAGGCTCTGTACTGGGTCAGAACTTCCTGATTTAATTTTTGAGAAAGGATTTTTAAAAATGTGTTCATTAAAAAGCATCACTGATGCCGGGATAATATATTTTGGATCCCCCGTTTTAGTTTTGTTTGCTACAAAGCAGCACCATTTGCACCATAGATTAAACTATAGAAATTATGTGAGGAGTAAAGTGTTTATCTGAAATTTCAGTCTAAAAAGCTTTTCTGCAATATATCTCTATATCTATGTCTAAACCAAAAATACAGAATAGAGAGTTTTAGGTTTTGTCTCTATTTCACATATTCTATTTGCAACTGTTGTAAATCACAGTTTACGTATAGCTTACAACACTTACATACCTCAGCAGAATGTACTTTAATTTTCTTCCTGCTTTGGAGTTGCAATACATTGTGACATGTAGCATGAGTCTCACTGAATTGAAAGTGATGCAGGTCAAAAATAGGTTTTGTTTATGACATGTCATCTTGGCTGTCACACACTTTGGTTAAATTATAAAAAAAGGACTGACATGTTTTTCTCTTCACTGACAAGCATACTACGTCATATGATGCTGCAGTCCCCACTTGCGTTTTGTATGAGCAATTTTCACTGTGTTGCATGTGGTTCTGAACCATTAAAATAAAATAAAAACATTTCTTATTTACCTTGAAACACATGTGGATTACTCATTAAATAAAAAATACCCATGTCATAGCTATCAGAAAGATAAAATCTGCATATAACTGAAAGTAATGAATACACTAGATTTATGAACACTAAATTTCTGAGACATAAATCCATACAGCTCATAAATCCATATGCTAGATTTTTCATTTGGGTGTTTGAGTTCTCTGAAAGACATTGTGAAATCTCATGTAAGGAGACCACTTCCTATTGACTGCTCAGGTAAGGAGATTTAGTACATTTTTTACTCCACCAAGTTCAAGGAATATACCGCAGTCAAGAAACATGATTCCCGATGTGCTGTTGTTTCAGGCAGGGATATGCAAACAGCTGGTGAATGGGAATAATACCATCCACTTGTAATTAAATCATGCCCCCTTCTTGGGATCTTCGTTGGTCGATACATTAAACGTGCACATCGATCCTAATAACATGCCTTTGTGGAGAAGAGCAGCAGCTCCCAGCAGTCTGGAGGTTGCTGCAAGTTGCTGTTTCACTTTTTTCCTTGACCTTTGTGACTTGGAGATCACTGTTCAGCTGAGTGTATATCTACAGTGAATGGTAAAGGAGCCTTTTAAATGTTCTCTTTACTTCACATTCTTTTCATTGTTCTGTTTTCTGTCCACATAGTATCTTGTCTACCTTATTTTGAAAAGAAATGACTTTAGTTATGCAACTCCCAGAGGTTGAGGACTAGCTCTTAAATAATGGTTTTCAGGCTAAGACCCTAAATATTTTCTTAATAAAGCAAAACTTGCATCTACAACAAAACATGGTACATTGGGAATGCAAAGAATATATTTATTCAAATTTGAATCATTTAACATTTCCTATTTTGTTTTCCTAGTAATTCCCTATTTACCTGTCGAAGCACTGAAGTGTCCCACCCTTGGGTGCCTGCCACACCCACAATTCTTTCAGCTCATGGAGACTTTTTGTATTCAATCATCCCCCCTCATTTAGTCAACCAGAAGAGGCCACTTCCAATTTATACAAGACACTCTTTTCCCATAAAGTGTGCTGCATTCAGTGATTGTGCTGTATTCAAATCCCTCTAAGTGGCTGTTGACCTGGGAAGCAATAGAATAAGGCAGTTTGAATATTTTAGTTGTTCGTTCTGAGATATGTCGTCAGACCCATGGGCCTGTCCTGCCATTGTTTAGGAGCAAATATTTGGTAAGTGTTGCATACTCTTTTATAAGATAAGATTGTGGATTTCTTTAAAGTGTTGGCCAGAGGTCAGATCTGTAGTTAGCCAGCTAACTATAAACAGCAAGGCGGTGAAGCAGTGAGATGCTGTTTAAGGCCACTACTTCCATATCTACTTAGCTCTGTCAGCACCTTTTAAATGGACAAATGTGTATTCTTTTGGAAATCCAGAGGGGGAAATGCACCTGTGTTTAAATTACCAGTCCTCTGGATGTCATTGTTACACACATATATATCTTTAATCCATCTATGAACATTTGGTGTTTCTTTACTAATTCAAGAAAGGAATGAGAACCCTGTTTCCAGTACCTGGCATTACACTGGCTGTTCATTAGAGATCAAAGCTATTTGACTTGACACATGCTCAAAGGCCATTAAAAAGACCAGTTGCTGACATATGTACCATGCTGTAAATATTAGCATTTTTATTGGTGGTATGCATCAGGATAGCTTTTGTGGTCATATGTGCAGTATAACTGTTTTGTATATTTCAATTTCAGACTACAGGAAGGAAGCAATTATTTCACAAGAAGCACCAAAAATATCACATTTAGCTTTTGATAATCTGTCTATTGGACCAAAATCAGACAGGCACCAAACATATGTGATTTTAAAAAGGCAGGGAGAACAAAAGCTTGTCAGAGAAGTTTTAATGCAGGATTTGTAGCATGTCTTAAACAGATATAGTAGGGTCTTATAACTGGCTTTAGCTGAATATTCTTCTCCTTGCCCTAATTTATTTACCCTTGGTTGCCTCTGGATCCAGACTTTTTTTTAAGACAGATGTAAAGGATGAAAGGTTAAGCAATTTCAGCCGGTCTGGACCTTACCCAATCCATAGTAAGGTAATATGAAGGGTATGGCTTAAAACTAGAATTAACTAAGAAATCCAGGATAAGAGAGAAGAAAGTTGACCCACAGGTTTTTGAACTGTCAATCTGTACAAAGCAATAGTGTTCTTCAATATATTTTTTTGGTGGGGGGCTTCTAGTTGCACTTTGTTGTTTTAGTACAAATGCTATTTAATTTCATAATATATACACAGTTGACTCCAACACCATGGCTACTTGTTCTGTCTAACAACCAATACACCAAACTGTTGTGACACTCCGCAAAGTTCAGTGTCTCCACCAAGACCTCAACAACCCTTCTGCCCCCCTGCCCAATGCCTTAAATCCCGTAAGCCTTTCTGGGAATATTTGCTTAGCCTCATGAAAGCAAGCTGTGATCAGAAGGAGGCTTGGAAAGCAGATTGGGCTAAATAAGACAAAAAATAAGCACTTTGTGCCAAATCCCATGGAGAAGGTTCCTGGGTTTAACTTCCTATGGACAACTCGGTCAACTCCAAACCAAC
This sequence comes from Mesoclemmys tuberculata, assembly GCA_007922155.1. Classification (NCBI taxonomy): domain Eukaryota; kingdom Metazoa; phylum Chordata; order Testudines; family Chelidae; genus Mesoclemmys; species Mesoclemmys tuberculata. The sequence continues at coordinate 59,512,926 of ML675604.1, read as the reverse complement.
CGTGCAGATGCGGACATTTAATGTACAAATGGAAAATAAAGGACTCCACAGCATGCGACAGACTATCAAACTTATCATTACCTATAGCCCAGTTTATAAATACAAAGGAGGCATCACTGCAATAAATTCTGCCTCTCCTGATGCAGCCGTCTGGATCGATCAACTTCAGGTTAAATTGTAGTTGCTGCTCTACACCAGCCGTATGAAAGAAGAAGAAGATAGAATATGCATGTATAAACTTAATCCTACTTGAGAAATGGGTCTAAAACCAGCTATTTCAGCATACAGCCCTTAACAACACTCCCTTTTTAAAAGAACAATAATAAAGGTCCAACTTAAAATTAGTCTTAAACAATTTTTGTCATGCATGATTAACGATTTACATATTCATAATGTAAACCTATCCTGACTGACTCTCCATTCTTAGCTCCCCTTACTGTCCAGAGCTATCAACCCCAGCTTTTTATAAGCACTAAAGTGAAGAGAAAATGAAAATCCTTTGTTAATAAAAATCGCCCATGAAGGTTAAAGAAGAAGAAATCTCCCAACTGGTAAACTTTAGTTTCTACATTTTGATGGCTTAAAAACAACCCAACCATTTTTCTAGCTAAATCATAAACCCCGGAAAATACTTTATAGTACGAGCTCATAAGTGAGAAGAAAATGCTACAGTATTCTTAATAAGGATGTTACATTTTTTGCTAGATATTGAAAACAATCTCTGGCAAATTCAGATATGCAGATTTGGTGGCCTTCTTTGCTTTCTATAAGTGTAGAAGTCGCAGTGAGTGCTCAATATCATTTGTCTGCAAGTAGAAGCTGCCAAGTGCACTCTTGCTTCTGCCAAGCGTATCCATGCATTTTGGTCCCACATCATTTGGAAAGCATTTCATCAGGTACATACAGTAGGTATTACTCAGTATTTTGGTTGAGACACAAAATGTTATTTCAATTAAAGACAGGAGAGAGTTGTGTTGTATTCTGCTAAATGTTCAACACATTTGTCTTATAGAAAACTTTCCAAATTTAATTTTGGTCTCTTTGGTTATAGCACAGCACCAGTGTGGAACAGCCAGTCACTGAAATTTTGTTCCAAAATCATCAGTGATAATCAGCTACAAGTACAGCTATTAGTACGTGTTCTAGTTCTTTTGTTATCTCCAGATCCTAAGAAGTTCTGATCACTTACATTCAGGAAATCACTTGCTTAAGTCCATCCCTATTCAGGACAACTCTTAAAATCCCAAGCATGTGATTAAAATTTAAGTATGTTCTTAAGTGATGTCCTGAATAGGGATGCTTTTTTTGAATCAGGAACTAAGAATTTCTCGAAATCAGACTATTTCTGAACTGAATTCCTAGCCTTTATGTGAATTTTACTTGTTCCCTAGGTAATTTTATATTTACATAGCAGGTAGCTCGCCACTATTAATGCTGTGCAACTGACAGTTTGGCGTAATGTCCTAGAAGTGTATATATTTTATGTTTTTTAATAAATATTTCCATAATTAAATACAGTCTCTAAGGTGGCTGTTGTCCCAGATTTAATTATGTGCATTGCATTGTCTGGATATTCCGATAAAAAAGTTAATCATTGGTTAAATGGTTAAAAATTGGTTAAAAATCATTTTTAAAAAAATTAACCATTTTAAAAAAATGACTATGTTGAAAACAGTACTATAAAAGCTATTCCACTCACTATTATGCTAAACAAGTTCTGAAACCTAACAGTTTTGCAACCTTAGTATTGCAAGATAAAGTGTGTATCAGAGTGTGTCTTGTTGTAAAGACAAATATATTGGCAGTAAAGTTAAAAAGTGCTACTGCAAGTGTTTATTTAATTGTATTTGGAGAGAAAACTGTCACTGTTAATGTACTGTAACATTTAATGACACTTCTGTGTGTTATAAAGGAAGAAAGTGCTTTCATTAGTTAAAAAGATGGAAATTGCCTACGAGCTCATCCCTTTGTGAACATTATTTCTACACCCCCTCTTTCTTGTTTTGAGTTTTTATTAAATTTAATTTTCTTGCTTGCATGTTCCTTTACAAAAAGTTGGCAAAATAAGTCAATAAGGAGAGAGGGGGAAAAAAAAAACCATCTCACATGGTTGATTAACTATCTGTTATGGCAACAATGGAAAAGCTTTAGCAGAGTAATTTCTAAAGTGATTGGAAGAGTTGCCTTTTTTCCCCTTGGGTATAGAAGATTTAGTTTTACTAACAATGATAAGAAACACAAGTTTTGATTACTCCATATTTCACCAGGGAGCTTTTGGAGGGGAGTCCTGTTACCCTTAGCATGTCAAATTCAAAGCCAAAAAAAGCCATGTGGATAGCAGGTGGTATTTAAATAATTATGTAGTTGTACCCAAACACAAAGAGTAGATACAATCTTTTTTGACTTATTGTACTGTGCAAATGTTGAAAAAGATTGTGTATTCATTCATTTATTCATCCATCCATTCACAAATCATGAAAGATCTGCCATTCTGTTCATTTACCGAGGGGACAAAAAATGTTGATATGAGAATGAGTAAGCATGTGCCACAAACAATTGGCTTTGGCCCTAACTTGTGTCAAGCAATTGGCCTAACTCCGGATTAGAAATTAATTAGATCAATGTCAGCAGATCACACATGGTTTCCTTGCATAGAATGGCATGCCAAATCCAATAAGAATAAACTACTTGAGGATGATTTCAGTCTTTCATGCTTTGTCAGTTCAGCTGCATATCTCTCCAATGATAGTGGAATCATTCCATCTGCGCAAGGACTTCAATGGAAAAAAAGGTATGTTCTAAAATATAGTGTTATTCAAAAGCACATTCCTCTCAAACATGCTGCTTTAGTCCGCAAAGTTGCAAAACTCTAACTCTAGATCTGATTGCCAAAAACAAACTATAATGAAATAAACAAGAAAGACTGTGTCATGTAGTAGTTTCAGATTGGTCAGCTTTAATGAGAAATATGATCCTAATTCATAATCCTGATTCACCATTAGGTGGATTAGTCCAACCAGACAGGAACTTGTTTGCTTTAGATTTAATTTGTATTTCTGCTGTAACTTTCTCCACATAACCAGCAATAGTGCAACCATGAGGTAATGGTCCATCTGGCCCTTCAATACTGTTTCCCCCACAGTATACATTCTGCTGTGCAGAACACATCTGGGCCAAACATCTGGGCCAAATCCTGATGAATACCTGCTACTCCTACTCACTTCCATGGGAAGCACTTTTTGGGATCTGTGTGGCCCTTTCGTACCATGGAGGTGAAAGAAATAACTATGCACCACAGTTGCAGCTGTGTAGGTCCAGAATCCTCACTATGATTTAGTGTACATTGGGAACTCAGGGTAACTTAGAGAAAGAGTTGAACCTAAATGTTTCCCCTCCAAATAGGAAGTGCATCTTTCAGTGATAATGAACATTGTACTTCTAACATGGTTCCAGTCACAGTGGTAGGAATGGCATTAGTTGCCTGGCTTTCTGTCATACTGATGTTAGTTCTGGTCCGTGTAGGTATTGCTTTCAGTGGAGTTTCACCAGGTGTAAAATGCCTCTTGGCAAGAATGTTTCTTAATATGTGTTTGAATAGAATCTAGTGCAATGGCCCTGACCCTGATTAGGATAGGATTTTGGGGCATTACCATAATATATTATTCATCATAATTATTTATTCCTTATTACTGATGGAAGATATATTAAGCACTTTCTGACTACAAATATGGCACAATCCATGCATCAATAAGAAAAAAAGTATCTGCATAGTAACAAATGATGTCTTTGGCTAAAACCCTTCCGGTGTAACCTACATCTCCACCAGCACTTCTACCAGCTATTGGACATTTATTCAAATAAGTCACTCAAAAAGGCAGGATATTCTCTATAGTCATCACACACACAAACATAATACATTAATTTAGTGGCCCCTATGACTATCCAATGTAATGATCACAGTTAGTATTTTTACTCCTTTTTTGATAGCAATAAAATAGGATTTTAAAACTCTTTGTTTCCTTTAGGATCCCTACATATATCCGAATATTAAATGTTAAGTTCTTATTTAAATATTGTGCAAAGGCTGAGGCTGTTAGACACAGTAATTATGAATTTATAGAATCTTGGTGGTTGGTTTTTATTTTTAGATTCTTCCTCTGAGCCCAGTTTCTCTAGCCCTTATCCAATAGTTTCTAAAACAAAGCAAAATATGTCTACTAAGTGTTTGCTTAATCTACTTGATTTTAGATTGTGGTTTTTTTAGCATGCCTTTTGGTCTACCACTTCCCACAGTTTTACTTTATTGAAAGTACTTTGCAACCTTTGGGATGAAATGTGGCAGGTGCTGTATGAAAAATGTAGTACTATCAGTAGCAGGTCTAGGTCAAACCCCTAGTTGGTGCAGTAAAATTCACTTTAATTCCACATGTGCTCGTTGAGTGAGGGCATCTGTGAAGTGTCCCCATGAAGAACCAACGCTGGTAGTAGTATTATAGTATTTTTTCGGTATCCATGGCGAGCTGCTTATGACTGTCTAGCTGATCATACAGTACTAGAAACAAAGTTACTGGCAAAGGCACCAGGTTTTTTTCATGCATTTTCCACAAAGAAACAGAACATTTCAAGCTGAAATGAAAAACAGCCACCAACTACAACAAAAATTAGTAAGAGGATGCCCATGACCCTATACTTCATGCCTACGGCAACATATAGCAAGATGTTATTTACTGTAAACTTCTGTCTCCTCTGGCCTCTGTGGAAGGAGGTGTGAGAAAATTTTAATAATAAAATCTAGTTTTAGAATGCTAGGAACATGAGTAGTGCAACTATATTCATTTTGCTATCTGGCTAAGCACTTATACTGCCTATACTAGAGGAGACTCTCTCATATGGTGTCTAGATCCATAGCACACAGATGTCAAGTAGTCAGTTCATGAGAATGCGAAGTTCTCTAAATATGAAATTTCTTGAATGGAGTAATGTCGGAGGTTTTATTCTTCCCTTTTCCCATTCCATTTAATTGAGCTTATTCCACTGAAGCAAATGGGAAGTTTGCCACTGAGTTCAACGGGAAAGCAATCAAGCTCTTAAATGATTCATTTCCTCATTTGTAATGGTTCCTTCTTTGCACTCATTAATTGTATTGATTTTTGGTTTTGTTTCCTTTACTCACACTCCCACAATCCTCTCATTATTTCTCAGACAATGTCAGCCCAAGTGTGTGATCTAGACAGCAGGTGACATTCAGTTGCCCTACCATACCTGTACTGTACCTTCACTTCACAAAACAATGAAGTTTCTCTAATGCCAAAATTCATCAAAATAAGCTAATTGAAAAGAGACTTTTTCTTCCCGGTTTATAAAATGGGGGAGAGATAAAGTGATTGCCATTAAAACATCAGCATTTGCCAACATACAGTATGGTATCTAAGATTTTCCCCCATTTCCCCTCTTTACTTAGAATGAGTAATGAGTAATATCTAGGAGTGAAAGTTCCAGGAGGGACACAGAAATAGAGCACCAACAAATCAGCATTTCTGATGAGGACATTGATGTTGCAGTATGTCCTTCCCAGAGTATTATTTTCAGGAAGCATTAACGTCAAGGAATTACTTTTATATATAGGGGTATCACCCTGCAGATAGAGCGAACAGAAATCAAGGTATTATCCCTACTTATCATTCAATGGGATACCAACTTGTCCTACACTCTGTATCCAAACATCTGCATCCATTATACCCTTTTTACCCTGTTAGTGTTATCCTATCAGGGGTTTCACACTGTTGATGTTAAGTTACTTTCTCAGTAGAGCTGGGGAGGAGCTACATGGCTTGGAGCCAGAAATGAGTTTTACCTAAGTATAAAATGCTGAGATCTGAGATTTCAGTTCAGTTCACAATAGAGATAAGATCAGATTCAAAGATTGCATCTGTATCCAAAACTTTCCCAGGTTTTGAGCGGGTCTCAAGTTCAAGGTTTTGGTCCAGGACAATCTCTATTTTTAAGGAGTTTCAGGCTGAATAAAGTGGATTTTACTCAGGTTATTTCATACAAGAAAGAAAAAAACAGGTAATAATTATATTTAAAACATCTTTGCATACCTGCCAACATTAATATGCTGAGTGAATCATCTTCTCCCGAGACAGGGTGGGTGAACCAAATGGGAGCATGTAAAAACATACCTTCTTCCAGGAAGGGTGATCTAGTGGTTAGGGTGCTGGGCTGGGACACGGGATACCAAGAACAATTCCCTGCTGTGCCACAGAGTGACTATGTGATTTTGGGCATATTACTTAGTCTCTTTGTGACTCAGTGTTCAACATCTGTAAAATGGAAATAGTGCTTTCTCTATCTCAGCAGGATGTTGTGAAGATAAATGCATTAAAGATTTTGAGATGCTACACTGATGGGAACCAATAAGTACCTAAAAACACATATCCCTGTGGAAGTCTTAGCAGAATTAGCCTTGCTGGCTGACATCTTCAAATCATTTGAGTTCTGGGGTTCCTTTGACCTTGGAAAGCCTCAGAAGGTACAGAATTTTAACAGTATGGTCCAAAAAACCCCAAGAGAGTAAGTGCCAAGCCTCAAACTCCCTTGATATATTATAACCTTGGAATGGATGAAGTGGTGTTAAAGGACAGTGACTTGGGACCGTCTGGGTGTTGGGAGGACTGACAATAGTGTGAGGGAGAGTTAGGTCTTTGGGGGGCAGGATAGAAAAAATAATTGAGATTGAGTACAGTACATCTGTTTGGATGTTGTCGAGGAATTTGGTAGCTGAATGAATGAACAAAACATGGTGTCAGAAAGAGAGAATCAGAGGCAAAGAAATAGGAGAGAGGAAGGTAAACCTCAATAGTCGGAACCACGGATTCTTTTGATCTTCACTCTTTTCTACCTTACTTTATATATTTATTTGAAAGCCATATATCGACCCAGGTAGAAAATAGTTCCTGTATCTCAGTATGCTATAAGGAAGCGCCATCTTTTTGAAAATTTTCATGGGGCTGCACTGGAGAAACAAAGGAGTGAAACTGTCATTTTGTAACAGTGAGGAAAATAGCGAAAGACTTCCGTGCATGATATTAGATGCTAGATTCATGAGCGTTTTTTCTGTTAATGATACAATGCTTTGTTCCAAACATGTTTTATCTAAAGGTGTCAGAAACTTTAAACTCAAAACATTGAATGAACTCAAAATCAGCCTTCATTTTGTGTTCATAAATCAGCATTTGAATTTTGTCATGCCTGCAAAGTCTTTGTGAAGACTGGATAATGAACATGTTTTCTGCAGCTGCTGGCAATAAACACTCTAAGTTTGTTGTTCAGTGATACATTGTAGGAAAGGCCACATGGGGCAACTCTTGCAGTTTCTCACCTCTCTGAATCAGTTGAAAATTTTCCAATGGCATGCTTTTCTGTTGGAAAATGCTGTGTCATCAAAAGAGGGACATTTTGTGTAAATATATCTGTTTCAACAGAAGTTCATTTAATAGGAAAAATTTAACAATACATTTTGATAAAGTCAGAAGGGGAACATTCTATTTCAACCTTTTCAGGACAGAACATTTTGACATTCAGTGTCGAAATGACTGTTAGAATTTTTTTAATTTTGTATTATATAAAATTTTTAAAAAGTTGAAATAGGAACAAAATGTGTCAGTTGACCTATAATGATTTTGGGGGGGAATTTCATTCTGTGGGAAATTGCTAACTTTTTTGCTTTGGATCTGTTTTGGAATGGAAAAAATTCAAACTCAATGCCTTCTCCATGAAACAAAAAATCCTCTTCCTGCCCAGATCTATCTTCTATGTAATTTATTTATTTATTTGAACATCTAGGATGCTTATCACTTGTTCCCCATACCTCTGATATACTGAGCAAACTTTATGCAGTTAAGGTGTGAACAGAAGCCATTTTACTCAGGGTAAGAGATGGATTTTCTTGTGGGCTACATGATCCAGATGGAAAAATCAGAAAATCCTCTGCAAACATTTCATCATCACCTCTCTAGCTGACTGGCTGTGGCAGGTAGTGGCCTTGATGGGCATGTTGTCATTCTTAGTTCTGTTAATTAGTGGAAACCGACTGCATTGTTATTTAGCATCATTAACTCTCAGGAATTGTAATTTTGCATGGATAATGTTCCTTACTGTAGTTCCTGTCTCAGTCAGTACCTCCATATTCTGCACCATCAAAACTCAGCCCACTTGCAGCCCCCCCATCAAAACCCATACCCCCATGACCATACTACTGTTCCAACTCCATGTAATTTTTGGAAGTACTTCCCATATAGCCACAGTTCTATATGCTTCCCCAATGACAGCTTGCTAATGACATAATGCTTGGTATAGCTTGATTCAAAATGATCCCAGGCATCAGATCATATTCTGCCTTGATGACCTGTCCTTTCATTGACTAGGGATTGGTGGAATAGGATGTCCTTGTGAAAGCCATGTGCCAGTATGCATTCCTTAAGATGGTTAGAATTCTACTATGTCTGTGCTTGACGTTGCCTATTCACCTTGGAGCTTTGGGTGCCACTGGGAATATAACACAGACTGTGTCTATGGAAACTCTTGCTGGTGTGTTAATTTTAAACCCATACATTTTGACGAGGTCCAAAAGTTATTCAACGCCATTTCCCTAACCCACAGTAAAAAGCCTGCAATTTCTCATCCTTTTCTTTCGTATGCACTCCTGACAGCAATAGTGCACAATTTATCTATCACACAGCATTACTGTGAAAAGCTGATTTGCTGCAGGTAGTAGAAATGCTGTTGAGAAAACAGGCTGTGCTGTCTTGCGATCATTCTTCTTTTCCTTTTAGTTTCCTGGTACTTGAGCAGAAGTCTAATCACGCTGTTTGCCAATGATCCTTTTGTTTAAACAGAAGCCAGCTGCAATTGTACAGCACAGCATTGAAAAACATTATGTAAGAGCAAAGTTTTATTTTATTTTATTTTACAGTGACCGGAGCTTACCAAAACCTCATGATTCTACCTAATAGGAAAGCAAATCAGTGTGATAGTGAATGCAGGAAGGAACATTTCTCAATTTGTACAGCACGCTCTATGTAGGGACAGTTTATTCATAATCTAAAATGACAGGAATAAGAAAAATATGCCATCCACTATCATTCTTAGGGAAAGCAAGGACATTCCTGCTTTAATCTTGGAGCTTTATAGATGTAAAAATAAAAGCAATAATGCAATTATTAGTAGTATTGTACTAAGGCCTAAGGCCCCAGGCAGGACTGAGGCTTCATTGTGCTGTATAAACATATAGAAAAAGACAGTCCCTTCCCTGAAATTCTGATAGCTAATGAAGTCATTTGCAATTAGCATGTGAGATCTGTTTACATCTTACATGTATTTAAGAGATTATCTCTGATCTTGTGTTCATTGTGAAATGTGATGCTAAGTATTATTGCAGCCATCTAGAGTATTTTTAACAAAAAAATCTAATTATATCATCATAGAACTTGATATGCAGTTGTGGGGCATCAGAGCTAATGTATTTTCTCCAGTTTTAATTAACATTTTCTTTTGTTAAATGATACTCTACTCTCTTGTTCTTCTGAGGCTTTTCATCATCTTTGTAAGGTTTTCTGTCTGTTAATGCTCTTTCTTAATAAGTCAGACAAAAATGCTCCTGTGCAAATAATTGTCACATGCATACACTGGAAAAGCAAATCCTTGCATTGTTTTCTATGGCTCTTTTAGAGGGTGTAAGTATGAAAGGTACTTTGGCTATATTTGTTTCAAGGTGGTTTTTTTGTCTTTTTTCTAGTGGTTTTGGAAATACTATACTTAAGTAAAATTCATTTATGGCTCCAAGCCATGTAGCTCCTCCCCAGATCTACTGAGAAAGTAACAGTGGGGGGCACAGCATTTCTTTAGGTTGACTCCTTAGGATAAGTACCAAAACAGATTAAACATTTTTGTCTGAAAGGTGTACTCATCTATAACTCCCCATTTTCAGATCGCAAAGTATCAGGTGAAGATGGGCAAGTAGGACTTCACAAATTATACATTTGCAACCTTTATTGAACATCTTCCACATAGCATGGAATTGATCTGTTTGCCTATCATTAAGGAGAGTCAGTTGTTAGCCAGATCCTCTCTCTAAATAACCATAGATGTCATGGACTCTACCACTAGATCCATCTCCACAGCAGTTGTCACATGGAAGGCATCGTGGCTCTACCTGCTGGGGTTCCTGAGAGAAGTTCAGAATACTGTTGAGGATCTCCTGCTGGATGATCAAAAGCTCTTCTCAGGGACCACAGATGAGTCCTTGCACATGCTGAAGGACTCCAAGGCCATATTGAGGTCTCTAGATTTATACTCTTCTATGAACAAGAGGAAATTTAGCAGATCTCAAACTGCCCAGAGTTCACACCTGGTCCAGTACTCTGGATTTCTCAGAACCACAGAACTCACTTGAAAGAGAGAAAAATTCCAGAGGAAAAGAGCTTCTCATCCTCTTTCAGCAAGAACCTAGTCATCATTGAAACAACAATTTTGATGGTTTGGTCAAGGGCTCAACTCCTCTCCCACCTGTAGTTTGCAAGCTGCAAATTTTTCTCCACGTTCCCATTTTTGGAGACCACCTTTCCCATTTCCAACAGGCCTCCTGGTGTATTGTGCAGACAAGTAGATCATGGATGTTATAACATCGGACTACACCATCCACTTTGCATTCCTCCTTGCCAGCTCTATGTATTATGAAGGGTTGGATTTAATACCCACTGAAATCAATGAAAGTTTTTCAAGTTATTTCAGTGGGCATTGGATCAGACCAGTATTAAATATTGGGATCAAATAGTTAACAATCTATCCTGAATGATTGTAAATGAAACTTATAGAATAGTTTGAACAAATAAGAATCACTTGTGCATTCTATGTTCTTCCCCCTAATACAGAACACTTAACAATAACAACATTAGTATCTTGAAAGGCATCTTCACTGATCTGAAACAAGCCTTTAAGGTCTCTTTCAATAGATTTTGTGTGTCCCTTCAAATAAAGGGCAAAGCACATGACCTGTGGCTTTCGGAATACCCTTTTGGGGGTGTGGGAGAGAGAGAGAGAAAATGGGACTTGGTTTTTGTTCTTTGATCTGCCAGGTGACCTTGGGCAAATCACTTCTCCCCTCTGTGCCTCAGTTTCTTTAGCCTTTCTTTGTCTAATTTCCTTATTTGTAAAGTGCTTTGAGATCCGCTGATGAAAAGTGCTAGGTATTATTAATTATTATTAATTCTTTGCCTTAAATTTGGCAATCTAGAGTGCCTAACTGCCATTTGTATCTTTGAAAATCTCCTGAGCATGTGAAACTAGTCCAAAAGCTGAGTGTCTACTAAATTTCAGCTTTGAGGAGTTGAAATGATTGACTCCCTGACAATTGAGAGGCTCTAGCATCATGGACTATAGTTAGTTTTATATGATTCAAATAGGAAGAACAGAAAAATTAGTTCATTTGAAAGAAAACAACAAAATTACAACTACCTGTCCGTAATATTAATGATTCTAAAGGGAATCTCACAAAGCCAGATACAAATTTTAATTTGTGTTCATGCTTGCACCATCTGATTCTGCAACACATTAATCACCTTCACAATAAAGCTTTATAGTTAATTGTCTGCCTAATTACAATTTTCAAGTGCCACATGCAAATTATCAGTGGAAGAATATAGCGGAAGCGGCAATGTGTAGTGCTTTTGTGGAATGGCTCTGATTATACCTGGATACTATCTTTTGAAATTATGTAGACTTACATTTTCCAGGCCTGATTTCTGCAATCCTTCCATATATAAAAACTCCACTGAAGAATTTAAAATTGAAGGATCAGTTCCCTAAGTGTTTCATATACAAATTCACATAGCAAAACTGTAGAAAAGGACTCAAGAAACTACTTTGTTATATCCATGAAATCTGTTGTTTAAAAAAAAACACAGGGAAAAGGAGAGAACAGTTTGGCTTTATGCTGGCTTAAATTTTCAAAAGTGACTGGAGATTTTAGGTGTCTCAGTTTTTGAGTGTTCAATTTGAAACTCATGAAAATTTAGGCCACCATTACCATTTGTGTCAATATTACTACTGGTTTCAGAAATCCCTGGAGTCTGTAACACAATGGTTCATCCAATTCTATTTAATAGAAAACAAAACTCAGCTGACTTAACCTAAATATCAGCCCTGGTTTGGGATTTTCAAAGGAGTCTAATGGATTTAGACTACCAGCTCCATTGAAATTCAGTGGGATTTGGGTGTCTAACTTCCATAAATTACTTTGAAAATTGCAGCACCCATTATAATGCCTTCTTATTTATTCCTTCTCTCCACATTCTTAATACTAATTTAAAATAATATTTAAACCATTTTAGGAGCAATGAAAAATATTATCTATACGCAGGCAAAAAGATAGTGAACCAGTCTTATGTAATTATATGTAAAATTGCTGACAGAGATAGTATTTAGACATCTAATTTCCAAATTGTCCTTGAAAATCAGGTAGTTAAATGCCTAAATCCTATCATTTGCCCAAATTCTTTCCCCCTGCTATAAAGGGAGACAACGTTAAAGCCCCTTTAAAAATTAAACTCTTAATGTTCCATTTAATATTGAAATACTATCTTAAAAAGAGGAAACAATATGACATATGAAATAATCCAATAATAATAATAAAAAGGAGAGAGACTGGATAATTATGGCCATTCACCTGTAAGAGTGAATTCACTCTTAGAACTCCAACATCTCATGTTGACTACAGGAGAACACAATAGCACTTCTATTAAAATGAATTAATAACTTTTTTCTCAGCTACAAAATAGTTAAGAAATCTCTTGAATCACTTGCATTTTATAATACATGAAATTAAAAATAAATGGAAAAAAAACACAAGAATAATTCCATGTAATGAATCCATCCCCACTGCTTCAGACCTACCAAAACATACCTCACATGTTTGAAATAAAAAAATATATCTTTGCTTGGTTTGGGGTGACATTTTGAGAAATTATCAAATAAAATGAATCTCTGTCTCACCCCTTCACCAAACCAAATGTTTTATCCTCTTAGGGTTATCATTCATTAATTTGCTTTTCTAATTGCTTTGTGGGGATTTGTTGGTTGATAGATTTGCCTTTCATTGTTTGCAATATATCTGACAATTACTAAACACTCTGACAGGATAATTTAGCAAAATAAATACTGTTCAAACTGTGGTTCAAGCACAGAATCTGATTAATTATTATAAAATAATTTCTAACTCTTCTAAAATCTTGTGAAACAAACACAGAAGAAGGAAGAAATGGAGTTAATATACTAGAATCACCAAGATAGTTATGGATAGGACCAAAATTTTCTTGAATAAATTTTGCCTTCATTTAGTGCCAGATCTTACATTCTTTGAAGGCAATGGAAGTTTTACTATTGATTTCCATTGGTGCAGGATTAATTCCTTTCATCTGGACAACTCTGTGGAATTCAGGGGTCTTACACAAGGACATAAATGAGAACAAATTTGCCTGCTTCCCTGCTGACATCAAAATCTTTTATCTTCCTCCACATCTGTGGCTTAAAGACTAGTGCCCATCATTCTTTCTGAAGCCTTCTCCTGCTTCCACATTTAAACCCATAATTGTTTAAAAGCAAGAAAGATGGTTTCCATTCCACACTGCACAAATTTAAACCATGTTTCAACCGTGATGGGAATTAGTCCTGAAAATGGTTCTAACAAACAAGTCTCTGATCCACTTTAAGTTTACTTCTGATTTGAACAGGCAAGATTTAATACAATTTTCTGTAAATCATAAATCCACAAATCTGGCTAAAATCCATACTGTGTGTGAGCGCATACATTACATAAATACAATAATATTTTCCCATCAAGGTGGTGTTCATGTAATTGGCTCACACTGACCCAGTGCTCTGTAGCACTTATTTTGCTGTCTCTATCCATTTAATGCTTTTGGTGGTGCTGTGCCTATGTGATTATGTATAATAACAGGGTACTGCTTATTCACAGAATGTTTCTCTATTATTCAGAGAATATTGTCAACATAGTAGATTCCTGCCAACCTATAAACATTACACACATTATTTGGTTTACATTAAATATATCTGTTACAAAGTCTCACTAATAGAGATATGCTATGCAAAGCCCAGCTGTTTCCATTCATAGAGATTTATTCCACTCTTATTTGCAGTTGTAGATCACATGGTTCAAACCTATTAAATTATTCCTTGAGTTTCAGGGTTTGAATGAATCTTCAAAGTCAAAGGATAAATTTGCGGCAATGGCCAAATACATCTAGTTTGGAGATGAACTCGCCAAATTACTAACAGTTTCTACTAGAAGTTATGCATTGTCCCAGGTTTGCTTGAATTAATCCCAGGTTCTTGAATGTCAGAAAACTTCTTGGCAAACCTGATCAAGTATCAAGTATGTAATGAAACCTGACTTTGCCTGAAATATTTCACACAGTTCTACTCAGTGCATGCTGCCTTCTCACTAGGACCACTGTTCATTTAAAAGTCTTGCTGGGTTCCTATGGTATAAATCCCTGATGAAGACATAAAAGTTTACATCTGTCTGTTTCTCTAGCCCCTTTTCTTTCTTATCTAGCATAAATGGTTTCTAATTTGTCCATCTATCAGCAGTGCATACTTATCTGAATTGCACATACTTAGTGTGCTAGTGTGATGCAGAAGTTGTGTGCATGTTTTCTATTTTCCTTGGTTTGGCAACAATGAAACATAATGTTTAAAATGAGAGTCAAAAGGAAGTTTAAATTCTGTGCCAATAGGCCACGTGTAAAACCACAGTACTTCTATCCAATATGTTTTCTTATTATTTTGAAATCTATTTTTCTATCCAATTGAACATATCACAATTGTTCAGGATTATTAATTTGTATTACAGTAGTGCCAAGAGATCTCAGAGGAAATCATGATCCCTTTGTGCGCTGTGTGTGGAAAGAGAGTCCTTGCCTTGAAGAGATCACAATATAAATTGAGAAGGCAAACAAAAGCGAGAGAAAGGAAATATTGTTTTACAGATGAGGCACAGATACATTAAGGGTGGGATTGTCAAAGGCACTTGGTATTGGTCTAACTCTGCTCTAATTGAAGTAAATGATAATGAACCACAAGTCCAGTGTTTTTTTTTTTTACGTTTACCTTTGCTACTTCATATTTTGGCTTAAAGAGCTGAAAATGTATGCAACAAGGGTATAAAATACACAAGATTGGACCAACTATCATTCTTCTAATGATATTCATATAACGAATGAAAAATATATAAGCAAGGAGCAGTGAGGTGTTGGTAAAGGCAAGCTGATTTTTAAACAGGTGCATTTTAATCGTCCTTTCTACACTTGGTCATATTTTTATAATAAAGGACAATATCCCTCACAGAGACACTCGTGGGGGAAAGGCTACAGGGAGCCTACAGTACCCTTCAGTAATTGGGCAGGATTCTAACCTCTGAGTGATGGTTGGGGGATCCTACTTAAGGGCATGATAAACTTTCCTTACACATGTATAATCTATGGGTGGCAGCAAATGCAGGTATGGAAATGTGAATACAACTGCCTTTTAGAGCAGTGTCTGGGAGTCCAGTTTGTTTGCATTGCTCCCTGGCCTCCTTGAGCCTTCCTGTGCAGCTCTGGCAAAATAGCTGCTAGACCTCACACTTGGTGCTATTGCTCGACTCCCCTTTCTGCATAGCTTAGTATCTGAAGGGCAGGATTTTGCCAAGCATATCTATGTTATTAAATACCTAATCTTTGTTGAATGATGCAGGCTTACAGCTTAACATCTGCTGCTATTTACTAAATGACTTTTAAGCTCTGGGTAATGTTCTTGGGAAATATATTAGCATTAAATAAAGCCACTGAACACTTTAAAATTGGTTATTAATGATTACCTTCTCATCAGCCAATTGATGCCATCCATTTCCTCTAACCTCCCACAGCATTTTAGTTTTTTCACTTGACTTTGGTGTTCTTAGAAACAGAGTACTGAATGGTGTAGAGACCCTCTTTTCCTAAGCCAAAGGTTTGTCTGTTACTTATGTTTGACCCTGTGACATTGTGTAGGGCTCTATGTGGTGTCTGGTAAATGAGAACTTTATTCCAGCTTAGCTTTCCCCTCCTTTTGCACAGATGTTCAGTGGAAGGTCTGTACTAGTGGCTGCTGAGGAGATAAAAGAATCCAGGTTCTCAGCTGATGTAAATCAATGTTGTTGTATTGAAATCAATTTACAGCAGCTGAGATGCTGACCATGTATGAATATGCCTTAGGGAAGGCAATGTTCCACACCAAACAGTCCTAGAACTCAGTTGAACTCTAAGCTAGGGAATGTTTTTCTCTTTAGCACATGTTTATGTCAATCTATTTTGTTTTCTTGTTTTGAACACCAGTCTATAGTCTTCAAGAACAATGCTGAAATAGAGATTGCTGTTTTAAACCTGGTCTTCACTGATGAAAACGATGTGTTTTTTCACCTCAGGGTAGCTAACATTCATGAGCTATCCTAAGGTAAAAACACAATGAAGACAACACACTGGTTTCTAGAAAGAGAAACTAAGCAGAATCAACGCAGGTTAGTTGACCTCACTTAGTTTGCCTTGCAGTAAAATACAAAGTGTTTGTATTCATTGTGTTTTTACATTGGGACAGCTCACATGCATTATTTACCCTGAGGTAAAAACACTCTTTTTTTTGTTTGTTTGTTTGTTTTTAGCAGTGAAGACAATGCCTACGACTTCTCTTTCTTGTTGAATGCAGCACCATCTTACATGCCTTTATCTTGTTTTGCCTGCATAAACAGAACACAATTAGGCCCTTCCTGGAAAATTCTGTTCCATTAGCTTCTATAAGTTGGTTCCCTAGTTTAGGAGAGGGGAAAAATAATTTAATGCACAAAGCAATTCATTTTGTAAATGTTAGTTACTGGTAGAATTTTCAAAAGCACCGTAGTCACTTAGAACCCTCAGTCTTACTGACTTTTAATGGGAATTAGGTTCCTAAGTGACTTATGCACTGTGCACTCCTTCTCCCACTCCTCGAGCATGCAAAAGTCTCTCCACTTTCCAGAGGTAAAGACAAGCAGGAGAGACTGCAGCTCCCCTTACTCTGTTTAAAGCAGAGGGAGAGTTTCCACTCCTCTCCCTGGCTTCAGGAGAGGGTTCCCCAAAAATTCCCCCTCCCTTTGGCTGGGTTAATAAGAGCTCCCTCCATTTCCTTTTTTTTAAAATCCACTTTAACCACAGGTGGAGTCCATTATTCTGCCCCTCTTCCAAATAGCCATATATAGCAGTCAGTCCTGGATACTGATGACTGGGGTAGATGCTGAATTTATCCTGGGCTTCCTTGATTTTGGTGGGGAGTGATGGGAAACAGAGTCTCTAAACTGATTGACATTCCTCCACAGAAAAACATTAAGAAGCTGCTTTTCCCTGGCTGTTGGCATCTCTCTTTCAGGAAAGAAGATGGGTCATCTCGCCAAAGATTCATCATCTTCTCCCTTTGCGCACTGCACGGAATCAGGAGAGAAAAGAGAGATCATTAATGACCTAACTTCTCAACCTGGCATTGTAGGACAATTCTTTCCCCTCAGTTCCTCCTCCGGAGTTGAATATAGTTACTCAAGAAATTTCTACCTTTCCTAGTAATCTCCTAGTAAGGGTACTACTATTTATATGTGCCAACAGTGTGCTTGACATGCACAATTGATGATAGTCCCTGCTCCAAAGGTTATAATCTAACAAGTGAAGCATGAAAAAGAGGTACAAGAAGTCAGGGTCCTCATAGGAATATTCAAAATAGAGAGGGATAGACTGCTCGTATGCCTAAAAACCTCTCCTGTCCAAAGCAACTTTGTGATACTACCAAGCACAACATGGATGCCTACTCTCTTCACTTCCCTCCCTGAGTGAACTGGTCCAGATCCAACTACAACTTGTTTGCATGGCTATCTAAGGCTTTTAAGAATTTTATCCGTTGATTTTAGTGGCCACTAACTTAACAAAATATTTACAGATATTATTTCACATATGCTCCCATTTAAGGGCTGCACTTGTGCAAAGAATAAACAAATACTTTTCTTAGAGTAATTTTTTTTGGACATTAAAACGGTATTGATTTTTTTCTCTTTGTACCTTTTTGATCAGTCAAGCATACTGCTGGAAAAAAAATGCAGCCACCCACCAAATTCTACTACTTGTCTTTGAGGAAATGTAAAAGTTGTAGTTTTATTGATTTTTTTTCTCAAAGCCTTTGATTTCCTGTTGTGTTGCCTTGCCTGAACTAACAGATTTATGTACCATCTCCTCAAACAGTAAAGCCATTTGCCATTTGGTGGAATTGGCTGACATTTCATTTTTGCTGTGCAGATTGCAGATTATGTTGACATTATTTTGCTGGGCTCTGTGCTACATCATTAACATATTGCTCATGACTGAAGCTGAAATGGTTTCACTCTAAAAGCATACCCCCCCCCCCCGACTTTTTGCAAGAAAAAAATGGATGTAGATTTTGCTGAAAGTAAATAGATACTGTTGCTGCACAATAAAGTCGGAATTGCATTAATGTAACAAAATATATCAAAACTGTGTGTCAAAAAGGAGGGGAAAAGCATAAAAGCATAATATGTTTACTGTTGATATCTGTAAATCTTGCCTAGAAATGAGCAGCATTCATGAAATACTAGGCTTAAATTGAGATTGGATCAGTGTGCTAGCAATACTGAACTTGTCAAATAAAGGAATATAACTGCCTGGTTGCACCACAGGTAAATGAAAATTTATTTTTCAGTTGAAGGCATGATTTCATACTTGCCCACATGTGAGTATTTTTCCTGAAGTAAGAGGCAGCCAGTAGCATCACAAGATGGTTTTGTTTGGGTGACCAGAAGCACCAAAGTCCTGTACACCTTTTAATTAATGTGGCAGTAGTGTACCAGCGCCCTTATTGCAAGACATTTGGAGACCTCACTTACATCAGTTCATTTAATAGTCATGTATTTGTTTGGAGTTTGTGTCCTTTCTTTTCATATACTGCCTGGGAGGAGAGGAGGGAGGGGAGAATGATCACATCTGCACTGCAGTCCTGCCATGGCCAGTCTATTGTAATGCCCTGTTAAAGACAGTTGTGAATTCATTGCTTCATGTGACCGGGGCTCTGTGACAGTTCCTTTGCTGTTTTTATTTTTTTGCTTTTTCATTGTTGTGAATTGTTGTCTTTTGCCAGCCACTAAATTCTTGAGTAATGTATTAATGGCTACATTCTGCCACCCTTATTCATTTTAAGTTGTACTTTACTCCAGGAGAAGTCCTGGTGATTTAATTGGGGCTATTCACTGAGTAAAGTATTATTTAGTGTGACTCAGGGCGGCAGGTTGTGATTCTGTATGATTAATAAAAAACTCTTTACCGCATACAGGGAACCACATATACAAATCATCAAACCAACCAGCCAGATACGTAGGTTAAAAATTCAGGATCTCAGCAGCTGTTGACATTCAGATTTCTCCAAGGAAGAGCCATTATTCAGTTTCTCAGCTAGGAGGGTTAACTTTGTTCAGATTTATAGCTGTAGAGGATGGAGCCTTAATCAAAACTAAATGCTTTTATATTTGAACCCATACCTATGCCAGATATATCTGAATAACCAAATATCCTATTTGTTGATTCAGTCAGTTGGCCAGTTATTTAAATTTTATTTTGAAAAGATTCAGAAGGTTGCTTTCCCTAATTAGGTGACTGGAAAACACTATTTTGAGGTGTGTGTGTGCATGAGTGTGCAAGGCAGGAGGTAATTTGTCATTTAAGAGCATTTTATCTATCCTTTTCTCACAAACATAACAGCATAATTTTCCTGTAGAGATGTTAGTTGCAGTTTCTATAAAATCAGAAGTACAGACAAATGAATAGTTATCAAAATAATCCAAAGCTGTATTTTTCTCTGATTATTTTTGAATAGTAGTGGAATGCTGGTAACTTGAATGTGAATTAGCTGCATCATTTCTTACAGCAATAAGTGGAAGGAGAAACAATATTCTTGGAGCTGGATGGAAGCTATAGCTGAAGTCTCTTACCAAAATTACAAAGATAATGGGGAAAAAAAGTCCATTCTTTTGAGGAGTTCTAGACCTACCCAAGACAATAATAAAAAATCAGTGAACACAAAAAGCTTGATCCAGCAGTGATGCAAGCGACTGTCTTTGGGCACCCACCAGGGAAAAACACTAATACCATTAGCCCTTTTAGTAGTGATTTTTCAAATGTTGTGTGAGATCTCTGCACCTGGTATGCAAAAGCCAAAACAGATCATGGCCAAACTAAAAAAGGGCCTGTTTGTTGCAAAACAAGCCGTGCGTGACTTTGCAGAAGTGTGTGTGCCAGTATGTAGCAGTCTCATCTAAGATAAGTCAGTACCTTAGCCAGTATAAAATAGTCTAGCAGTAGCACTGTTTTGGCATATTGGAGATAGTTTGCTGTGATGTTTCTGTAGGAAAATGTTTGTGCCTGTAATCTACATTTCCTTGTATGTTCTCCTGCCTAAGCTGCACAGCAAGATGCTTTCTTCCAGTGTCCAATGGGAAAATAATTTACTTTTTTTTTTCAGCCTGTGGCTCTATCACTGGAGGAGTATGGACATAAAGGGGGGGGAGTTCTTGTGACTATTCCAATTATCTAACTTTAGTATTTGCAACAAATAATTACTGAGGTAGCTTCTGTTTATGCATTCATCAATTCCTGGATGATTCCTTGGGTCAATGAGCTGGCATATAAATAGGAATACTATACCTATGCCAGGCCTTCTCACCTTCCTGTAGTGTAGTGGTTATTATGTTTGCGTAACACATGAAAGGTCTTTGGTTCAAAACCAGGCAGAAACACATGCTTTACTGAGTCCCGTGTTAAGTAAGTGACTGTCTGTCTTACTGCATTCCCTGATGGTTTACCCTTCCTAATGGTAAAATCCTAATTATGACTACACTTTTTCTGAGAGTAAATTGACTCATCAGTATCAGTTTATCATCCTTTTCATGCTCTACACTGAAAATTTACACAGGCATAACTATGAAAAAATCCACACACTGAGAGATGTAGCTAAACTGGCCTAATCCCCGGTATAGACAGTGCTAGGTTGATGAAAGAACTCTTCTGTCACCCTAGCTACCACCAATCAGGGAGACAGATTAACTACAAAGAGGGGAGAACCTCTCCTGTTGCTCTACTGAGCATCTACATTGAAATACTACTGCTGTGCAGCTGTAGCTCTGTCATGGTAATATTTTTAGTGTAGACATTCTCTCCATCTGCAGAAGTTACTATTGTTATTTTTACTCTATGAATGACTTGAAGCCTCAACCAAGTTTGCAACCCCATTGTGCTAGGCCCAGTAAATACATGTAGTGAGAGACTGTTCTTGCTCTGAAGACTTGGAGTCTAAATAGACAAGACAGCCAAAGGGTGGAAGAAAAGATACAATGTATAAACAGAAAATTTGGAAAGTTTCTGACTGAACCTGAATTGAACACAAGTCATCTCTGGCCTTAACCATAAGACCTTCATTTCAAGGGCCACTTTTTCTCTGCGGGGCCCTTTGAAATCATTGTGCTGGCAGTGATCCAACCAAGGACAGACTTTCATTCAAAACATTTAATAATTCACTGAAATTTTGCTCCCATTGGATGCCGGATAGATGGAAAATAAAATATTCACGAAATCCCACAAATATTTGCATATCAGGTGAGCCGTGAAGTTATTTCCCAAAAGATGGGCCAAATGTTGCCCTCAGTCACACTGCTGCAACCACATTCACTTCCTTCATTGTCATTGACTTCAGTGGGCTTGCATGGACATTTTACTTCAGAGAGCAGTTGGAAAAAATGTGGCAGTGCCCATGGAAGGTGAGTGCTAGTTATGGGATTACAATACTGCTCTACTCAAAACACCCTTGTAATTTTTCACAGGTGGGTGAATGGTTTTCCATTGTCTACTATGTGGTGAAATGTATTATATTCTGTTGTGTCAGAACCCTATCCCACCATTTTACCATGAGCAGCATTACTAGTCAAGTCCAGAGGAATTTAGCTTGTGGATAGATAGCAGGATATTGCCCAAATATTTTAAACAGCATTAAATAATTAATTTGGGGGCTGTTATGAAAACTGGCCACCTTAACATTTTAAATATTCATGAAGGGTTAAATACACTTTAAAGAGCTGTACATGTTAAATTTTACAGAGAATAGAATGTTCTTGGGGTATACATATATAATATTCCATGGTTTATGCAGTAGGTCAATTATTTGACATTGCTTTATTTTTAAGACGTCCTCTCTAATTTGCAGAATAAAAAAGCGCGTTCTGTGTTTATAGTATTCATGTAGCAAGCACACTATTTATTCCTAATAGTCCTCCTTCTATTGTTTTTACCATATTCGTGAGTAAACCTATAATGTAAGTAATAGTTCCCCCCTCACTTTTAGATACTATGTGCAACAGTCATATAGACTGACTGATTCACTGATGATGCATTAGCAGCCACTTATCTGCTCTACACGTAGATGATTATTAGTTGCCAGGGATACAAGGGGATTTCCACAAGATATATTACACAGAATAAGCAACCATATTTTTTGTTAGAACAACACCTTGATGTAGCTAGTTTTACTGAAAACACAAGCATATTTTTTGTGTCAGCACTGCAAAATATAAAATATTTAGATTTTATTTTTAACAATCAGCATTCTATCCAGGAAGCTCTTAGACCAGTTGCACCCATTAATCTCAGATGAACAACTCCATATGAAGAACATTCTCTATCATTCTTTACTCTCTGCCATTACATTACTATTTTTCAGCGCTAGTGGTTCTCTAATGCAATGAAATATTCAAGTTTTTTGAAATGTCGATGCATGGCTAAATGTGGTGTTAGACCCGAACCAAAACACTAGATCTGAATAGCCTATAACTCTGGAGTAGTTTGGAGCAGAACTGTGTGTCATGGGCTCATTTTTAGCTACAAGGCAGAAGGTTATATCCTAGCCTTTATTAAAGACTTCTATCCGAGGAGTAAATGACTTTTGCCCCCTCTGCACTTGTTTTTAGAAGTTTGGAAATCTGCAAGACATCAAAGTGTGTCTATCTTGAATATATGTTTTTAATTTGAAACATTACAGCTGGTGTTATAACATCATGTTCTAATTCTGAAGCTACTTCTCTCTCCACACTGAGGTGGAAAAAAATTGGTTGACCATACATAATGGATAAATCCGTTCTACAGTCTTTAAAGTGAAGTGACACACACTAGTGCTGCTGTAATAAAGTAACACAAGAATCTGCTTTCAGGAAGAGTGGTTTCTATTTGTGTTTGCTTAGCAACAGAGTCTTGCAGCAACAACATGGGAAGATATAACTGAGAAGAGATGTACTCTGAGCTCCCAATGCCATCTATATAATTAAAAAAAAAAAAGCTGTGAAAAATCAACTCTCTAGATGGTTTGTGAACCACTGTGGATATTATCTAGAGTGGATTAGTCACTGCTACTTTCCTGGCTTGCATCAGAGGAGCACGGCACTGATAAAATCATAGCATTATCCCCACCCTTTCTAGTGGTTCTAAGGTCTTGTCTACACGACAGAGTTCTGTTGACACAAATTATGCCGGCGTAGAGCCACGACTGTAATTAAAAAGCTGTTGCATGTCCTCATTATGCTCCTTGTATCAGTGGAGTGAATTCACACTACCAGCTTTTGCATCAAAACAGGGATCAGTGCACTGTTGGTAGCTTTGGGATGGGTGCACTCCGGGTGCTTTGGGAACGGTTTGCAATGCCTCATGGGGCAGGCACAGCATCACATGATGAAGGTTTCTAGATTGACAGCTGCTTTTAAACTGCCCTGTCAGCCAAACTGACATTGCTGACCACTAACACACGAAGCCCACAGAAGTGAGTGCTGGTGGTGGGGGAGTGTGTGTGTGAGAGAGAGAGAGTGTGTGTGTTGGGGAGGATAGTGAGTGTGTCCACGCACTGTCTCTTTAAGTTCAGCCAGCAGCCAGAAGCAACCACTCCTGAGGCAGAAGCTGGTACACAGACAGCTGGTGTCCCTGTCCTCCCAGCCCAGCCCAGTGGAGACCTGTACACCAGTGGGGGTGGGGCACAACCCAACATCAGACCCTGCCTCCCTCCCTGGCTCTGCACAGCACATCAAGAGTCTCTTCCCTTCCTCTCACAGCAGCAGGCTGTGCTGTCTGCATGCTGCCATAGGAGAGCAGGCCTGATTCTTTCTGAGTTCTCCCACAGCCTGGTCTCCCCACAGACCCAGGAGAATGATTCACCCTCTCGCCTGCAGACCAGGCAAGAGTGCATTTGCTGCTGGGAGCAGGCATGCTCAGCTGTTCAGTAGCTGTGTGAGCTGTCTACTCTGAGCAATTTCAAATTTCCTGGGGCTTTGAAAGGGGAGGGGTGCATTCCTGCATAGCAGGGCAGTGCAGCAGAGTTCAAAACAGTGAGCAGAGCGGGCAGCGTGGGCATCGTGGGATAGCTCCTGGAGCCCAGTTACAGCACAGAGCATCTACAGCAACACTTTGTTGCTCTAACTTTGCTGCAAAAAGCTCTGTGCCTCTCATGGAGATGGTTTATTTAGTTGCCAAAGCAGGGGTGTTTTGTTGGTGGAGGGAGCATCGTAGTATGTACCAAAGCTGACTTTTGTTGACAAAACTCTGTAGTGTAGAACAGCCGTAACTCTATTGTCATTACTACTAGGGTAGGTAGAGAGACACTTCTAAGTAGTAGAGTGGTGGTGTGATCAGTATGTCCTTTTTTGCCATGGACAAGGGCTGCTGCTTTCTCTTTATCAATTTATGAAACAATGTTACTCATCCTTTGTATTACATAAAAGGGTACCTGTGAGAGTAAGTGATAGAAAGTTTGTCATCCTGGCTTTTAGCATTTGTGCCATTTAAAGTTAAGATACTTTAAGATAAATCTCTAGATTGATGGAGTTTAAGGCCAGAAGGAACCCTTAAATCATCTAATCTGACCTTCTGTAAAATACAGGATATCATTTCTTCCTGTTTCAAAGGCACATACAAGGATGACTTACAGTAACATACCTGTTCCTGTGAGAGTATAAGACTGCAACAGGTTTCATGATCATTCTCAGTAGATTTTAGCCAGTAACTCAAATCACTGTATGAATATTTAATAGTTAATAAAACCTGGCATTTATATAGCCCTGTATATCTACAGTGTTCTTCACAAGCATATACTAACCCGCACAGCACCCCGATATGGTAGATCAGGGGGTATTATTTACCCCCATTTTACAGAGACAGGAGCTAAATTTTTAAAACCTTGCTTGTGCAGATATCCATAACCATGTATGTGGAACTAGACATGCATGGAATATTTAAGGGGAATGGCTGGGTGAGTGCAGAGTTTGTATGTTCACTGATTAGCAGGCACATGCAGATGAGTAAGGTTGTGAACATGGCCTTATAGATAGCTGTCCATAGCATATTTTCAAAATTGTGTTGGGCCCAGTTTTAGCATGCTCAAGGCAGTCATGGTTCACGCTAGACAGCCACGCAGATATTACCGGTTTTTCATCAGATCTTACTTGGTTATTGGTTGAGCCATGACAGTCCCCAAAAGCAGCAACTGAGAATGATTGGTCCATAGATTACTTGTTTAATTTAACGTTTTCTTGCTGCTCGTCAATATGAGATCAGATTCACCTGTATCACCAAGTGGCTTTGCGCCCATCCAATGACGCAAAGCAGTCAAAATTTTGGTTTACCCAATCAGTTAAAATGAGTTTAGAGATATTTTGCATTGCTGGATCAGTGCAAAACAATAGAGCTGTGTGAAATTTTTCGTTCAAAACTTTTTTTCTATGAAAAATGTAGATTCACTGATACCAAATGTTTCACGAATTTGTATCCATCTTGTCAAATTGTATTGGCTTGAAAAAAATTGGAAAAAAACACATAGTTTGGTTTCAACATTTTGAAAATATTTTAGATTTTTTATTTTAAATATTATTTTGTTTCATAATTTCCTTTTAACTGTATTTTAAAAATCAAAAACGTTTTAAAATGGTTAAAGCCAAATGAGACCTTTAGATTTTGTCAAAACTAAACATTTTGTTTGACCTGAAATGGTTTTTTTCATTTTACTTTTCAGTTTTCAGAAAACTTCAAAAACAATAATTTTTGGTTTGACCCAAAACAATTTTTTAAATTATTTTTTCAGGATAGCCAGCAAACTGAAAAATCTGTTATTCACACAGTATAAAACATCCAGATGATACAATGATATATGTGGAGGCAAGGCACTTCGGTGCTTTTGAAAATCCCACTAAGTATCTCTCTGCATCTGTAAGCCCCTATATACCTTTAAAAATCTGACCTTAAGATAAATGCATTTACAACACATTTTTTATTGAATTTCATATTGAAATGATGGGAAACTGAATTTTGAATGCTCTCAATGCAAAATTATAAATTGGTCCGTTTTCATTGAGAACTCAGACATACTCAAAATTCTATTTTGTACAGACATAGCAAGACTATTAACAATTGTGTCTGCTGGCACTGAAATATTATGCACCGTATCTATACATTTCTAATGAGCCAGTCACCATGATGTCTAGGTGCCATATATATAACCAAGAAAGTGGTACTTCTCCCTCAAAGGATTATACTCCTCCCTCCCACTCTGCTATGTCTTGTTAAATTATGAATTGTTCTTGATATTTGTCTTTGGAGGAAATTATGCCTGGCAGTTTTGCAGCCACTTTTTAGTGAGAGAAGTTTTGCCCCAAATGCTTGTTTTACACGGAGCTATAAAGGCAGCAAGACTAGAGAGCATTCTGATCTTTGGTGACAGGGAATAGAGTCCCCGTAGGACTGTTTTTCTTAACCTTGCTCTAATCCTGCACCACACTTCCCGCTCCCATCTGTTCTTACATTTTTGCCCTGCTCCCACCTTAAAAGCCTTAGATCCCATAAGAAAGGTTGATTGCCCCATGTTGCTACTAAAACAAACCAGCCCGTGGTCGGTTAATATATTATATATATAAACAGAGTTCAGACAATTTTTACCACTAAAAGAATAAAACATATCTTGCTTAAACCATATTAAAAATACGTTAACTCCTGTTATTATAGACATCAAATCTTTCTATTCCTCACTTAAATTTAAATATTAAAACCTTTATTTAAAAAAAGAAAAAAACTTGCTTTACATTTCTGAAATTCTATTTATGACAAACTAATAAGAGATTTAGTGTTTTCCCACAAATTATCGAAGTCTGGTTTTCCACCCAATCCCTCCTGTGACAAAGTAAATTTTACCCACTGCTGTCATTATGGCAGTGGGTGCTGCAAGACCCCAATCCTGCTGCACGGCTCTAATAGGGAATTCTGTATTGAATATCCCATCTCTTCCTGTCCCCCAGCCTCCATTCTGCACCCAGCTCCTAAAAGTTGTTCCATGGGCTCCGTCAGACAGTGAGTCCCTGTTGAGCATAGTTACTATAGTGGATTGCACACAGAGTTTCAGTTCCTGCAATGGCTGGGTCCTAGCTTAGGATTTATTTATTTTTAAATAGTGCCAGGATCTTAAAACAGAGGATCAGGAACTGCTTATTAAAATCTGAAACATAATTCATGCCTCTCTAAGAAAAGATCTTCCAATAACTGACTCACTTTTCATGAATCTAGGAGTTTATGAGTACAGTGCTTAGAGCAACAGAAATAAATGTGAGGAACAATTAACTGACTTTGATCACATGGAACTGTTTGGATAAGACAATTAGCACTACCCTGAGGATGTTCAACTGTAAAGGTTAACAATAATTAAAAAAATAAAATCATATAATAATAAATAGTATAATAAAGAGAGCTCTCTGAAGTTTAAATCTCCATTCTACAATTATAGTTACACAGTAATGGAACTATACCATTCACTTTTAAAAAAAGTTTAAACCTACATATAGTTTTAAATGTGAAGTTATCTTCTCTAATGCTTCCTTCATGCATTGTTGTATAAGTATCTAAAGATGAGATGACATACACAGAACTATTCATTTTCCAGATATAGAAAGGCAATAGCTCGTTGAAATTCTTTCCTATTACTATTTAGCAGAATGGATTCTGTGCATTCTTTGCTTTTACACGAGTATCTTGAGAGCTTAAGGGAACTATATTCACCTCTCACTCGTGCACATTGTGGGGGTAAAAAAGCTAGAATATCTCCATTTGCCTGCAAAATACCCGTTTGGTAAGTGTTCATTACTTCTTATAAAATATTTCTTTTCTGGAAATACTGTAGTTACTGAGAACTAGAAAGTGAAATAAGCTCATAATGCCTTGGGCTGAAATATAAGTAGTCTCATAGAAGTCATCCAAGGTGTTCACAATTTACCTCAGGAAATAGTGTTGGTGATTCAGGCCCTTTTTCAGTAAAACACTTAACCACATGATGCATTTTAAGCAATAAGTCCCTATCCCTGTGCAGCAAAGCACTTCATATAAGCATGTGCTGGAATGACATTGGTGGTGCTTTGCTGAACATGGATGACAGTACTCACATGTGTGAAGTTAAGCACTTAGCTAAGTGCTTTTCTGGCACTCTTATTTCTGATCTACACTAGAAAGTTAGGTTGAAAAATTGGGTGAAAAATCCACACTCCAAGCAACATAGTTAAACTGACCTAAGTCCCCTTGTGAACAGTGCTAGGTTGACAGAAGAATTCTTCCATCAACCCAGCTAGCACCTCTTAAAGAAGTGGATTACCTACACTGACTGGGAGAACCCATCCCGTCAGTGGAGGTAGTGTCTACACTGAAGTGCAATAGTAGCGCTATTGTAGTGTTTCAAGAGTAGACAAGCCCTGAGTTGATAATGAAACAATATTCCAGCACAATGGGTGGTGAGTTGTCTCCTGTAAACCTATATGGTTTGTAAGGATCCCTTTTAGGGATGAATGGTGGACTAAAAATTTAGGAATATTATTATTTTTACCTGATTTTAAAAAACAAGTTTACACCTCTTCCATGGTCAAGGAAATGTTAATTTGCAACCTGTCTCTTTCCCTATTTTAATTTCCTTCCCACTTATTTTAATCCAGAGTCTAACTGGCCTTTGCACGGGTGTATTTGGCAGTCCAAGGAGCCTGATTTCTGCTTGTAAGTAGGTGGAGTTCCCCTCCAGTTACACATGTATGATATGGGCTAATCTTACCCCTTTTCTAGGGTTTACCTTTTATGTTAATGTCAGTCGAATCAAGCAATACAAACCTAATTTTTCTTCAGAGCATGGATGCTCATGGGTTTTCCTCAATACTCCTGCTCCCTAGTTCTCTCTGCCTTGGAAGGACATCTCAATCCTTCTTGTACTCCTAGCCTGGAGCTAATAGGATTCACCTTCTTCTTCTTGTGTCCTTCCACTACAATCATAGGTTTTTCCAGTGTTGGGAACACGATATGGCTCAGTCTATAGCCCTATTGAAATCTTCTGGGATGCACAGTTTCTCCCAGGAGTGGGCAGACCAACAGATGTTCCATGGTTTGTGTCTCACTGCAGTCACGTACGTCTAGGTTGCCAAAATAGCCCCACTCCTACATGCTGCCTTTTGATCTATCAACTCTTGTTTGGAGGTGTTTTAAACGTTTCCAGGTTGCCAATCGTTTCTTGTGCCTGCAGAAAGGTTTTTGGCAATGTCAATGTGCGTTTGACATCCTCAATGAGTATTTCAGGCTGCGTGTGCCACAATTTCAGTCGCATAGTTGCTGGTGATTTTTGAAGTGGTTCTGTTGCCACTAGAAAGCTTTTCTGCAATTGCAGGAGGCTAACTACTGTGGTGTGGCCATATAGCGGATGTCTGGTATCTTTTACCTGTCATAAACTTTCCATTTGGCTGGTGATTGCTCTTCTAATACCAGGTGGAGTGATTCCAGCAACCACGTAAGGCTGTTCACGGTTGTTAGTTTTAGACATCCTGACATGTAGCGGCAGCTGTCACTCAGTACAGGGTCCAGCTTCTTTATGTGAACAAATCTGACCCACACCAGACATGAATATTTAGACCCTCCTGGCCTGACATCAGTGAGCAAGCAAAAAAATAACCAAAACAACTCCCCACCTCTGACATATCTGCAGGATCCTAGCACTCGCATCTCTGCTACAGGCCAGTCACAGACTCATAGATCTCAAAAAAGCACAAATACTGGTTTGTCTGGAGATCCCTATAGGCACAATTTATCCCAAAGGAGGGGAAAGGAGGTGTAGAAATAGCCCTGCCCTCCCATCCTGAAGAGTGAGCCAAGCTGGGACACCTGGCCATCTCACAACTCCTTACCCCATTGCACTAAAGAGCTCACTAAGACAAATCTTCCAATGAGTTTCTTCTCGGGAAGGTGGACACTCTGCACTGCCCCTACTTATGTCTGGCACAATACAAATAAATATTAGGAGAATGAATTTGGCCCTTATTTTTTCCTTGCATTTGGTCATATTAATTTTCTTCACAGCCATATTATTTCTTAAAATATATGTATTGGTACTTGGTTGCTAACAGCGGAGATCACTGCTGGTTAGCTAAAGTGGCAAAGCAACTGCCTGGAAGCCAATCCCCTTGTCTTAGAAATTAAGCTTCAAGTCTTATATTTAACACCTTTCCTTCTCAGTAAACATTACCAGGAGTCTGAGGCCACAAGATGAATTGCATAGGAAAATGACCTATATAAATACTTCCAGATCAATAATGAACAAGTCTACAAAACTGGTTGACATAACACGGGGATTGTTTCTACAGAGAACTTGTACAAGAAGCAATTTCTTTCCTTGAACATCTTTCTCTGTAGGGATATATATAAGCAAATATGAATTCAAAAGTTCAAAAGCACTGTGCCGTGAGTACTCACACAAAGCTCTGTGTCACTTAACCTGTGTTGCCCCTGATGGAGAGGGAGATCAGGGGCAGAACAGGTGTGTGTTCACTGTTTTGTGCCCAGAGTGGGGGCATCTGCACCAGTACCAAAACGGCTGGGATGGAGGTAGAGGTAGTCAGGAGGGGGACTATTTGGAGGGATTTTTCACTCTAACAATATGAAATTTTGAACCTACAGAATGTTTATAGAGATCTTTTGGCATTTAACGAAGCTGCACTATATTTTAATTTTCTGACTGAAAATGCAAATATTTGAAAACAGAACTCGTTGCAAAACATTGTGTAAGATGGAATATATGAAAACTAGTCCTTGTGTTATCAGGGGGAAAAAGTAGTGAAGGGGCAAAGTAGCAGGTTCACGCAGGCCCCCTTGCTGGTCGGGTCCTCTGCGCCCACAAATCACGCCCGGACATCAGATCTGTGCTCCCACCAGGGCTGTTTGTTTACAAACGTATCCCACCACCATCTACTAATATACACAGTGCAGTCTAACAGCCCCAGGGGCCTCACTGCTCCAGCTACAGGTCAAGGGAGGCGCATCCTCTTCCAGCAGCTTCTCCCTTTGCTGGCTCTTAGTTCCACTCCCTCTTCCCCTTTCCTTCCTGGGAACCTTTTTGGAGCCTGGCCTAACATGACCAGCAGCTGCTCCTTGTTAACCCATCCCATGCAGGGTTTACTCAGCCTATTCCCATTCCTTCTAATTAGGG
This sequence comes from Mesoclemmys tuberculata, assembly GCA_007922155.1. Lineage (NCBI taxonomy): Eukaryota > Metazoa > Chordata > Testudines > Chelidae > Mesoclemmys > Mesoclemmys tuberculata. Next base: position 59,481,237 of record ML675604.1, on the reverse strand, counting down.
CACCAGTGCAGGGGGCTGAATCAGCCTGGCTGCTCCCACTGCACTGTCACAGGCAGTCAAATGTCGATGTCCTCATCACTAGTTTAGCCTTACACCAAGAGCTGATCTGTGGCTGCTAGCCCTGTGAACTCACTTCTCCTCCTCTCTGTCCTGTTGATGCTTTCATGCTGGAGAAGGGGAGGAAGTGCTACATGGTGGCTCTGGCCCCTACCTCCTCTCCTTGCTCTTCACTGCAAGGTGTAACAGATCCCTGAAACCCAGTTCCCCATGCATGGAAGAGGAAGGCAGTTCCTTACCTCCCAATCTGCTCCACTTCCTGATAAGGAGAGATAGAAGACACCTACCTGACAGTGATCCATCTACCTTGACTTGTGAGGAGAAACAAGAGCCCTGAGTTGCCAACTCTGGTTGAAGGTGGAGGATTGAAGGGAAGCTGGAAAACACGTCTGTTACTTGTAAAAAAGTGCATCTCACAGGCCCTTTAGGGGGTAGTAAATTTAGGCAGACCATGGCATTAGGGCCATATTACATAACTGTGAAGTCCAGATGATATCCAAACACAAATTTTTACACCTATGATGGAGCTCAACCACTCTAGGGTGCATAAGTCTGAATGACCCACTTGGTGTTTGATAAACTGTTGAGGGGTAAATGAAAACCTAGAATTTTTGTATATCGAGTGCTGCTGATTCAAATTTTTTTATTGCAAAAGTTTGTTGGTTTGTTAGTTAAATAAAAAAAATTGGTTCTTTAACCATCTGGACATTTTTGTGGACAATTTCCTTATCATTTCATTTTTTAAAAATTTGTTTTATTTACAGAAAAAGCTCCCAACAAACTTGCTTCGATCTCAAATGAAAAAAATGTGACTAGGTTTTTTTGTTTCTCCCTCCCTCTTTTCCAGTGGAAGACAGCTTAAAAAAAAGGAAAAAGTAAGGACCCCCAAAAATCATTTCCCCCCTTTCATTCCAACACAAAATTTCTGCAAAAAAAAAAAAGGAAAATAAATTCTTCTCAGTACTAATATTGAGTCTAAATATAAGATAATTAAAACTCAGTATATTGAGATTCTTAGCCAGAGCTGGCCCTAAGGTTATGGGATACATACCCTCAGTGATAGTGTCCGTTGGCTAGTGGGAGCCCATCAGATGCTGAAGTGCTGGAACTAGAAGCTATGTCAATAAAATAATTTCTTCTAGCTTTAATGGAAAGTAGGTGGGAATGAAAGAGAATAACAAGAGCCTTGTGGATATTCTGGTTTAGTGGGCCAGGCCTTTAAGAGACCTGATAATGGGTGACACCGTGAAGTGCTACATAGATAAGGTTATGCTGCACACAGAGCGATCTCTGAATAGGCTGCAAGCAGCTGTATTTTGGAACTGGCTGGGCTCTGTGTTTGCTGTCTCTCTGTCAGATAGGTACCAAAGCAGTGACACTTCTGGCAGTGAGTGGCAGGAGTTACTGGTGGAAGGAGGCAGTTGATGGAGGTTGGAGAAACTGGTGGTCTGCCTTCACAGAGTCACACGTTTCCTCTATAAGTATGTTGATCTTTAAATGATGTTGATCTTTGAATATTTTTGGATCATCCCAGCTGTAGCCAGAGCATTGCATGGTGGGCCTGTTATGTTGTTTCGATTCTTATGGCATGGAGAGTTTGTATGTAACAACTAAATGGTCATGTATTTAAACATTACATAACACAGCAATGAGAGCCGGCTGCAAAATGCTGCCGGCAACAATCTGTTCTCTGGCTGGCCTGAGTCTGTGCCATACTCTCCAAAGTGGAGTCTGACCTTTTAGTTTCTGCAGCCACATCCGGCACTTTTACGTAACAGTGGCTGCTCAACACATCTGTGGCACTATAGACTTTCTTCACTGGAAACAGTGGATCAAATTTGAGATCTAAGCTTTGAAAATATAGAATCGCAGGAATAGAAATAGAATCCAGATTTCTTCCTAATTCCCAAATATTTTCAGGTTTAATATAAACATATTTGGCTCAATAAATATGAAGAAAACAATTAATATTGGTTCTGCATCCATTTTTATACGTTACATCGTGTTACATTTAGATGTCCTTCTGCAGTAAATTGGCAGAGCCTTCTGACTGAGTAATTCATGGAACAAAGCCATCCCTTTTGAAATTTCTATTTGGGAATATGATGCTCATTCCTTAATTAATGTAACAGGGTCTCTCCCTGCAACCAGGGTAGATTGAGAAAAGATTCATTACTATTTTGTTCTTTATTGTATTTGAAACTAGACTGGGTTTATACAGGAAAATAGATTGGCACTTTAACAAGACAGGTGTTCTAATATATTCCTCAAGCAATGTGTTCAATATTCCTCAGTATCTTAACCCCTCAGGAGTGAGTACTTGATACTGTAGGTGAAAGTATATACCTCTGCTGGAGATATGCCATCTAATGAATGCCCCTTTCAAAGTGATTTAAAAAAAAAAGTCTTTTGGAGCTGACTTTGTTTTATTTCAGAATAAGGTTCTTTCTTTGCAAATCTCTTGTAAAATTCCAATTGTCTTCCCTATATAGCGTTACTAAAATGATAGCCCTGGCCTCGCTTTGGCCCCCCCCTCCAAAATTTTAGCTGTAAAACAGAAGTCTGAGCCATCTTGGGGCATGACCATCTTTCAGCTAGTATTTTATGGTATGCATCTGAAGAAATGTACACACTCTACAGTAAGTGACATGAAAAGTTCGGGGTGCCTGTAAAAAAAAAAAAATCCCCACAACAACAACAAAAAAACCCCACTAAACCAAATCTCCACACACTTTTAAAAGTGTTTCCTTTATGCTTTTATTACTACTTTGAGAAAAAAGCACTTAAGTCTTTGTTTTCATCATCTGTATTAAAATGTATTTAAATAGGATCTCTGGCAGCTGTGAACTTTCCCCCATGACTTGAAAACTGCCTAGTCTTCAGAGGAGAAATCAATTGTCCAGCAGTAAGCTTCTACTGCACTTACTCATTTCAGTAATTGTGTGTGTGCATTAGGCTGTTTTGTCATGCTCAACATAATAACAGTGATGTGTTGGACTCCCCAGGTGCAAAAAGAAAAAAAAATCATGATACTATTAGTTTGTTTAATTTAGCTCTTTTGTTTGTTTCTTTAATTAGTTCTGTTGTTCATACACTGGCTATTGAGGGCCCAACAGTGATGATATTTTGAACCAAAACTCTAATGTCATTGGGTAGGTTTTTTAAACTACTGTGTATTTCAGTTTAGCATCCAATCACCACAGTTCTTATTTCTTCAGGGATGCTGTGCTGCCTATAATTATACCAGATGTCTCAGTCTAGAATGTCAGACTGCTATTACTATAAGGAATTAAATAATCCTATATTCTGAGCACTCTGTTAGAAGCTTATTTCTCTAAATGCATCATCACTGATTAAAAAGCCTTGCCAGACACCTACCTTAGAATTCCAGTTTTAATAAAGCATTGCTATTAATGTATAATCAATATGGAATACTCTAAACATGCTTTATTAATAATATGGCAGTGGGCCAAAGCAATGAGATATCAGATGTACCGTTTTACACGAAGAGCTGGCCTTGCATAGCCTAATTTTGCTCTGTATATAATGTAGACAGATAAAAACGTTATGTAAACAAATCTCAAAAACACACTGTAACAACTGATAATGCATGTCTACCGGTGTCCAGACACTGAAGGAAGTAATGAATTTGAGAGAGACAGAGGCTTTTTTGGTGAACAGAGCTATAAAAATGATATTTTTTTTCTGTACTGCACCTTCACATTTCTAATAACAGTTACTGTGTGCAAAGACAGCAGCCATTTTATTCTCAGAGTTACTGCAGTGTGTACAAATGATAAATACTTCTTATGGAGACTTTACATTAGTTCTTTCTTGCTGAATATTTCCTCAATCCAAACTAAAAGTCATTCAGACTGAGGGTGTATAAGAAAAAAAAATCTTAAAGTTATATGGTTTATTTTTTATTGGATATTATTCAGAGAAATTCCTGAAAATAAACCCCTGAATAAAACTCTGTGAAAGTATCTTGCAAAACAATAAGAAAATGCACAGGACTACAAAGTTGCCTTATGGTAAGTGTAGTGTGCAAACTTTCACCATATAATATAGTAATATTAGATGAGGAAAATGGTCAGTTAGTAAAGAAATTACTATGGTCAGTTAGTAAAGAAATTATCCACTGAATGATATCCATGGGATTGAATGTCAAGTGCCCTTGCATACAGTAAGAGCACTACAGGCCGAATAAGAGTCCTGAGAATCTCTGACCTCATACCTAATTATTGTGTTTTTTTTTCACTAATAGCATTTATTTTCTCTTTCTGCATTTATCTGCTTGCTAGCTACTGAACATGGCTACTCTAGTAGATTCTCTCTCTTCCCCCCACCCCCAAGTGTTCTCTTTGGGTAAGCTTACTACTGAATTTAGTTGTTGTATTTTATTTTTTTAAAAGAAACTGAAAATACTGAAAAGTGGTGGAACTGGAGTAAGGTTGTTACATTTCTTAGCTCTGATTGATGAAGTTTACTGTCAGACTACAGATCTGATGGAGCAGTTGTGGCTGCTGGCCTGCCTCCTCTTTCCCACTTCTTTGTTAGTTTTTTCATAGCCCCTATCTTAGGCCTGATGATGCCACATTTTTACTGCTACAACAGACACTTTCTTTTATTTATATCAATGTCTTTATTAAAACCTTCTCTGATTTTCAAGGTGGGTAAAGATTTTACCTAGGTGATTGGTGTAAGCAGAGGGAGGCACCTGGGCAATATACAGTAGGCTGAAGCTAAATTGCAACCCTCCTCCAGCTGTAATTACAAAATGGTTTGAGGGACAGGGGAACTCGTCCTTTCATAGACAGCAGAATGCCAAACTATTACTGCAGATTTGGAGCATAAAAAGCCCTACCCAGCCCAAGTCAATCTAGAATTGAATATGGAATATAGAAGTTTTAAAAAACACATTGAAATAAGGTCACGGTTACGTGGGGGATCACAAAAGCAAAGACATTCAAATTTAAGGATGACCAGTGGCCCTGGTCTTTGAGATGCTCAGCACTTCCTGTGTCAGCAAGAGTGGGAAAGTACTAAGCACCTTACAGGAGTTGGCAAATATCTCACAGAGTTAAGCCTTGAACTTGCAGTGCTTAGGCACACTCATCTACTTCAGCTACCCTGCTGGATGATTTTAATTTAATTTACAGAAAGTATGGGAAAAAATTAGAAAGAGGCTTCTGGGAAATGGAATGCAAAGCCTTTAACCTCTGTCACTTGTGTGAATCTGCCCCAGGTCTGTAATCATCCAAATTCACTATCACCTGATGCCTGTGCTGGGAACCTACGTCAAATAAGATTTCATTACACATGTATGCATTTCAGAAAGATCACTTTCATGATTGGAACCCTCTGGTAACTGAGGACCAGACTGTACATACCATTGTTCAGTAGGACTGCTCATGTGAATAAGGCTTTGGAAGATCTGTCCATTTGCTTACAGACTCAGAATGTCCAATTATTAAGTGGGAATGGAAAATCTGCTCCTCTCTCACCTGTACAGCACCTCTGTATAAATGCTTGAGCCATGTTGGCTTGACATGGCTCAGGACTGGAAAGGGGTGTAGTAGTGCTGTGCTCAAGCTGTGTGGTAGGGACCAAGGGAGGCATTGTCTCTTGTGGCAGTGTGTCAGACCCTGGAGGTCCTGGGAGGCATCATGTTATAATCCTCCACATGGCAGCTCACAGACAGCAGCTGGGACGGAGGTCCTTGAACTGGGCACAAGTCTCATCCCATACTCTGATTGGGAGAGCTCCCAGGCTCCTGAATGGGTCACAGGCCAGCCCCTGTCTCAGCCAGAGAAGGGAACAGGAAGTTATCTGTACAGCTGGTCCTCATCCTGCATGGATGGTGGGTCAGATATTTCCTTGTTTCTGCCTTCTGATCCTGAGATCTTGGTATCCTATCTCAGCCTGTCGCTTGGTAACTGCCTCCTGGTTCCTGCCTTCTGGTTCCATCACCCAGAACTGCTCTTTTTGGTATCCTGACTCAGCCTGACTCTTTGGTAACTGACTTTTGATCCCTGCCCTCTGGTTTGTCTCTTGATTCCAATCTCCTCATGTTCCAGTCTGGCATGATTCCAGGGAATTGGCTTCCAGCCCCTGGCCCCATGGTCTGTGTGTGAGGCTAACCCCTAGACCAGGCTTCCCATAGCCTGGCCCTGACACAATGTGGCACTGTTCCACTGCTTGCTGTGGCCTGTGCCTAAGTGGCACTACTTAGCCCTTAGACAGATACTTGTAGATGGTTATTATGAATGGGATTTTTCAAAACGCTCAGAATTAGCCTAAGTCTGCTTCCATTCCAGTCAACGATAAAACTGTCATTAGCTTCAAAGGGAGCAGAGCTAGGCCAACAGAGTGCTTTTGAAAATCCCATCCTATGTCTGCTGCGCAGTGATCATGTGACATGTAGATATTTTTACCTTTATCATTGTGTCCTTCCACATTGTGTCCTTTCTCTGAAAGCTCTCCAGTTTGTTAACCTTTCTTCATTTTTTACCCAAGAGAACAGTATATAATATTCCTAGTGGAGTCTTCCCACTGCCATACAGGGAATGTAACTTCCATGGCCCGTGATATGATGTCTCTGTGCTGATCCTTTATTTGCTGTCATATCACATGGCAAGCTCATATCTGAGGTGCTGTCCCCTATCACCTGTAGGTCTTTTAGCATTATTGCTTTCCTTGTCACTCCGTCAACTCCTTAAATTAAACATCTTTGCTTGGGGATATTTTTTTTTCCCAGGTAGGTATTACTATCCTGCATTTTTCTTGTTGACTGCCTATTATTTTCCTATCTTCTCAATTGCTGGCAGCATCTCCTAATTGAGATGATCTGTAAATGTAATTAATATGCTTTTACTCTTTTTTCCAAATAATTAATACAATTGATCCTAACAGTGCTCCTAATATTTCTCTGGGCAGCTCTGCTCATTGGCCTTTCACTATCCACTATTTATGATCTCATCCAGTTACCGTACTCATATTCTAGCCAATTTGAATTAATTTTTCAAGCACAGATTAGCGTCACTGTGTCAAACATTTTACTAACAGATGCATACATGAAGAGCGTTAACTTGTTCTGCTTTAAATTATTGGCCACACTCCCTACTGACATCAAAGGGGAAAATCATGCCTATAGCTCAGTGGTGATGGAAGCTGCCAGATGCAGCAGATTCCAAGTGATGGGCACAGTACATCAGCCTGCCTGAAACAGAATAAATAATATGGCTTCTCTACCTGGGGAGGTAGGAATCCATGTGAAGAAGACCAAGGGAGGCAGTACTGGGTCAGGCTGGGAGAGAGACAATGGTGGGGCTGGATCCATCAGCTGTGCACATCCAATGGGCATTGGCTACCCACTGAGAGAGGGTGTAGGAATGAATAGGTCTGTGGAATCCTCCAGGCTGCAGCAGTGGCCATGGTTCCATTGCAACTCCATGGTCTAGTGGAATTCCTTCTTCCACACCTCGTCCGTGGAACCCCAGTGCATCTGGCTACTTGGTTTTGGTGAGAAGCATGGATTTAGCTAAGTGCAAACAGAATTGGGTCCTTGGCGTATCTGAATTCCTTTCATTCACCACATTTGCAATAATATTTAAAGGAAAAGTGGGAAACTTTGCCATGATTTTTTTCTTTATAAATATATTCTGTTTCTGTTGGCTTCTAGGTGCTTATGGATTATTTTATGGTGATTGATGGGTATTTAAGATTTAAAAACTGTAAAATAATTGATATATTGTATCTAGACAAACAGTTCACTTTTAGAATGAATGTGAGACTATCATGCAGACTTCAGGAGCAAATAGAAAGTTTAAACAAAACAATTTTCCAAATACACTAATAAGGATATTGAAGGACATTACCAAGCCACTGAACCAAGAGATATCAGTGTGTCAGGGAAAGAGAGGTAAATAAGCTACTAAAAGAGGGAAGTGGTGGAATATTATGAAACTGGTAGGTTGGAAATGAGGGAGAAAAAAGCCCATTTTCAAATAAATTCAATATCACAATTTTAGATGATATTAACTAAAGTTTGACGTGAGTGAAACAACCACCTTGGAGCAGAGGACTGCAAATAGGCACACAATCTCACTGGTTTTGGCAAACTTTAATGAGGAATATCCATTCCTTTAGACAACTCCCTTGGATCATACACAGTGAGCACTATAGGACCACTGATACATCACACTTCCAAAATATTCCCCTGCGTTAAAAAAGACACTGAAAGTAAGCATGGCATTTTCAGTTCTTGAAAGATAGTTGGCTTTTTTTACACTCCTTCCCTCCCTTCCCTTTCCCGGTTTGTGGTGTAGTACAACTGACAGCCCAGAGGTGAAGTACTTAAGGTCTGGATCTAGTCTTAGATGCATATGGCTAGATTGTGACATTTACCCACAGCTGAGTGTGAAAATGCACAGCTCTTAAAGGATCTCCAGCATGTTCTACATGTTTGCCTCATCTCTTAGTGCAGGAACTGTATTTGTTGCTGGTCCATCTGGGAGGTGTACTGTGTAGCAATAGGAAAGGGCCTATTGATGATTGTTTCTATATATAGCTAATTTAAATAATATATTAATTACTTGGTGTGATTGCATGAACCTGAAAATTCTGGCCAATTAATTAATACCAGGTGACATTATCTCCTCTGTTATTTTTTCTCTTGCAAATTCCTCAGCAAATTTACTATGATGCAAATGTTGCAAATTATTATGTACTTCTTTAACTTTACTATCATGAATAGTCCCACTGACTTTTACTTCTAGTAATAAAGTCAATCATGTGCATAAGCGCTTACAGCTTTAGCTCTGTGAATATTAACTGAAATAAAAATTTGCTTGGGCTGTGTTAATTTGCTGTGAAAATATTCTAGTGAATTAATTTACTTGTTGGAATGTTTGTGGAAACAGCTAAATTGAATTGAATGTTCAAGAAAAGGAATAGTGGACCTGTAAACAAGAATATTTATACCAGAAATCTGATTCTAGATGATCTCATCAGGAAATAGAAACCAAACCGTAATGCATAGTGACCAAAATTGTGCTTATCTGAACTAAACTCTCTGATACAGATTGACTGTAAAACATGGAGTACAATGAACATTTTGTAAGTAGTCTATAGAGCAAGAATTATTCAAAGAAATCTGGCAAATCTTGAATAAAAATTATATTTGAGAAAATTAAAAGCTACAGATGGACAATTCATGAACAATAGAATAAATTATGTGCTATAAATTCTTTCTGCGCTAATATTAGACTATGGTAAATTTTTACAGTATGTTTGTGTTAACATTAATGGATGTTGTTCACACATTTACTGTTCATGTGCATTTCTGATTAAAGGTGCTGTCTGAGATCCCATAATTAGCACCCGGTCCTTTTATGCAGAAGTACTCTGTATACTCTTGGTTACAAGCATATATCCTGTAAAGTTAAACAGATGCTAAGTAAATTCCAAGAAAATAATTGGTTGCTTGTAAGTTTCTTAGGTTTTAACAAAACATAATTGAACTTTTAATTACACGGTTCATTGCCTTTCTAACAATCTATAACTAATGCCAGATTATGTTAAAAGCAAAGAAAAAATAAAAAGCGCTACTGGAAAAGTATTCATTGACATGATTTACATAACAAGAATTACAGAGAGGAACAGATGCAGACCTGGCAATGGTACAGGAGAGACAAATGCAGATTTGGCAGCAGTGGAGGTACTCTACTTTTGGGCCCTGAGCATGCAAATAGATTCACGGGTTCAAAGATTTATGCTTGTGTGAAGTCCCATTCTAATAATGGGATTCTGCAAAGATTTGGTCTGTACCAGTGCAGCTTTTTCCAGGTTTGGGGCACCATTTATTACAGCTGTGCACTTGCAAAGTGCTGTTGTGTGCCCAAATCACCCATTAGCACATATAACTATGTTCCAGCATGACTTCTTTCCTTTTTGTCTGTTCCAACCATAAAAATCACCATGGCAAGAAATACAGGGTGACACCAATGAGGAGTAGAATTGATAGTCTCTGTGTGCAAAGAAAAAATGGTGCTAACTTTGAAATAGATGACTGCACTGATTGATCACTTTGTAGACAGGAATTCTAACAGGAATCTCATCACCATCATCATCCATCACCTGTATGTTTCTCTACCTGATCAGCATGCTATTACTAACCTACATTATTGTTCTGCTCAGTTAATTTCAGTTTCTGTGGTTCACTTGGTAATTGCAGCTCAAATATAATATTCTATTTGTGTCTACTTCACTTATTAAAACAGCCATATTTTATTTGGTTTAGCAAAATATGAGATGGGGAAGATCCACCCCACATTATATTTCACTATAGTTTGTTCGTAGTGCGTAAGTCGTGGAGTAAATTGCTCTACTTCAGAGTGTGATCATCCCTGTCTCTGCAAGCCTGGGTCTGATTGATTCTGGGGAGTAATAGCTGATAAGGGCTGTTGCTCAGGATAACGAGCTAAGACCAGCAGTGGACCATGTGGACTATGGCCAAGTTCCCCAATGTTGGTGAAGGTGGAGAGGTCATGACTGTAAATGCATGGACTGCATAGGACAGAAGAATTAGAGCTACATCAAGGTCATCCATGCCTGCAGGAATGAATAGCATCTGGTGGAAGAGTTCTTGGGAAGGAGGTGGAGTGCCCACCTCCCCCACAAATAAAACCCCTCTTTGTGTCCCCAGTCCTAAGAAAGCAGTGTGGAATGAAGGGGAAACCAGTCATGACAGACATGCAACAATAACATCAGGCCTAAAGCCCCTGCTGTAACCAACTCTAGCAGGAGGGGCATGTTTTGGATGCATAGGATGGGTTTAACTTAAACCCTACTTAGAGAAAGCACAGCCCTTGTGATGTGTTCTGTGTTGTCCCATGGGACATGCAGTCATTGAACATCACTGGGAACAAGACATCTCTTGCCAAAGAACTCATCTATTACAAGATTGTCATTGGTGGCATCACAGAAGCCTGTCTACCACAAAGCAATCAAGTTGCTATGGTAGGAACAATCTTCCTCCACACCGAGATCAGAGTGGGGCACTTATTGTCATCAGTGACAAATCCTGATTATAAAGTGGTTTGTCTTTGTGAAAAATGACACACTCTCAAAGAGATCTGGGATCTCTTCAGTCAGTCGTTGTTACTTGCTTTTCTGCTATGTTGCTACGATCGATGAAAAACACCCCGGCATACCACGTGCTCAAACTTTCCATCAATGTGCAAAGAAGTGCATGCTCTGACCTTACCTGGTATCACTCTTGGAACTGCACCAAGGATACATAGGATGAATAGGATTCATGGACCATGGATTCGTAGGATTGTGCCAGATCTGGAAAATTCTCTGCACAGACCTGGTGTGACTCCACCACTGGTGGTCACTCCAGCTGGTTCAACCATCCCTAATGGACTGTGTGTGCATGTTTGGGAGATATTGGTTTAAAACAAAAGAAAAATTCTAAAATGGATTCACTCACTCAACAGCCATTTTTAGTCTGACAGTAATAAGTTTAATACAGGTGTATTAAAAAATGTACTGCTATGGTTAATGGTTTCATTTAAAGACACTGTCAAGCTTGACATTTAAAGACACTGTCAAAAATAAAACACTTCACTCCTTAAATATTTATTTTTAAATCCAGTCTAAGTTATTGTTTTCTGATGGCTGATTGATGGCCCCCTTTGGACTTTTCATGCTGGTTTTTATTGTTTTTCGATATGTAATTTTGATTTTAACCATTAAGACAAACTGTCATTCTATCCACCTCTGGCTAGCAGAAACTATAGGGCTACCAAGAACTGCACCCCAAAAACAAATGTCAAACAAAAGAGAAAAAACAAAATCAGATTTAAGTCATAGACCAATATATCTATAATGACATATTTTACAGGAGGAGCTGGTAGTATTGCTTATTATTAGGGGTGCCCGACACTTTCAATCAGAAGACCCTTTTTTTTCAGTTGCATATAACTTTGCCAAGACTTCAACCATTTGGGGTGAAATTTTCCATGATAGACGTATGTCTCAGGCTGATCTTGTTTTTGAAAATTTTCAGCAAGTGTGGCTCAGCCATTTCAGACATTGAAGCTAGAGAAAAATACCTTTTTTTTTTTTTTGCATGTTAAAAAATTCTTGAGACCTTTACTGTGAAAAGCTCTAGCACTCCCAATATTTGAAGCAGGAACTTGAAATTTGGCAGGGCAGTGACCTTTATGTCAAGGCTATTCCTTTTGCCATCCCTGTGAAAATCTGCTCAGATTTGGCTGAGTTATAAGCCTGTGAAAATAGTTGCTTTCCTCCACTTCCCCTCAGACTAAAGGAGCATTCCAGATTGGGAAGACTGGGGAGTGGCATTCCAGAGTAGAGAAGCATGGTGGAGCAGAACTCCACTTTACCCATTATTCCCTGGTACCAGCCAGCTGCTTTGTTCTGTGCTGATACCAGGCAGCTCAGAGTCAGGGCTCCCTGCAACTCTCTCCATCTCCACTCTGTCCAAATGCCATGTGCACAAAGTAGAGAATTAAGGTCAAGAAACCACTTCAACATGCTTTAAAAACATCTGATCTTTAAAACGTGCCCCCATGTTCCTTGAAAATGGACCCAACAAGTGTTAGCCTTCTAAAAAAAGGATTGGAGAGTGAGCTATCAACAAGTCGAGAATTCTGGGTTCGATTTGGATGTGCATTTGATCCTGGTAGCATTCCACTTCTCTGCTTGTCAGTTCCATTCTTTTGCAGGGAAGAATGCTGGATCCACACCTTCAAGTGTTGGATCTGAAAATGTCATTACCCCGCTGGCTTACAAGAAAAGACCTGGTAGGCAGATTGGAGCAGATGTGCGATGTGCATGTGTGATCACATGCAAAATTAAATCTTTCAACTGCAAGGTTGGTCTGAATTAAGCTGTAACAACTTTAACAGTGGCCTTTTAAACTAAGAAAGGCAAGCAGTATACAACTTATTAGCAATGTGTTGCCTTAATCACTTGGTCATCTTGTTATGCCTTTTTCTGCTAGATAGAAGTGCTCATTATCAAATTTTTGTTCCCCATGTGGGTACTTACAGGCTGTGATTAAGTCACCACTTCAACTTCTCTTTGTTGAGCTAAACAGAATGATCTCTGTGTGTATATCACTGGAAGGCATGTTTCCCAATTCTTTAATAATTCTCAAGGTTTTTCTCTGAACCTTCCCCAATTTAGCTACACCCTTGAATTGTGGATACCAGAACTGAACACAGTATTCCACCTGTGGTCGCAACTATACCAAATACAGTGATAACATAATCTGCTTACTCCTACTTATGGTTCTTTTCTTTATACATCTAAAGATCACATTAGCCCTTTTGGCCATTGCATCCCACTGGAAACTTATATTCAGCTCATTAACCACCATGATCCCCAAGTCTTTTTCATAATCAATGTTTTCCAGGATAGGTCCCCATCCTGTAAGTGTGGACTGGGTCTTTGTTTCTGGATATATGACCTTTCATTTGGCCATACTAAAGCACATTGTTTACTTGCACCCAACTTACCAAGAGATTCAGATCACTCTGTATCAGTCACCTGTTCTCTTCATTATTTATCACTCCCACAATCTCTGTGTCGTCTCCAAACATTATCAGGGATGATTTTATGTATTCCTCTAACTCATTGATAAAAATATTAATAGTGTAGTCCAAGAACTGATCCCTATGGCACACATTAGTAACACATCAGCTCAATGATGATTCCTCATTTAAAATTACACTTCAGATCTATCACCTAGTTTTCACTCCTTCTAATGTGTATTTTTCTGTCATTCCAATTTTTTAGAATTCTAGTAAAAAAAAGGGACTCTAAATTGTGATGTGAAAATGAGAGGCAGTGCTCTACCCCAGATTTGGAAAATTTAGATAAAAAAGCTTAAATTCCTTCGGGGGATGCCTTTCCCATCTTTCCTAGAAAGAAGTTGTGTAAGGTAACCTATCTATGGATATCACTTTAACAAACTAGCCCAGACAAAAGGTCAAAAGGTGTTGGCTTAAATGATCTGCTGCCTTAATATTAGCATTAGGTTTCTTCATTAGATAGATATAGTTCTTCAAACATATAGAAGCTAAATGCCTGATTGTCAGCACCGATGTGTGTCTAATCTTTCAAGTAATATACTGCATTCTTCTACACAGTGGAAGCTATTCAGAAAGGTTTTTTTTTACTAGGAGGTAAGATGATATAGTGAGGTTTTCCTGTGCAGAGCTACTTGCAGGTTTTTGGCCTTAATTACCAGTAAAAAGGAAATATATTTAATTGCATCCACTCTAGTGTGTCAGATGTCTGTTTAAGACGAATGCTACATTTCTGTGATGTGTGTAATGGGGATACTTCTAAATATCTATGTAGTAAGAAACACTAAAAGGATAGCTAAGGTATCAAAAATATTAGGAAAGTAACCAAATAAATGAGAAGCATCTTCTAGAATGGTTAAAAAAGGCAATAGCCATTTAAAAATGTTCTTCCCCATATCACCATCCTCCAGAAAAACAAAACAAACGAGAGAGTCTTACATTATTTTCCAGCAAACTTGCTTCCAGACTTGACACATGAAATGTCACACTTCATTGTTTCCATGGCATGAGCAGCATTTCAACTGACTTGTCACTGTTCATTCTGAGTAGGCTTTTTTACAGCTCTGCCTCATTCCAGTTTCGAATTACATTATACAGACACTAGGGGTAGTGGTTAAATAAATCAATGCAAAATGTCAGAAAACCTGATTCTCTCTTAAGAGTAGTCACTAATGGGTATTGGCTAGTAATTTAAGAAGACTTTGTTTAAATCTAATTTAAATTATATAGATAACTATAAATACGACAAAATAATCCAGATGCCCTTGCACTAGAGTGATTGCTTTCACCTGTATCAGTTCTGAAGCAAGCACTGCTGCTACATAGAGGTGGAAAAGCCATAATGTGTGAGAGTGTATTTTACAAAATATTCCTTCCTTTACTGTAAGGCCAATTCATGCCATTTCTTTTCATTTGTTATCATCATTAGGAGAATAGCTTTAAAGAATGAGGATAATATTTATTTACTACCGTGTTTCTCCGAAAATAAGACAGGGTCTTATATTATTTTTTGCTCTGAAAGATGGGTTAGGGCTTATTTTCAGAGGATGTCTTATTTTTTTCCATGAACAACAAAGTGTATGGGGACCTTTACTTGTGAACCGCTTGTAAACTGTAACTAGGGCTTATTTTTGGAGTAGGGCTTATATTTCAAGCATACCCCCAAAATCCTGAAAAATCATGCTAGGGCTTATTTTCGGGGTAGGTCTTATTTTTGGGGAAACAGGGTAGCTGTTTTGGTGTTTCTTTGAACATTTTTTAATAAAAGAAAAAAGTTTTAAAGCAACTTTTACTGCAACAGTGTCTCTAAATTCTATTTAACTGGTGACGTGTGTTTTTTCTTATGTGCTGTATGTATACTGAGACACAGATTACAAAATATACAGAGACATCTGTAAACTCTGGGTTGGCAACTTCATGTCTTAAAAGATCATTTCAAAATAACCCCAAATGTATAGGGCCAGGTTGTCAGTTGGTGTAAATTGCTATAGCGTCTGTTGTAGATGCTGGCGGTGTGATTTACAACAGCTGAAGATCTGGCCCACGGAGTACAATTCTGTCCCAGTTATTTTTAGAAGATGACTACTTTTAAACAATTGATTTTGTCAGTCCCTTATGCAGTCCAAAGGTTATCATTCATTTTGGGATGCAGGCACACTGAGACTTTCCCACAGCTAGGTACCACGGTGGAGGCTGCAGCTCCATGCAATAGGTTTTGTTTTCTCTTTGCATTTCATTTATGCAACTTAAAAATGGTTGCTGAAGATGAGAGATCCTTGCTTCTTTGCAAAGAACAACACAGTCATAAAAGTACCACTTCAGGAATGCTCTTAAGTACAGACATGTTCCCCTGTCTCTCTCTCATTATAGTTGATTGACTACTCTTGTCAAAGTCCTTATTTGATTAAATTGCCATTTTTCATTAAATAATTTATTTGAAGCATCCATTTTTTCTTGCATGCAATGAGCTCTCACTTTTTGTTTGCTCTGATATATAGTTTTACAGGTGTACTGTGGAACTAGATCCTAAAGGGTCACACCAAAAGAATTGCACTGCTTGCAGAGTACATCTCAGGCCTTCATTAGACATATTTATCATGCTAAAATTGTTTGTTCCCTTCCCTTTTTCCACACACACAAATCCTATATTTCAGCACTGGCCATGATAGGAAATATTTCACAGTCATCGATATTTTGAGGTTCATTAGGTTCATCTAAGTCCTCCTTGCCTCAGTCATTTGAATTCTGGCATGGAGGCATCTCACCAGCACCAATGATGGGCTGTGACCTCATTGAGTTTGCCATCTGAATGTCCCTGGTCTGGCCGCATAACCAGGCCTGTTCACAGTAATAACATCCTGGCCCTGACCATCAGAGTATGTTTCCAGAAAAATCCTTTTCAGCTCACATTGCATTTAGGAAACCAACTTTGGTATGCCAGTTGAAAGTCCTCATCAGATAAACCCTAGCTGGCGTGTAAAACTGGTCTTCAGATTCCTGGTGCTTGTAGAGAAGACAGTGGGGCATTCATGAAAGATAAGATGTGTTTTTAGGGAGATATACTTGGGCAAAATGAAATGCTAACAGTTGGCATTTTTAACAACAACAAAAGTCAATAACCCAATGCTTGTATTAAGTTTGAGCTGGTGTTTTGCTTGGAGGGCACTGACATATCAAGTGCTAATGTTCAGGGGGCCATCCTGAATGGTGAAAATCTCAGGAAATCAGTTGTTTTTGCAAGATTTATGATTTATTTAACCAGAATGGAAAAATAAGCTGCTTCTTGTTTTGAATACTTGTCCAAACCAAAACCATAGAGCCCAATTCAGACTGAAGTGTTTCAAGTTGACTCCTTTCCTACCCAAAACTTTTAAAAGACTTCAAATATGAGGTTTTGGTTCATTCAAATACAATATTGGTCCATCTCTCGTTCATATGAAATAGAAAAACAGGCATTTAATTCAGTAATACAACATACATTTTAACAACCTAAAAAATTAAACTAAAGGAGAAAATTAAGGTCGATAACACCAGCAGCAATATGTTCTCTGAGTTACGTCTTGACTCTACAATTTGACAGTGTGACTGTGTTTTGATATCACAGCAAATACAAAGTATAATTTTGTCTTTGACCTTTCCATTGTTGATAAATTTTAATAACATATTTCAGTTCTATACTATGTCACTAAAGCAGTATTTATTGGGACTTTTATCTTTCAGCTAGGCTTGAAATGCTTTAAATACTGTAGATAAACTACTTTTTCTGCAAAACAAATCTATCAAACTGCCATGAACTTGAAATGGATATTTGGGTAGCAATTTTGAAGATATTGTCTTGCAACAGATAAATTATGCATTAGATACAGTTTTCATTACAGGATGTTGCCTACTGTGGATCACATTTTTATTTCACTAAGGGTAAAATTCACACTTTCCACAGTCCCTTTATGATGTAACATCTCACTGGCTAATTGCACAGCTAAGTACTTTCCCTACTTGGGATGTGTTTCTTCTACCTGTCCATCTTGTCACATTCCTAGATTGGGAGCTGTCTGGTTAAAAGACTATATTACTTTGTGTTTACCTAGCACAATCAGGCCTTGATCCCTGATTGGCACTGCTGAGGTATAAATAAATAATAAAAATGACCACAATATAACATTGCCTGTTATTCATATTTGATGCAACTCTCTTTGATCTCATATACCTAAATGAGCTCCACAGTATAACAGATAGCAAGAATATAGGCCTCAATCCAGCAAAGAATTCTACACATCCTAAGCTTTTATGCATTGTGAGTGATCCCACTGAAGTAAAAAAATCAGAATATTAAAAAACTAATAGTCAGATGGTTTCTAGACATCCCCCTCAATAGAAAGAGTGATTTTTCTGAATACTTGGGTCAGGATTTTAAAATATCAATCCACGTCCCTCTTTTCAAATACCATTCAAATCCTTAAGAAAGGCCAAACTGGTCAAAACCCACTAAATAGATTGGCCATCAGCTAAAATGTGTCAAAACGTAGAGAAATATGTAAAATAAATATGTTAATCATATTGAAAGCATTGCCATAATGACAGTAAAACCAAACAAACATTTTCTTTGTAAACTTGTAATCTGGTCAATAAAATGAACACACAAACTCTGGTGTAAAAATATAATTAGGAAAGCCAAAAAAAGAATATGAAGAAAAGTTAGGCAAAGACTCAAAAAGTAATAACAACATTTTTTTAAAGTACATCAGAAGCAGGAAAGCCAGTGAAGCCACTGGAAAATCGAGATGCCAAAGGATCCCTCAATGAAGATAAGGCAATTGCGGAGAAACTAAATAAATTATTTTCATTGGTCTTCATGGCTGACGATGTGAGGGAGATTCCCAAACCTGAGCCATTCTTTTCAGGTTACAAATATGAGGAACTGTCCTAGATTGAGGTGTCATTAGAGGAGGTTTGGGAACAAATTGATAAATTAAATAGTAATAAGTCACCAGGACCAGACTGTATCCAGCCAAGAGTTCTGGAAGAATTCAAATGTGAAATTGCAGAACTACTACTTATGGTATGCAGCCTATCATTTAAATCAGCTTCTGTACCAGGCTCCAGAAGCGATGCTGGCAATTACAACTGGCAAGCTTAACTTCAGTACCCGGCAAATTGGTTGAAACAGACACATAGATGAATATGATTTGTTGGGAAAGAGTCAACATGGTTTTTTTAAAGGGAAATCATGCCTCAGAGAGCTACTAGAATTCTTTGAGGGGGTCATCAAGCATGTGGACAAGGGTGATCCAGTGGATAATAGTGTACTTAGATTTTCAGAAAGCCTTTTACAAGGTTCCTCACCAAAGGCTCTTATGCAAAGTAAACAGCCATGGAATAAGAGGGGAGGTCCTCTCCTGGATCAATAACTGTTTAAAGAATAGGCAACAAAGGCCAAGAATAAATGGTCAGTTTTCAGAACAGAGAGAGGTAAATAGTGGTGTTCCCTGTGGTTCTGTACTGGGACCAGTAGTATTCAACATATTCATAAATGATCTGGAAAAAGGGATAATCAGTAAGATTGCAAAATTTGCACATGGTACAAAACTACTCAAGATACTTAAGTTCGAAGCAGACTGTAAAGAGTTACAAAGGGATCTCACAAAACTGGGTGACTGGGCAACAAAGTGGCAGATGAAATTCAATGTTGATGAATGCAAAGTAATGCACACTGGAAAACATCATTCCAACTGTATATGTAAAATGATGGGATCTAAATTCACTGCTACCACTCAAGAAAGAGATGTTGGAGTCATTGTGGATAGTTCTCTGAAAATGTCCACTCAATGTGCAGCAGCAGTCCAAAAAGCTAACAGAATGTTGGGGATCATTAGAAAGGGATAGAAAATAAGACAGAAAATATTATATTGCCTCTATATAAATTCATAGTATACCCACATCTTGAATACTGTGTACAGATCTGGTTCCCCCATCTCAAAAAAAGATACATTGGAATTGGAAAAGGTACAGAAAGGGGCAAATAAAATGATTAGGGTTATGGAAAAGCTTGCATATGAGGAGAGAGATGAATAAGACGGGGAGTTTTCTGCTTGGAAAAGCGACAACAGGGGTGAATATGATAGAGGTCTATAAAATCATGACTGGTATGGAGAAAGTAAATAAGGATGTGTTATTTACTCCTTCTCATAACACAAAAAGGAGTTACCAAATGAAATGAATAGGCAACAGGTTTAAAACAAACAACGGGAAGTATTTCTTCACACAACCTGCAGTCAACCTGTGGTGCTCCTTTTCAGAGAATGTTGTGAAGCCCAAGACTATAACAGGATTAAAAAAGAACTAGATAAATTTATGGAAGATAGGTCCATTAGTGGCTATTTGCCAGGATAGGGAGGGATTGCTGTTTGTCAGAGGCTGAGAATGCCAACAGGATGGATCATTTGCCCTCGAAGCCAATGCCTTTTGAAGCAGCTGGCCTTGGCCACTGTCAGAAGACAGGATACTGGGATAGATGGACCATTTGTCTGACCCAGCATGGATATTCTTGTGAATTAAAAGTGTTTCCATATTCTTCACTTATTCATGAGTCCAGTTTTTGGTTTTTTAAAATGTTTTATCTCCCTCTTTGCAATGTGTAAGAGTCACACCGGGGAAAATGGACTAAAATGTTGGGAAATAGTAAAATTGAATGTCTAATGCCCAAAGTAAACACGTTGAAAAATAAGAAGCAGTTTTATTATCTTACCTCTATCAGTTATTGTAATTTTGAGTCTAAACTGTAAGAAAAGTAGTTCAAAATTTTGCAGACTGAAATGTGATATTTAAGTTGACATGGTCCCTTTAAATTGAAAACCAGTATTATGCTGACCCTATAAAAGACAGCAGCTATTGAGGCAGTCCCTGCCCCAGAGAAAGATGAGAATCACTGATATATTCAGAAGTAGTTTTCTTAGACGAGGGTTTTAAAAAAAACAAGGTATCTGTTTTGTGACAGACATGGCAATTTCTTGCAATATGATTGAAAAAAATTATTAAATTAATATTAGGTGTTTTGGGAGTACATTGTATTAAATGGAAAGGTTAAGCATTATTGTGGGCCTGGATGAACAGAGAATTATCCTGAACAATGTGGCAGACAAAGAATGATCTTTTGGCGCAATACATGTGAAGTGGAATTTCTGGGAAATATGTAGGGAGAGGTGACTGCAAATTCTCCTCCTTCAGTTATGGAAAAACCCAGCCTTTTGAAGCTGTGCCCTGAGGAGAGGACAACTGTCTGCTGGTCACCTGCCCCAGAATCTGAAGATCAAAGGCCCACAGTGTATAAAAGGAAAGGAACTATTTTTGTTGTTCTAGGTCTGAGCTAAGGATGTTATGAATGTGTAACCACAGAAATACCCCTTTGAGGGATTTAAAGCACAAGCTTATTAACATGTGATGGTTCTTTTATTGTTTTTATTACATTTTCTCTCTAATGCTTGTGCTTTAATGCTCGCTTAAAAGAGTGTCTAGTAACTCACAGCTGCAGGCAACCTGGCTTGTTGGGGATATCACAGTGTAGGTAGGGAATTGTGCAGCTTGGAAAAACCTCACTCAGGAAGGGGAGAGGTTGTTCATCCAAGATGGATGATGGCTGAGGAGCTGGGAGCTTGGAGTGCCCTTGGAGGATCACAAGGCGAAAATACAGCTGCAGTTATTCTGAACTGTGACGTATGTCAGCCTACTAATATTTACCCCATTTATATTTTGTGTGGGCCTCACAGTCGTAAGTCTATACGAGGGACTGGAATCAGGTGAGGTACATAGTTATATTCTTCTGACAAAAACAGATTTTAATTCTTTCCCTGAGAGGCAGAGTAATTAGTATCTAATTATCATATTAGTGAACATCTTCTTAGAGCATAATTATCATATTAGCTGCTAATATATTAGGCTTTAGACTGAATGCAAGAAAATCACTTTAATTAGTGATTTGCCTGAACCAAAACTCTGGGTCTGACGAATCCTGAGTTCTGGGGGTGCTCAGCTCTGAGCACGCCCCACTGGCTTTGGATGCAGGTGACAAGAAAAACTGAAAGGATGAGGGTACAGTTTGCACATCCAGTTCAGATCCTATGAGAAAATCATTCAATAAGAAAAATGTTGCCAATAAGAATAAAAGTGTAAAATACTTCATATTCTTTGGGCCATGACTTAACTATTTTACACTTAACAAATTTCCCCTGCTTAAGTACCAACACTTTCTGTTTTAAATAATATTCCTATATGCTGTGATTCCAACCCAATTGGTTTTGTCACTGAAAACAGCCCTTCATGTACCTTGTAAGCATTGTTGCTTATTTATTTTAATGTAAATTCCCACTAGACTTTATTCACCACATGAATATCCCAATGCATTTCCAGTTCCGACTCAGAACCACTCACTTTTTAACATACATTAATGAAATTTTATTAATATTAATGTTAGAGTAATAATTGTATAGCTCTGAAATAGAAAATGATCAGAAGATATTCTGTTTGAAGTGTTGTGGTAACCTAGGATATTAGCAAGCCAAGCTGAGTGAGGCGGTCTATTTTATTGGACCAACTTCAGTTGGTGAAACAGACAAGCTTTCAAGCTAGACAGAGCTCTTCTTGTTTAGTCTTTTGATATTTAGAGGAAATATCTAGTAACAACCTCCAAAAAAGCTTGAATTGTATAATTACCTTCCTTATTATTTATGGTGTTTGGTACAGTACATTTGATGCATTTCTTCATAGAAACATGTCTTTTTTAATTTCTTGGGCTCACATGTCATGTTTGCATATGTCACAATCAGCTAAATAAGTCACATTGTATTACATTTTGTAATGTAATCTGCTGTGTTAGTGGTGCAACTTAAGTAATGGGTGAACCCAAGAAATCTGAATAGATGTATTTTTAAAACTTCCTTTAATTATAAATCTGCTCACTTTAGTAGCACCAGCTCCTGCTAATATTTTTGCTGGTGAAATAGAAGAGAATTCTCTTTTGTGTAAATTCCTTTTTATCCAGAGTAGTAACAAGCTTTTCCCCACACTCACATATCTTTACTCACTAGTGCCAGAGAATAAATAGTAGTATTTAATAATTCTGTACACTTCCTGTGGGTCTCTTGGGAAATAAACAGCAGCATATACGTATAATATATAATGCATCTCTTTAGTGCTCATGAGACAGAACATAGTGACAGCCCTGATACTGAAGTCCTCTAACTCAAAACATTGGTGCAGTATGAACCATGGCAGTGCAAGTCTTTCCTGTATTGTCTAATATGCCTCATTCTCCACCTTGATGGACCAATTTAATCCTTCCTTTGCTGCGAATGCCAAGTGCTAACTATGATTGTGGTTTTTGTGGCATAAGCCAAATACAGGACACAAAACAGCAATTATATGATAACTCTTGCTCATTACTGATCTGGATGGGTTTGAAATGGGAAAAGTGTCCTAGATGAGGAAGGCTCTATATGCCCTTACTAATCCTCTGCCCCATCTATGCCTTCTTGGGCACTTGGGACAACATTGCAGTATGGCAAGTGAAAATGTCATGTATGAACCTTCCCCAAGCATGTTCAGTGTCATCCGTAGCAAAGAGTTGAAAAGCTTTTGGACTCAAACTGAATAAACTGTGGAGTCTATTTCCTTTGCCACCTTTATAAAGCTAATGTTCAGTGGCAGTGTGGTCCAGTTTGTAGGGAACTAAACTGGGACTCAAGAGTCCTGGGTTCTTATCTAGGTTCTTTTCCTGAATCACTCTGTGACCACCTTGGGCAAGTCACTTCACCTTTTTGTGCCTCTATTTCACATCCCCAGTCTCTGTCTGTTCAAGTTATAAGATCTTCAGGGCAGGAGCTGCCTCTTACTATGTGTTCAAACAGTATCTAGCACAAAAATGACCCGATCTCATTAGGGGCCTCTAAATGCTACCGTGATACAAATAAGTAACAATATTCTATAGTTATGTCATATTCACCAATGGAAACCAATCATTAATGATGTGCACATTGTAAAACATCATACAGTTTCTTTATACTATCAGCAAGTGAGGAGTGTTTGGCTCAGCTATAAAATCTGCAATGAAATATGAAGCATCTAAATATCAGAGTGCAGACACATTTTATATATTCAGCTGGTTAACTGCCATTGTACCATTTGGTAGGCTAGACTACTGCCTGACCATATAGGGAAATGCTGTAGTTTAGAAATTAAGCTAAATCAACCAGTTGTGCTTAATGGTTCATAGAGTTTAAATGTTACATAATCAAAATATTTCTTTAATACATATGGTTTTGCCAAGTGAAATTTCTTTAATTGTTAAACTTTCATGTGTGCATCAAGTACATTATTTTACTTGGCCTTTTAGTGTAATAGGAATGAAGGAAATTGACTGACACTCTATTCAAGGAATGCTCTTTGAGGACTATGGCACAAACTCAACTGGACAGAAAAAAACATCTTTATACAATGAAACCTGGATAAGAGATCATCACCCTTTTTAGGCAAGTCAATTTTAAGTGACAGTCAAAATGTGTACCCAAATATGAATGGAATGCTGTTCTATCTTCATTTGGAATGCCATCTTTATGACAAAACTTTTGTTGTTCTCTTGAGCTGTCAATCTTTTGCTGTGTACCAACACTGTTCCATTTTCCATCTGGTATGACTATGGAAAGAAAAAATCACTGCCAGTCATCAGAGGGATAAATCCTCGAAATAAACACTTATAGCAACCTCCTGCACACTAGGTTTATAAAGAACTACTTTATTAATCCAGAGAATTATGACTCATGATAATACAATTTAAAATTGTACTTTTAATTTAGAAGAAGTATTATTTTAATTCAAGAAGTAGATATTTTAAACGCAGTATCGTTGTTTTGCTCCCCAACCGCAGAACAATACTAGCCCTGTGGATCTTTTTCATTTGGGACTTCGTTTGAAATGTAAACTGTGCTCTGGTATTCTCATTTCTTTTTGTTTTCTTTAAAATGTAAACACTTGAGAAAATACAGCTGTTTCAGGATTCCTCAGTTTATCTGCCAGCAAGCCTGTGAAACCCCCAGTTGTTACCCCTGTGCAAGTGTTGCTGTTGTTTAAACTGTGTGATTCTCATTGCAGAGGCACTTGCATTCTGCATGAGTAGGAACCTGTGTTATTTTGTTAGTGTAGTATCTTGCAGTATATCCTCAGAGTAATCCCAGGAAGGGCCTTCCTTGGAATTCAAGGATACAGCAGGCAAGCTTAAAGCATCTTTTAACAACTTGTGGAAATGAGACTGTTGTCGGAGAGATGTCACAGGAGGTATAAGAATTGCTTTTTAGAAATTGGTCATTGCTTAACCATGCCACCCTTGGCCGAGGTCTTTCAACCGATCATGGGGGCAGACTCCAGCATCCTAATGGAGGCCAAGGTTTTCAGCAGGCATGATATAGACACAGACTCTTGCATATTGAGTTACAGGATATGGCCCTTTGAGGTTGCTCTTTTAGTGGGTGGAAATGGGTTCAAATGGACTATCACTGGCCTTTCACTGACTGTCTGCACTGGAGTGAATTTCACCCACAAAGCTGAGCCACAGCAATGTCTGTAACAGTGCTGCTGAAGGTGCTTGCCATAGCAAGCAATTCATCTTAGGAATGGAATAAGTTTTCCATGGTATGCAGTATAGGAATTTGAGACTATTGTCATGTAGATTCTTGTCCCTGAATGGGGTTTTAATTCTTTCACGTTATTCACGTCACAAAATAATTATCATTACATCTCTGTAGTGTAACATACGAAGTTACATATAAGAATTTGCTGATTTTTTCCCTCTTATAAAAGTAATTGTCATGACTATCACTAATCATCAATAGTGTTCATTGGTCTCCAGGACTTTCACCCTAATTCTTGATTTGGCTTATAATTTGTTTGGGGGCCAATCTAACTCCCATTGAAATCGAAGAGAGAACTTTCCATTGACTTAAAAGGATCGGGCCCTATCAGGTAATTTTATTTAAAGATGGAATTACTTTAAATCAAGCCATCTGCTATGTAGATTTACCAAACTTCTTAGTTACAGATTGTTTTTTAATAGCCTGATTCTTGTTTATAGGAAGTCCTCCTTGTACTTTGTCAAAGCAGTGAAAAAAGGCCTTTATGTACATTGGAATCTGGACCCATTACTGTAGCTTTCCTCTCTCATTCCTTTAGCACAAGACTTTACAATTATGAAATCATATTGTAAAGGCTAAATTCAAACAAAGTAGAACTATTATTACTTTGTGAGCTAGTCATGAATAAATTGGATACTTCTGAATTCTGATTATTTCCAAAACAAATTATTAGCAGTGTCCATTCCACTTCAGCTCCTATTCTTTCATTTTCTACATATACAGGTTCTTCATTTTCTCTGATCTGAAATATTGCACTTGAGCTCAAACTAGCCTTTCAAAATTCTAGTCACTGATTTTTCTGGCTGAACAATTATTTTTGCTAAGGTAATAAAATGTTATTTAGTTTTTGTCAACAATCATGATGGGAAGACTGGGAAAACAGATTTTCATCCATGTTTCAGTATATTTTCATGATGATCTTGCTAAGCTAAATAAAAGCATCCTCAATATATTGATTTCAAGGCATATTAGCAGGAAAGAGTATGGGAAACACCGTATCGGTCCTGTATAGGACATTGGTTTGGTCTGTAGGGCTTTGTCTTATGCCTTCACAAGCATTACATTAACTTAAAATATTCCTCAAATGCTAATAATGGGATTTTTTTTTCTAAAGGTTGAAATTATTTTCCTCAGTAATCCTCAATTTTCCTTCAGCTGTATGTTTCCTTGGTGAAATCAGAGGTGCCATGGAATATACTTTATAACATTTTAACAGCTAAGAAAATGAAAAGCAAATTTTGCTAAATCTTGGGGAACTGGTT
The DNA here is from genome assembly GCA_007922155.1 of Mesoclemmys tuberculata. Lineage (NCBI taxonomy): Eukaryota > Metazoa > Chordata > Testudines > Chelidae > Mesoclemmys > Mesoclemmys tuberculata. The sequence goes on along the minus strand of ML675604.1, from coordinate 59,454,618 downwards.
TTTAAGAATCTTCATTTAGTGCTTTTGTTTGCCTTTGTATACAATGGTCATGAAGAATGCTGGCATTCAGAAAAGATGGCAATTTAATTACTATAATCAAACACGCCGCTTAATAAATTGCTTAGTGTGGCAGAGAAAATTATAAGTATCTTTAATGTGGGAAGGAAGCTTGTGAATAACATATTTTACACAATATAGATGCACATGTTTAGATGCTCTTATTTCATCAGCCATCTGTGGTCATGTACTGTTGGTATCCTGACTGAAATAAACAATATATGCAAGTAAAGTTAAAATCAGCAGTGGTATTTTGCTTGTGTACTGTGTGCACAAAACTAGAGTTACAAATTCACATTCTTTTCTCCATGACCTTCAAAACATAACTAGTAACACTGTGGAGATTAAGGGTAAGATTTAGAAACTTATAAATCCTTATTCTCATCTATGCTAAGATCCCTTTCGGTCATAAAATAATTAAATAAGGCATACATTTTTAACAGTGAAAGTAATTATCCATTGAAAAATGTACTCAGGGTCAAGGTGGATTCTCCATCACTGACAATATTTAAATCAGGGTTGGATGTTTTTCTTTAAGACACGCTTTAGGAATTATTTGGTTCCCTGGCTTTTGTTGCCAGGTGGTCAGGCTAGGTGATCACAGTGGTCCCTTCTTGCCTTGGAATCTAGGAATCTATAAAACTGCAGCCTTAATTAAATTAGATGCTGTTGTGCCTTGTGACGCATGAGACAAACCAGTGTTTCTGCCTCTGTCTTCTAGTGCTATGTTTCTTGCTCCACTATAGTCTGTTGCCATGACAGTGACATCTTTCTCAATATTTTTTTTATATCGTTTATTGTACTCCTCTTTTCTGTCTTCCACCAAGTGGTATCCAGTCAAAGCTTGTCTAGGAATAAGTTTTTTGACATCCGTACAACATGCCCAAACCACTTCAACCTTCTTTCTTGAATCATTGTCTTTACTGTCTTTTTTTTTTTAACTCAGTGATCCCAAGAGGCTGCAATCTCCTTCAAGCTCAGTATTTGTGACAGACACTTGTATTTAGGTTGTTTCCATAACTGTAATTTTTTTTACATGGACAGGTTATCAACCTGACTCTCAACCATAGGTCCATGGCTCCTTATTCAATATATTCAGAGCAACCTATACTACATATGGGGTTCACCCATCTGCCACCTGAGGAGCACCTGATAGTTTAAGATGCCTCAGGGCCTTGAAGTAGACTTTAAAGTAAGTGTGAATTGTATTTTAAATATAATTTTAAACAAATTATATTTACACCCACTTTAAGGTCCCTATGCACTGCCAGTGTAGTGTAAAAGGCTTTAGTGTAAATGTCTTTCCATAGTGTTCACATTAAATAACGAAATCCATATTGTCTCATTCTTAGGTTTACACTTTGAGATTTATTTGAAACATTAGAAGATAGGATAGAGCCAGCCTTGATGCAATTCTTAGCCTCCTTTTGTTGTAAAATCATCTAATGTATATTTTTAAATTATGCATTTGACATTTCTCCTAAAAGAATGTGGATAGATTACATCTCTTTAGGGTAAGCATGTCTGGCATACTTTCCACTGAAATGGGTTATATGCAACTGTCTTAAAACAAAACTCAGCACGATAACGGAATTTTAGGGTCCTGACTTGAAGCTACATGGAGGCAAAACTCTTATTAATATGCTGGCCATTTTACCTGTGCAAGATCTGCAGGCTTGGTTTCATAATGCTTATGATACATACTGTATATTTCCAATAATACTTTCTACATACATTACATTTTTAATCCAAGAATTTCAAAACACATTACAGAGTATTTAGTTAGTTCAGTGCTGTGGGCCATTTGCCGTATCTGTTAAACAGATATCCTTGTGATACAGGTAAGCTGTGACTTGCCCAAAGTCACACAGCAAGTCTATTGTAGCACTGGGTCTGGAACCCAGAAGTCCTGCTATTTGTAAGCAACTGGAATAGGCATATTTAAGTTCAGTGATTCAGAATAGGCTGAGAGCCTTATCTTTTTAATGGGTGTGTCGTATTGTAATGTGATGTGATATAGCCTTCTGTCACATATTTAAAGTTAAATTTAAAGTTTAATTTTTTCGAGGGCTCAAACTGAAGATACCTTGTGGCAAGTGTGGTAAAGCACCATTTATTTCAATATGAACAAACTTTGTGCTATGCTAGAAGCACAGAGGAAATGCTTTTGTTTCAGTACCAGTCAGGTTGATTCAATGGCTGTTTCTAGTATCCTGCAGCAACATTTGGAGCTTACTTGTTGTGCCAGTCATTTCAGTTGGGTGACACTTACTATCAGGTTTTCTCAGAATCATCTGTTTCAAACTTCCCCATCTGCAAGAGAGCAAGGAGGCTTCTGTGTAACCTGGTGTAGTAAGACATACATATTTGTCTGCACATCATGTACAGCTAAGAACTTCTGAATAATCTATTTTCTAATTGTGAAATTACTACAGAAATTACTTGTCCATAAAAAATAAAATACTAAAACTCTTATTTTGGACCTTCGGAACTTTTGTGTAGGATATTGTCTAACTCATCCGTAGATACTCCTGCTTTTGTGGCATTTGTGGTTCCTTGCAGAGGAATATCAGGGAGTGGAATTCAGAAAATGACCTATAGGATTAGTTTTAAGTGACTAATCTTCTGCAGTTACAATGATACTTTGGGTGGATAATCTGCCTAAGTTTGTGAAGAAGTGTTACCATTCAATGCTATGCCATAGACTTGTTTCTTGCATGGAGAAGCTGTATCGTTAAAACAACAAGAGTCCTATAGCACCTTAAAGACTAACAAATTTCTGCGGCATATGCTTTTGTGGGCTGATGAAGTGGGTTGTCAAAATTTATTAGTCTTTAAGGTACTGCAGGACTCATTGTTTTTGCTGTATACACACTAACACAGCTACCCCTCTGGAACTGTATAGTTAGCATATGTGCATGAAAGTTGATGTGCTTGATTCACAACCAGGTTATATGAAATCAATGGAATAACACTGGTACACAAATAGTGTAATGCAATGGGGTGTCAGACATAACATTGCTACATATTTTAGAGTTTCCACAAATTCATGTGTTGTAGACTTTGCATCAGAGTGATGAAATATTAAGGAGTACAATTTATAGTTGACAAGTTACTTGAAGACTATACTGTTCATGGTATGATAAATGGCTAATTAATGTGGAGAAATTAAAATATGGTTGTAACAACTGGGAATGTCGTGTAACTTGTGCTGCATAATTACTTCTGATACTTATCAGAAATAGAAAGTGTATCAGAAATGATCTTCAGATTTATTAGTCATATAAATTCTGATGCATGATGTGGAACAGGTACTAATGAATTTAAGTGGTGAAAGACTGATCTATCACAAGTGTTAATGCACAAATAAAAAATGGTAATATGTTAGGTGTGTGTAGAAGGTACATTAACAACACATTCAGACATGTCTAAAGGAAAATTTTTTCTAGGATTTACTGTAGCTAACAAAAGACAAAAATAAATTTCTAATAATTATACCAACTAAATGAAAAAGTAAATGGAATCCTATGCATAATAACAGGACAGTTGATGGGGGAAACTTCACTAGTTTGGTTGATTTAGACACCCAATGCATAAGTGTTTTTATGAATGATTTAAACATTTAGGGTACCAAAAAGGCAATCCTCCACTCCCCCAAATTTTGCAATAAAATAAACTATGATCCTTGTGTAGAATGGGGAATGGAAAATTAAATCATCCTTAACTATGTCTGAAAGGTTGGCATCCTATTGTTGTCAAAGTAGGTGATTAACTATAAGAAGACTGGGTCAATATTTTTTTAACAAAATATTTTCCTGCTGGAAAATGTGGTTTTGTCAAAATTGGATTTTTTAGCAGGAAAATATTCATTTTGATTACATTTTTCTATTAGAAGAGTTAACACATTTTTTCTTCTAAATTGTCACTTTGATTTAAAATGTCAAATTTGTTTAATTTTGAAACATTTCATTTTGAATGGAAGTGTCAATGTTTTCCATTTTGGAATTTCAAAATCAAAATTTTATGGAACATTTCTTTCTGTGAAAAATTTTAATATTTTGACTTCCAGATTCAGAAAGATTTGAAAATATAGTGAGTATATAATAGCATAGTTACTAAATATATAGTCCTTATCTTTTCATAACTACTAACTTTTGGTCACTGATTAAATGACTTAGCAGGTGACTATGTATGGCAAAGTTTGGCGTGGACTGGGTTTTCTTTTTAGTTTCCTGCACAGAGTGTTTGGATGCCTAGTTGAACTTGGCCCAAAGGATGATTTTTCAGTACTGACTAATGCAGTGAAAAATTTTAAAGGATTTTAGAATCAGAAAAGCCTGTTCCTAGATAGTCAGCTGTGCTGTCCTGGATGGCATTGCAGATAAATAATGTGTTCAAAGACTGTTGCGTTATGATCAGTTTTGTAGATGGTGTAGTTTCATCTTGTTTGAACGATATATTTTAAATAAGCTGCAGAACTGGACAGGTTTAAGTTGCTGATGAATCCTGGCAAGAGTCTTTTGAGATTTTGTCAAGTGGTTAACATGGCAGCAAACCTTGAGTACCATTCTTAACATTACTGTCACCTACTGATCACTGCGAAGGACACCACACAGAATTGAATTAAGACAATAGGTTAAGCAGCAGATGTGAGACACCACAATCCCTGAGTGCTTTTGTTATCTTAACGCCATACCTTGATACATTGCCTGATGTTATTAACATTGTATAGGACAAAGAAGCCAAGTGTAATCCCCCTGATATAACCTAAGCACTGAACAGACATTTACAGCTCCTCTTACATTTCTCAGTGGTCCATGCTTGAGGTATAGATACAACTTCTACCATTGCCTTTATATCCACTGTTGCTAGCATCAGGGTGATGGTGCTGATGATTTCTGGTTCAGATGCGGTGCTGGAAATAAGACAACCCCCCCCCCACCTGCATCTCTCAAGCTGTTAGACAAAGATAGTCCACGGTTTGGCTGCTGGTCCACATATCAATGGCAAGATTTATGCCTTTCCCCTTTGCTTATCTGAGAGCATGTGCATGCGCTCTTTTTGATTATTAATAAAGCTATCCTGAATAAAAGGCACAACAGTAATAGAGAAGAAGTGTCTGCTTGGGAGGGAATAACATAGCTCAATGTGCTTAATAGCCTTTGGAAGCCAATATCCTTTATAATAATTGAGAACACCTGGAAATCAGGGCCAGACCTTATTTTATTGTATTGTATTTTACTTTTTGCTGTCCGTTTTACAGGTAGTGTAGTATGACTGGTATTAGGTCTCTCAGGATCCAATATAAAGAGTGACTCTTTCTAAAATTAAGTTAAATAAGTTTGTTGTTATTTTGTATTTATTTATTGGATCAGAATAACAGCAACAAGAACAAGTAGAGCCCAGATCTACAAAGGTACTTGGGTACCTAAACCCCAGACATAGGTGTTTAAGTCGTAGATTTAGGCACCAGTACAATCCATAAAACTCCTGCTTCACTAACCCCGTAGGTGCCTAGACTCGCTCTGCACCTACATTGTTGCTGTAAAAGTTCTCTCAGCACCTACATTTCTGCCTCTGAGCATGCAGACCTCTGCCCTCCTCTAGACATCCAAACAGTACTGCCCACTTAAGCCCCAGTAATGCACGAACAGGGAAATATAGGCACTTATCCATCTATCTGGCATGTGGGGCCCTATCTGGTAGACATACTCAGAGGCCGCCTACCAGACTGGATCCCCGACAGAGTCTGGTAGGTGGTGTTGTCCACTTTGTCAGATTGCAATGTCTAAGTCCCTTTGTGGATCTGACCTCAAGTGTCTAAAACATCTCTCAAGTGTTGAATAAAGACTTCTTATTTAGAGATGAGGAATCCAGTGGTGTAATGGTGGAACATGAATTGTCTTTTCCTAAGCTCTGTAAAACCATTTGGCAATAGGTTTCGTTGAACACATATCAAGTGAAGAAGCACGGATCGATATTTTATCTGGATGTTGATGCCATTTTGCACCATAGCTGTGGTGATCACATTTCTTTTCTCTGGATTTGCAGCTTTTTGTAATTAACACAAACTACATGATCATCATAGCTTTCCTGAAAATGGCCTTAAAGAGTGGCCTCTTTAATAGCCTTTAAAACTAATACTTAACAGCTGAGAATTCTCCTAAAGATCTGATGTTGAGTACCTCCTTTAGGAGAATTCGCAGCTGCTAAGTATTACTCTGAGGTCATAGAACATGATTTTCTTGTTTGTGAACAGAAAAAATGGCATTCATAGTCCCAGAAAAAGCCAATGGAGTCATGTTTGATGGGGAAGCAGAGCTTTATTTTAAAGTCCTTTCAGTTTAGGATATTATGTATTTTTTTTGCGTGTTTTCCATTTTGGTGTAAGTAATATTACGGTCATGATAAAAAATTATGTTGGGGCAACAGGAGAAAAGTTAAATAAGAAAGAAACATGTTTCTTCAATAATATAGCTTTCCTCAGAGGTGTATTGTGAGGCTGAGTTGATCAGTGTTTAAACGTGCTTTGAGATCCTCTAATGGAAAATATTACAGAAGTGCGAAGTGTTAGTATTATTACCAAGCAACTTATTTTCATGACTGTCACATTTAAGTGTGAATACATAGCATTCTTCTTCTCCCAAAAGGTCAAGGGGGATAAAAAGGATTTCTAAATACAGTACATAAAGAGGGAATCTCTGCTTTGTGTGGTAAAGTCAAGCCAGAGGGCTATGGCAGGGTACTTCAGGGCCGATATGTAAGCCCTAGAATGAGCAAAGCCCTCTTCCCTACAGGCAGGAGAGAGGTTACAGCTGGGCAATCAGGGGCACCTGGAACCAATTAAGAACCACACCAGGTGTACTTAAACCCTGCCCTGCACTAAAGACAGGGAGGAGGAGAGGAAGGAGCTGTTAGAGAGTGAGTTGGAGCCAGAAGTTTTCTACTGTTGGGGAAACAGAGCAGAGGAGACCCTGATCCTGGTCCCCAGTCTACAGGAAGAACAGGTACCCCCACTGGGCCACCAGCTCAAACGGGCTAGCTGCCCTCCCCAGTGAGGTTGGGGAGACAGCCCTCAGGCCTATAGTGAGGCCTGCACCTGCTTGCCCGTGGGGAGGGGCCAAAGAAGAGGAGAAGTCCTATAGATTTACCAGGACTGGGCTCGGACTACCTTAGGCCCCCGGCCTACAGAGACTGTTGCCAGTGGGTGAGTACCAGAAAAGGGGGGCTGGCGTACCACAAGTGGTGTCAGAAGTGGGATCTTTGCCCCCCCTGCAAGAGCAACGAACCCCGCTGGGCGCTAGGTAAACCGCCCTTGCCCCAAAATGGATGACTTGGTGCGAGCCCTGGTGCAAGCCACTGCGGCCCAACAGGAGGCTATGCAGGTCCAGGTGGCTGCCCAGCGAGAGTCAGTACGGCTACAACAGGGGACAAATCAACTATTGATCAGTCAGGCAGCTCAGGACCAAGCCACCCTACAGGAGATGATGGGCCAGCTGAAGGCCCTGGCCCGTAGCAATGGGGGGTCACGTTCCCTGAGGGCCAGCACCTACCTGCAGAAGATGACCCCAGAAGATGATGTGGAGGTGTACCTGCTCGCCTTCGAGAGGACAGCCCTGCAGGAAGCCTGGCCCCAAGATCAATGGGCCAATCTCCTTGCCCCATTCCTGGGGGGGGAGGCCCAGAAGGCCTACTATGACCTGCCAGCCGAGGCCGCCTCAAACTACTCTCGGTTAAAGGCAGAGATCCTTTCCCGGTCTGGAATGACAACAGCCACCAGGGCCCAGAGGTTCCACGAGTGGAGATACCAGGAGGATCGGGCCCCGAGGTCCCAGCTCTTTGACCTGATTCACTTTGCACGGAGGTGGCTACGCCCAGAGGTCCACTGTGCGGACCAGATTACTGAGATCCTTGTCTTGGACAGGTTCATGAGGGGGCTGCCACCAGACCTACGGGGGTGGGTTAGTAGGAACGACCCCACCTCCTATGACGACTTGGTTGCCCTCATCGAGAGGCAGTTGGCGGCCAAGGAGCTGTCATGGACTACCGGGGAAGAGAGATATCAGAGTAAGAGGTTAGTCCCCGCCTCAAAAGCTCGACTACCTGACACAGTGGGCAAGCCCACACTGGGGAAGAGGGGGACTAGAGAGTGGTCTGAACCTGCGAGGGGACTCGGGGATCCCGGAAAGGAGAGTCCTGGCCTGAAGCCTGGCAGCCCAAAGGATAGGGGGCTGACCCGATCGGGGTACAGGTGCTATGCCTGTGGGGAACTGGGGCACATAGCAGCTCAATGCCCAAATGCTGGGGAGCCCATGGAGTGTGGGTTAGGTGAGTTTGCCGGTCCCTGTAGCCTAATCTACCATGTGGGGGTGGCAGAAACCGCCCATAGGTACACCCGGCCAGTGGAGCTGAATGGCATAGCAACCACAGCTCAAGTGGACTCCGGGAGTGCTGTCACTCTGGTTTCCGGAAAACTTATAGGCTATGACCAGCTGACCCAGGCCAAACGTACCGGCATAACCTGTGTGCATGGGACAGTCAATTTCTACCCGACCATCCCAGTCTGCATTGGGGTTCAGGGGTGGACCACGAAGGTAAAAGCAGGCATCGTCCCGAAACTCCCCTACCCTGTCTTTATAGGCCGAGACTTCCCGGGGTTTGAGGGCCTGCTTCCCATGGGAGACCCCCAGGGAGGTAAGGGTCCCGAAATCAACGGGGAGGACCCTATAGGTTGTTCTCCCCCCATGTTCGCTGAGTTCGCCCAGGACTTGTTTCCTGTCCCGGGGAAACGACGAAAGACCCGGCGGGAGAGGCGGGCGGACAAGAGGCTGGGAACTCGAATCTTGGCCCAGAACCAGAAAGTCGTCCTAGCAGGGAGGAGATCTCGCCCCGCCAGGGGGAGGGGCACCCCGATAGTTGAGGGACCGGAACCGGGACCGAGTACTGATGGGGCCCAGCCAAGTGAGGAGCCGGAGGTCGGGCCTCTTGAGTTTGCGGACATCGGGCCTTCCCTTGGGAACTTTGCCCAAGACCAGGCCAATGAACCTGCATACTAATATTCGGAAAGATGTGGTAGAAGTAAATGGGGTCCCTGTGGAAGGAAAGACTAAGGGCCCGGGGCCATACTTCGTGATCAAGAGGGACTTGTTGTACCGGGTGGTCCGAGTACAGGAGGAAGAAATAGAACAACTCCTGGTACCCCGACAACATCAGAGGACAGTGCTGGACCTAGCACATAGTCATTTGTTTGGGGCGCACCTGGGCGTAGATAAGACGCTGGATCGGATCTTCCGGAGGTTCTTCTGGCCAGGGGTCTATGCGGGAGTCTGCCAGTACTGTGCTTCCTGCCCAGAGTGCCAACTCCACGGCCCCCGACCACACTTACGGGCCCCACTGGTGCCTCTACCGATTATCGAGGTCCCATTTGAGAGGGTCGCCATGGACTTAATAGGCCCTCTAGAAAGGTCAGCCCGGGGCCATCAGTACGTGCTCGTGGTCCTGGACTACGTGACCCGGTACCCCGAAGTTGTGCCACTCCGTAACACAACCTCTAAGGCAATAGCCAGAGAATTGTTACAGATCTTCTCTAGGGTAGGAATACCAAAGGAGATTCTGACGGACCAAGGAACTCCCTTTGTATCCCGATTGATGAAGGAGATGTGCACCCTGCTCCACATCCATACCCTATGGACATCCGTCTATCACCCCCAAATGGACGGACTTGTTGAGCGATTCAACAGAACCCTGAAAAGTATGGTGAGGAAGGTGGTGAGCCGGGATGGGAAGGATTGGGACGTCCTACTCCCCTATTTGATGTTCGCAGTCAGGGAGGTTCCCCAGACATCCACTGGGTTCTCCCCCTTCAAGTTATTATATGGTCGCCGTCCCCATGGCATATTGGACATTGCCAAGGAGGGTTGGGAAGAACAGCCCCTCCAGGGGAAGAATGTCATCGAACACGTAATCCAGATGCGGGACCAAATTGCCCTGGTCACCCCCATTCTGCGGGAGCACCTCGAGAAGGCCCAGGAAACCCAGCGGGCCTACTACAATCTTCAGGCAAGAGTCCGAAGGTTCCAGGTGGGTGACCGGGTAATGGTGTTGGTACCCACTGCAGAAAGCAAGCTCTTAGCCAGGTGGCAAGGGCCGTATGAGATAATAGAGACCATCGGTAATGTCAACTATAAGGTGCGACAACCGGACCGCCGAAAACCGGAGCAGATCTACCATGTGAACCTGCTAAAACCCTGGCGCGACAGGGATACCTGTGCCATTGCATTAGAAACTGTGCCACAGGAAGACAAAACCCAGGGGCAAGTAAGGATATCCCCCGATTTGACCCTGCTACAACGAGCCGAAGTCATGAGCATGATTGAGAGAAACCGGGACGTGTTTTCAGTGGAGCTTGGCCGGACCACTCTGGCGGTTCACCACATCGTCACTGACTCCGGGGTCAAGGTAAATGTTAAACCACACCGAATCCCAGAGGCGAAAAGGAAAGAAATTAAGACCGAGGTCAGGAGGATGTTGGATCTGGGAGTCATCGAGGAGTCCCACAGCCAATGGTCCAGCCCAATTGTGTTGGTGCCCAAACTGGATGTCAGTGTGCGGTTCTGTAATGACTTCTGGAAGCTAAATGAGGTATCCCGGTTCGATGCGTATCCGAAACCTCGGATCGATGAGCTGATCAAGCGGTTGGGAAAAGCAAGGTTTTTATCCACCCTAGACCTGACCAAAGGGTATTGGCAGATCCCTCTTGCCGAGGATGCCAAGGAGAAGACTGCCTTTGCTACACCAGAAGGGCTCTACCAATATACCGTCCTCCCCTTCAGGCTGCATGGAGCACCTGCTACCTTCCAGCGGCTCACGGACAGGTTATTACGCCCGCACGCTAAGTATGCAGCCACCTATCTTGATGATGTGGTAATACACAGCCCAGACTGGGATACCCACCTAGAAAAAGTGGAGGCAGTGTTAAGTACCCTGAGGAAAGCAGGCCTCACTGCAAATCCACCCAAATGTGCAATTGGACTGGGTGAAGCCAAATACCTTGGGTATGTTGTGGGGAGAGGTATGGTGAAGCCCCAGCTGAACAAACTGGAGGCAATACAAAGCTGACCCCAGCCAATCCGGAAAAAGCAGGACCGGGTGTTCCTGGGGATAGTGGGGTACTACAGGAGATTCATCCCCCACTTTGCCACCCGTGCCTACCTACTGACGGACCTGACAAAAAGCCGCGGTTCCGACATAGTAAAGTGGTCTAGCTCCGCGGAAGAAGCCTTCACCGACTTGAAAACCGCCCTCTGCCATAGCGCTATACTGATAGCACCAGATTTTATGAAAGAGTTTATCTTGCAGTCAGATGCCTCGGAGGTTGGGTTTGGCACTGTACAGATGCTGGGGGAGGAAGAACACCCGGTCTTGTTCCTCAGCAGAGAACTCCTGCCCCCGGAACAACGGTATGCAGTCGTAGAGAGAGAGTGCCTGGCAGTAAAATGGGCCATGGAAACCCTACAGTATTACCTGTTTGGGCGGAAGTTTACCCTAGTTACAGACCATGCCCCCCTGCAGTGGATGCACCGTAACAAGGACCGGAACGCACGGGTAACACGCTGATTCCTGGCATTACAGCCATTTCACTTCAACGTACAACATAGGGCTGGGACCAAACATGGCAATGCGGACGGCCTGTCACGCGTGCACTGTTGTCCGACCCAAGTAGCCCAACCCTGTGGTGTTGAGCAGGGGGGGTGGGGATATGTGGTAAAGTCAAGCCAGAGGGCTAAGGCAGGGTACTTCAGGGCCAATATGTAAGTCCTAGAATGATCAAAGCCCTCTTCCCTACAGGCAGGAGAGAGGTTACAGCTGGGCAATCAGGGGCACCTGGAACCAATTAAGAACCAACCCAGGTGTGCTTAAACCCACACTGGCCAATCAGGAGCACCTGGAACCAATTAAGAACCACACCAGGTGTACTTAAACCCTGCCCTGCACTAAAGACAGGGAGGAGGAGAGGAAGGAGCTGTAGGAGAGGAAGGAGCTGTTAGAGAGTGAGTTGGAGCCAGAAGTTTTCTACTGTTGGGGAAACAGAGTAGAGGAGACCCTGATCCTGGTCCCCAGTCTACAGGAAGAACAGGTACCCCCACTGGGCCACCAGCTCAAACGGGCTAGCTGCCCTCCCCAGTGAGGTTGGGGAGACAGCCCTCAGGCCTATAGTGAGGCCTGCACCTGCTTGCCCGTGGGGAGGGGCCAAAGAAGAGGAGAAGTCCTATAGATTTACCAGGACTGGGCTGGGACTACCTTAGGGCCCCGGCCTACAGAGACTGTTGCCAGTGGGTGAGCGCCAGAAAAGGGGGGCTGGCGTACCACATTTGCTACCGCCCTTTAAAACTGCTCTAGAGCCATTAGAATCCTGAAAGTGGAGATGGTCAGGAGCGAATTTGCACTGGTGTAGGATTTATGCAAGACACTTTATTTTACCCTACAAAGTCCCCTCTGCAAGTCCTTGGATGGGGGCATGTCAGGGATGGGACAAGATAACAGGTGGGAGCTAGAAGGGTAGGGCCATAAAGTGTAGTAATAATAACAGTAATATTGAGCTCTTACATGGCACTTTTTGTAGCTATGAAGAAGATTCTACGTCGTGCTGCCACCCACATCAGGCAGGGGACAAATTGCAATAACTTTGGCAGGGCTAAGATTTGCTGTAGGGGGCACTCGCTGGCATTGGCAGCAGGCCCTGAACTGGGTTTCTGTAGATGTGGCCAAAATCCATTTTAGCTCCCCTAGTCCTTTAGTGAGTTTTGTGCTGTACCTCACACTGTGGAGTGAAATCAATTTATTTTAAATCGACTTTCACCCGCTGAGTTTTAGACGTCGGAGGAGTGTGATCACACCACGCTCATTTTATCAGGGAATTGTGTCCCCACGAGCCATGCAGCTATCTGACAATCAAAGCAGTGCACTATAGCTATCTCACAGAGCAACTAGCCACAGAAGCTTTTGGGAAGGTTGTGGTCCTCCCATGATGCAACATACTCCCCCCCTCCCTTCTTGTCCCAGTCCAAAACAAACAGACAATCTCCTTTTCATGCCATAATTTCAAACCCTTCAGTCTCTGCTGTGCACACGCCACTGCCTGAGAGAAATGGAACCTGCTCAGTTCTGCGTTATTATTTTGAGCATCACAAACACGTCACGACTTATTCTGCAGTGTTTTCATGGGCAAAACAGGAGTCACAGCACTGAAAATTGCGATGCTACAGAGGCCTCCTTGTTACAAGCCATAGAATGAAACAATTCCTGTTTGCTTCAGGCTGTCACGCACCATCTGCAGTCAATGGAGCGCCACTTCTGGTCCCGGGAAACAAGCAGTGACTGGACAAGCATCATTATGGAGGTGTCGGATGATGAGCAGTGGCTGCAGAACTTTTGAATGAGAAAGGCCATTTCCTATGAACTTTGTGGAGAGCTGTCCCCAGCCCTGAAACTCATTAATAGTTGCTTGAGACCAGCTCTGACAGTGGAGAAAACAGTGACTATCACTCTATGGAAGCTAGCAACACCAGACTGCTACCAGTCAGCTGGGAATCCATTCAGAGTCAGTAAATCCACCATGGGAGCTGTTGTGATACAAGTGTGCTGAGCCATTAATAGACTTCCCCGAAGAAGGGTAGTGACTTTGGGAAACATGGAGGACATAGTGGAAGGCTTTTCTGCATTGGGGTTCCCAAACTATGGTGGGACGATAGATGGCACACACATCCCTATCTTGGCACTGGGCTACCTTGCTGGAGTATATAAACCAAAAAGGATATTTCTCAGTGGTGTTGCAGGCCCTTGTGGATTACAGGGGTTGCTTCATCCCCATCAGTGTGAGGTAGGTGGCCTGGAAAGGTGCATGATGGGTGCATCTTTAAGAACTCAAGTCTTTTAAAAAAGACGCAGACGGGGAATTTTCTTCCCTGACCATAAGATAAATATTGGCAATGTTGAAATGCAGTAATGATCCTTGGTGATCCTGCATACCCTTTTCTCCTCTGGCTAATGAAGCCCTACGCTGGGCACCTGGACAGCAAGAAGGAGCATTTTAATAATAGGCTCATCAAGTGCAGAATGGTGGTGGAATGTGCATTTGGACGTTTAAAAGCACGCGGGCAAAGTCTGCTCACCGGGTTAAACGGCAGAGAAAAAAAATCCCACTAGTTATCTCTGCCTGCTGTGTCCTCCATAATGTCTGTGAAACAAAGGGTGAGAAGTTCCCATTGGATTGAGTTGTGAAAGGAGAAAGGCTGGCTGCAAATTTTGAGCAGCCAGATGCCACTGCAACACTGAGAGCCAATCATGGAGTGCTGCACCTCAAAGAAGTATTGAAAAACCACTTTTCCAATGAGACACAACAGTAATGGACATTGCTTACCTGTGTTGTGCTTTCACTTCGCATCACCTACCCATTCCCCACTGATCCAGTTCCTCCCACTCCCCCTCACCCACTGTTCTATTTCCCCCTCCTTTCCTCTCCCCTTATTCCCTTCTTATCAATAAATAAACAGTAATGAATTGTGAAGCAGTATGTTCCCGCCCCCGCAACCTTACCCCTCCCGCTCTGATCCATTCCCCCCCACACCGACTTCACCCTCCCTTTACTCCCTTTTTATCAATAAATAAATAAAGAGCAATGATTTGGAAAGGAGTACTTTCTTTATTGGTGATCCTTCACAGAGCGGGGGGGAAATGGAATATAATGGAATTTTCTGCATGCATTTTGTGGGGCCAGGGATACAGAGCCCATTTTGGCTGTGCACATATGAAAGAATCACACATCCCAACTCCTTAAAGGGGATGTTGCTGCTTTCTCTCACCTCAACCGGTGTGGAGTGCAGCATGTACCTCACCCTGTTCAACCTCCTCCTAGACCGCTTTGGACTGGGGGCTAATAAAGAATGCTTTAGCTCAGAGTTTTTCAGGGGCTGCAGAGGGAGTCTATCTTGCCACTGAGCTTCCTGAAGCTCAAACAGATGCCTCAACATGTTTGACTGATCATGCATTATATGCAGCACCTCTTCCTGTTTTGAATGCTCATACTCCTGTGTTGCCTTCCTGTTGTCCTTGTCCACGTTCAGTTTGTCAGACAGTGAAATCCTTCACTTTCTTAGCTCTGTGTCAGCAGCCGCTGAGGTGTTCATTAGCTCATTAAACATGTCTTCCCGGGTTTTTCTTTTCCACTTTCTTATCTGTGACAGGCGCTCTGCAGGAGTATGGATGGTGGTGTATTGAAGGCCACGTTGTCCACTGAGAGGGAAGCAAAACACAAGTTACCCATTGTTAACTCATCCCATGGATGAAAAACAATGTTGTAATGTAAAAATAAGTCCCATGAACATTCCCAAGGGAAGGCTACAACCACATTACAGTGTCTGACTATTGCAGGGGTCGGAGTGCAGTTCCAGCCATGGTAAGTAAGGGGCGAGTGCATCTGTGTTAGTGAAATCTCCAGAGCCCATGCTGTGCAAGTCCATGCTCCCTAAGGCACCATGGATGTCGGGCTCCCAATTGATCAGTCTTTTAACAGGCAGAAGAAAGGGTGAGGGGTGGGTAGGGGTTAAACATCTCCGGAGTGAAAAAATGGGAACCCATTTGTGGATGCCCAAGAGCCATAGCAACAACATCGTGTTTAGTGACTTGTGGTGTCCTGAACCAAGAAACCATCCCCAGCTGTGCAATAACACACACTTGAAAAAACTTGCTTGGTCAGCTACTGTAAATGAGCACCATCTTCCCTAGGTAACCATGAATGATATCAGCCTGCTAAGGGTCTTAGCGGTGGAAAGAAAGAATTTGATGAAAGCATCTGGCTACAGGCCTGGGACATATGTTGCTATACTGCGTTCCATGATGATGCCTGCACATTTAATAACAGAGGGGAAAGTATCCTATTGCAGTGGAAGAAATAAGGCTGCCCTCCCAAGAAACCTTCTCCAAAGATCTGCAGAGTACCTGCATGAAAGCTTCCTGGAGATATGCATGGAGGATTCTAGGAGCATCCCTGTGCACATAAATAATCTTTTCTTGGGTGATCCCAGTGCTTAAGCACACCAAGCACAAGGAAGCACAGCCCCACCACCACACACACAACTTTTTCCCACTGGTTCAAGGTTCTGGACAGGGGATATAACCAAAGACATGCAATTTGCAGTACACACTCAACAGATATGCCTTCCCCAGCATCCTGGTCGGTCATGGCTTCCTGCATCTGGATGGGCTGCTCCTGTGTTGAAAATAGCTCCTGGTTTTCAGGGAGAAGGCATACCACACTTGCCTGCCACCTGTTCTCCTCCTCCTCACCCATGGACTCATTCTCATTCATCCTGGACTCAGATTCCCCAGTGGTATCAGCGCTTCATGGTGGCACAGTGGTGGGGTCTCTGCCAAGAATCGCATGCAACTCTTTGTAAAAGCGGCACATTTTGGGCGAGGAGCCAGAATGGCTGTTAGCATCCCTAGTTTTCTAATAAGCCTGCCTTAGCTCTTTGATCTTAATGTGGCACTGCTGCGCGTCCCTGTTGTGCCCTTTCTCCGACATGCCACAAGATATCTTCTCATAGATATTCACATTTCTTTTGCTGGCTCAGACTTTTCTCCCCACAGACTGATGAGATGCCATGCCTCAGGTTGACTCCAGGATGGAGTGCGTTTGCGGTGTGCAGTTGCCATGATCAGCTGTGCTGGCAAGTGATCCCCACATTGACCAAACAGGAAATGGGAATTCAAAATTTCCTGGGGGTTGAGGGGAGGAGCTATTTCCTGTTTACAGGCCACAGTGCAGCAGACTGCAAATGTGCAAAGTGGTCAGAACAGAGCATTATGGGATACCTCCCAGAGGCCAATGACATCGATTTACTTTGTGTTCTGCCTACACTGATGCTCATTTGACCCACAGAATTTGACTTCAGTGCTATGCCACTTGCAGAGGTTGTTTTATTAAGTCAAATTTTACCACGATTTAGGTCAGTGGAACTGACGTGCCAGTGGAGACACATACTTTAGGGGGTCAAAGTAAGTGGTGTTACATCAACCTCCGTCGTCAGTGTAGACCAGGTGTAAGAGATTGCATAGATATAGACAGCAGAAGGAGAACACACTATGAATGAATGAGAAAACACTATATCAAGCCTAAGATCAGTATAGATTTTTAAAAAATCTTCCAATGTAAACAGAAAAAATAAATGTCACCAGATAATTTCACTACCTTTTTCTGTTGTTGATATTAATACATTGTCACGTAGGATACAATCTTCCATTTTGTAACTTTTACAGTTTGCCTGCTATCTATATGTTGGAGTACCAATTTTTCACTTGCCTTAACAAAGTCTATAGAATCTAGTTTTTATCCTTGCTCTTATTCAAGCAACCTCCTTTCACTTTCTTGACAGTTAGTAACTATATTTATCAATTGTATTCAGTAATCTTATGCTTTCTGTTGCAAAGATATTTTTCATAGTCTCTTGAAATCAAAATAGAATCCTCCTACACATCACACCCTGACTTTTAATGGCTAGAGCTGTAAATCTCTAAACAGCATAAATATAACAGGCGGTCTATCAAACTGCATTTTGCTAAGTATAACTTCATTACTCCCAAAGATATTACGTTGTCTCCAATCTTTATGTTGTATTATTATTCACGTAATCATTTTTAATATTCCCTATTTATTTAGTATTACAATTACTTTTACCTGGATATTATCCAAGTTATTCCCTTTCCTAGTTACTGTAGTATGTACGGTTTATCTCATGATTACACATACAGCTGCCTTCATGCTGTCTCAGTTTTGATAATTACTGTACCTGTCTAGCTGTAATTTGAGCATCTGTTTCTCACACCTATGCCTGGCTTTGAGTTTTAAATTGCTAACATTTAAGTAGTCATTTCTCTCCTCAGCATGTAGTGCTTCTATTTTAAGTTAATATTATTTGAGCATCTATCCCCAGAGCTCTGGCCAGGATTTTAAGGGCTCATCTGTAAGAAAAAAACAACAAACAAAAAAACCCCAAACACCTATTCTCCATTCTGTGGTGACAAACAGGCTGAAAATGGAAGGGTGGTTGTAAAACTAAAAGCCTTTTAGCATTGAATAATGTATGAAGGAGAAAAGTGGTGAGGTGCTAGTTAAATACCCATTCTTTTCCTCTAGGGCTGACCTGCCTACTCTACTCTTCAACAGCATTGTTTATAAGTTTGTTGTAGTTAGCAGCATTCAGTCTGACTAAGCTCCCCTACATCTGCATTCTGTCAAGGGCTTTCTGCTGAAAAGCAGCTGTGTGCTGAATTGGGAAATTCTTGGACAATACAGAGCTAGGTAGCACCATTGGTTTAGAAATGAACAAGCACAAGCTATTACAAAAGGGAGAATGAAAACTGTCTGCTGCACTGAAATAAAACTTGGCTTGTAGTTAATGATCCCAGGCAGAGTGGCCCTTGGCTGTCCTCCATGTGTGTCTTAGCAGACAGCAAGCAGCTGCCCTGGACACTGCCCCTTTTAAAAAAACCCTTTCAGTTATGAGTACATTGATTCACAAGTGATTTTTTTTCCAAGGTGTTGGATTTCAGCTCCTCAAAGTCATTGTCTACAAAGACTATCTGGTGTGTGTGTCTGGAAAATGGAATAGACTAGATTCTACTAAAAGTGTTCTGAAATTGTGCTAAATGGATATGTAAACTCGCATCTATTCGGATTTTGGCACTGGAGTGCCTTTTAGGAAGGAATGAAGGGACAGAAGGGTCCTGATTGTGAGTTGCTGGCACAGGGACAAAGTTGCCTTTACAGCCTCCATATTCTTGTCCTCACTACACTCCAGCATAAATAAGAGCAACCTCGGGGCTGCTGTAACTTAGCTTCTGGGCACAATGGCTCCTTGCAGGCTGTCATCAGATGACATTGCCTGAAGCACTGTTCTCTTTGGTCATGCCTCCCCTCTCCCTTGTCTTATGCTTGAGGCTGCCAGTGCAGAGGCATAGAGCCATTCCAGTAGCTGTCCGTCACCTGGGGAATCCTCTTGCACTGGCAGTGTTCTTAAGGCAGCTTTTTCCCCCTGTATAACCCTTTATTCAATCAGAGCTGGGTAAAGGACCTAGTGCACAATGGAGAATGGGACACTAGAAGCTTTATTTATTTATTTTTTTTTTGTGCATCAGTTGGTTTGTGGAGGTGTCAAGGATGCTAGGGAGTCCCTTCAAAATCCAATGGGAATATTCACTAATTCTTCCCTTCCATTTTATTTCAGTGTCCAGTATTATTTAGGTATGTTTTAAATGATTTATCCCTCTCCCCCCCCACATTGTCTCAATAGTATACACACAGGGATAAAATTTGCATTTTAAATTTTTATGAACGTGATTAAATCCAAAATTCACTGAGGTCATCGGAGGCTTTCTACTGGGTTCCAGTGGGCTTAGGATCAAGCCCATGGGTGCAAATACTGAGACATTTTCCATTGATTCCAGTGTCTAATACTGAACTTATATCTTGAAACATTTGCCGTGCATTGTTTTGGCTGACTTGTTCTCTCTCTCTCTCTCTCTCTCTCATTACCAGGTGGTATTTTTGAATGTGTGGAGTCCAGCCCAATGGGAGCAGAGGAATTGGCCTTCAGATTTGCTGTGAACACAATCAACAGAAACAGAACTCTGCTGCCAAACACCACGTTAACATATGACACCCAGAAGATAAATCTCTATGACAGTTTTGAAGCATCCAAGAAAGGTGATGTTTTGCATATTCCAACTTTTATGTCAGCAGCTTAACCTCACTTGGCTCACCTACCTGAATAAATGCCTGTCAGTAAACCTTTCGGAAATGGGACTGTACAAAGGTTACGGCGTGTGCAGCTGACATGAAAGAAAAGCTTTAAAATTGGTCCTTTAAGGGTAACAGTTTGAAAAAAACATTACACGATGTCAGCAGTGCTTCCCCTGCCCCATCAAAAGGCTATTGTTTCAGTACACATTAAGAATCAATTCTGAGATGAGGGTGGTTTAGGGTAGGTCTCCACCACAATTAAAAGCCCGCAGCAGGCCTGTGCCAGCTGACTGGGGCTGTGGGGCTGTTTAATTTCAGAATAGACTCCCGCAGCCAGAGCTCTGGGACTCTCTCACCTTGCAGGGTCCTAGAGCCTAGGCTCCAGCCTGAGTCTAGAGGTCTGCATTGTACTTAAACAGCCCTGCAGCCCAACCCCCATGAGCTCGAGTCAGTTGTCATGGGCCAACCACGGGTATCTAATTGCAGTATAGACATGCCCTGAGAGACTAGCAAGCTTGGAAACCGAATGGCCTCTTTGGGCCCAAACCTGCAGGGCACTGAGTGCCCTCAACTGTTGGTGAAGTCAGTGAAAGTTGAGGGTGCTCAGCCCCTCACAGAACCAGGCCCTTCATACTTCGACCTACTGTGCCACCTCTAGCCTGGTACCTGGGGAGAACATGGTGCTTCAGGCCTAAGCTTACCGTGTGCAACTAAAATGCGTTGTTTTGTAGACAGTGTTACAAACTGATTCAACTGGCACCACAAACCACCTTTAATCATTTATGATGCATTAAAGCATTTAATCACATTTTTAAGTTCATCTCTATTCAGCAAAGCGTTTTGCTCCTTGAAGTCAATGGGACATAAACACAGGTTTTTAAATTAAGCCTGTGCTTAAGAACGTTGGCAAATAGGGCTGGATTGCTGTATCAGGAATGTACTTAAAAGTAAATGGATTATTTTTTCATTTAAACTCTGAAACAAAATATTTTGTTTTTTCCTCCTAAGTTTTTTGATTCCCATGGTTGTGAGTCCTGTGTAGTTCCAGATCTTGCAGCTGTACTCTCTGAACCTTTGCATTGTGATACGTACCACATACATAGTGTAACATTGTGGTACAGCATCATACATAATGATGTAACTCAGAGAAGTCCTGCTGTGTTCTGAGATTTGTCTTTGTGGTCTTTTATTCCTAAAATACACAGGTGTATGATTAAAATTTGTGTTAGCTTACATACTATGCAAATGCACTTTTTCTACATCAGAGAGGGAATTACATAGGTTTTTGACTGTTAACAACACAGTCAGAATGCTGAAAAGATCATAGGTGCTATGGTCAACTAATTAGATTTTATCAAAGGTTTCTACTTTAATGCAAAGAATGATGTGAGGAAATATGTCGAGGCATATGTGTGCGTGAAAATGAAAGCAGACCCACTTAGTGTGGGTTTGTGGTAGTCTCGGCTGACTTCAAATTTTTCTGAAGCCACTGGAAAAATGAAGGACAAAAAATCAGAACAAAAAGCCTTAAATCTTGCTGCTTCAAAATTAATTCAATATGCAGGACACATTTAACAAACAAATGGGAATTAAGAGGCATTCAGTATACTGATTAAAATTTTGGCTTAAAATACTAATTGATCTTTGGAAAGGGTTATTATCTTTACATTTTGTTGGGACACATATGTATACGGGAGGGAGAGCAAGTCATCTTTTCCCCCTGTGCTATAATTACCTATTTTCATCGTATGAAATATTTAAATAAGTCATTGTACCAAATGCATTTTGATATTACATATATGGACAGAGTAGGGTAATATGAAGTATTTTTACATTGTTGCATTTCAATGCGCACGTATTTAACACCTCTTTTAAAATATGCTATGGGCCAAAGTGTGGCCCAGCCTTAAATGGCTGATCAGTGGGAGCAAGATACTCCTTTAATGCAGTTTCCCTGGATTTCCACTCCAGATATTAGAGTAGAACAGGCTCTGAGGGGGTCACTGCTAAATCCCCACATTTAGAGAACAGGTGGATGGCAGGAAGTGGGTGTTCATTCACCAGCAGTGCAATTGAACTAGCAGGGAGTTGGGGCCTGGAAAATAACCTGCTATGGGCAAAGGTCTGTAGCACAATATTCTTCCCCACTCCCACCCCCGTCACTTCTCATTTCCCTAAGGAAGCAAGAAGGAACAGGGAAGAAAATGTAATTCTTTGAGTCTTAATTCTTTTCTTAAAGCAGCACAGCTATGTGTGTTCCTCACACAGGCTGTGTCTAAAGACACCCTATGCCCTGTTGTTATTATGCTGCAATTCACAGACGTGTTGTGATATATTCATATCTCCCATTTGTACCTCAAGATGAGAAAGCGCCTCATTATTTGCAGTTAACTAGACTGTATTAAACTCTGGGTAAAATCTTTCAGCTCTGGTAGTTCATGGCTTCATGAATCAAAAGTACTTTCACACATTTGACAACCACTTTTGTGATGAAAGGCTTTTAAGTCAGGAATCAAAGGCTAAAGGTTAGCATAAAATGGTGTTTTTATTATGATGGCTGCAAAGCATGTTTTTAACAACTGGGTTTATGCATTTGACTAGTTACATGGTTCATTATTATGCCCATTAGTGAGCAAGCAGGCATCGCATCAAAAGTACAGTCTGTTTACCTCTTAATCACGCAGCCTCTTGGAGTTGACTACAGATGAGAGATTAATGAGTTTTTAAAGGTACCATACAGAAGAGCAACCTCAGGGAAGACCACAATATTCCCAAGATGTTTGAATAAAGAATTATGCAAATACAATCCAAATCTCCCTCAATATATTAGAAAAAATGGTATGCTTCTTATAGAGCAGTGCTGTATTAAATCACGTGCAAAAACATCACACACTCAAAATCTCAGAGGCAGGAAAAAAAAGCCTATTGAAAAGCCATCTGGTAGCTATCACTGTTGTAATAGATCCCATCTACTGGTATTTGCATAAAGCTTGTGAACTACATTTAGGAAGGGCAACATTAGTATCAATTGGAGTGCAATGCTGAATTATATTTTGTAGTGAAATGTAGTCACTTAGGTCCCAATCCTCCATTGAGAGCCATGTGGGTTGCTTCCTGTGCATACATAAAACCTCATTTAAGTCACTGGTGCTCTGCGGGAGTGTTCCTGCACAGTTCTCAGTACACAATCATAATCTTGGTAGTGTTTAAACATCATTTAAACACATGAGAATTATTAATTTTAAATTAGTAAAAAGAGTGAATGAGAGATGTACGTTTCTATTGCCTGCTTCCTTAGCAGTCAGTAGCATTGATGTTGTAACAATCTTAATTAGTCATATTACATGTAAATGCCTGAATGCTGGCTGCATAAGAAAGAGGTCTTTTTCTGACCATCTTACTTAACTGCCCAATACTATTTTAAAAGAACAAAACCTGTTCCATTTCAGAGATGGATGGTCAAATGGGAATATTTCCAAATATTCTGTCAGAATGTGTGTAACAATGAACATTGATTTCATTGTTTGATGAATACCAACAATAAATTTTATTTAAGAGAAATATTGACCCCAGCATTCTACCGGTTAATATATACCTCTGAAAACAATACATCCAAAAGTCTACTTCAACATAAGCCAGTATCTGTTTAATGTTACCTTGACTGAATAGGTTGAAATCCTCTGAGTAATTGGATTCTCTGGGAAAGTAGTCTGGGTAGATTGGGGGAAAAAATTCACTTTCTAAAGCCTGGGTTTAAAGTACAGCCTTGCATGGGCCCACTCCAGCTGTAAGCTACATTACAGTTTGATTTCTCTCCTTCTGTATTTTCTAAAAGGTGTGCAGGAGTGAGCCTTGGCACTGAGATTAGTGAGAGTTTTGACTAAATGTAGCTAAGTGCTATATAGGTACTAAGTATTGTTATTTGTTAAATCACTGTGGAAACTTAAAGATATATTTCTATATGGTCATTATTTAAAGTAAAAGTCTCAGTGCAAATAAAAGAATTAAACTTGAATGGGAAGGGAGAGGTCCCTCAGCAAATAAGTTTATATTTCACAAAGTGCCATTTAGTTAATGGGAATAATGCAATATTTCCTGGCACATTGCCTTTTATCCTCTCATCATTGACAGACGTCTCTCTCCTCTTCAGCCTGTGATCAGCTGTCCCTTGGAGTGGCAGCCATCTTTGGTCCTTCCCATAGCTCCTCAGCTAATGCCGTGCAATCCATCTGCAATGCCCTGGGTGTTCCACATATACAGACCCGCTGGAAACATCAAGTTTCAGACAACAAGGACTCATTCTATGTCAGCCTCTACCCAGATTTCTCTTCTCTCAGTCGTGCCATCCTTGACCTTGTTCAGTTTTTCAAGTGGAAAACCGTCACTGTTGTTTATGATGACAGCACTGGTAAGGCTAACCCATTGGATTATGCACAAATCTATTTGTGTGTGTGCTTTGCTTGCTAATTATTGTTTTATCCTTTTAAATAATAAGCAGTAGTTTTAACTGAAGCACAGGTAATTCTGTCTAAAATGGTGTGTAACGTGTAACATAGTTTTGCATACATTTATGCTGCAGGTGCATGTTTTAATGCACAACTATATTATTACATGTGCATAGTTCATATGCACAAGTATACATCTACCTTTTCTTCTAAAAGTAATAGGTAAATCTTATATTGTTCAGATAAGCATCTGAAAGTCCAGATGTTTAGCCAAACCGATGCCAAACATCTTTGATTAAGAAATTGGGCTGAAAATTTCATGAAAACAGACGTTCTTGCAGGGGTCAGATTGCGTGGAGTGTGTGTGTGACTGGGTGGCGGGGGAGGGAAGGAAGACATTGGTACTCTTCCAAGTTCCATCCACAAAAAAAGCTTCCACCACGTGAGACTCCGCTCAGAATACATTTACAGATGTATGTTCTAAACATGTTCCTGCATCTATCAGGGCTGATTAGGCTTACCTTTCCTCACCCTTTCAGATGCACACATGAGAGCTAATGGACTTGGCTTCCTCTTTGTAAGGGTCAGATGCCCTACTGTGTTTCTTGAGTTTGGCTGCCCTTTGGGTGATCTCAGATGCCCCTTGGGACTCTGTGTGGCATCTTGGATTGACTTCTTGATTAAGGGGCAGGAAAAAGTGGGAGTACTCTCTCTCACCCACTCATTGCTGGTGACACACTGAACTGCACTCATAGTAGTTGGTGTAGCTCTTCATAATATAATTCTCCCTCTCCTTTCTTAGATGCTCTGAGTAATGAAATAGTTAATATTTTGAATGTTGACATTGTTATCATAGGATATCTGAGTTAGCCCATTAAGAAAAATGTGGCAGTTCACATCTTGTAGAGTTGTTTTTTTCAGATTCTGGATCACTGCATCAGTTACATTTGGTCCATCTTTTCAAATCTGACTCTGCAAACATAAGATCTAGATGCTGTTTTTTTAAATGTAAGCTTAGGTTCTGAAGAATAGGAAGACAGCTTGAAAGAGATGCTGCTACATGATACCAGTGTGTACCTGCTGAATCCCAGCCCCGCTCACCTGGCTTTAGCTAGGTTGGAAACATACCAAGAAGGCTATTTTGGTTCCACTTGTAGATATGGCTGTGTAAAACCTGCAGTCTAAGATTTGCAAAAGAAATCCTGCAGCTTGGCTCCTAGGAGCTGAAAGTAAATGAACCTTGAAGGCTCATTTTTACTTATATAACTGCATTCAGATATAATTATTCAGATTTGATAAAATTGAACCTCAAACATCCAGTGGGGAACTCCCCACAGCTGGCCACATTCTAGCCCTTCACATCCCCTAGGCTGCTGACAGGAACCATTATCCCCCCCAAAAAGCATGGGAACTTCCTTCTTATTATAGGTCTCCTCTAGTAAGTGGGGATATCAAGGTTTGTTGAGAGGAGGAGATAGCTGTTTGGGGTGATGGAAGGAAACCGAGGAGAGGAAGTTCAATAAGTTAGCTTCATGGCTGGGTAATCAATTTTGTCTCACATTTGCTGAAACATTGAGACATTTTGACAATTTCAAGCTGTTTTTTCAAAATGTTTTTGAGTAAAAAAAAATAGTCAAAACCAACATTTTCCCACAAAACATTTTGTTTTCCATGAATTGGCATTTTCCACTGGAAAAAAAAAATCACTGAAAAAAATCCTGGCCAGTTCCAATATTCTTGTAAAGAATTTTGTATGGTGATCATATAGCTGAGAGATATTGACACAGCTTCGGCATGTGAGAGAAATGAGGATAAAGACTGGGTGTCTCTTGCATCTGCTATGTGATTTACATATAGCATTTTATTTTACAGAATAGCTATTTTAAATATCTATGGGCAAAATTAATATGAGTTCATTTAAATATTTTTGGTATGTGATTAGGCTTCTTTTAATAATATCCTTGAGCAAAGAAACCAGTATGTGTTTTAAAATAATTTTGAAATAAATTTCTAGACCTCCCATGAAATGTCAGCTGAAAACCTTCAGTCCCAGCATCTTGCCTTGAAAGCTGCTCTCACACCAGAAAGAAACCAGTAATTGTAAAAAGTAAACTTTCAATCTTTTTGTGATCTTGGCTGTAAGTAAATTTAAAGTCTAAGTTTTAAAAAACTGCCAGCGTCTCTTTGTTGCAAGCAGCTCCCTCGGATACTTCAAAGACTTTAAATCCAGGACATGCTGCTGGGAAGTCCACAGCATCTTCTGCTTTTGAAGTACTTATGGGAGCAATTCTTTGCTAAAAGAAACTGTCAATCTTAAAAACTAGACTTTAAACCTTAAAGCTAGGCTGCAAACAGGTTTAAAGCAACATTTGTTAAAGAAGGTAATTACTCTTGGTTAAGATGGGCTCAGCTCAATTCATGGGTACTTTTCATGTAAAAATTGAATGGTGGAGGCTGGGACTGAAATGCCTAGTGACAGTTAAAACTGACACTGGAAGATTTAGTATCATAATGTTCCTTTGGCCCTGAAGGATTTTGATTAATTTCAAATTCATTCAGATGAATGAAGGAAATAAAAACAAAATTAGAATTTGAAATCTTGTATACATCTCTCAAATCTCTTAGCATAGGCTAAAGACGCACAGAATGTGGGGAATGGTGTGCACTCTTATTCCCTCTCCTTTGTTTCTGTGTGTTTACTCCTTCCCCTTCACCTCTCTCTAAGAGCTGTTTAGGATTTATGACCAGTAATGCCTACTCACTTTCATGATATAGTCCTCTACTAATGGATTTTCTCCTTCTGAATGGACATTTCCCAAATGGACACTTTTCATGGGAATAGCAATAATATACTCTAGCTGTTATGCGGCTTCATATTTTTCTTGTTAAAATTGATGGTTCATTTATTATTTTTTTTGACAGATTTACTTTATGTAGTCCTATTACTTCTATACTTACATTAAAACTGCTGTAAATGAGGACTTTTATTAGGAAAAAAGTTGGGGGCAGGTAGGGAGGGATTTATGTAAAAGATTTCAAGAGTTTTCAAAGGAGTTTTCAAAATCTCCAAATAAAGCCAGGACTCAGGAATGGGGCAAGGGGAGGGTGACCTCAGAGTTGCTAGGTGCTGGAAAGCTTTACTTGCACTCTGGGGAAATTTAGGTTACTATTTTATCTGAATATGTTAATTTTCATGGCCTCAAATGTAGTGCAATTTTGAAGCTGCTTTTAAAAATTCTCCTGCTAGATTAAAAGGCCCAACCTATTACCCCAAAAACATTCCATAAATTTCATCATCTACTTTCTCTACCCCATATATTGCCTTGTAGTTTTGCATTCAACATAGGACATTTCATTATGGTGACTCAGTGTTGCAAAAGTACATATGAGCTCCCAAAATTCCATGCCACTAGCAGAAAAACAAATGTAAAAGTACACACAACTGCAGTGACAACTATGAAAATAAAGATAAAATGAAAAGTGGGAATATCCTAAAGGTTTGAAGTTCAAGATCAGTTTGTATTAGCATCTCCTTTCTTCTTCTTCCTTGTTGCTTTTATTTTGTAGCACCCCAAAATTGCTAGGTGCTTCACTGAAGAAAAACAGCAACAATAAAAAACCGTGACCCCCAAAGAGTTTGGCCTTGACACTGCAGCAAATATCTATTGAAAACATTTATATGGCATCCATTATTGTAACATCATTGCTTCAGTCTTTTTGATGTGTTTTCTCCTCAAAACACGACTATATTATTATCTCAGCTTTAAAAAACTGATTCCACAGAAGGTAAGTGGCTTGACCAACGTCACACAGGAAGTCCATGGCAAACCAGGAACTTCAACTCTAGTTTTCTGAGGCCCAGGCTAGTGGACTGACCACTAGGGCATCCTTTCTTTCATAGAGGTGTGGGTGAAGGGAAGGTTGCCATTTTTGTTATGTATGACATAAAATTAGAAGAGGAATTGTTCAGTGGAGCCTCCCCACACAAAGACTATCCACTGCAGTATCCAAAACAAATGTCCATAAAGTCAGAGTGATTCCTAAGGTGAGGCTAGCTGTAGTCCCTTCCTGTAGCATCCCTGCCAGGGATCAGATTGCCCTTGCCCTTTCCTCATGTGATGGACGTGGGCTTAATCAAGGAGTGCCTCTTTCTGCATCAAACGTTGGAATCTCCACCATGCTCTGCACAGCAGGAGTCTAGCCAGACCTGCCATTGTAACTCTGCCCCACCAGTACCTCCATTCAGCTGCATTAGACACCTGCCAGACAAATATCAATACTACAATACCCTGTCCCTAGCCCAGCCTCCTGTGTTCTCTGTGGAAGGCAAAATCCAGACTCCTGTAGCTACCAATTTCCAAAGTGGAAAAGAGCGTTCTGAAAAGGGCAAATCTCTGAGGAAAAAGAGAAATCTAGCAATAAGAAAAACAACAAAGAGACAATCTAAGGGAAGGGCATGGGGTGGGGCAGGGAAGGGGATGGGGGCAAAGAAACCAGGCACATGAATAGTGGCCAATGTACAGGAGCAGCAAGTTCCCCTCCCCATGTGTGCGTGTGAAGGGAGTGTTACTGAGATAATTGGATGATCCCATGTCCCACAAATGGGCCAGTCAGATTAAGGGTGGGAAGTAAGGTCTCTTAAACTCAGTCTGTGGACAAATCTGGTGAGGTATGAAGAGAAGATACTATCAAGTGGCACTGCCACTCCTTCCTATGCCAGCTTGGATCCCAGGAGTTATCTTTCTTCTGCTGGTCCAGCCAGACCTCCCCTCCCTCACTCCCAGCAAATGTGGTGCAGGTGGCTACATTAGAATGGACAATATAGATGTGTAACAAGTGAGGGGGGGTGAGCGGTATGGTGGGATGGGAAGTAAGTATCAGGCTACAGCAGTCTTTGGCTATTCATTTTGGATATATACACACTATAGTGGTACGATTGGAGGGGAGGGTTAAATATACAAAAATAGGAACGATAAAGATCTAAGATAGTGAATTATCCTTGGCACATTTCATTATTATAAATTTTCAGCTAAGACTTAAGAATTTTATCTTGCAAATTGCTGAGCACTCTGGCTCTGATATTGAAAAACAATTAAGCATTCGCTTAATACCCTTTAAAATGCACTGTTGGGCTAGAGTGTTCTGCATCTTGCAGGAATGGGCTGCTAATGAGTAGAAGGTTGTAGCTGGGCAGACTATAGAAGAGATGCTGTTCCATGCATTAGGAGATGGCATGGAAAAGGCATGGAAGTGTTTGTGGAAAAAAGAAATGAAGGGGGTGGGTCAATGGCTGGGAAAACAGGGTTCACATGAGAAGAGGAAAGGATAGATAAAGATGCAGGAGAGAAGATATGCAGGGCCTGGACAGAAAGGATAACAAGGCTGAGTTAGATATAATAGAGAAGGGGAGCCAGGAAAAAAGATTCAAAGGAAGGGATGATGTAGTCAGATTAAAGGGATAAGGAGAAAATTTCAACAGCTGTGTTTTGTATTAGTTAGAGAGGGGTGAAGTGAGTACCAGACAGAAAGACATTGCAGTAATAAAGATGGGAGATCTTGAAATGGATGGGAGATCATGGAACGGATAAGAATTTTGCTGTAGGATAGAGAAAGGGGAGAAATGAGATGGATGAAGCTGAAATGAATGATCTCGGTTCTTTTATTTTTACACTAAGGCCTTCTTCTTAGGCAGAATTGTATGGCTCAAGCTGTAGGAATGGGAGGGAGAGAAAATACTGAGGGAAGAAACAGTTTTAGAGATTGCTGTTTCTTTTTATATCGGATTGTTTGGCTGCTAGATGGCAATTGGGCCCCTGCTTTCCTTCATAGTTCTTCAGTTTTCTTGTGACTCCTTGATGCAGCCCATCTGTTAAGCTGAAGAAAACTGGAACTAGAACTCTCTAGCTGTCCTGATTCAGGTTTAAAGATCTGAGACCGTGACCTGCCATCATTCATATTTGATTCAATGAGAGTTTTGCATAAAAATTGTTGACAGAATATGACCCAGCATATTTTTGGGTAATTTATGATCCTCTCATGAGTTAGATATCTGTAAATTATCTATTCATTTTTATTAGGTCCCCTTTAGGCTTATGGATTTGTTGCAGTCAGATGGCTTAAGAAAGAAGGGAAAGAATGGCAGGCATGCACACCAGCAGGATTTCCCCTGAGTTCTAACACAAAGTGAACCAGAACTTTCTTCCTAGTTCTCAAAAATTCAAATACATTCTCTAAGGTGGAGTAAACAGATCACATCAGTCCTAGAGAGAACTTCAGGAGTATCAAAGCTGTGAAACAGGGTGACAAGCTTAACCCTTTGTGGGAATCATATAAAACACTATCTTGATTCCTGATTTACATAAACCATTAGTTGCTAGTACCTTTCAATTAGATAGTGCAAAGGCAACTAATAGCTTATGCAAATCAATTCGATATAAACAGGAGCTGTTTTTTTCTTAATTAGCTTTTGTTGTGGTCTTGGCTGAACCAACATGAAAGATAGAATGGAATTACCTTCAGAAATGAAACTGTTCCTAGGGTCTTTGGTATTTTATAATCTGGGGATCATTTTAGAGGTGGGGGTTAAAAAAGAAAAAGAGTGTGATTTTGCTGGTAATTTTAACAAGAGTGAATTGAGTGTTCACTAATTTTTAAACAAAGATTGGGTTTGTTTCTTGGGACCTGTGCTGGATAGTATTATATATCTCATATGATCTCACATCCAAAGGTAACACTGTCTAGTGCATATACTTATAATAAATTAAAGGTATTACCCTTGCATTTGCAGCTGTTGAAATTTTTTATTTGGGGTAATGTAGAACCCTGGGAATATCTGGGGGAAAGAAACATTCACCGCTAAAAGATAAAAAGACAAAAAATGTGAATGTGTTTCAGTAATTGTTGGAAGTAAAATCAAGGTTAACTCTATGTCCCTAGGGAAGTTGTTGTCTCTTTAAATATATCTTGTAAATAGTGCTTGGAGACAGGAAGTGGAATTTCAGACATGCAAAGAACAAATAATTCAGAGAGCGAAGGCAAACAAAGAAGCCATATGGCCTCAGATTTTCTGTTTCCCTCGGCATAAAATGAGCAAAATATTTAATCTATCTGTTTTTCTGCTGTGTTCATTATCTTGGTATCTTGGTTATTTAGAAGAGATTGGGGTAAGGGTAGATTATTGTTGTTATAACAAACAAAAAGTGAAACAGTGAATAAATACAGAATTAAGTATCACATTTTTGACAACTGAAATAATTACAGAATCCTGCACCTGTCTAGTGAGCCTAATACTGATCTCACTTACACCGATTTTAAATGGATGTTATCCCTGTGATTTCACTAGAGGTACTCCTGACTTAGTCCCCAGCTGAGTATTTGAGAAAGCACATAATCACATGCTCACATAATTGGGAATTAATATTAAAAATACCTCACTCCTTTGTAGTGCTTTTCTGTCAGATTACCTTAAAGCATTTCACAAACTTTAGTGTATTTATCTTCACAATACCACCAGGGAGGTGCTGTTATCTCCATTTTACATATGGGGCACTGAGGCATAAAGAGGCAAGAGACTTGCCTGAAGTCAAACAGAAAGTCTGTGATGGAATAGGGAATTGAACTTGCATTTCCCATATCCTAGATAAGTGGCTTTATTACGGGATTGGCCATTCTCTCTTTTAAATTGCTATTTAAGTGTTGTCTTTTTTAAGCAGAGCCTTCCCTAGTGTATGTGAGATGACTTCCTTAGTGACTGTGAAAAGTTTTGTATTCATTACCATTCTAAATAAATAAACTAACATTAGAATGAGGGGAAAAATCTGAAGATACACATTCCAGGAAATAGAAGTTTGTCAAACGTTTATTGTTTAAAGTATCAACATAAATCTTTTGTGATGCTTAGTTCATCTCTCCTAATTTAGGATCAAATGCTCAACTCCACTGATCAGCACTCTGGCTCTTTCCACCATTTGGCTCTCATTACATATTTCATACTCATTCCTCCTGTGGAATCCTCACTAAAAGTTCCACACCAGGAACATGCGCAAAATCTGCAACAGGGAACTACACTGAACGATCATGTCTAAATTAGGAGTGTGCAGACTTTTCAAAGAGTTGTGTTGTTTTGTGTGACTTATAAAAGGGTGGACTGTATGATAAGCTGTAGCACTGTATTATAAGCTAGAAGATCCATCTTTGTGCTGGTTTTCTTGAAAATCAATATATAATCGTTAATATTTTATTTTAAAGCTCTGACTTTTTAAAAGGAATGGATGACTATCTGAAGGCATAATATTTATTTTGACATTATCATCTCACTGAGGACATGGGTATTTTCCCCTTCCAGATAAATATGACTTTTGAAAGAATTGTAATATTCATTATTACTAAATAATAATTTTGATCTATTTTTATAGGGTTGGCAAATGTGGATTCAGGCTGATTAAAAATTTTGGAGTACCTCCTAAATACAGAGTATTTCAAGTGCTCTGTGAAGTAATTCCAAGTGCAAATACAATTAGTAATTATGTGCTAAACTTAATTACTGTATTTGGATATAGTTGATTATATAGTTAGATATATTACATTTCCAAGAAGGTTATTGTACCAGTTGCCCAGTAAAACTTGAGAGTATTTCTCCTGATGTCAAAATGAAAACACAAACAAAAAAACCCAGAGAAAAACAAAGAAACCAGAGAGAGTATCTTGTGCCATCATAATTTTATTTTTGATAGTTTTGTAGTCGCAATATTAAGAATTATTTACCTTTATAGATTAGCAATTGAACGAGAAAGACTTTGGTTATATTTAATTATTCTTTTTTGGTCACTTATCCAATAAAGTTTCTTTGTGATTATTACTTTAGATCTCCAAATTAATTGGCTCTTTGAAAAAAGCAGAAAAAATTACATCAACTTAAGTCCGTACCATACATGGGTTGAAGAACTTTTCTGGTTTCAAGCAGAGTTGAATTAGGCCCTGTTTGATCCTGGCTCAAATTTTCTTTTCAGAAAAAGAACAGAATACAACTGTTTAAAAAAAACACTTTTAAAAATATAATGGGCTTGATGGAGTTTTGCCATTGACTTCAATGAGAACAGGATGGGGGCCAATATTTCCAGAAAATATTGGATTATTAAATTAATTTACTCCAGATGGTAATCTAAATTGTACTGTGCCACTCAAAGGAAAACACACACACTTAAGAATTTTAAGTCTTGTGGCATAATGGCTACTAGTACTGGTTCTTCGAACAAGCTTACTTTTTAGCAAACAATGTGTGATATGTATCAAACTGAAATTTTGTTACTGTTTCACAATAGTAGATAATAAAGACAAAAGACAAATATAGTAAGGAGAAAATGGAAAGCTACTAGTTATAACATTCTGAGTGCTTCATAAATTTCAGCAACTTACAATTAACCATGCTAACTGTATTTTTCACACACATTTCAGTATCACAAGTTTGTCTTTAGTTGTCGAGAGGGCATTAAATACGCTTAAAATGTCTAGTACTGTGTGAATCACTGTTCTTTACTGCACAGTCTCAGATCAAATGTTCCCATCTTAATCTTTTTTGCTTCATTTTTAGAATAATTCTTTCTTTCTTCTGCCTACTTTTATAACAAAAATTTTAACTGTTTTGGTCTCCCAAAATAAATGTGGTTAACCACTATTCTTATTACTCTAGTGGAAGTTCCAGTTTAAAATGTTCAACAACATCACAGGTATAGCTAGGTCTACTAGAATTTCTAGTACATATTTATTTCCTGTAAGCTTCTTGTAGTTTTAGCTGGTACAGTACTGCTGCCTCTGTTCCCCTTATGGTAAAAGTGAGCTTTATTTGCTCCATCCTTTGACCTTGATTTTGAAAGCTGGGATGCAGAAAGAATTGACTTCCTCACTATACCATAGCAGATCATGCTTTTTCTCTCCTTGCCTTCATTAATCTCTCCCTCTCATATATATCAGCCATTTTGTTGATCATGGTTCCCTCCATTAAATTCTGTGCCTGAGAATTTCTCATTGAAATTCAGATCAACTTTTGTTGTCATTGTCATCTTCCCATATTTAGCAGTTTAGGAAGAAGTTTTCATAACATATTTCAGTTGGCAACCATGAAACTTAAAATAAACCAAAACACCTTCAAAGCCAGTGCTACAATAATATATTCAAAGCCACATGTTCAGTTAAGTGATACATAAGCTGGCAGAGACCCTGTCTGGAAAAATATACTAAATATTGTATATATTGTTAACATCTTCTTGTTTCTCATTTTACTACACAGGATTTATTGTTTACCATTATTGCTAAGAAGATCGTTCAGTTAATTTTTGGTTGTCTTTTCACCTTCTATGCATTTAAAACTGGACAGTTTTCACAGTTGTGGTTCCTCTGGGGGATGTACAATATAGCTCATGCTTCAAGACCAAACTTGCTGCTGCTTCATGATCAGAGACCCTTTAAAGCCAGACCAGTGATGTTGCTGTATGTGGGGGGTAAGGAAAAATGTAGAAAAGACAGAGCCACTATGACCTTGCACAGTGGATTGATTCCCCCTCAGGGTACAGTTGCAGATGGCTGTTTCAGTAATGAAAAGCAGTGGTTTTGGAAGAAGGTTGAAGTTGAAGGAGTATGGATAAACCTATTGGAACCCAACTACAATACAGGAGTGCACATATGTACTATGACTTGGCAAAGAGAATAAAATTCAGCCCTTATACATTTAGGAAAAAGTGTGGCAGCTACTTATAGTATACTGCAATTCTGCATGTCAGTGTTTAAACAAAAGGAACACAAAGGGGGATTGGAGTTTTCATTAAATTGTTTGAAAAAAAGCCTCAAAGAGATTAAGTAACTTGCAGAATACCATGGTGGAAGTCTGTGATAGACCCAGGAGTTAAATGCAGATCTCCTGAGTCCAGCCCAGTGGCTTAACCATAAGGCCAGCCTCCTCCCTTGGCATCACAAAGATTTCAGAAATAGTATGCATTCCTCAATGTAATTTCAAGCACTACTACCTCACCCCCCCAACATAGACACGTATCTATATAAAAAGGAAATATTTTTCTTCAAGTCAAAAGATATGCCCTTGGGATAGGAGAACCAATTATAGGTCTAGCCTGGCACAAATGAGAAGTCAGACCACATGAATTTTAAATTTCATCTATTTTTTCCATGTCTTCCTTTTGGCACAGCGTTGCACTGGGAGACCAGGTTCAGCTGATTATCCACCACGATACCCATATCTTTTTCAGAGTCACTGCCTCCCAGGATAGAATTCCAATTGTGAAAGCATGTATACATAGTTAGATGTATGCATTTACATTTACTTGTATTAAAACCATATTGTTTGCTTTTGTTCAGCTGACCAAGTGATGTGCTGCTACACTGCTAAATACTGCTGTATTTTCCACCTATCATGTTTGCTGAATCCTTGTATGTCAACATTGATTTGAGACTCTACCAAGTAATGCTACCACGTTCATGGTAGCGATATATGTAAGAAGCATGTCAAGGAAGAATGTGTAGTAGTACAGTACAAAGTGCTAATGGTACATATAGCAAGGAAATATTTGAACTCTTCTTCATGTTACTTATGATTGACATTTCTGTACATCCCCACAGTGTATTTTACTATTGAAAATGGAAGGTGTTATATGTTCCTTTCTCCAACTTTAATGCAGTGATATGAATACAAGTATTATGAATATTCCTAATAATATATAGTGCTAGTGGCCTAACTACCGGATAGTATTCTTAGTACAGAAACTGCCTATTTGAGTCTTATATCCAGACTCCTTTAACAAGAGTAATTATGTTTGAAATGAGAAAATAAAGCATGCTGGACTTTAACCTCAAGGTTTCTGGTTTTTTTAAAATAAAAATCCCATGGACCTGTACAGAGGGACATTAAAGTGACATTAAAGTAAATTAAATATAATTTACTCCCACTTTAAGAGTACTTCACATTGCCAGAGAGGTGTGAAATGCCTTAATGCAAAGAAGATTCAAACTATATGTGTCGAAGAGATTTTATAGTCTAGATTTAACCACCCATTCCTTCATTCCTTTCACTTTTTTCTTTTTTAAATAATTTTTTCCCCATTTTTTGTACCTTTGACTTTATTTCCAGAAGACCCTGAAAGGCACCTTTCTTACCATACCTTTCTTACCTATACTACCAGCAGGTGCAGATTCTCAAAGGATTGACTATTTTTATTTTATTTAAGACTTGTAAATAGAGGATGTGGGAAAAATATAGCCATCCCAGAGAACCCATGGATAATATGTTCAGATAGTCAAGATTTGTGACCATTTTATGAATCATCTTATACAAATGGACTATAAATGATCTTTTCCTATCATTGATATGTATCACACAGATAATACCCAATTCATGCATGATAAGTCCAGCTATTTTGTCTCTCCTCCAAAACCTAATATACTAAGGTATTAATCCATCCGTGAACAGAAAATCTTGCAAAAAAACTGAAAATAAACAGCAAAATAAGGTACTAAGATTTCTATTTGGCACATTGTGAGTGTCCTGCTGCTCAGAATAGGACAAGACAGCTTTCATCTGAAAAAAAGAATATGTAACTTTCTATTGTATAAGAAAAGTGTACGACCTATTGCAAAGTACATTGGTTCGAACTCTTCCTATACATCACAAACACAGCATTAATGGAAATGATAAATAGCTTGACAGCTGGCAATGGCTTGTAAAGCCGAACTCAGCTTTTGGAACAAACTTGGGACTCTTGGTTCTTGCGGCTGTTTGAAGTTGAGCATGCTGAGGAGGTGATCGGATTGATCTCTTTGGAGGAAGATGCCAGTTATAGTACTCATACCCTGCACCTTCAGGATTCCCCATAAAGCTGAACTGATGACAGCTTCTGCAAAATGATATTCATGCCTTATTCTCAGCCATTCAGGTGTAAGGCTCATCACAGTGGCTGCCAAAAAATAATGGAGTTTATAGGGGCAGAAACGTTACCCATGTTGTAAGGCACTTACAAAATACAGCGATTATTTCACTTCCAAGCTGTTGTAAAGCTGTTTCAACAATTTGTGTACCCAAACTGTTTTCCTTTCATCATAGTGGGACCCTATAGCACCAATAAAATAAGAGGTCAGAATTTCATCTGCAGGACTGCATTTCAGGTGGTTATAGTGTAAGTCAGTTATATTGTATTAAAAATGCTCAAGGCTGAAATTTGGAATTAGTCAGCACAAAGGTGTAATTCAGTATAATGATAAAATTGTCTTGTTGCTCTCCCCCTGTTTTCCTCTTAGGACAGTCATTCACCAAAATGCTTCAAATGGGGCAACATTCTCCATTTTATCGTGTTCCCTCCCCTTTCCATTGCTGGCCTCAAAGGCAAAGGAAAGATTACTGTGTTATTACACCACTTATGTGCCCATATAATTAATTTGTAAGAGATACTGTAATAGATTCTGTGAATAAAAACTGAAGTGTGTTGGGTTTGGGATTTTCTGAGCTAGTGTAACCTTACAAAAACAACTTTCTTACTAGTCTTAAATGCCCATGTTTTATTTTTGACTTAAGGCCAGTTTGGGTCTGATCCTTGTACATGTGCATGAGGTAGGGGATGGAAAGGAAGGATGGAAAGGAGCCATCCACCAATCGTAGATGCTGGATGCAATTACAGGAACTGCCCCTTCCTTGGGAGGGAATAAATCAGCCCAAAGGAGTATAGGGAACATGAGGAAGAAGTGGATTGTAGTAGACAATAGAAAATACTGCACCATCCTGATGGGGGGTAAAGCAGGGGCACGTTCCTCCTGCATGCCTTGGAACTCCAGAGGGATATACCCTCAGACACTCGCCTATACAAAAAATGTGCTTTTAAGATCTCCAGACTTGGTCTCTGTTGGACCCCAAGAGGGAGAAGGCAATTCTAAAGATGAAAGTCTTAAAGGCAGTGTACCCTATCATTGGTCCTGGAAACCAGACTCAAAGGATTGATAGCATAGAAAAAGGCACAGCCAACCTCAACTTTTGTAATAGAACATAGGGAGAGGTAACCTCAACACAAAATTTTGCAGGATTTGAAAGTTAATCACAGGTTGGTACCTAAATCATGGGCCACAACACAACTGCTTAACCAGAAAGGAAAAACAAACAAACAAAAAATATAAGAACATTGAAATGATCAGAAGACAATTTTGTCCAAAACAATCCATCCCCTTAGACATCATCCAAGTTGGAGTGGGAGGGGGGTGGAATTAAAAAAAAAGAACAACCAACATGGTCTTCCCCACCATAAATGATGTATTTTGTTTTGAAGATTCCTTTCATGAACTGTACTCTATAGGAAAATGAAAATTATGCTTCATGGAAGTATATCCATGTGTAAGCTTCTCCTTACAGCTCTATAGGCATCCCTCTGTCCTCTGCTCTGCTTAACCTAAATGTTGCAGCACATAAATATTAGAACCTTATTGTAGCCTAGTATTTGGGATCCAAAAAAGTTTACATTACAAGGTTCTACTGCAGTCTGTATAATCTGCCAATGAAATACCTAGGCACAATGTTTCAAGAATGAATTACAGCCTTCATTTTCTATGAGCACAGGCATGTTTTCTTTCTAAACATGAAAAGTGTTGAACAACGTGAACTCTCATTAAAATCTTAGTGAGAGTTAATGTTGCTCAGCAGCTTGCAAGTCTGGGTTGTTATGTAGATGTAAAAACAATGAGCAAACGGATACTAAGTACTGTTTTAGCGTTCTTTTGTGCAGCATTTCTTTGTAGTAGGAGCTATTCCCTCAGACTTAGCTTCAATTCTCTCCACTGATCATTTTCCACAGTGATGAATCCTTGAAATCCTAAGCAAAAGATAGCAGCTCCTGCTAGTGAAAGATTTTTGCTCTTCAAAGTCATTCCCCAGGGAGCCTTACAAGCTGAAAACTGTTGAATTACTGCCAGCATGGATTTATTTTATAAGTATGAACAGGGATGAACAAATATTTATTGTAGCTTATGGCCCAGTGGACTACCAAAGTGAACCGTTTAGTAGACTGGAACATGTTTTGTGGCCTACATAATTCAGTTGAGCTTTATAAACACAATTGATGGTGCTTATCCAGGAGACAATGAAAAAGTTCATTCTGAATTCCTTTGAAAGGAAGTAGCTGTTAATGTTTTACCATTTCTGAGTGTGCTAGTTGTAATCTTTCCACTGAACATCTTCAGATATAATATTTTACATTTATATAGCAGTTTTTCTCTGAAAGAATCCATGAATACTTTACCTATATCTACAGGAATCTCTTCCTGAACCACTGAACTTGACAACTGTTTAATAGCACATATTGGATCGATGTATGGAGCATATGGCAATTTAGGATAGGAAGTGAAGGAGAATATATGAAAAAGTTCTATGGCCTGTGTTATACAGGAGGTCAGAGTAGATGATCACAATGGTCCCTTCACTTCTCGGAATCTATGAATCTAAGATTAGCATTCAACCGAAATAAACCAGCAAAAAGTATCAAATGAAAATGTACAGCTGGGTTTCCGTTCTTAATTTGCACCACTGAGAAAAAACAAACACCTTAACTCTAAAAGTTCTGGAATTCGTTGGTTTGTGTCTTAGCTTTATTTTTTCTTTTAAAACAGCTGTAGTACCATAAGACTTAAATTTATCCATAGAAAATGCACTTCTCATGCCATACTTTCCTCATACTTCTCCACCAACTGCTACAGTTCTGATATTGAGTGATCACAATAATCAGGAGAGGTTAATTCAGGGCTAGGCTAGACTGGAAGTGCTACATCACTGCAGCTGCACAGCTGTAGAGCATCTGGTGAAGACGATGTATGCTGATGGGAGGGCGTGTTCCCAACGGCATAATTACTCCACTCTCTCAAGAGCTGAAAAATATGTTGTCAGGAGAGCGTCTCCTGCTGACATAGCACTGGTGTGGACAGCGCTTAGGTTGCTGTAATTTGCATTGTTCAGGGGCATGGCTTTTTCACATCTTTGAGCAACATAAGATGAATCAACTTGCGCAGTAGTGTAGACCTGCCATTAGGCTCCATGCTAATTCAGTGGTTAGTCCTTTGAATTGTTACCCCTTTGACCCAAGTGGTTAGTTAATATTTGGGATCTTGTGGGTTTCTGTTGGGGGGACAAATTGATGATGGAATCAGGTATTTCTTTGATTCAGTCCTGTTTATTTACAAGGAAAGTACACAAAGTCCTGTTTCCCTGAACACAGTAGGAATCAAACAGCAGGAAGACATAGTTTCTCACAGTTCCAAATGTCTTTCAACCACCTCACTCTGTGCAAAAGCTCTTAGCTTTTTCTCAGGTTCATGCTGCAAGTGCATCTTTAGCTGTCTCGAGCTTCCTTGTTGCCTTCATTGTATACTTCTGTGGTGTTTCTGCTCCCTCTCTCTCACACAGACACATGCACAGAGCACCATAAAATCTTCCTGCATTAGCACTAGAGAAAACCCCTCACACCAAATAGTTCAATTCCTATATCAGCCTTGCCTGTCGTCTCTGTTTTGGATGGTGGCTCCTAGTGTTTCAGCTATCTATTTCATAAAGGAACCTTAAATGCTTTTTTCCATTTGTCCTGAATGAAGGGTGGTTGTCACAGCCACCAGTTTCAACCACATTTCACCCAACCCCAGCATAATGACACTACCTATCATCTCGATGGAGTCCAAAATGGTGAGTTCCTATATGATCCATCCAAAACTAAAAGAAAATAAATAATTTTCAAATTAAAAGTGATACATGTATAACTATTTACATAGTTTTTTTCTGTCAGAACAGTTTCACATCACCAATACAAACTAATTTCACTTCCATCCGAATCTGTTTGGAGCTGTTCTCTCCATGCCTGACTTCTTTTCAGGAAATGTCTATTGTTTTAGTGAAACCCGTTGGCTGGGGTAGACACTGCCCATTTTGTCCTAATAGAGAATTCATCCCTGTCTCTGAAAGGCCTCTGCTCAAGTTGCCCTTATAAACCCCTTTTAAGGGTTTTTTCCAGCACAGAAAGGGTGGAAACGGTAGTAACAGCACTAGGCAGCATTTTCTATTCCATGTAATCTTTTCAGGAGTGTCAGGAGAATGCTATGGCCTTACTCCTGGACCATGGCCTGTGCCATCCCCGGGATGGATCCTGGCCCCATGTAGATTTCTCTACAGGGTCTGAAAAAGAGAGAATGGTGCTAAAGAGGTGACTGATTCCATCTTCTAAACAGAGAAGGTGATATTTACATGCAAATATCTGCCACATACATGGGTCCCTCTGGGATGACTTATTTATTTAGATGAAGAACAAAGAAGCAGAGCTCTGTCTATTATTTACATATTCCTACAAAGCATAATAAAGAATTAAGTATGGTGAAAAGAGTCATGTTTAAGCCGTGTGTTAAAGATTTAATTTAGCCCAATGGCTTACTCAGAAAATAATAGTTTCATGCTAAGTTACATTGTTTTTCAGTTTTTTAAAGAAAATAATAGTGTTTTAGAAACTAAGAGGAACAAAGTATATAGAATTCTGCCTCTGACAGTTCTCTGACACTTAGCTGCATGAAGCATTCCATCTATAATAATTATGGGTCATTCTATTTGATTTGTATGGTATTGTTCTGTATTGTCAGTGTTCGTGCCTCTTTATTTTGGGATAGGCTTTCTGAGACAGTAGCATATTCTGTTCATTTTTTTATCATTCCTTACATGTTATAATGTAGCTTCTACTGTTGCATAATATCGATGTAGAATTTTAAGGTGAATTTTCAGCTTTTTGTACTGTGTTAAGCTACACGTGGTGGTAATACATACCAGCTAGCAGAATTTCATGAATAATAATAAAAACCTTCCTCACTAATATCTCTATATTGAAAAGAAGTAGGTAATTTTAGGCAGTGGAAGTACCTTTTAGAGCCTGATACTGCTTCAGCTGAAGCAGGAAGGCAGAGCTTCCATTGACTTTGGTAG
The DNA here is from genome assembly GCA_007922155.1 of Mesoclemmys tuberculata. Lineage (NCBI taxonomy): Eukaryota > Metazoa > Chordata > Testudines > Chelidae > Mesoclemmys > Mesoclemmys tuberculata. The sequence continues at coordinate 59,412,332 of ML675604.1, read as the reverse complement.
GTTGAAGATTGGTCCCAAGCATGGTATGTGCGGTATTAATGGCATATAACAGCCATTACTGCCAGTGAGTTATGCACATTCAATTCTCTACATGCCAGGAAGAAAGTTTGCTCACAAGAGTACATCTTTCTTGCTAACACTGAAATGAACTATTACTTTAGGAAAGGGCTGCTTTTACTCTGTCATTTTCAATAGAGTTAAACAACATGAGGTTTAGTATTGGTCACAGACCAATGATCTGTAAACCGACTACGCACTGTCACACTGATTTGAACTAAAAGATTTGGGAGAAATTTCCATGTGTGTAACTGCATGGGGGGGAGGGAGGGGAGAAAAAAGTAATTCAAAATGTTTTGTAGTGTGTTAAAGAGGAATGAAGTGGCATGAATGTACTGTTTATTCTACACTCCTTTTTGCTGCCCCTTTGAAGCTGCTTCTTAAATGTGTTCTCTTAGTTGTATAATTAAGAAAGAGACATTAACTTTGTTAGTAGCCTGGTGTGGATTATGTGAGAATATTCCATGGTGCTGTGATGAACTGCAACTGTGTATATAAACCTGATAGATTAGTCCTGAGAATGAGTAGTCTGATTACAAACTATTAGTATGGGATATTGCTTTAATTTAATTAGAATAATTACGTATATTCTTTGAAGAGGAATATCATAGCGCCAAGATAATGCAAAAGGAAGATTTGTCTGCATCCCTGAAGGTAATCCTAACTCAGACTTCTTACTGTCTATTAATATTAATGAAGAAAAAAGAACTGTGACAAGAAAGCCATGGGAGCCCAGACATTTATTTAAGCACAAATGTATACACGCTTTAGTGTATGCATGAAAAGGGAAAGAAAAATCAGGAAATTGCAAATATTTTGTAATAAACTATTTTCTCTTGCAAAGTCATTTCATTCTTGTTTTAATAATTTTCTTTCCTTTCTCTTTCATATTTTCTTGAAGGCCTCATTCGATTACAAGAGCTCATTAAGGCTCCATCGCGGTACAATTTACGACTAAAAATCCGTCAGTTACCAGCTGACACAAAGGATGCTAAGCCTTTACTAAAGGAGATTAAAAGAGGCAAGGAGTTCCATGTAATCTTTGACTGCAGTCATGAAATGGCAGCGGGCATTTTAAAACAGGTAATCACCATGTCATTTCAGATGACCTAGTATACTTTCCTAGCAAATAACAGGAACACCTAGTCTCAACTGCTTTTAACAAGCCAGGGAATTGTGTGTCAATTTTACTGAGTGAGCTCTTTCTGATGGAAAATCAGCCAAGTTCTCCTGAGCTAATTTTATATGAGACTATAATGATAGTCACTTTTCTTTTCTTTGGTAGGAATGGTGTGAGCGCTTTTTATAAAGGTGTATGGAGTCAAATGTTACCTGGAAAAATATTTTATATTTTCTTAGAACGATGAATGCCTATCAGTTTTACACTCATATACAGGCACTCTGAACAGAAAGCAAACTTAGAATGTTTTTTCGCGTTACTTTGCACAATGAACAGCTTTAATTTAGACTTCCAATTTTAGTGTATGCCATAATCCAATAAATAGGATCCCAACAGCATGTTTCAATAATAGAAATTTCAACCTTGCATTGATTTGAAAAAGCACTTGAGTATGTTTGAATTAAATATCCCTTTTCCTTACCAGATGATCACACTAACATGTTCTGCTGAGAAAATTACTCATATTGTCAGTTCCCTTTAGGTATTTTCTTAGGGGCAAATTCTGCCATGAGTGCAGAGGACCCTAAACATAGTCAAACTTCTGCATTTCCATTGTGTGGAAATATAGGTGGGAAGGCAGGAGGCATATGGCAAAATCCCAAGGGCTTGCCCAAACTCTTAGCACCAGCAGTATGCTACACTTCTTTAGGGAAAGGGCCAAAGAAGTGTTAGGGGTGGGTACCAGCTATCCTGCTTCCCTATGGAAAGTGATGCAGCACATTTGGGGCGTGTTGTAGCACTGGGAGTGCAAAAGTGGTCTTTTGAGTAGCTCCATGGCTGCTCTATAGTTTTGTTGAATGAGGATTCATAACCACCCACCACCACCACCATTCCTGAGTTGTGCCTAGTGGTGTTTTACCACTTAGCAAGAAAACAAGGCAATGCGTATAATTTTGATCATCATAATGAGCTTGAAGTCAGAACCAGGATTGGAAAAAACACCTGAAACAAAAAGAAAAATCCTACACTATTAATTCGCAGTTTTCAATAGCAAGTTTAATGCAGATCTATTTTTACCCTATCTACATTAATACAAATTAGAACTGATTAGGAATTTTCCTACAAAACGTGCGTATCAAAAAAATGCCCATTTGTTGAATTTTGTCATTTTGTGGTAAAGGGTCATTTAAAATTTTGAAAAAAAAAACAGAAAAAAAAAATTAATTTGTTGAAATGGCCCATTTTGACACATTCACAGTGATAGCTTTTGAGTTTTGGTTCGAAATTACTTTACAAACTTATAGTTAACTTACACACACAGAAAAATAAAAATAAAAGAAAAGTTCAAAATTAAAATGAAACATTTTGAAATTATCCATCTGAATTGTTTCCACTGACCTGATCCACAATTATTTTTGGACTGCTGGTTCACAAAATCTTTCAATTTTGGGACTTTTTATCACAATTTAGGATTGGATAAAAATTTGAAATCTTGAAAACTCCTGTGGGTTAGGAAAAACATTTCCCACCCTTCTCTAATAAAAAGGCATTCATTTGTCAGGAGACAAAATAAAAATTCATCTAAGTTTTTGTAAGCTGCTTATTATAACTATCTCATATTTAGAGAAATGCAGTGTAGCATTTTTATGCATCAATGCTAATAGTGAGAAAAACCCATGCATGTACAGATCTTTCTTTATCCTGAATTCATTCAAATGCTTTTTTATGATTGCCAGTAATCTGGCACTTTGTTGTACTTTTGAAAGAGACACTTTTGCCCTTATTTTCTTTTATGTCCAAGCCACTCTCATACTAGCAGTCTAGCTAAAATCACATTTAATTATTCACACACTTTAAAAAATGTAAGTAGAAAATATGTATTAATGCTAGTTGAAAGCCAATAATTTTAACAATAAATCCATCAAGTGACATTATTCATGATTGCACTTGATAGTTCCTATGTGAAAAGCGAACTGGGCTTTTCACAGTATCCTGTGTCAGCAAAAACAAATATGTGCTAGAGGGGAATGAGAAAAGAACAATACAAAGTAAATCTGGCCTGTACATATTATGAGGCGAATCTTCTCACTAACTTATTAGAGGAGAGGATTTATCAGACATAAGATTTCCATTCCAAACTATTTTAACCAAATTTTAAACAATGTAAGCAAGCTACAAAGAGTGACTCTACTCAGAACATGTGGTAGAAATTCTTTCATAAAAATTTACGTTTTGTATTTAAAAGTCTGCTATTTTGTAGGGTTTTCCATTTCCCTCACTTTTGACAATTGAGGAGGTAAGCTAAAGCCATTATCTGATGCTTTGAACAACTGACCTTCGTGCTTTTGCCAAAAGTGAGGTTCTGCCCTGAAAAATGACTCTGTAAAAGTAGCACTGTGGGGTTGCCTGTTTATTGTTTCATGGTGACTCCTCACCAAATATGTGCTAGTTACATGTAAACATTTTTATATATGTTTTTAAAAAATTGATTTTGCTAAATGCCAGCCAAGCAATATCATTTTCAGCTGTCATAGTCAAGGTGGGTTTTCAGGCCAGTGGAAGGGAAGGAGGTGGATGGGGATGCCATTTCCTCATTCTCTTCTTACTGTCTCCCCTGTTGCTCCCAGAGCACTCAGAAGCCACTTCCTCTGTGTGAGTAGGAAGTTTTTTGCAGCAGCCGCTCAGCGGTAGGCACACGGGCTGATGGAGGGGGATAGAAAAGAGGGAGCTTTTCTGGCTGCTCTCCTGCTTGGAAATGAGTACCCCAGACATCCTGCAAGAGGGAATAGAATAGGATTTCTGTTGACTCTGCCTACGTTTGGGAAGGTAGCACCTTCTTCCCTACCAACACACACCCACATTGCCCAGCCTTGGGGAGGAAGGAGACAGGTCCTTAGCTTTAGTTGTCATGGGGCAGAGACATTAAAACCTGTATATAAGCTGGATGTGGACACAGGATTTTTTTTTCTTGGGAAGAGAGGTTGAAAGGGAAGTCAGTTGTTTGGACTATATAATGGAGTTAAAAGTTTAGGGAGCTGTTGGGGGCAGTTTATAATGTGGTCAAGGAAAGAACTGTGGATGACTTGGACAGAGAATTGTTTGAAAGGATTGAGGATGGAAATGGGGAAGAGGAAGGGTAGGAAACAAAATGGAAGGACTATGGGGCTAAAGAATGAGAAATAAATACTGGTAGGGATATGGGAGCCCCATCATGGTGAAAACCATGAAGGAAGCTTTGTGAAAGAGCTCAGAATATGGAGAAGTGAGTGAGAGCAGGAAGACAGAATATGGAGGTGGAGTGAACAGAATGGAGGAGAATAAACAAGAGAGCCAGTAGAAATAGTGTAGCATGGAGGTGGTGGGGAAAGAACAATGAGTGGTGAAGGCTTGTGGGAGGTGAGGGCAGAAAGAAGTGCACTTGAAAGTGGGAAAAATGAGGTAGACAGAAAACTGGGAATGGAGACAGTTAGATTCTCTCTTCCCCATGCCCTCTGTACCTGGAAGAAAACAGACATGAGAAACAGAGACAGAAGGAAATGGAAGATAAAAAAACCGAAGAGACACACAAATTGACAAGATATTATACAAAACAAAATGTGTAGGTAACTTTTTAGGGAAGACTTTGAAAACTTTGCAAGATCTGATTTGGGCAGGACAGTCTTATGACTTTACTTTACATACAGAAAAGAAGTTAAACTGGTTTTACTAAAAATGAACCATTATCAATATAAATCAGTGTTGACACTGTTTTAGTTTCAGTCTTTGTGTGGGTGGTTTGTCTGGTGGGAATGAAATGAGTGTTGCCAGAACCCAAGGCTTTTAGTATTTTAACAGAATATAATTTGCCACTGGTGGATTATGCTAGAATTCTAAGTAATAGTGGGTAGACAGCCTTTTGTGTTTCTTAAATTTCTTGACTAAAATCTTCTACAATCCAGGAAATAACATCTGATATGTCACAATTTGCCAGGATACTGAATCCCAGTTCAAACTTGTAGATTCCTAACATTTCCTCCCCCCCATAACTACAAAGTCTTTTTGGGTCTTGTCTTCTCATGAAGGATCACCAGCAGCAAAGCTTCTTCATTACAAACTAGGGTCTCACTTATACCTTTGCAACTTTCATTTTTTCCCGATTCTGCCCAGAGTGATTCCTGTGTAGTCCCTTGGCCTTCAGTGGGTTCAAACAGATGTAACTAATAAAAGAATGCTGTTGATGCATGAAAAGAAACAGAATCCTGATTCCTTTCCCATTGCTGTGTTGTCTCTTATGTGCTAAAAAAAAGTAGCTAAAAGTTTTAGCTACTAAAATGATCAGATATAAATTTTAATCTATAAAGGGGGCTGTTCTGTAGAGAAAGAGGGTGCCATTTTACATAGTTGCTTTTCAGATTGGAACTACCCTTTAAGGTAGAAAAATAATGAATCAGAATGAAAAAAGAGCCCCAAACCATTGTTTTAAAACTGTATTTAAGAATACTTTTCCTTATTCTGCCAACAAGAATATGTGACAAATTGAAATTGAACTGAAATTATTTGTTGTTGTGCTTTTAAGAAGGCAAGAAAACAAACTTGTTAGTTTTCTGTGCTTTTTAAATAATGGTACCAATATTTGATGTGCTCTATGAATGTGAAAGAAATATTGTATAATTGTCCAAAGCTAGCTAGATCTATCTATCTATCTATCTATACATCTATCATCCGCCTCCTACTTTATTTAGCTATCATTAGTTTTTAATTGAGTAATATTGTTAATCAGAGTGGAATTGTGTTTCTCATTAGGTTATTTTTTAGTGGAAGACATTATAAATACAATGAACTAAAATATCCTAAGTTCAGATTTTGTGTGGCAACTTAATGCTCCCAATAATATGTAAAACTATAAGCCTCTTTCACAATTACAGCTCTAAACATTCTAATAATAATCTTTCTATCAGAAGATCTAGTTCATAAATTCCTTTAATAGTCAGTAATCTGTTCTAACTACTGAGAAATGATTTGCTAGACCTAATTTTAGCATAATTCCTACCTTATAGCCTTTTCCCAATAGTGTTCTACTTATGCTTTTTAATTTGCTGTACAGGTGCGATAAAAAGTATATTATGTGACCTCAGAAATATTAATCTTTTATTTATTTTTTCAGGCTTTAGCTATGGGAATGATGACAGAATACTATCATTATATCTTTACCACACTGGTAAGTAGCTTATAAAATCATGCTGATGACATCAAACAAGGCCTTAGCTTTCTTAATTAGGTTACTAGACAATGTAAAAGAGGTCTCACAGGAATGGGGAGGTGAGTATGGGTTGTTTTCTCCATGTTTTGATACGTCCAATGAAAACTCATGAGGATATTTTAATTAATGTTCATCACTGGACACCGGAAACAGACAGAACTAAGAACATTATTTTGTAGCATGACAGATTTTAACTTTTGAATAGAGCTGAGAGCATAATTAATCCACAACTAATAACTATTATATTAGTTATGTCCTTTTTCTCCTTACTGTTTTTCCATGAACAAGCTGTAAAATTCTCAAGTGTATTCAATATTCCAAGTTATTTATTAATTCTCACAGCAAACAATTCTTGGGCTGCAGATGAGTCCTAAATAATTCATTATGAATAATGCAACCCACAATTTAAAATTTCCTGTAAGATGATTAATTACATAAGACACATGGCATTGTTTCTTTTTCTTTATGTAAATTCCACTAGGAATGGAGAGCTTTGGAATTAAATGTGCAATACAAAAATCAACTTTTATGAATACTGGAGTTGAAAATTTGGTGCTAAAACTAAAAAACTGGAAAAGCTGAAACTAAATATACTTGTAAATTTGAAAAAATATTCATGAAACCATTTTTTTCACAATTCACTCAGATCTATTCTTAAGCAATGTGTTCTTGCATTTCTTCCTCACTATATTTGAGAGGGCTATTAGGGAAGAATTTAGAGGTTTTAAAAATTCCACCCTGAGAAATGGTAAAACTTTAGGAAAATTCAAATTATCTATATTCTTTTATCTTGTGCCTATTAAGGCCCAAATAGGCACATTTAGTTCAGCAATGTTCTTGAGCATTTGTGTCATTTTAAGCATGTGGGACCCACTGTCTCCTTAATGTGTTTAAAATGAGGCACACACTGAAGTACCTTGCTGACATAAGGCTTTTATGTGGAGATGAACAGTCATCACTGAGACAAATAATAAAGATTACAAAACATGGAAAACAGCAGCACTGGAACAGCTTGAATACTAGCCTTTAATGAAATAACTCTTAAAGATGAACCTCATTAGGTTAGTAAAAGCAGAGAAGATCTTACATAACCATAACTTTTCTTTGGAAAAGTAAACTATAGAACACTTAAGGCCTTTGTGGAACTCAGAGATGCTGGAATAGTACACAGTATATAATTCACCTTGTCAGAGCTCTCAAACTAACCAAATGATTCCAGACTTCTCAGTTTTTCTTTTATACATTGTATTTTGATTTGGTTCATTGGTGAGAATTGCTGGTTTGAGTATCTTGAGCTTACTATCTCATTATATTTGTTTCTTTACTTCATGTTTTAGAATGGAGCTTTTATGAAATTTTAAAATCAGGATTTTGCTGTAATTAAATATTTCCATGCACTTCTTGGAACACTGGTTTCTTTAGCTGAGTCAACGACCTGCTTGTGTCAGTGACAGTAAAGGGTAATTTGGCATACACCAGCCTATGATAGATTTCGATGCTGCAGTAGAGCTTTGTGACTCACAACAGAGATTCAGCTGCTTTGATTTATTAATTATTTCTTACCTGGCACAGTGAAACTCCTGTCAAATAATTTTTCCAATCACAGTATTTAGAACAGTCTTTGGAATTGTATTCTCCAGTTATTGATCCAGAGCCAAAGACACTGGATTAATACACTGAGCTGTTGTGTACATTTATTTTATTTTTGTGTAAACGTGAATGTGTTTGGATAAATAATTTTTTATGATGTTGGGTTTTTTGGGGTTGATGTTTGAAAGCATTTGAAATTTGAAAGGAAAGAAATTCTGTAGGACTACAACAATACTGTAACATAGTTCTCATTACTTTTAGCTAGTCTTCTGTACAGTGTCTCTAGAATAAGGACACAAGAATGGAAATTTGTAAATAGATGTCATATAGCAGACACACTCTGAATGCCTACATATTCTATACACTGTATAATATGTATATGAAAAATAATATGATAAACCCTAATTGGAATCTGGAAAGATAACTGTCTTTGAGATTAGGATTGAGTTCTAATGTTAACATTGAGCAATTTTTCATATACTGCTTTCCCAACTATTGCTCTGCTTGCTCTACAATGGGTAGATAAATGTGTTCTGTTAAATATCAGTTATAATGTTACCATTCATAGACAACTAGAATATATTAAACAGGCAATTAAAAAAAAGGAAATGTACTGAAGATGAAGGGTTTATCAAAACTAATAATGTGGTGCAGGATTGCTAAATAAGGGTTTGTGTCACCTTCACTAGACACTTTACTAAGGAAATCAGAAAAAGATGAGTTTTGATGCAATCTGCTATGTAGTACTGAAGCATTTTCCTGCCAGTTGAAGCTCTGCTTATTGAGTCATAAAGGTTATGTTTTTTTCATGATTGCCTAGTGAAGACCTCTGGACTCCACAGAGGTGCTAGAATCTGCACTGGAGCATTAGGACCTTGATCTTCGAATCACTTGGTCTATCTGAAATTTGTGACTTTTTTTCTAACCTTATGCCCTCCCCTAGATGGAAGGAATGTCTATTTTTTCTTTTAGAAAATATCTTAATTAAAATGCTGTAATACTATGGAGCAGTGGTTCCAAACTAAGGGTATGTGTACAGCGGTCTTCTGGGGGCTACGTCAACTCAACTAGATATTTGGCTAGTTTTACAACAGGCTACAATAAAAAGCTCTTACGAAGTCAGTACAAACTAGAATTTCAGACAGACAATGACTTGTTTATACAGCTCAGTATACTATACGTTAAGTACAATATTTATATTCCAGTCAATTTATTTTATAATTATATGGAAAAATAAGAAAGTAAGCAATTTTTCAGTAATAGTGTGCTGCGACATTTTTGTATTTTTATGTCTGATTTTCTAAGCAAGTAGTCGTTAAGTGACGTGAAACTCGGGGTACACAGGACAAATCAGACTCCAGTAGTCTGGAAAGGTTGACAAACACTACTATAGAGAAATGAATAAATGAGATTAATTAAAGATAGTTCTGTGTTCTGAAGTATAGGAAAATAATTGTATTCAGTGAGAGATCAGTATGAAGGATGTATAAAAATCAGAATATGCAAAAAGTTACTGATGATATAAATTTTTGGTACAGCATCCAATTGAAAATGTCTAAAATTAATAATGTACTTTTAAAATGTATTGAGTTTAGGTATAATTCCCTACAAGGTGTTCTGTAACTCATTAAGGTGAAATAATGTTATTGATGATAGAGCAAAATAAAAACTGGCGGAGTGGATAACACTTAGCAGCAAGAAGTAGACTGATGAAAGTTCAGGGAATCTGTTATGTTCTCTTATTTTGTCATTTAAATTCAGTATGTGATGAAGTATAGAAAAAGGGATTATTAAATTAGCAAATAATATTCAGGTGTGATTAAGCTTTATGGAGGGAGTATTTGTAACTAGCAATTAATACAGTTCAGCCACTGGGTTTAACTTTTTCCTAATACGCTTTGTTTATGACTGTGGGATCTGTTCTTTCCTCTGTACATACAGGTAACTCCCACTAGCATGAGTTGTAGTTATGTGTGCATCAGATGGAGGAAATAGACCCCAACCTAGCCTATAAATGGAACATACGGTACATTGTAGCCTGTACAATACCGTTGATCATGGCAAGTTTCAGTGCTAACCTCTGGAGACATAGTTAAATGGCTGAATTAAGAATTGACATGTATAAAGCATTTATAGAGGAATATCTCTTTCAGGACCTTTTTGCTCTTGACGTGGAACCCTACCGGTATAGTGGCGTCAACATGACTGGATTCAGAATCTTAAACACGGAGAATAGTCAAGTGGCCTCCATCATTGAAAAGTGGTCCATGGAACGATTGCAAGCACCTCCTAAACCTGATTCAGGTTTGCTGGATGGATTTATGACGGTATGAATATTAATTTACAGATTAGCTTATGCATGCCAGTCTAATTATAAAACCGTTAGAACTGAAACCTGTCCAGTCCACTCATTCAGTTGTTCAAAAGTCAAGTTTAATTATTGCACATAGATTAGTCATAGTTGCATTCACAATTGATAGACTGAAAATGTGACTTAGTATTGGACAACCATACTAATTTTACCTCAAAAATAACATATTTATATTTACTTTCAGCCTGATATCTACAAAGTGACAATTATTTTTGCTTCTTTTTGTCTTGTTAGCCTATATTCTTTACTTAATTTCATTTAAAAGTGAACATATTATGGATTATGCTAATTCCAGAGCCATTTGGTCACAGGGTAGAGAGATATTTGTCTGGTATTAAAATTGATTTATTTTAGAAATACAATTATATAATATAATACCAAAACTTCTCCATTATAATAAAAAATTAGACTTTGTTTTCTCAAATTAAGTTTAACATATCACTAAATGAAAAGATTTTTCAGCCTATTTTTGAAATTTCTTGCTCTATAGATTTATCCAATAACTTCCAATAATCAGAAATCCAATTATTAGTAATAACATTCCTAGAAAATGTTAACCATTTGCACGCAGAATCCCCTTCATCCGATGATCTCCATGTGTTTTATAAACATTTATTCTTCTTACTGTCCTTGTGAGATAATTATTATTACACATATTGTAGAGATTGGTAAAGTGCGGCTGAAATTAACACCCATATTTTAAAATGTATTGTGGCAAGGTGGGGGCAGGGGAGGGTAAGGTACTCCGCCCCGTGGGTCTTGCGCTCTGCCGGCCGGGCCGGTGGTGCAGCTGCGGGGGGGTTCGAGGGAGGGGCTGGGGACCGCTCTGCCCCTGGGTACTGCTATCTTCCCTCTCTGGGGTAGTCTGTGGACCGTTCCCTGCTTCCCCTGCCAGGTGCTCTGCCCTCCGGGGCACCGATAGCCACAGTGGAAGCTGTAGGTCTCTGCAGACTGCAGGCTGCAGGCGGCAGCCTGCCTGCTCCAAGCCGCCACTCCAATTCACCGGCTCTCGAGCTGCAAGCCTCCAAAAGCCACGAACTGTAACAGTAAACTATATCTCCTACCTCCTCTCTCTACACCTCCTCTCTCTACACCTCCTCTCTCTACACCTCCAAGCTCCAACACCCACAACTGACTGCCTGCCCTGCAGGCTTTTGAGTGTTTGGGGCGGGGCTTCCTGATTGGCCTCAGCTGGCCTGATTGGTTAAGCAGCCCCAGCTGGCCTAACTGCCTAATCAGGCCCTCTGCTGAGTCACCCGGGGAACAGGGCTTTGCTGAGCCTGGGGCTGATATACCGGCCTTCCAGTACTCTGGCAAAGCCGTCAGGCCTGGCCCTGTCACAGTATGATCAACACCTGATGCATACTGAAGATTTTCATGCACATATTTATGTAGAGCCCACAGAATACATAGCCCACAGAATATATAGCAGGTGGGATCACCAAATGGAGATTGTTAAGAAGGAAGTTTTATCTTATTTACCTTATTCTAAATAGCCTTGCATATTTGCATGTGTGTGGTAATGTTTTAGAATATAATCATTTGTGGTTTAATAGTCAGCAATAATTGATCTGTTTAAACTGCATGAGGGATAAAATAATTTTGTTAAAAAGAAATATTATGGCCTCATTGAAATTCTTGGGAGTTTTGCCATTAATTTCAGCTATGTGATTTTGCCTTATGTGTATAAAAATATTATCCATGTATTGTGTGCTTGTCCATAGCCACATATATACTGATGGTGCTCTGAAAATTAACAAAAGTTTTATTTAGAGGTGTTTTGAAAAATATGCATATCTAAAGGATCCATTAAAATTAATTATAAAGGTTTTTATACTAAAAAGTGTATTTAAATTCCATGCAACTGTAATTACTCTGTCAGTTTTGCTAGAAGTCTATGAAAACTACATAACTGATTCTTATCTGACCCAGTTTTAGACCAATGTAACTCTATTAGCATAAACTCATTTGCACTTGACTTACACTTGTGTGAGTGAGGTCAGAATCAGGCTGAATATTCATAAGGTACCCACCCAAAGTATAGAGCTTTTAAGAGAGATGTCTTTTCACTAATCCCATGGAAAACATTTAAAATAATATGGCTTTTCCCCAACAACAGTACTGGGTCCCACCTAGGTCTACAGGCAAAAGATGGTGTCAGCACCCCCATGGCACTCAGAAGGCACTCCTCAGTTCTGAAGCTCCACAAGCTGTAAGGCAGGTCAAGGGCAGGGCAGGGCAGGTCAAGGGCAGAGGCATGTATTGTTCTTTCCCAGGACATCAAGTAGAAGTTCCATGAAAAAGATAATACACTCCCAGGCTGTTACCTCTTCTGTATTACCGCCCTCCCTCTCCAACCCTCTGCACAGGGTAATCCCCTTCACTGGAGTTTCCAGAGACAGATGCGGGTAGAGGAGGTCCTTATATCATATCTCCAGTGTCCTTATAGGGAGAACCGTGTTAACCATGGAACCAATGCCCAGGTACCAAGCCTGAAAGAAAATCTATACAGGCTGGAAACCAGAAATGAAATCCTGGTTCCACTAAAGTCAATTCACTCCAGATCTGCTTCTTCTTCGCCTATACTGGTGAACCATAAATAGACAATATTGAAGGAAATTACCTGGGGGAATCTTACAGAGTTTTTGTTCATCTGGTTCCCTGCTCCTCAGGTTTTACTATGAAATATGACGATCTAGCTAAATATAATTATACTTAATTTTTAAAAATGATCTAATTTTAAATGGTAGATAATCAAACAGATTTTTCTTGTTAAACAAAAAACCGAACAACCTGATCCTGTTGTTTTTCACTCCTACTATTATTGATTTTTATTCTTAATGTATTATTATTGTTTTAATGTTTCAATTTGTTGAAAAAAGTTAAAACCCCACACAATTGTCACATTGGTTAGAGAGCAAGATTTCTCAGTTTATGCCTTCAGTATAATATTATAACAAAAATAGAGTTTGTATAATATCTGTGCTGACAGAGGTTCACCTCTTTTGCCTTTAACAGGCACTGCATTCATATTTAATTTGAAAAAATACCAAATTTTGTATCATTTATTGAAGATTGGTATCTGGTTATTTAAACCATATACACAGATTGTGCTAAATGAGCCACACAAAACCAGATAGTTTCTTTAACTATTTTTTTGATGCCAGGGAAGATTATCAAAGTATCTTAGAGATTTTATAGACACTGAATATTGAACTGCAATCAATGGATAATGTAAACAGTTAAATATTTTTCAAGTGTATCAACCTCATCCGTCTTAAGCAGAGACATAGTGTGTTAAATATCAACACAGCTTGAATAGTTAGAGAGACAGGACAATTATCATCCTTCCATCTACTTGCACTTTGTTTGTCATTAGTGTACCACATTTATTAACTGGAAACAGTGATTTAAAAAAATTATTAATTAGATTTCATTTATTTAATAATCTGAATGTATTACAAGTTCTAAATATTATCATGGTGCATGGCGTCTATAAAAATATACTGTTTGTCCATATACATTTGTAAATAATAAACAACACTTAAGTGGCTTTAGAAATAGGCATAAAGCAGATGCCTATTGCATGAAAATCGCTGTTTCAGTTACTTTAAGTCAGCAGCTTTCAACCTTTCCAGACTGTTGTACCCCCTTCAGGAGTCTGATTTGTCTTGTGTACACCAAATTTCACTTCACTTAAAAATTACTTACTTACAAAATCAGACATAAAAATACAAAAGTGTCATCATATAATTATGCAATAAATCAATTGGAATATAAATATTGTACTTACATTTCAGTGTATAGTATATACAGCAGTATAAATAAGTCATTGTCTGTATGAAATTTTTAGTTTGTACTGACTTTGCTAGTACTTTTTATGTAGCCTGTTGTAAACTAGGCAAATAGCTAGATGAGTTCATGTGTTCCCTGGAAGACCTCTGTGTACCTACAGGGTACACGTACCCTGCTCGAGAATCCCTGCTTTAAGTCATTGTTGTCTTCATATCTTTTTTCTCCTCTTATGGCTTTTCATGTATTTTTGTGAATTTAAGTTTTTAAATCTCTTTTCACCTGTTCTGAGTATACTTTATATCCCCTTTGATAGAGGCCAAAGAAATAATGGGTTTCTGGTTACTAGACAAAGAATTATTGCTGGCAATGGCACAATTCCCATTTGTCAATATATGGGACCATAGTGCTTACACATCTGATGTTCTTTCTTTTTCATGGTGTAAAGAAATAGGATGCTCAGCAAAGCTTCTACTATCTGGGACAAAGACTTATTTTTGCTAGTAGTAATATAGTCATTTGTCATTATATAAAACCATAGAGCTTACCCATTACACCCTTACTTTATCTTCAAGCTATAGAAAGAAATAGAGGAAAAGCAATTGGATTCATTTATGAACTCTCAGGGCTCCTTTAACCCCTTTAATTGGCCCTAGAAGTGATCACCAGAGTCAACCATTTATCCACAATGTGATGAATTGTTTTGTTTCTTCTGGAGGTAGATAGCACTGATGAAAAGGTATAATTTCCAACCTTATTTATCAGATGTTTCTGATTGGCTCTCATCTTTAAGAATTCTAGTTTTAGGTCTGTTAAAGTTATTCTCTATGGTTTGTGGCAACAGCTGAGGTAGTTGACCTGGATTTACCAATCTGGATTGTAGATTATCTTTTCAGTAGAAATATTCATGGGGAGGGATCTGAGAGGAGGGAAAATCAGAGTGTCCCCCTTGTGTAATTTCCTTCAAATCATTCAGGTGGAGGGAAGGCTTGCCTCTTTCCACAGAATGCGACCGATTCCTCCCCAGTCTGCAGATGCTCAGAGGGTACTTTATGTGGAAGCACTGTGTTTGCACCAGCCAGTGGTGAATTACCTAATATTGAGCCAAGATCCAATCGAACCTAACAACAAATTGAATCTGCTCCCCTTTCCCCAGGAAACAGGTTGTGACTCATGTGCATCTCTCATTGATTATGGTACATCAGTTTCTTTTATCTGAACATAGCCTCACTATTTCAGAAACTCTGAACAGAAATCACCCAGCCATATAGTACAGAATTGCTAATTCGCACTTTGCTATTCTCCACATTTTGCAATATAGCTTCTACTTTAAAAAAAAAAAGGCAACTTCACCGAAATCACAGTAAAAATGTAATATCAGATATGGAACTGTCATGCAGTCTCAAATTAGTATTTACTATTCTTTTTTACAAAAATATTCATGTTATCTTTAGAAGCATGTTATGAAATACTCCCAAGTATTTCAAACTGAACTACAATTGTTGGCTATCTTATTCTTAGAATAAATGCAGTAAAATAAAAATATTTTGTGATAAAGGGCAGGGAGAAGGTGTGTGTGGGCAGAGTCCATATAGAAATAGCTCACAATAGGAAGTTACACTGCATGTGCATAGTAACTAAAAACCTAATACTACAAGCAATATGTTGCAGAAACTGAGGGATGACCAGATGTTCTCTCTTTCTTGAGTTCTTGGTCTGAGATAAAGGAACCAATGTGGTGCATATAAGTTAGGGTTGGTATAGGGAACATTATGTGACTTTCCTGGGGTGCATGTGCTGTAATGGACTGGGGAGGGAGTCCTGAAAGTCAAGAAATGGGGTTGTAGCCTGGAATCCTGATGCTGATTTGCTGGGATACCATGGCCAAATCACATAACCATTCTGTGACCAATCTGTAAAGCAGATATAAATGCTTATTTACCTACCTCATAGCAAGTCTGGGAAGATTTATTAGCTAATATTTGTACAGTACATAGAAAATATAAAGCACTGTATATAGTCATTATTATTGCTTAGCCTGGAGGAGCTGAGAGCATTCCTTTACAAGGAGAATACACTTTCCACCCCACATGCTAGCTCTACAGCATTGGACAGAGACTGGAGCTGGAAACAGGGGTTTCTCAGCATTGAGAAGGAATGAGAAGGATTGGTGGGCCAGATGTTTTGCAGAAGCCTTTTCTATAGAGAGAAGCAAGTGGAAGGTAAAGTAACCAAAGTAGTAACAGAGCTTTTGTGCTCTATTGGAGAGGATGGCTTAGGGCTTTATGTCAGGTAAGAACATTAGATTCTCTGGAACCACAGATCAAATCTAAAAAGGGTGGCTCCAACCCTTCATCCTCAAGGTATATAAAAAACAGTTCAGTACAGTTTATTGTATGCATTTTTTAAACGTAGGGAAAGATTTTCAAAAGCATCTAGGTGACTTAGGAGCCCAAGGCACATTTTTCAAAAGTAATACTAAAACCTAAGTACCAGTGACTTTCAATAATTTAGGCACTTTTAAAATTTTTACCCAGGACCTTAAAATTGAAGTTTTGTCTAGTCTGTGTGGTTGTTAAAAAGTTTGTGATGCATTTTCTAAAATAAAAGACTGACTTAGTGTAACTGTATGAAGTTTAACCTATGCCTGGTGTTCCATAGCACCTATGTAACAGGTGGCTGCTGTCCTCCATTTGCTGTTCACTGGTGGTGTTGTTGCTGTTTATATATTGTAGGTAAAGTACTAATCTGTAGAAAATATCACGGTTCAGGATCTAGCTACGAAAGGTCCATTTTCTGTTTATGCACATTCATGATTGTCAAGATCAGCTAAGTTGCCTTTGGTTACAGACCTAGTGCACATTTGGAGGTTGAGGGCAGAGAGTAGAGCCACGGCATTTCTGTGATGGGTCCCCAGCTGTGGAATGTAAGTCCTCTGTCAGAGCCTGAGTTCACTGAACTTCAGAGCATGGGGCATCATCTTTTTGATCGATCATTTGTCTGACTATGGATTATCAATGGTTTAATTATGGTTGTGTGATGCTCTTGAAGGAAGGGACTTTTGCGCTGTCTGTTGTGGACACTTGAATGTTTTTCTGCATTTAATCTGACATTCACTCAGAGGCTATAACAATCAGTGCATAAAAGTAATGAAGGTAACAAAGCCAATGAGAACATTTGTTCCTGCAACAATTCTGTCCCAGGTGAAACTAGAAAGTACAAGAAATCTTGCAAGCAATCCCACACATACTTTTTTTCAGACCAAAGAGGTTTGAATAAAAATACTGGAAAGTCTGGAGGAATATCTAAACAAAACCTTTGGAGCTGCATGTCTGCCAAATCAGTTTTTCTTTTATTGATCCTTTGTGTGCTTTTGTTGTACAAATCTGCTTCTTCCTTTCCACCCCCCAATCAATAATTACTTATTTTAGGAAAGTAACCTTTCTTGATAGCCTAACCAATATTCTCTTACCAAATATGTGCACTTTAACAATATATCATTGCAAAGAAGAACACCTCAATACAGATAAGTGTCAAGCTTCTGAACTTAGTTAAATAATTTATTAGAAAACTGAAAGGCTATCAGACCTCATATTTTGTATAATGGTTAGAAAATAAATGATGCAGACAACTGAACTGGCAGCATCTTTACCTGATAAAGTGCGGATCCTGTTCTCATAGTATAACCTGGTGCTGTGCAAGTACCCCCACACATTTCTGCCAATGCACCTCAGTTCTAGTCTGAGACAGTTATTCTAATCCTGAGGATCTCATGAGCAGAGACTGTCTAACATGCAAAATTTCACAATGGATTTTGATGGCCCCAATTGTGACTTCAGATGAGATTGTCAGTTTTACTTGAACTTGTCTCCAAAGCAAAATTCTGAATTTAAAGCAGTTGCCTTTGAATATCAGCATATCCAACAGTTGCCACACTCTGATATCTGAAGCCTGGTCTACACTTATCTTTGGGATTTGGCAGCAGTGAACAGGAGATATACAAGTGACGTAAATCACTTGCGTATCTTCTGTCAACTTTGTGGCGTCTGCTCCATGTGCTGTCCACACTGCGCTGCGTCGAAAGGAACAGCATTCCCTTCAACGCAGCGCTACACCACTTACCGGGTTGGTTTTCCTGCATCGCTTGCTGGATCGACTGAGCAGGTCTACACAGACTACTCAGTCGATCCAGAGCAATCGATCTGACGGCGGCGAATTTGCCACCGTCAGTGTAGACCCAGCCTGAAATACCCCATTTATTTGATCCTCTATGTTGTTGTCTCGCTGTCTAGAGTGGCTAATCATCATGAGTGCCAACCTCAGGGAAGAGTCTCAAGAAGCAGGGCAAAATGATTTCACCTACCCTTTAACAAATGTGTACTCTTGAATCACTATAACAGCTTACCATGGAGTCACAATGCTTCCCTTGGAAATTCCAGTGTCTCTTGGCACCCAGGCAAGCTGGACTTAGTGATAATTAATTGTTGTGCACCAAAGATCACAAAATATTTAGGTTCTCCCAATTCCAAGAGACCAACCACTTACTCCAGGTCAATTTGTACCTTAACTCTCACACCAAAGACAATACTTGTAGCCAAATCTACAGTAAACTAAGGATTTTAACTAAGAAAAGAAATGAGTTATTACAAGATTAAAGCAAGCAAACATATATAAAAAAATGAATTACAGTCTATTGTTTTAAAAGGTGACTGACTTGTAATCTGCCGGTTTTGAATGTCTGGACCCTGGGGATCTCTGCTTCTGTTTCGTAGCTCCGGCCCTGTGAGCATCCAAAACAGCAAAAGAGATGAAAAATTTTCTTGTCAGCTATTTTTATTTCCTTGTTCAAAAATTCAAGCTGATGGGATTAGCCATTTTGCACACAGCCTCTTCACCCTGTGAAGGGGCAGTTAACAAAGTATGTGTATTGTCATGTTCCACAAATACCCATTTAATTTCAATAGCCCTTTTTGATGAGCAGGAGATAATCCCTTCTTGGATTTACAGTTGCAAAGCAAACATTTTTATAATTATAAAGCAATGACATAAATATTACTTTATAGTATGTGATAAAGATATTATAAGCGAGATTAATGCAGGCAGCAATTTACAAGCATTTCACTATCTCTAAACACAAAACTCATGGTTATAAGTTCAGTACCACACTAACACACCGTTCAACAGATCAATTTCTAGCAATGAATTGGTCAGTGCTCAACTGAGGCCTAAAGCCTTGAAAAGAGCTGACACCTGGTTTGCCAGTGTCACAGTTGTGATGGGGTGTATACCTCACACAGGCCCTGAATGGGTTAATATGGGCCTAAGAGACCAATTAACACACCTGACAGCACCTGGGAGAGAGAGAAAGCCAGGCTTAATTGATGATGAAGCCAGCTGGGGTGGGGCTGGATGTTGATTATCAAGCCAGGAAGCTGAGAACAGAAGGGACTGTCCGGAACAGTATCTGCAGTCACTCTCTGGAAATAGAGAAATGAGGAGGGAGCTCATGGAGGAGAATAGGTCCTAGGATCCTACCCTAACTAGAGGAGGCTAGTAAGCAAGCAGAGAGGCATAGAGAAGCCACTGGGTTGGAGCAGGATTTGATGGTTGTCCCGAAAAAAGGACAGGATTTGGAATGCCAAGGGGAGCGAAGGGTGGACTACATCATGATCTGGTCAGAAGGCTGCGATATGGGAAGAGAGGACCCCACGGTGATGAAATGACTATCAACAGGGGGCACTGTACAGAGACAGAGCCTCTACATCGCCCCTGACCATGAGGTGGAGCTCATATATACACAGGAAAACCTGCACACATGTTAGGAACATAGGAATTGTCACACTAAATCCGACCCACAGACCATCTAGTTTGGTATCCTGTCTCTGAAGTTGGTCAGCAGTAGACATTTCATAAGAATGTATAAGAGCCCCACAGTGGGCAGATGTGAGATAAAATGCCCCTGAAATATAGATCTCATCCTGATCTCTAATTGCTAGAGATTGGCTTAGACCCTGAAGTATGAGATTTAGTATCCTTGCCATAACTCTGGATTTTCTTATTATCCATATAAATGTCCAATTATTTTTTGAATCAAGCTAAATTCTTACTCTCAATGTCTTCATGTAGCAGTGTGTTTCACAGGAAGGCACAGATATATTCAGACCTTTTAAAAGTAGAGCTGGTGAGAAATTTTTTTAACAATTACTTTTCCATTGGAAAATGCCAATTTATCATACATGACACTGTTTGTAGGAAAGAGTTGGTTTTGATGGAGTTCCCATTTTGAAAACATTCTGAAAAATAGGTTTCAAAATTTTCAAAACATCCCATTTTGAAATGAAAGCGTTCTGGTGCTTGTGTTGAAATGGCTTTTTGTTTCAAAATTTAATTTATAGTTTAAGGAAAAGAAAGGTTAGTACGTTAATGAATGAAAAGGTCAACGTCAAAACAAAACATTTTGTTTGACCCAATGTGATGTTTTTTTCAAATTTTCAGTTCATGAAAATTTTTGAGATTTTGACTTTTTCTCCTGATTCATGATAGGAAAACATATTGAAATCCTGATCATTTTCACAGGAGCAGGAAAATTTCTTCCTGCCAATTTCTATTTCTTAATGTGTCATCCGAGGCAAAAAGATAGCATGATAATCTATCACTCCATGTAATTCCATTGACAGAAATATATATAAATTGTAAAACAGCTAAGTAATGCTAATGCTGCCTTCAGGGAATTTGACATAGTATAGTTGATTTAAAAATACACATAAGTAACACCTTTTTCCACAACTACACACTAAAAATAGTATGAGAAGAGAGATAGGATGAAATGAGTGATTCAGGCTAAGAACTGTGTAGCATGAATAAAGTGGTGTGATTTTGTAATTCTTCTGCTGTACACCTATTAATTTTCCATGGTGTAATATGCCTCAAGTCAAAGCTAAGTATGCATAATTAAGATGACCTAACAAGCACTACTGCTTTATTAACATAAAGTTTTCCTTGCTAATTGCTTTGCCTATCATCTGATTTAGTTATCTGCTTTCATCCTATGTGGAAAAGAGTTTAGTTTTTTCTATCCTAAGTATTAATTCCATTCTTTAATGTTCACTTCAGTAGCTGGGCATGGGAGGTGCAGTGAAGACTTGTGATGCTCGGAGAATGCTATGTCTAAGGTCAATATTAAAGTATTCTCTCAGAAAAGTAGGCTTGAATTGAATATATATTCTAGGCTGTCTAGAAAAATGGATCATGATAACAATTTGAAATCTGGCCAAAAGAAATCTGATGAGGTTCAACAAGGACAAGTGCAGAGTCCTGCACTTAGGACGGAAGAATCCCATGCACAGCTACAGACTGGGGACTGATGAGCTAGGCAGCAGTTCTGCAGAAAAGGATCTGGGCGTTATAGTGGATAAGAAGCTGGATATGAGTCAGCAGTGTGCTCTGGTTGCCAAGAAGGCTAATGGCATATTGGGCTGCATTAGTAAGAGCATTGCCAGGAAATCACGGGAAGTGATTATTCCCCTTTATTTGGCATTGGTGAGGCCACATTTGGAGTGTCAGTTTTGGGCCCCCTGCTACAAAAAGGATGCGGACAAGTTGGAGAGAGTCCAGTGGAGGGCAACAAAAATGATTAGGGGACTGAAGCACAAGACTTATGAGGAGAGGCTGAAAGAACTAGGCCTGTTTAGTCTGCAGAAGAGAAAAATGAGGGGGATTTGATAGCAGCCTTTAACTACCTGAAAGGGGGTTCTAGGAGGGATGGAGCTAGGCTGTTTTCAGTGGTGGCAGATGAGAGAACAAGGAGGAATGGTCTCAAGTTGCAGTGGGGGAGGTCTAGGTTGGACATTAGGAAAAAGTTTTTCACTAGGAGGGTGGTGAAACATTGGAATGGGTTACCTACGGATGGTGGTGGCATCTCCATCTTTAGAGGTTTTTAAAGTGTGGCTTGACAAAACCCTCACTGGGTTGATTTAGTGAGGATAGTCCTGCTTTGAGCAGGGGGTTGGACTAGATGACCCCCTGAGGACCTTTCCAATTCTAATATTCTATGATTCTATGACAATTTGAGCTCTGTGAATATAAAAATATCTGCAGTTTTCTCTTTCTCCTTTTTAAAATTTCCTTGTTTATCTTCAATTTTTATCTTTATCTCGTCTTTTGCTTAGCCATACCTTCCTAGCTATGCATATCTAGCCATTTTCCAGTTCACACAATAAAACGTGGTGATATTTCTCAGCATGTAAAAACTAATTGTAATACAAACGTACAGTGCTGTTAAATATGCAAGGCAAGAATGTAGAGAATTTTTGCACATCCACAATGGGTTTAAGGTGTGTGTGTATGGGATTTTCTTCTGATTCACAAATGGAGATTAGGTTTTGTAAATAAATATTTGATTTTTTTTTAAAAATCCATATGCATCGTTCCTCAGATCAGGTGAACAAATCTATGGGGATTTTCTCTAAATATCTGTAAAGAGATATGATGATTATTGGGAAAAAAATTTTAATACTGTTATAAATTGTCCAGAGTTAAAAAAAAAATCTAGAATCATGTGGTTGGGGATTGCATATCTGAGCTCCCAAGCACTCCTCCCTGTCTGTGCGCTCACAGCATAAGGGAGATCTGCCTCTGCTGTGTGTTCACTGTTTCCCTTGAGTATAACAAAGGCCCCCACAAAAGTGGATTCATGGAATCCAGATGCAGTGTAACACTGATATTCTTGTTCCTTTGGATACTCCTCAATCCACATCTGCATGGAAACCAGTGCTAGTTAATACACCCTGAAACTTCATTACATTAAGCTACTGAATAAAGAATAACTTTGAGGTGTGTCTCCATGAGCAAAAAAAAAAGTTTTTTTCAACTGAGCTTGTTTAATGTAGTTGAAAAGCCCTAATAACACAGGCTAACCTATGTAAAGTCATAGTAGCTGGCCATACTGAGACCAATCTAAGGGATTTAAATCTTAGTGAGCCTAATTCCAGTCCATAATATTTTTGTATGGATTTTTCTATTGAGTGGTTGGACGTATGGACATGTTTGTGTGTTTCAAATTATGTTTGTATTCAGGTTGTTAATACACACAGTTACACACAGTCTCCTATTACTTGTATCAGGGAAACACCAACCTTGTACAACACTGTGTAAAGATCTACTGGGAGCTCTTAGAGACAGTATACGTCATTTAGACATCCATCCTTTGGTTTGCAAGGATATGAAACTAGAGAAAAAGATACTTAGAATTTTCTGTTTTCTGAATGACATTTTGGTCTTCATATGATAATATATATGATCCAAAAAGGAATAATTAAAATACGTACTATGGTCCAAATCCTGAAGTCCTTCTTAAGTGTTTATTCAAGACTTACTCAGGCAGAACTGACAGTGAATTCAAAGGAAGTCCCATTGACTGTATGAATAAAGACTGATGAAGGGGTTCATGATTTAGTAGTTGTAGTAGTATTTTTATTGTTGCTACTACCATAGCACCTAGAAGCGCTTGTCCTAGAACCAGGATGACACGGGTCATCATTTAAAATTTGGCATATGCATTTATACTTTGGGCTTACAAGTATGAGTAATTTTAAATTATTTTTGTTAAATACTTGGCCAACATACTATTTTAGGACTAAAAGTAAATGTAGCTTCAGGGTTTGTCTACATGGGGACATTCAGGAAAGTTATTTCAAATTAACTAAAGGTCTGAATTTGGAAAGGATTAGTTAAACCACATTAACCCCAGTGGAGACATCCTCATTCAGAATTAAAGTGGCCTTAATTTGGGTTACCTTAATTCACTTCCAATGTGACCTCATGCTGTCTACTCGGGCACTTAGATTGGTTTAACAGTTCTATTCAGGTGTGTGGATTTTTCACACGCCTAATTGATGTAGTTAAACTGGCCTAATTTTCTAGCATAATTCTTCTTCAATTTGTCTTGCCTAATCTACACAGATTTTTTTTCCCTTTGACAGTAAAATTGTAGCCATCTGGGCTCAGAAAATGTATATTTTCATATTAAAAATGTAATTGAGTGGTCGATGTTTGTCACCATTTATGAGGCTGATGGTTTGTATTCACTTCAGCTGCTTTTCTGTCTGCCTTCTGCATCACTTCCTTCATTCCCTTTTTGTGGAATCACAATAGAATTCATTGTGCTTCAAATTTCCTCTCCCACAAAGTCACTGTTGATTCTGGATGCTTAGTGATCAGCGTGAATACCAGTGAGACATGGTACGCCCGATTTGCAGATCAATAAGGTTTAATGTGCAAAGTTTTCTATAGATATACCAGTTGAATACAAAGCCTAAAATTAAATACAATATCTCATACTCACTAAGCCTGGAGAGCTAAGCAGTCATTCAGAAGCCTGTACACAGGAACAGTTTTCTTCAGGGGCTCCACCAGGGTGTCAGTGGCCTCTGGTCCAACTGGCAGCACTTCCCACAGAATCAGATGTTGATGGAGTGTTCCCCTTTGTCTAAGCAGTGACTTCTTATACCCTTCCATAAACAGCTTTCACCTAATTACCTCTCTACTCAATATCATATATGCTAATTAACTACATTGGTTTTTCATCCTTGACTACATTCCATTCTCACCATAGTAACTGGGGTCATCAAAACAACAACTGGTGATAAGAGGGGCGGCGTAAAAATATGCCTCTTGGCAATGAAAAATTGTCCCCCCAGATGTTCAAGGATAACTTGTTGTTCCCATACCGTTATCTATGTGCATGTTGTGTATTTTGTCTTATGTGGCATGGTATGCAGAAACAGACATCGGCAAAGTTACTCAGTAGTCCTCTTTATCTCTGTCAACTGGAAGATGTCATGCTACAGGGGTCAGAATAGCCAAGCAAGCAACTAAATCTATGCTTGGCCTGTAGGACAGTGGTCAGGCAACTAAAATTGCCTGTCACCATTCACTGTGTCTGGTGAGTTCTTCTTTCAGCATACTTCTGAAGGATGGTTCACTCTCTTCTTCCTTACTGTTAATGTAATCAATGAGTACTCTAATTGATGTAGATGCTTATCTTATTATACTATATGTGGTACATATCAGACTGTGATATAAGGAATTATTTTACAATTCAGTTGTGTTTGCCTTTAGGCAACTAAACTTTTATAGTTGCCTGGGGGGTAAAACAAAATAAATCTGTAAACCAGGTTGTATTTAAGCAAACAGAATTAGTGCTCTAAAGAGAGTTAGTTGTTCGCTGACAGGAGTTGACTAAATCTACAAACTCTCTGCCCTCTACTGAGTTCTACCCTTTATATGCATTTTGATTTTTAAAAAGAGAAAACTATTACATAGCTGTGTATATATTTGAACTAAATGATATCTGTGAAACTATGGTTTCTTACCTTTGCCCTAACCCCGTAAAGAAATGTATCTCAGATTCTGCTGGGTGGTAATTTAATATTGGCTTTTTTTTGGCAACCACTACAGAACTGTAGACTTGCCTGAAAAAACAGATGGGTACCTGCTTTTAATGTTTCTATATGGGAGGGAGTGTTTCTATTGTTCTCTATGGCTTCATTTCAGCTAGAAAATAAAAATCATGCCTAATTTTAAGTTATGAGGTGTCCCATTGAAGTCAGTAGCACTACTCATGAGCTTAAAATTAAATACATGTTTAAGTATCTTGCTGGGCTAGGGGTTATGGTTTAGATCCAAAACCTATTGACATTAATGGAAAAAATTTCCACTGACTTCAGTGAACTTTGGAGCAGGCCCTAAACCCATGGCGTCAGGTGAACTTTGAGGGAGGTAATTAATAATGTAGGCAGTCTTATCATTATCTGTTTGGCTGTGGGGAAGTTTCTGGGTCTATTTATGGGATTTATTTAATAAATTGTTCAACTGGAGATTTGTACTTCAAAGGGAGAACTAAACAATTACTTATTGCTGCATTATAGGCTGGCTAGAAATCTCCCTTAGTACAGTTAACTTCACAGATTAAGAGACTATGTACAGAATCATTTTAACAGGGTGACACCTCTTTAAGTGACATCACTGTCTGACCCCAGGGAAGAGGCCCCAGGAAAGCTGCCTGGGCTGGGGGGAACCTGCAGAGAGCAGCAAGCTCTGTAGGTTTTTCCCAGGAAAGGAGGAGGAGCTGTCAGGAAGCTAGCACAGGTGTGATGAGATGCTGGGACAATATCTCGGAGGTGAGTGTGATAGGGATGCAGAGAGCCTGAGCATAGTGTGAACTTCCAGTGCTGTACGTTGATGTACTGTCAGGACTTTGTTTGTTATGGTTTATATGCATGAGGTTTTGTCTGGCAATAACTTAACCCCACAAGGGTTATTTATACTCCCAAGACTTGTTGGACTATTTCTGGGAACTGCTGAAGGGAAGAGTGAGGCAGGCAGTTTGGTCATGCAGTAGCCTGATGCTGGAGGGCACCCCAGGTGAGGGTTGCCTTCTGACACTCATGTTGTAATACATTTTTAGAAATAGAAACTCAGCTGTTTTGAGAATGAATTTTATAACTTAATACTCTGCATTAAAAGGGATATGCCCACCACTCATATAAATCAAGTTCCTGTCCATTGGAGTTGTTGATCAGAATGCTGTTTTGGTGGCTGACCTCATTAAGCAGTTTAACTAGTGCAGTATATATGCTGCAAAAGATTGAGCTGATAATCAAATAGCACAGTCTGAGATAATTTAAATGGAAAAGTGCTATTGCTATTTGTAATAAATCAGACTATTTTGCATAGGAAGCATGTTGCCCCTCCCCAATGGTATTATTTTTCACTTTCTAGAAAGGTGGTAGTTGAACACAAGATCATCCTTAGCAATATTCCTTGCTGCTTTGGCATCATGGTTCAAAGATCTGAAAATGTCTTTAAGAATGCACTAAGAAAAGAATATCATGAAAATCAGACCAAACTGTGCATAAGTAACATAAGAGTATGTTAAGCAGAACAGGAGGCTTGCAATCGATCACTAGTGAGAGTGATGTAGGTGAAATCCTAGTCTTACCAAAATTGATGACAAAATTTCCACAGACTTCAGTGGGGTCAGAATTTCTCCTTGTGTCAAGTATGGACCACCTATCTCATGGAACTATTGTGATCTCTGCGAAGTGTTTTGCTAAATAGAAATGAATCAGTATTAATTTGTTAAACTGTTACACAGTTAAGCATCAGATTACACCATAAAATGAATAGTAAATAGCAAAGGTTGTTGGCATTAGACTACTTTAGATTCTAAAGCCTTATAATATAATATATAGTAATATTCAATAATAATATTGAAATACTACAGGATAGCTGTGTTGCTATTATTCTGGTCTAGAAAAGCACCAGTGTAATCAGAGCCCAAGAGAAAATAATTGCTTAATTAAAGTTTTTCTGGCTAAAAGATTACTTTTAAAGAAACACCTTTTACTCTCTCAAAGCTGAAAGCTTTCTTCTCTTGAAACAATAAGCATCACTATTGCATTTTTCTCAAAGGTGCATCATGCAGAGCGTGATCCATATTTCACAAACATATGATATTGATATGAACAGATCTTCCTCTGCAGGTAGTGGTTCAGAAAGTTCCATTTGTTCTAGCCTACTGTGGAATTAGAATTGAAGCCAGACAGATTCTGACTGTTACAGGAAGGACTGCTGATCCAAGTGTTTCAGGCATTTGCTGGACTAATCCTGAAGGCATTTTCAAAGGGCTGCAGAGGGAGTCTGTCCTGCCGCTGTTCTTCCAGGAGGTCTACCAGATGCCTTAGCATATCAGACTGATCCCTCATAATTCGCTGCATCTCTCCTTGCATTGCTCCTGGGCTGATTTTTCTGTTGTCCATGTCCATGTTCATTTTCTCTGACAAAGACATTCTCCAGGCTCTGAGCTCTGTTTCAGCAGCATGGAGGCATTCATTAGTTTGTTGAACACATCTTCCCGAGTTTGTTTGTTTTTTCGCCTTCTAATCTGAGAAAGGCGCTCTGCAGGAGTAGAAGTTGGGGCAAAGGCCGAGGTATCCATTGTAAGGCGAGCAAAGCCCAAAGTTGCCATTGTTAGCTGGTCCCGTGGAATGAAAAAAGAATGTTACAACTCCTCTTTATATTCACAAGGCAAAGCCAGACCTGCATACTACTCTGTAATTATTGCACGGAGTGGCGTTCCAGCCATGGTAAATGAGGGGCCCTTGCATCTGTTAGCGGGATCCACACTTAACCAAGGAGCATGATCATTGGGCTCCCCTTTACCATCTCCAAGACTGGTTATGGAGGGTGTGGGTGAAGTGTAGCTAGAAAAACAGAGGCACCTATTCCCGGACCCCTTAAAATATATACCTATAATGTCACGGCTAGGAATTCCCTGGGTTGGGGCACAGGACACCGTCCATGATTGGAACTACACGTGGTGACCATGTTGGTCAGGTACTGTAAGCTTGCGCAATCTTCCCTAGGTGACCATGTGTGATATCAGTCTCCTGAGGGTAACAAAGGTGGAAAGGGAAGGTTTTCTGCAAGCATCTGAACATAGGCCTGGCCCTTATGCTGCTATGCTGTGTTCTGAAATGATGCCTGCTCATTTAATAGCAAAGGGTGGGGAAAAGTGTCCTACCGTGGTTCAAGAAATAAGGCTGCCCTCCCCAGAAACCTTCTGCAAAGGATTGCAGAGTACCTACATGAAAGTTTCCTGGAGATATCCCCAGAAGATTGTAGGAGCATCCCTGTGCACATAAATAGTCTATTCCGGGAGGAAAGCCTCTGCTTCAGTGAACCAACACCCAGGAAGCCCATCCCCACAAACACACAGACTCCTTTTTTTGCAGAAATAAGAAGCTGGACTGGGCCTATAACCACAGAAATATCATTTGCTCTACACACCTACCAGACGTGACTTCCCAAGCATCTTGGTCACTTGCACTGTCCTGCATCCAGCTGGGCTGCTCTGGAATCACAAACAGGTCCTGGCTCTCAGGGAGAACAGGCACCCTGTTTACCTGCCCCCTGTTCTCCTCCTTCTCTTCCACCTCGTCCACAAACTTGTCCTCGTTCATCCTGGACTGGGATTTTATGGACGTATCTATACTGCATGGTGGTACAGTGGTGGGGCACTGCCAAGAATCGCATGCAGCCCCTCATAAAAACAACATGTCTTTGGGGACGAGCTAGAGTGACTGTTTGCCTCCCTAGTTTTCTGATACGCTTGACTCAGCTCTTTGATTTTAACGCAGCACTGCTGCACATCCCTGTTGAGGCCCTTCTCCACCATAACATGCAATATCTTCTCGTAGATATCCATATTTCTTTTGCTGTCTCATAGCTAAGCTAGAACAGACTCTGCCCCACAGATTGATGAGATCCAAGGCCTCAGGTTGGCTCCATGCTGGAGCGCATTTGGGGCGCGCAGTTGCCTTGAGCAGTTCAACTACAAAGCTCTTTCCACACTGACCAAACTAGAAATGGGAATTCAAAATTTCTCGGGACTTGAGTGGAGGAGCTATTTCCTGTTTACATGGCCACAGTGCACCGAAGTGTGAATGGCCAGATGATGCGAATGGTCACAACATAGCATTATGGATACCTCTCGGAGGCCAATGGCATCAGTTTATGTTGTGCTCTGCCTACCCTGATGCTTATTCAACTCCTGCAGTTTGACTTCAGTGCTATGCCACTTGCAAAGGTAGTTTTATTAAGTTGAATTTTACCACGATTTAGGTCGGTGCATCTGATGTGCCAGTGGAGACATATACTTTAGGGGGTTGATGTAAGCCATATACCGTCAACCTCCATTTTCAGTGTTGACCAGGCCTGAGAATACACTGACAAGCATTTAAGGCCTTGATCCTTCAGTGGACTCCACAGAATGGATCCACTGGTGGATCTTCAACTAAAGTCAGTGTCGTTCTCTCAAGGGTGCAGGGATCAGATCTAATTTCGAGAGGTTTTGCTTTCCTGAGCAGAAGCATTACAATCTTCATTTTTTCTTTGTATATATCAACCAAACACTACAGTGACAGGTATTACTAAAAATATAGAAAGATTTGATAGACCGTCCCTTTCTGTAACCACAAGAAAAGCAGCAACACAACTTATTTATAGTTAAGACCTTTTTCTGTAAATTCATAGGACCAAGTGCAGTATTTCCTGTTGTAAGTGGTCCTAGGGCGACATTCTAGTGTATGATATCCCCATTTATTGGATTTATCCTCAACAGAGAAAAGAAAAATCATTTAGACATAAGGCTAACAAAATTGCATAAGCCTTTCGTGTCTAGTGTATCCACTTTAAATTCAATTTATATTTGTTTTTTCTTGAGTTGTCTTTTAGGTTTTTATTTAAAAAGAAAAAATCCAACCTTTTAGGTAAGATAAAAGTGAATTATAGTATCCTTGGTGGGCTAAAGATTTTTATCACTAGTCCAGGCAAGATGATTTATGAGAAATAAATAGACAATGTCAGGAAAACTCCTTATACAGTTAAAACAGATTAAATGTGAAGATTTTAAAGTTAGCTGTAGTTCTAAATGAATTATAATTAATAAGGACTCAATCAATGTTGTGTTGCTCAAGTAGTAGCTTATGTAGGGTTAGTATTTAAATTGAAGCCCATACATTTGTATATGGAGCCTTGAGAAAACAGAGAGAGTACACAGCCCGGTTTTAGTTTAGTTGCAATTTGTTTCTCTCATCAGATTTTAGTTAACAGGCACAAAGATATGAAAATCAAGTTTCTAAATGAAAAAATCATTCTGTCCTTCAACATAGATGTGGGATTCTGACTGAAATACATGAGCTTATTATTATTTATAGTATCTATTGGTACAGGCCAGCAGTGTCTTTGAAACTTCATAAATAAGTATGAAGACCAGGGGCCTCAATCTGATATCTCTTATTCCAATATAAACGAGGAGTAACATCAATGAAATGGATTTGGTTACACTGGTTTTACACCTGTATAACAGTCTATTTAAGTAGATCCACTTCCAATTTACATTGGTGCTAATGTAGAATTTACAGAACAGACAATGTACAAATAAAGGGAGAGGGATGGGAAACAACCAGTCAGAATGACTGGATGGAGAATTTTAGCACATCTTGAGAGTTCCATGATTTTTTATTGAATTTTTAGTTAGATTTGTATGTATTTATTATTTTTGCATCAAAGCTGTTAACACTTTGAAAGAAGTGTGCTTTAGGGAGAGCTTTGAAGAACAAGATGTAGAGACATGAGAAATCAGGTCAGGGGCAGGATTCCTGGTGTTGGGGGCTCACACATGTACATTTGAAGGTAGAATTTGGGCCTCAGAGTAAAATTTTGTTTTATATAAGTCATTGTTGCACTTTCTTGTACTAGGGGTACAATTTTGTGTAGACTGTCTCATGTTAACTTTATTTTGGCCAGAAGTGGTTCTGAATACCAGTCTTGTGAATCAAAGTATCATACATCATCTATAAGAAGTTTCTTTAATGCTGCTGGTTAGAATTTCAATGTCAAGGGCCTGTATTGATTTACATGTAAGATCAAGAGAGGAAGTAAGTCAGTCAGAGCAGTGGGAGGTATCAGGAGGGAATCTTCTCAAGTAATCTGAACTCCAAACATCACGGTTATTAGACAGAAATACTTGTACATAAGAGCTCCTCTGGGCACACAGATCAGTAACAACTGGTCAACTGGTTCCTACATGAGATTTAGTAAAGTCATTTTTAAAAAAAAGATTAGATTGGTGCTTGGGAAGATACATGGTATTTTCATCAGTCAGAAGTAACATTCCTGCAGCTCCTATTTTGCTACTTGCTGGAGTGCATGCTACTTTGCAGCACTGCTGGGAAAATTAAACTGTGTAACATTTCCCTTTCTCTGAAACCACAAAATATAGTGCCTTGTTGCCGACTCTGTACCATTTGAAAGGCATTAGTACTAAAGAAGCAGCACCTATTACGAATAGGTTTCTGAAGATTGGACTCAGTACTGTACAATGTAATGTGCAATGAATCCGCTTATGTCATTTTCCCATGGAAGTTATGAAAACTATGAATACTTTCATTATATTTGACTGTGAGGTTTTTGTAATAGGGATTTTTCCCCATACATTATAACTGGCCTGGTGTAAAATAGTGTGTGCGGTTGCAAGTTATATTTTTAATTGAGGCAAACTGGTAATTTCTCTCATTCCAAACTGTTGCTTCATTTGCTGTTAATTTTAGGTATATTTTGTTACCTGGAAACTGAGCCAAGACTGAAATCTTGAAGGCAAAGCCACCCCCTTTAAAGAAGTTATCTATTTCTTTTTCACTGCAGGGATTCCCCAGTTGTTTGACTCTAAAAAACTTGTCTTTTTGTGTGATGAAGTGTCCATAAGTGAGTAAAAATAGAATCCTGTCTAAATTTAAAAGCACATAATTAATAATTGTAGACAAGATAGCACATATTTTACATTCAGCTTATTGAAGTTTTGGCTCTGTTGTGAGATCCAATGTAAAAAACCACAAATTCATTAGTCCACTTCAACTGCTTTGCACTACTCTGGCAAAGCCAAGTATCCATAAATATGGCTTATCCAGTACCACAGAGTGCTGATAGAAAGAATTTTCCTCCTAGAAGTGCTGACTCTTAGATACAATGTAAAGCTGAGTCCTGAGTGCATGTAGTCATAAAAGTCCTTCTGTATGGGTTAACTATGTTTAGGGCTACTTTGCATCCCTGTAACAGCTGAAAGGCACTGGAATGTATTGTTGAATTATTATAACTCTACTCATTTCAAGGGGTGATTTTGGGAGGCAAAGCTCTAAATTTGTGGGGAGTTATTAAATTGTAGCTTGGTGGAGGGTTGGATTGTTAGGTTAACGTCCAAAGGAAACAGGTAAGCTTAACAAAGGTGCAAGATATATTTATCACTCTACATATAGAGTGTATGTGCGTTCACAGTATACATGTTTTATTCACTGTGCTACTAAGGCCAAAGAATGACTAGAGTCAGGAAGATCATGTTTGAAAGCAGTGCAGAATTTTCTTTTTTGGAAAGGCTGTGCAGAAAAAAGCCTGTCCTGAGGATGAATTTGCATAAATACAGGAAGACCTTTTGGTGCACAAGAAGGTGGAGACTATTTAAAGCATAGGGGCAGTAGTGGTGGAGCAATGATGCAAAGATTTAATAAATACTTACTCTGTTGTACTAAACATTCTAAATAGTTTTCTTTTCAAGACTCTCATTAGTCAAAGGTTTTATAAAATACACAAATCAGTATCTTGACAAACATCTTGCAGCACTGACCTTTTTGCACACATGCAGTTTTTAAGTATTTAAAGTTGGACATTCAGGCTTATTTTATCCTTGTTTTAATAACCTTAGCAACTTAAAAAATTATGACCCATTGCCCTCGACACAGGCTCCATATTTAAGAAAAGATGTGGACAAACTGGAGAAAGTCCAGAGGAGAACAAGAAAAATGATTAAAGGTTTAGATAACGTGACCTATGAGGAAAGATTGAAAAAACTGGGTTTCTTTAGTCTGGAAAAGAGATGACCAAGGGGGGACATAATAGTTTTCAAGTACATAAAAGGTAGAGGAGGGTGAAAAATTGTTCTTAACTTCTGAGGATAGGACAAGAAGCAATGAAGTTAATTTGCAGCAAGGGAAGTTGAGGTTAGACATTACAAAAAACTTCCTACCATCAGGGTAGTTAAGCAGTAGTTAAGGTTGTGGAATTTCTGTTGTTGGAGGTTTTTAAGAACAGATTAGGCAACCACTTGTCAGGAACAGTCTGATTATTACTTAGTCCTGTTTCAAGTTCAGGGACTGGACTAGAAAGATGACCTATTGAGCTCCCTTCTAGTCCTAAGCTTCTATGATACTATGGAGAAATCACAGCTGGAATGACTATGACTATTTTTAATTTAACTTAATAGCATACATTTCAACAATGCCTTTCAAGCAGAAGAATTGCAACACTTTACATTAACTTGATGCTGTACGAAGGGATGGCCTCACCCAACAGGACATTGCATTGGTTCACAGGATGAAATTTAGCAACAGCTTCGAAGCAGAGAGCATCACAGGCAGATACCTAAACAAGTTTAGGAGGAAGTGAGAAAAAGCTTGTCCAGCTGAGACAATACGGGGATTATTTTATTTGGCCTGGACATTGGGGCTAAGGCTTAGTCTTATGAAAAATGCTTTGAGATCCTTAAACTCCACTTGTGATCAAGAACTTGCTTATACATCTCATTTGACTGCGAGTATCTCCAACAGCAGAGTACTTCCTAATATATTAATGTGGCACTGGTAATACTAGTTATCTAGGACCGGGATACTATTCAGGAAGATCTGGACCACCTTGTACACTGGAGTAATAGTAATAGGATGAAATATAATAGTGAAAATTGCAAGGTCATGCACTTAGGGATTAATAATAAGAATTTTA
Source organism: Mesoclemmys tuberculata (assembly GCA_007922155.1). Taxonomy (NCBI): domain Eukaryota; kingdom Metazoa; phylum Chordata; order Testudines; family Chelidae; genus Mesoclemmys; species Mesoclemmys tuberculata. The sequence goes on along the minus strand of ML675604.1, from coordinate 59,377,772 downwards.
AATATACGTTGGGGACGCATCAGTTGGAATCGTCAGAGGAGGAGAAGGACCTTGGGGTATTGGTTGATAGCAGGATGACTATGAGCCGCCAATGTGATATGGCTGTTAAAAAAGCAAATGCGGTTTTAGGTTGCATCAGACGAGGTATTTCCAGTAGGGAGAAGGAGGTGTTAATGCCGTTATATACGGCGCTGGTGAGACCCCACCTGGAATATTGTGTGCAGTTCTGGTGTCCCATGTTTAAGAAGGATGAATTCAAACTGGAACAGGTTCAGAGATGGGCTACTAGGATGATTCGAGGAATGGAAAATCTGCCTTATGAAAGGAGACTCAAAGAGCTTGGCTTGTTTAGTTTGGCCAAAAGAAGGCTCCGGGGGGATATGCTTGCTCTATATAAATATATCAGGGGGATTAACGTTAGGGAGGGAGAGGAATTATTTAAGTTTAGTACTAATATAGGCACGAGGACGAATGGGTACAAATTGGATATTAGGAAATTTAGACTTGAAATTAGACGAAGGTTTCTAACCATTAGGGGAGTGAAGTTCTGGAACAGCCTTCCGAGGGAAGTAGTGGGGGCAAATGACTTATCTGGCTTTAAGACTAAGCTTGATAAGTATATGGAGGGGATGTTATGATGGGATAGTTTAATTTGAGCAATTGATTTGGATTATCGGCAGATAAGTCTGCTCAATGGTCTGTGGGAATGTTGGATGGGATGGGAACTGAGTTACTGCAGAGAATTCCTTTTTGGGTGTTGGCTGGTGAGTCTTGCCCACATGCTCGGGGTTTAGCTGATCGCCATATTTGGGGTCGGGAAGGAATTTTCCTCCGGGGTGGATTGGCAGAGGCCCCGGAGGTTTTTCACCTTCCTCTGCAGCGTGGGGCATGGGTCGCTTGCTGATGGATTCCCTGCAGCTTGAGGTCTTCAAATCTCACTTTTGAGAATTTCAATAACTCAGTCATGGGTTCGGGGTTGTTATAAATGTGTATGGGTAGGGTTTTGTGGCCTGCCTTGTGCAGGAGGTCAGACTAGATGATCATATTGGTCCCTTCTGACCTATGAGTCTATGAGTCTATGAGTCTATTTACTGAGGGCATGACAGATAATTAGCATAAATTATATCCACATGATTTTAATCGATTTTTGGTAGTATTTTCAAAAAGGGATAGAAGAAAACATGCAACTGTCTAAATATGATGGCAGTGTCTGAAATGTCCCTCTACAGGTAGAGTACTGGGCAGCATCAGCCTTCATTCATAGTTACTTTATGGAAAAACAGCAGGAATTCTAACGGCAAAATTATTCTACTCAAAACTAGTCAGGGATACTCGCACACAAAAGAAGAACAAAACTAGGCAGGCAATAGTGAAGCCAATAGGTTTGCCCCAGTGCAGCTCAGAGCAGAATCTGACCCAATCTGAGTCTGCCGTAACTGCATTTTATAAATTCATATCCATTAAATTGAATTACATTGATCTTATCTAGAACTATGGGATAGTTGCTCAATCAAAAGGTACAGTCTTAGCCTATCCAAAGGGACCAGTGGAGAATGGAGCCAAGGAATTGGACTTTTCTTCAACCACAACCCCCAGATTAATTCTGGCTTGATGTCAGACTTCTCTTACATCTGTTGCTGAGGGACTCCTGCTTTTCTGTCTCCACACTGTTAGTGACTTAAAGCCACAGTATGGCCTGACATTTATTTTATTTTACTCTCAAAATCCCTTTTTGACCTAACAGGTCTGTACTTTCTCCAATTGCTGTGATGTGTCTATTTTAATCCACATGGTCATTTGAACTGAGACAGGAGCAGAGATCCAGAATTTATAGTGTACCTATCAATAAAATGCTTAATTTAATAGTGCATTGAGTGTCCATTGTCATTCAGTCACTAGGGATGTGCGTTTATCCAGTCACCAAGTTATAAGGTAGATTCCTTATGGCTGTAATCAGGATACAATCCAACAGTTCATCAAAAACTACAGGTTTCTTCATGCTAATATATGTGTCTCAGATGTGCTGCACCCTGCTGTTAGAAAATCAGCCTACAATATTGACTGGAAAGAGTCTAATACACTGTGGGTGCTGTATAAATAATAATAATGACCTGTGTTTCTTCAGTGGATACCAAAATGTGTACTGGTTGAAAATCCTAAAGAGGTGATTGGATAACTTTTTTAAATTAAAGCTTATATTTTACAATCTTTACAGAAGATGCTGGTAAAGGCAAATAAAGTTACAGCTGCAGAATGTTACACTTTTTATATAAAATACATATAGAAAAGAAACTAAAGGAAAATTAAGGCTGTTAGCAATGAGATCACCGTAAAAAACAGGAAGTTAATAATGTGTTCACTAAGGGTTTGGATGATGTGCAGTGAGTAATTTATTGGGCCAAACACTGTAGGAGGATACAAAGAAATACTCACTAGTTACTCATTGAGAGAATGCCGTCTCACCTGTGCATTCAATGAAACACAGGTCCTGTCGAAAAATTAGTATGTGATTATGTAATTAAAGACTGTTTTACAAAACATATGCACAAGGGGGTTGAATTAAGCTTGCACAGATAATAGGCCTCATCTACCCTAACTGAATTGACTTTGTTAGCATTAGCCCTCCCCTGTTCCTTACCTTTGGATGTATATATATACCCCCTATCTGGTTTCCACTTCATGCATCTGACGAAATGGGTTGCAGCCCACGAAAGCTTATGCCCACAGAAATTTGTTAGTCTTTAAGGTGCTACAGGGCTCTCGTAATTTTTGCTGTATACAGACTAACACAGCTACCCCTCTGGAAGAGATAACCTTAAATCCTGCATTTTTGAGCGTGTGACTTTGCAACCTTAATGTTCCTTTATTGTAGTCTTTTTTATATAAAGAGGTAGTATTTTGACCACTTATCTTGATCTTTTCAGTTGTTAACAAACGACTTTACTACAGCTTTGTGTATAACTAGAAAGATACAGCTCGTTCTCTTAATACAGCAAGTTAAAGATTATGAAAATGTGTTTGAATGAATTCCAAATAGAAACAATCAATAAATAATGGTATTAGAAATGTTCCTTTGGACTTCAGATTAGATTGAGTGTCCCTGAAAACCATGAACATCCCAGCCTGGCCCTGGGTCCCTATCTGTTTTTTCTGAACCAAGTTTTGTCCCAGTTGTTGTAAATCCTGGCAGACTGCAGCCACTGGAAGGTGCTGTTAGACAGCAGCCAGTGCAGCCGAGAAGGTATCCATCCCACCTCTGAACAGCAGCATGCCACCGATGTGCCTTGTCTTCCTCCCTGTGATGCCTCCTAGCGAACAGCCGCACTTCCGATATTAATAAATCATTTCCTTAGCTGCCAAAACCTCTAATAAACCCCACCATAACTGTCCCCCTGTGCTGTTCTCCTGCCTGCTGCTACACTTTTCCTCGCTTTTCTGCTTTGAATATCAAGTCACCTTAATGATTTTACGGAGGAGAGAAAAAGGCAGGAAAAGTGCTTGCCTGTCATCTTTTTCTCCAACTCCCTGAAGGCAATTTTGTTTGTCAAAAAAGGAGATAAAGCTGCACGACATTTCTTTTGATAAGATCCTAATTGTCTAAAGTTCTTAGAGTTTGTATGTGGTTTCACAGCTCTCCCAGATTAGCTAGCAGCTGTACTGCCGAAACTTGCAAACCGAGTCTCCACAGGCCAATTTATTGTGATGTTATGCTTTCAACATATCTTCTCCCCATTAACTGTACAGCAGCAGGAACCGAGGATTTGTTAAAAAATATACTTCAGTGTTCATCAAATAATATAGATGACCTGGAGGCCTCTGTAACCATTAAGATTATATTATTTACCTATTTTTGTTTATGGCTAACACCAGTGTGATAATACCCCTGTGGGAAGACTAGAGAAAAAAACCTGTCTCAGTTAATATGAGCCATCAAGTAGGCCAAGATTAAATAATGAGGCCTTCAACAGGCTGTAATGGAATAACATTAAGTCTTTTGAGTTCAGTGGGCAGTTAGATACACTAATGGAAGCACCATGCTGGGAAAGCACACATTTTAGTTGGAATTTCTTATGAGGGGGTGATTGCACATTATGATATGAATAGCTGTGCTAAACGCATGGAAATTTTTCTGCCAGAAAATGAGAAGATTAAGGCCCCCTCTACCAGATAACGGCTCACTGGAGGAATGTAATAGTGGTGAAGTAAAATCTGAAAACAGATGATTTCCCATTTAATAGTCCATTGACTTTCCTCCTAGAGCCATCGCCTCCACTGCGATGGGTATACTCTTTATTTTCATTTCACAATCAAGCTCAAGCTGTTTTGATATGGTTTGGGAAGGTTTTATTTTTTAAGGTTTCATACGTTACAATTTTATGCTTTTGCAACTCAGGTTTACTTACTGATTTCAGTAAGGTTTTCACTAGAGTATTTTCTGAGTAGATACTGCATAATACATTAGCTTGTTTCATTCAATTTTGCCATCCACAAATGTCACTAGTGTCTCCAACATAAATTCAGATGCCTTCTGCTATCCATTTGTGTCTCAAAATGTGTACTATTTCCTGGATAGTTTTCTTTAGTCTCTATAAATTCACTCTGCAATTAATAAGCTTTTAGCAGGCACAGTCTATTGGGTTTGTATTTGACATCTAATGAAAAAGATTGCTGTTAAAATACAACATCTGCTGATGTACAATTTCCAGAAATTCTGGTAAAGTTTTCTTTGTTCTAGACATTTTGTTTCTCTTTCCATTGTTCAGCATCTGACTAGACAATAACCAGATCCTTCAAATAAAGACTATTGTAGAAAAGGTCCTGAGGATCTTTTTCCCCTTCATGCTGGGAACCACCATCTCTCCCTTTGAAATTCTGCCTCTCCTCTCTTCTCCTCAGGAAAAATTGTTTGCAGTGAGTGAATGGATATATAGCTAACATCCCTGCATGGATTGTGCAACAAGCAACTGTATCCCAAATCGGGGTCATCATCATTCACTTTAGGAAGTCCAGATGATTCTAAACCTCAATATCCCATGCTTTAGTGTAAACATTAGTGTAAACTAGTTGGGATGGGCTTTGATTTAAAAAACAAACAAGCAAACAAAATAATCTTCATACCGTAGGGTTTCAAAGCATCATTTATTTAATGACATTTCTCCTTTCAAAATGGTTGTAGGGACAGATGATTTGTTTCAGTCACTGGAGGAAGACAAAGTAGACTCAGAGCCTATGTATAACATGCAAATTAAAGTATTCTGCATTCCTCAGGATAAGAAATGGGTCTTTGCACTAATACCTTGTCTGTTTATACAGACAAATAAAATGGCACATTATAAAGTAAAACAGAATTAAGCAAGATAGCTGGGTGTACCTAGTATAAGCACTTTAACACTGAGGGCTAGATAGTTCATGGTCTTTGCTAGAATGTGAGGTGTGTTTTGCCTTGTTGCTGCCCTGGCACAAAGCCCAGCCACAACTGCATTTGGAGAAATGCCCTTGGGCAAATGAAAGGAGTGCGCCCTTCTACTGTCCCCAGGGGAGCAGACTGCTATATATGGGGCAAGAAACAGACAGGGACCCAGCTATATCCCTTTTCATTGACAAACAGACTTAGCCAGCTGAACAGGAGAGCACATAGCATAATAAGGGAAAGTGCTACTTGCAAGCTTCTCGCTGACCCTCCGTTTGGGATGGTGATGCTCTTGCCAGTACCAGCCCTGGTTTGTACCTCTTGGGCCATTTAGGAGTCATGTATTTAGTTAATATCGTTTTCTGTTTTCTTTCTCTCCCCTCACAATGAGCTCGGTGTTTAACGATAGCTTTAGTATCCTGTCAAACTTTATCAACTTCTAAAACGTGTAATGTATTGCGAGCAAAGACATCTACTCTGCTCTCTGAGACCATTTATTCAATGGGTTTTACCTAGCTGTAGGCAGTACGCTGTCCAGGCCCTGCCTCACAAAGGAGTTCAGACAGTGGGCAAATCTCCAGAGAGAGTTTATAAATAGATCGTTTGTTACATTTTTGCACATGTGCTCACAGTTTTTCATTTAATTAGAAGTGATACTTACGGGGATCATTTTTGGTGAGTGGTGGAGAAGGCAGATGTATATAATATATATGTGATCTGTGTTTACATTGCAACGAATTAAAAAGTAGTCAAATAATTTTAAAGTGAAGTTGATTCGGAGAATGCTAGTGTCGGTAATATGGAACCATGGTGTAGACACTGAGAGAGATATTTGCAAGGTGGCTTACTAGCATTTATCCTCAAAATCATAATTTACATGAATAGTCAGCAAGAAATTTTGTTTGCTTTTTGAACCAATGGATGGATTCTTCTTCTGGTGGGAACACAGGTATCCTGCTTTATCTGAAGATAACTCTAAGGATTATCTAGCAGGGGGTCACTCATGAAGCCAGGGTCTGCCCTCTCCCACCCACTCGCCAATCTCCCATTTTGTCACTTCAGAAAGATTTAGATAAGTGGCATTCCTTTAATAGTGTTATAATAATAATAATACATAGCACTAACCTGACCTTATGCATGAAAACAAATAGAGTGAACCTAACTCTGTTGTAGCAAATGTGCAATCCCCCTTTGGAGAGCTAAATTTAATTCCTGGCAGGGTTTTGAGATTAAGGCTTCACACTGGTAATAATTGCTGTGGCTTTTCTTTAGATTTCTTTAGATTCTTTAGATTCAGATCCCCCTATAAACATGAAGGGATTACTGCAAAAGACAGTTGTTTCTTACAAGACACAGAAAATATGAAAAAAGAAACATGGCTGAGAGTTACTTTATGCTCTCTGGAAGCTTGGAGTGACAGAATTCTGCTGCTGGCATGATTTACAGTGCTGTCACAGTCTGGGCAGCATTAGAGTGTCTGTCCCAGTAAATATCCTATCTGAAAAATAGATCACTAGGATGATTCTAGGTTTTCACCAGTTTCAGTTGTTTTTAAATGCATTAATCATGCCTTTTTTCATCCTGCTGACCAAAAATTCACCCAAGAATTTGAATTTAGATAATTCAAGGATTTTCATCTTCTTGAAGTCTGAGAAAGAATTATACATTTTGAAACATTAAAACACTTTCTAATTTCATCAGGATTGTTTTCCTCCTTAAGATATTTCATCTGAAGAGACACATTTTAGTATTAAAGAGTATCTACAATGGTTGTATGGGAATTTTTCAATAAATTATTAGAGGGGGAAATCACTTAAAAAATAAACCAAACACACCTCTGCAGCCGAAAGGATCCCTCCCTGTCCTGAAATTTATATAGAATGCACATCATCTATTTCTGCAGGAGTTGAACGTTCTTTACTCTACAGCAAACTTTACATATTATGAACTACTGTACTTACACTGTGAATCTAAAACATGTGAATTCCAAAAATAATATAGCATGTTGCTGATTTCTTATCTTAAGTATTTAGGCCATTGCAAGTGAGCATCAGCTAGAACCTAAGTAATACAGATGGACATGCCTGTTTTGGGGCTGCTTGCACTGTGAGTGTTACTGCATAACAGAGCTTAATTCTATTTCATCTGTTGCAAGAGTAAAATAAAAAAAAGTTGTTACCATCTTACAGTACTAATTGGGGTAGATGCCACACATTCTCTCCTACACAGGGAGAGATCATATGACATTCATATGGCCTTTCTTCTGTTATGAAAGGAAGTATAATACACTCCACTTTTATAAAACAGACATGACTAATGTAAGCAGTGATTTGTGAAGGACAAAAACAGACGTCTCTAATCATATACTGAAATGAATGCTTATTTTAATGACTAGAAGAATGATATAGATAATGACTAGGAACTATGATATGATTGGAATAACTGAGACTTCATGGGGAAACCCACACAACTGGAGCACTGTCATGGATGGGTATAAACTGTTCAGGAAGGACAGGCAGGGGCAAAAGGGTGGAGGAGTTGCATTGTATGTAAGAGAGCATTATGATTACTCTGTGGTCCAGTATGAAACTGGAGATACACCAGTTGAGTCTCTGGGTTAAGCTTAGAAGCAAGAACAATAAGGGTGATGTTGTGGTGGGTGTCTGTTACAGACCACCAGACCAGGAGGACAAGGTAGATGAGGCTTTCTTCAGTCAAGTAGGAAAAGTTTCCAGTTCACAGGACCTGGTTTTCATGGGGGCCTTCAATCACCCTGACATCTGCTGGAAGAGCAATACAGCAGAGCACAGACAATCCAGGAAGTTTTTGGAGAATGTTGCAGACAACTTCCTGATGGAAGTGCTGGAGCAACCAACTAGGGGCTGTGCTCCTCTTGACCTGCTGCTCACAAACAGGGAAGATAAGGTAGGGGACACAGAAGTGGGTGGCAACCTAGGCAGCAGTGGCCATGAGATGGTAGAGTTCAGGATCCTGACAAAAAAAGGAAATGAGAATAGCAGGATACGGACCATGGACTTCAGAAAAGCAGACTTTGACTCCGTCAGGGACCTCATGGGCAGGATCCCCTGGGAAGCTAATATGCGAAGGAAAGCAATCCAAGAGAGCTGGCTGTATTTTAAAGAAACCTTATTGAGGGCACAGGAACAAACTATCATGATGTGCAGAAAAAATAGCAGATATGGAAGGCACCCCACTTGGCTTAACAAAGAAGTCTTTGGTGAGCTTAAACACAAAATAGAAGCTTACAAGAAGTGGAAGATTGGTCAGATGATTAAGGAGGATTATAAAAATACTGCTCAAATATGCAGGAATGAAATCAGGAAGGCCAAAGCACAGTTGGAGTTGCAGCTAGCAGGGGACGTGAAGTGGAATAAGAAGGGTTTCTATATGTATGTTAGCAACAAGAGGAAGATTAGAGAAAGTGTGGGTCCTTACGGAATGGGGGAGGCAACCTTGTGACAGAGGATGTGCAGAAAGCTGAGGTACTCAATGCCTTTTTTGCCTCTGTCTTCACAGACAAAGTCAGCTCCCAGAACAGGATGGGGAGGAGGTGAACATCCCTTAGTGCTGAAGGAACAGGTTCAGTACTATTTAGAAAGAAAGTACAAGTCCATGGGGCTAGATGCAATGCATCCGAAGGTGCTGAGGAAGTAGGCTGATGTGATTTCAGAGCCATTAGCTATTATCTTTGGAAGCTTGTGGCAATTGGGGGAGGTCCCTGATGATTGAAGAAAAGCAAATATAGTGCCCATCTTCAAGAAAGGGATGAAAGAGGATCCAGAAAACTACAGACCATCAGCCTTACCTCAATCCATGGAAAAATCATGGATCAGGTCCTCTAGGAATCTATTTTAAGGAACTTGGAAGAGAGGAAGGTGATCAGGAGCAGTCAACATGGCTTCACCAAGGGCAAGTCATGCCTAATCAACATGATTGCCTTCTATGAAGAGGTGACTGGCTCTGTGCGGAAAGTGGTAGATGTGATGTACCTTGACTGTAGTGAAGCTTTTGATACAGTCTCTCACAGTATTCTTATCAGCAAGTTAAAGAAGTATGGGTTGGAGGAATGAACTATAAAATGGATACAGAGCTGGCTAGATCATTGGGCTCAACGGGGAGTGATCAATGGCTTGATGTCTAGCTGGCAGCCAGTCACAAGCAGAGTGCCCCAGAGGTTGGTACTGGAGCTGGTTTTGTTCAACATCTTCAGTAGTGATCTGGAGGATGGGGTAGATTGTACCCTGAGCAAGTTTGCAGATGGCATTAAGCTACGGGGAGTGGTAGACATCCTGGAAGGTAGGGATATGATACAGTATGACCTAGACAAGTTGGAGGATTGGGTCAAAAGAAATCTGATGAGGTTCAACAAAGACAAGTGTAGAGTCCTCCACTTAGGACAGAAGAATCCCATGCACAGCTACAGAATGGGAACTGACGGACTAGGCAGCAGTTCTGCAGAAAAGGACCTGGGAGTTACAATAGATAAGAAGCTGATTATGAGTCAGCAGTGTGCCCTGGTTGCCAAGAAGGCTAATAGCATATTGGGCTGCATTAGTAAGAGCACTGCCAGCAGATGGAGGGAAGTGATTATTCCCCTTTATTTGGCATTGGTGAGGGCACATTTGGAGTATTCTGTCTAGTTTTCGGCCCCCTGCTACAAAAAGGATGTGGACAAGGTGGAGAGAGTCCAGCAGAGGGCAACAAAAATTATTATGGGCAGGAACACAAGATTTATGAGAGGCTGAGGGAACTAGGCTTGTTTAGTCTGCAAAAGAGAAGAATGAGGGGGGATTTGATAGCAGCCTTTAACTACTTGAAAGGGAATTCCAGGGAGGATGGAGCTAGGCTGTTCTCAATGATAGTACATGACAGAACAAGGAGCAATGGTCTCAAGTTGCAGTGGGGGGGTGGTCTAGGTTGGATATTAGGAAAACATTTTTCACTAGGAGGGTGGTGAAGCACTGGAATGGGTTACATAGGGAGGTGGTGGAATGTCCATCTTTAGAGGTTTTTAAGCTGCAGCTTGACAAAGCCCTGGCTGGGATGATTTAACTAAGCTTAGTCCTGCTTTGAGCAGGGGGTTGGACTAGATGACCTTCTGAGTACCTTCCAGCTGTAATCTATGATTCTATCATTCTAACAAAGAGGAAGTTTATATTTTAAATAATATTTTCTGGATATTGCTATTGCTGCAAGACACGCGGGGGAATTGATAAGGGGACTGGACATATAGAAAAAAGACAGGTTATTCTTATACTGTGAAACCTATTTCATTTGAAATTGTCAGATCTCCTTCCTCCTCTTTTGTAAAACAAATTAACAGAACATCCTCCACCACTTTATTTTCCAGGGCACAATGACAAATTCTTATGCTAGTGAGTCCTTTACTCTACTACCCTCAACAGAATGCAAAACAGAGTCTCCCTGAGATTTTTTTAAAATAAAGTTCCAAATGTCCTGGAAGGATAGTTACCTTAAACATTTTTTATGTATTTAATTGTTCATGAAAGTTGCCAGGTTGCCAGTTTTGGGAGTGCCATAACAAGTTTCCCCATGCTGTCTTGCAGGTGTGCCTGAGCCCTTGCTTGGGAAAGCCACTTCCATTGCCATTTGCTTTCAGCCCTTGGAATCTCTGCTGTGACTGACAGCAGTGCTGCTAATTATGGTTGTGGTTCTTCTGATGCAGACACCAGTCCACTGGGATTAGACTGGCAGCAGCAGTTAATGACATATAGTCTGCTGAACAGCCATCAGAGAAGCACGGTGAACTGAAAATAGCATGGAATATGGATATAATAGTTAGAAACATTATTTTACTTATACACTCTTTCTCTGTCTGGGCATACTTGTGATCTTCCTTCTCTCTTGGAACATATTGCATATAGCAGATTAAAGTTAAGGAACCTACCTGTGTTTAAAATTTTGACTTGGTTAATGGACATGATTTTGGTGGTCTCATGATAGTCCTCAATTGTCCATGAAACAAGAACATCAAACAGTATGACACAACTGCCAGTTTTGGATCAACCAAGGCCCAGAATAGCAAGGATGTTTCAAAAGGGATTAAAATATACCTGTAGAGGTGTGTGGAGAGCTTGTACAACAAACATTGTGCCTGACAAAACCCACTACTACTCGTCCTTTGTTTTAATTTTGAGTGAGTATAATGCTCATGAAAATTTCCACTCAAAACAAAACAACCCCCCCCACACACAAACACCACACAGGTTAAATGGCAACTTTTTCTTTAATTGTATTGTCTATTAAGTCACACTTGTACATATCTGTTTATGGAACAATAAGACAAAACTACTTTTCTGTATGCATATCAGTGCAGCATCAATCAAATTACTTACTTGGTATAAACTGGGAAACCTCTTAGAGTACATGCTCAAAGAATGTAAAATTAAAGGAAAGAACATAAAGAGAGGCAATACTAATACAACAGTGTAGACACCTGCTATAGATACAATATTGGAAAAACCTCTGAAGTAAGGCTTACAAGTAACACGAGCTCTGAAAAGACTGTGGGTCCTATTTCTGTGGCATAAACTGATGTGGTTCCATTGATATCAGAAGACCAGCTCACATATATTCATACAATCGTATAAATGTAGGTCTGAAGGAGACATTGATAGTTTATGAAGTTCAGCCACTTGCACTGAGGCAGTACCAACTAAACCTATACCATCCATGACAGGTGTTTGTCTGACCTTTTCTTAAAAACCTCCAACAATGGGGATTCCTTTTAGACTGACCCCCAGTAATTAATGACATATAGTCTGCTGAAGAGCCATCAGAGAAGCACAGTGAATTTCCAAGTGAGAATAAGTTTCCAAGTGAGAACTTAACTACCTGATAGGCTGAAAGTTTTCCCTAATCGGAAGCCTAAATTCCCCTTGTTGCACATTAATCTCATTACTTCTCCTACCTTCAATGGACATAGAAAACAATTTATCACCATCCTCTTTGTAACAGCTCTTAATGTATCTGAGGATTTATCAGGTCCCCCCCTTAATCTTCTTTTCTCAAAACTAAACATGCCCAGTTTTCTTAACTTTACCTCATGGGTCATTTTCCAAGCCTTTTTTGTTGCTCTCCTCTTGACTCTCTTCAATTTATCCACATCTTTCCTAAACTGTGGTGCCCAGAGTTGGCCATAATACTACAGCTGCGGCTTCACAGTGACAAATAGCGCAGAACAATTACCTCCTGTGTCTTACATATAACATTCAGTTTTACACCCCAAAATGATATTAGCCTTTTTCACAACTGCATCACATTGTTGACTCATATTCAATTTGTGATCCATTTTAACCTTGCTGCTAGTAAAATTTAGTAGGGAAAAGGCCGAATTAGATGGGTAGCAAGACACCCGGGTTCTTTTACAAGGATTCTGAGACCAATGGGAAAGAACACCCCAGGTTGAATCAATGAATAGCTTTATTGATGATAACACAAACAAACAAGACAATTAACAATACTTCTTACAATCAAACAATTTGACAATTAACACTTACATTTCAGTACTATTTATTGAAGCTTCTCTACTGATTATCCTTATCCTCGACAGATGGTCGCTGGTTAAGTCCTTTATCTTATACACAACTTATGCTTTATCCTTAAACCTAAACCTAACTATTTCCCTTAATTTCCTATTAACCTTTATTCCTTATAAGCACTAGCGATTGCATTAGGGGTTCGTGCTTTGCAGATCTCAATTAAATCCCCCCGATTCCCTGAATACGCAGACTCCTGAACTATCCAGATGCCATACTCATGGCCAGAATCTGCCTCAGCCTCTGGTCTGGATCCTTGATTCAAAACCCTCATCCTCGACAGGTGGTTACTGGAGCTCACAAGTTTCTTAGGGTTGGTGTCCTCTCGATAGACTCAAGAGTGGACACCCACCTCTTGAGCCAGGCTGCAGTCCATTGATCCCCTGTCTGCTCTGAGCATTTATTTACTTTTCCGAGCACTCTGTGGTCGAACAATTTTACGTTATTTAGCTACCCTACGGAAGTCTGTGGAAGCCTGCCTAAGCGCCTCTGGTGTTCTGTGGTTGCTCGCCCCCGGCAGTTGACCTGCAGGTGAGCTTATCTCTGTTGTTGAGCGTATTTCTGGTCTATTCTTGCTCAACTGTTTTAGCTCAATCATTGTTCTATTTGAGTTCCCTATGCAATTTGGTCAATTCTTTATATTTTTCTAGGTGTTGTATAGTTTTTAGGCCTAGTCCTTATAGCTAATTCCCCTATTATCATGTTAACTTCCAGGTCTTTTTCAGCGGTACTTCTATCTAGCCAATTATTCTCCATTTTGTAGGAGTACATTAGATATTTTAATTCCTAATTATGATGCTTTGTACTTGTTTTCATTGAATTTCATCTTGCTGATTTCAGACCAATTCTATAATAGGTCAAAGTTGTTTTGAATTCTAATCCTGTCCTTCAAAGTGCTTGCAACCCTCCCATCTTGGTGTCATCTACAATTTTACAAGTGTACTCTCCACTCTATTATTTAAGTCCCAAAAGAGATAAACAAGTTCAGGACACGTGGTAGTTTTTTAAAGAGACATTATTAAGGGCATAATAGCAAACTATATCAATGAATAGAAAAGAGGGGGAAGTATGATAAAAGGCCACCCTGGCTTAACCAGGACATATTCAGTGACCTGAAACTTAAAAAAGTCATACCAGAAGTGGACACTAAGGCTTGGTCTACACTTACCCAATGATTTGGTGACAGTCAACGTGAGTTACACAAGCTACACAGAGTAGCTTGCATAACTCCCATCGACTGTTGTATTTCTGTTCTGCGCCGTGTCATCACTGCACTGCGCCACTTGAGGAGGTGGTTTTAGTACGTCGACTTTCTGATCTATTGAGCGGGTCTACAGTGACTGTTCAGTCAATCCAGATAAGTCAGTCTGATGGCGGTGACTTTGCTGCCATCAGAGTAGATGTACCGTAAATTAAATTACACAACACAACACAAGTGTGTAGGGACAAAATTAGAAAGGCGAAGGCACAGGGGATCTAAAAGGTAACAAAAAAGTATTTTACTAATACATGGCAAGCACAAGGAAGATCAGGGACAGGGTAGGCCTATTACTAAATCTGGAAAGACAATAACAGAAAATGCAGCAATGGCCAAAGTGTTAAATGTTAAATTTTTCTTTTAGTTTTCATCAAAAACATTAGCAGTGATTAGATGACTAATGTAGAGCACATAAGCATACATGGGGAAGGAACTGAGGCTAAAATAGGAAAAGAACAAGTTAAGAATAAATTAGACCATGTTTACACTAGCATTTATGTCAGCAAAACTTTTGTCACTCAGGGATGTGAAAAAAACAAGCACCCCTCAACAACATAAGTTTTACCAGCATAAGCTTTCATGTGCACAGTGCTATGTAGACAGAAGACACTGTCTATCGCTGCTCATTGAGCTGGTTTTATTATGTCAGTGGGAGAGCTGTCTCCCATCGGCATAATCCAGCTACACGAGTGCTCTTCCAGTGACACAGTTGTATTTGTACAACTGTGCTGCTGAAAGCTTAGAAGTGTAGACATGGCCTTAGACTTAACAAGTCGTTTACTACATATTGGGCACTTATACCTCCCGCTGGGATTCTCCCGGTGTCAATAAGTCAGGGTGATTCTCCTGGTGCCAGCCAGTCGTGAGGCACCTACATTCTTTGGTAGCCTGCAGGGATTTCTGACAGGTTGGGCTGGGGTGGCTGCAAGGTGAGTTAATGTCTTATAACATAACTCACCAGACTGGAGTGATTTGGTTCCAGCCTAAGGCCTCCGGTCTTGATTTTATTCCACAATCCTCCCTTTTGTACTTCCAGTACAACATGGGGAAGATTCCAAAGATTATGACAAACCACTTTATTACAGAAATTTGGTTGTACTGTGGGTAGTTATCGGTTACTTTTATAACTATTTACTAAAAGGCTATAAAGCATAGGGGCACACACTTAAGTATCAAATTTTTAGTCAATTTTACTAGTACAATTTCAGTTGTCTGTGTCTTAAGTTTCTCTCCTGTAAAGTGGGTCTAATTATGTGTCCCAAGAAGTTGTACTTTTTCACACTTTCCTACCTTTATTTAAAGAGAGGTTCAGGCACCCCTCCTGTCCGCACACTGGCCAGTGGGACACAGGTCCAGGAGGCCCTGGCTCCTTGGTGGTCCGATGCCTCAGTCCACTGGACATGCTACGGGTAGGTGAGGGAGGGGGCGTGTCATTTGGGACCCATATACCCATGTTCACAGGTATGGTTTTGTAGACAGACTAGGGTAATGTACAGGCTAATATTTTTACAAGACTACTAACCCAGCAACTTATTTAAATATACAGGCTATGCTGAGGTAAACACAGTAAGCCTGCCAGTCAAGGCGTGACCGCACGCTCTGATCTCCATGAAGGGTTAGGGTTTTTCCACCGTGATGGAAATGTCAATGTTCATTAGTTGTTGGATTTGCCTGTTATATTCCTCTTTTATTTGTAGCAGCTCAGGATACAACAGGTAATTTTTTTTTCCTGTTTTGACGTCCAATTTAGGTTAAGGGCTTTGGGTAAACTGGTTTAAACATGTCTTTAAACAACATTGTTTTTTTTACAACCATTTATATATTAATAATTACAATTTAAAATCACCATTGATTCTTATTTAATACAACAATTTAACTACCTAAAACACAGTTACAATTACAACTATACAATTATACTTACAAAGCTAGCTTACACTATAGGGTTATACTTATACTATTATACTTACACTGCACCAGTGAAGTTCGCCAGCAGCAAAGCAGCCTTCTTATTCTGCTGGTACAATTCCCAGGTTTTACATTTGAGTGGAACACACTGTCACACTCAGGTTGTACAGTCACACACTCTACATTCAGGTTTGAGCGGCAAACTGGGGAGAGACGGCAGGTGGATCAGGCCCACATTTACTTCCTGTTTGTGACCACCTTTTATATTTTTTTTTCACACAGCAATATGCCCGCTTAGCCAATTATGAAGTGTCTAAGAGCGATGGGGTGATCGGGGCTGGACCCCGACACGATATTATCTTCCTTGATCGCCCAGTTATTTACCAGACAGAATTTTGGCCCCCTGCTTGGGCAGTCATACTTTTTTTGTGGATAAACTCCAGTTGCTGTTTGCTGTTGACAAAGGATCACTTATTGCAATACATGTCTGAATACTATTTAAATGAAGTTTACTGAGTTTTGAGTAACAGGTTTACCGAAACCTACAGGCCACATACTGATCTTCAGTACTTGACACCTTCTCCCGGTGCTTATCACAGAGATTTCTGACAAGACAAGGCTGGATGTTGTTACAAAGCAGTTAACATTTTACATCCAGGCCCAATGAGTTTATATTTTTATTAATTTAAAATGGAGTTGGGTCACTTTAATTATAAAATGAAACAATGTTACAACTTGACCCAAGGACATTTTATCGCTTAATACCATAACTAATTTTAAAAAACTACTAATATATGAAAACTTATGATGTAAATTACTAAATTTATAAAGATATTCTTTAAAGAAACTTCTAAAAATGTATATTTTACTGGATTAGAAATAATAAAGCAAAATCCTACAAACAAAACATTTACTAAGGATACTAGCCATAAAAATAGTTATTTAAAACTGTAATTGGTCCCATTCTGAATTATACTGGACTACTTGGCTACAAGGATGCCAAGAAAAAATTACAAAATATGATGTTCACACTGATAAACATAAAAAATGCATACAAAAATTAATAGAGATACAATACCCCCCCAACCAGTGTTCTTTCAAAGGCACCAATGTTTGGAATCCATGACCATAGCCAAGACAAAAGTTCTGAGTCCTTATTTTGGTGCATGTTTTCTTCCAGTTGTTGGAGTTTTTGTAACTGAGTTTCAATACGGTGTGAATTATCAGTGAGATTAAAACAGCAAAGTCCTTCAGAGTCCTTACATTCATGGCCCACATGCAACAGCAAATAGTCCAAGGCCAATTGGTTTTGCAAAACTGCCTTCTGCAGCTGAACCTGTTCTTCATTTAACTCCTGGATCAGCGTGGAGGTTAACAGTCTTCCCTAAAATACATGAAACTTTCGAAAAATTAAGCTATGGGGGTTAGGTTTAGGAAAAGCATAAAGTGAAATAAGCACCCAAAAGTACAGACCTCCCCCTTGCCATTTGCAGGGACATAAAATAAAACATAGTTACCACAAAACATAAAAAAGGTCTTTTAGAAGGAACATGGGGAATGAAATATAAGAGCCATTAATAACACTGGTGCAATTAAGTTCAGGTAAAAAGAAAACTTGGGGTTTTAAACAATTTACCCAATTTTAACATTTAGTTGCTTACAAGGGCATGCTTTTATTTAGCCCCAAAACATATTAATAAAGACTAACATATTTAAAATTACAACATTTAGGTACTTGGATAAAATTCATTTGCAAGTTCACAAAGGGAACTTAAGAGAGGCTTTGACATGTAGCCTACTTCATCTTAATGGGCTGACCAAAAATTGCAGAGGCACTTTGTAACAAACAATTCCTGTTGCAACGAGGAAGTGTTAGGTTGGGTGTCTCTTTGGTCAGAATCTTGTAGTGATGTTAATATTGTTTTTCCTCTGGGTTTTGGCATATTAAGATAAATGCCATTTAGGTTACAATAGATAACACAGCCTAATTCAAGGGTTTACAAATTATGGACACATGGTACATTTTTACAAGTCTTACACTAACAAATAAACTACAAGACTTAATAATGGCACACCTATTAGCAAAATTATGTTTAACTAAAACAGGCTCTCTCTTTTGTAGGGCTGACTATGGAGGTAACAATGTTATTTAATTTAACAAAAATAAGGGTTTAGTTAGTTTACTAGTGGCACATGCTTCACCACTGGTTGCTCTGTTACCTCTACCCTCCTGCTGTGAGGAGGCTGTAGGCCCCTTTTAAAGAATCTTTTTTTTGTTGTTGTTGAGTCCTAACAAACTTATTTCGCATGTGGCTCCAATTCAGAGCTGTTTTAGGCATGCCCAGCTCAGGTTTAGTTGGCCACATCCAAGAGGAATTCTCCTTGCTAATAGCTATGGGTGGATCTCCCCCCCCCTTTGTCAGCCAGGTAATTTGCATTTACTACCATTACACACATTAGCTAGCTTACTAGTGTTCCAATTTTAACTGTTAACCATTTTAAGTCTGGATTTGGTGTTCAAGAGATATTAACCATTTTTACTAGCATTTTATAAAAAGGGTTCTGCATTGCCGATGTTTGACTTCCCATAGTATTTGATGTACTTGAGTTCTTTAAGAGACTACAAGATATATTTAAAGTATTGGAGGTAAAAGTTTGCCTATTACCCCCTGCATTCCGAAGAAATTAACATTACATTTGTTTTTCTTTGTAGCTCTAGGTGCCCCGTCCTTTCTCTGAAACTGAGACATTGTCCAATTACAGAGCTAACAACTTGGAGACATTTTAACATTATTGTCTTCCCCTTTACTGACTCCGCCCAGCCACACAGGGCTGTTTTCAGCTTTCTAATAATTTTTTTTTCATTTGGAACCTTCTCCAAAATATCCAAACTGGATTTTTCTAAGACCAAGTCAGTGAATCCATCCACATTGAAAAAACTTTGGCAGTTAGAAACTGAACCACTTTTCCCAACACATAAACTGTTGCTTGCTACAGGCAGTGACTTATCCTGAGCTAACTTAATTAATTCACTATCACATCCCTCCCTTGTAGAAAACAGCTTGCAAATGCTATCAGGAGGTTTTATTCCTTCAGGAGCATTTTTAGGCAACAATCTCATTTTCACAGAAAAACCCTTTCCCTCTCCAACTAGAGGCTGCTCTAAAGAAACATTTTTCTGAGCTCTACCAGACTCTTTCTGGGTTTTAGTTACATCCAGAACCATTTCTGGCACAATTGACACCTCCTCCACCAGCATAAGCTGAGAGGTACTTTCTGCCTGTTCCACAGACAGAACACTGGAGACCAATTCTCCTCCAGCAGAAAAACTGCTATTCTTAACACTCAGTTTGAAATTTCCTCCTTGTGTTTCAGCCCACATGGCTGTTTCCAGACAATTAGAGACTGGGGTAGCTTCCTCCATGGGCAAGCCATTACCCCCCAACAGACCATACACAATAATGTTAGTGACAAAACAAACAAACACAAAACACAATTTTTTTGTTGCAACAGTAGATCCATGGTTTTGATTTTTTTTTCTGTTTCACTGTTCCACTGGTACCAGTTTTTTTATTTTTGCAGTTCTGAAAGATAAAAAAGAACACTTTTTTTACCCCCTTTTGGGGTGGTAGATTATTGCTTAGAATACCCTTTTCTTTTACATGTTTCCTTTCTGATTGTGGGCAAAAATAAACAAATTACCCTTATATTTTCCTCTGTTTTTGTTCTATAGGCAGGCCAGGTTTGTTATGGCTCCTACCTTTTAAGGTTTTAGGGTAAATTTTTTTTTTTTTTTTTTTGCACTGTGGTGTACCTCAGTTTCCCTTTTGCTTGTTTTTTTTTTTTTCATTTGCATTACTTTAGGACACTTAACACATTGTTGTTTAATCTTTTTTCAGTCTTTTAACTTAACTAATTTTTCTTTTCATAATTTGCTGTCATAAACACATTATGATTTTTGCTTGCTCTTCAATGATTCCATTCATCCTATAACCACCTTATTAGGGAGTTAACACATTTTACACATTCACTTTCTGTTCCAAATTTTTCAGTTAAACATTTGTTCCCCAAATACAAAAATTAATATCCCTTGTGGGTTTTCATTGGTACCTGGTAAAACACGTTCTTTAAATCTAAGGTACACATGAACTTTAAATCTTTATTTCTGAAAATGTGTTCTATCTTAGGTTTAACACTTTGAGAGACACATTGAACTGTTTTTATTTTCTCATTATCTCTTTGATGTTCAGTTACCATTCTCCACTCTTTAGAGTTTTTTCTTAACCTGGTTTTAGTATGCCCCAGGCTGGAGATAAGAATTGGGAGTTGCTTGCAGGAGAAATTTTTCCCTCTTCCTGCAGTTTTAAAAGCAGCTGTCTTATAGCTTCTTGTTCCTCAGGTTTTGTGAGGATTTTCTTCATTGGCCAATCAAAGAATGTATTTCATTGTGACCGGGATACTTTGGATCCCCTAGACTCTAGAGTTTTTCTTAAGTGCACTATCTTATCCAAATCAAATGTTCCTACCTCTGGGAACTGTCTGGCTGGGTTACTCTGAGGATGAGAGTGCCTTTCCGCCAGAGACTTGCAAGTTCTGGGAGAGTATTGCATACTAGATAATATGCTGGGGTTCCCTTCTGGGGACCAGACACAGGCTTAGACTGTCCAGTTCCCATTTTCACCTATGCACACACACACAGGAATGGCTTATTGAGGACTCTGTACCGCTTCACTCAGCCCGCAGTGCTGCCGAGGTGAGTGAACCCGATAACAGAATGCTTATTTAGCGGGAGGGGGAAGGGAAGGAGACAAGACACAAAAGGGGTCCTCCAAAGTCACAGGAGTCCTAACCCTAGGCCCGTCTTACGACCGAGACTAAGGCGTCCTTGGACAACGGATCTATGGAGGCTCATGAAACAGAGAAGGGGAAAAGGGTGTGCCTTGTGACAAATCAAACACTCTGCCTGTCCGTTGGGTCACTAGGTTTAGGCAAGCCCTGGCCCAAGGGGCCGCTGGAACTTGCCCTAGTCCAAGACCTGGTCAACGGCTCATTTGTTCAGACACAATCATTCGGGACTCACACATTCACCCTAGTACCCTTTGACCTGCCGAGGTGAGGACCTGATCCTCAGCCCGCAATACAAACCCCCAGACTCTCCCTGCGCGCTTTACTAAGACAGACAACAGACAGATTAAAGCTCACCTCGATCCTCAACAAGTTCGGATCTCGCTTGGCTGATATCGAACAGGAAACCTACAGGCAGCCCTCCTCTGACCCCGAATAGAGATTTAAAAGGTCTCTTACCTTATGGGTGGCACCTGGGGTCAGTGGGGAGCGGTCCGCGGTCCGTCCTGGACGATAACAGCGCTTGGAGATCCGAGTCACGGCACCAAACTGTGGTGGAAGGAATCACGCAGCCACTCCACTTCAGGTGAAGATCGAACAGAGCTTTAATTTTACAAACACACATACAGACAGACCATAGCTATGGGGAGCCCAGGCAGCCACCTTAGTGCTGGTCACTGGACTCCCTTGTTTCAGGTTACAGTGGGTTTATATAGATTTATCAAAAGGTTCATATTACATACATGATCGTATAGTGGATTTTCTAGTACTTAACAAGTCGTTTACTACATATTGGGCACTTATACCTCCCGCTGGGATTCTCCCGGTGTCAATAAGTCAGGGTGATTCTCCTGGTGCCAGCCAGTCGTGAGGCACCTACATTCTTTGGTAGCCTGCAGGGATGTCTGACAGGTTGGGCTGGGGTGGCTGCAAGGTGAGTTAATGTCTTATAACATAACTCACCAGACTGGAGTGATTTGGTTCCAGCCTAAGGACTCCGGTCTTGACTTTATTCCACAGTCAGTGGGAGAGCTGTCTCCCATCGGCATAATCCAGCTACACGAGTGCTCTTCCAGTGACACAGTTGTATTTGTACAACTGTGCTGCTGAAAGCTTAGAAGTGTAGACATGGCCTTAGACACGTTATATGTTTTCAAGTCAGCAGGGCCTAATGAAATACATCCTAGAATACTTAAGGAACTAGCTGAAGAGAGGTCTGAGCCAAAAGCAATTATCTTTGAGAACTCTTGTAGGACAGATAGATCTCCAAGGACTGGTGAAGGGCAAATAGAGTTTTTATATATATATAAAGGGGAATAAGGCCAACCCAGGGAATTATAGACAAGTCAGCTTAATTTTGGTACCTGGAAAGATAATGGAACAAATAATGAAACAATCAATTTGTAAGCACCTAGAAGAAAATAAGGTAATAAGTAACAGTCAACATGGATTTTCAAGAACAAAACATGTCAAACCAACATAATATCCTTCTTTGACAAGGTAACAAACCTTGTGGATGGGGGAAACAGTAAATGTCATATCTTGACCTTAGTAAGGCTTTTGATGCTGTCTCATGTTATCTACTCATAAACAAACTAGAGAAATATAGACTAGATTAACTTCTTGTACGGTAAGTATATAACGAGCTGGAAAACTGAACTCAGAGAGTAATTATCAATGGTTCACAACTGAGCTGGAAGGGTATATTGAGTGGGATCCCACTGGGGTCTGATTCTATTCAATATTTTCATGAACAATTTGGATAATGGCATAGAGAGTACACTTATAAAGCATGTGGGTGATACCAAACTAGGAGGGATTGCGCGTGCTTTGGAGGAGAGGATTAAAATGTAAAATGATCTTGACAAACTTGAGATATGGTCTAAATTAAATAGAATAAAATTTAATAAGGACAAATGCAAAGTGCTACCCTTAGGAAGGAATAATCAGTTGCACAAATACAAAAAGGAAAATGATTGCTTAGGATGAAATACTGCAGAAAAGGATCTGGGGATTTCAATGGATCACAAACTAAAAATGGGTCAACGATGTAGTCCTGCTGTAAGAAAGCAAACACCATTCTAGGATGTATTAGCAGGAGTGTTGTAATTAAGACACAAGAAGAAATTTTTCTACTCTACTCAGCACTGATAAGGCGTCAACTGGAGTATGGTGTCCAGTTCTGGGTACCACATATTAGGAAAGATGTGGACAAATTGGAGAAAGTCCAGAAAAGAGCAACAAAAATTATCAAAGATCTAGAAAACATGACCTAGGAGGGAAGATTGAAACAATTGGGATTGTGCAGTCTGAAGAAGAGAAGATGGGGGGGGGTGAAGGAGGGAGGGCCAGATAAGCATCTTAAAGTACATAAAGATTGTTGTAAAGAAGTGCGTGATAAATTGTTCTTCTTAACCACTAAGGACAGGACAAGAAATAATGGGCATAAACTGCAACAAGGGAGATTTAGGTTAGACATTAGAAAAACTTCCTAACTGTAAACATATTTAAGCACTGGAGTAAATTACCTAGGGAGGCTGGAGAATCTTCATCATTGGAAGTTTATAAGAAAAGGTTAGGAAAACACCTGTCAGGAATGGTCTAGATAATACTTAGTCCTACCTCAGTGCAGGGGACTGAACTAGATGATGTATCAAGGTCCCTTCCAGTCCTACATTTCTATGATTAATGAAAATATTGAATAGTTTAGGATAAAGGACAGAGTCCTGTCGGACACTACTAGATACACCATCCCAGTCCAACAGAGACCCATTAATAATTTCTCTTTGAGTATACTTTTTCAACCAGTTGTGCACCCATTTTGAAGTAATTTCATCTAGGCCACATTTCCCTAGTCTGGTTATGAGAAGATCATGAGTGACTGTATCAAAGCCTTACTAAAATCAAGATATATCTTTTCTACTGCTTTCCCCATCCTCTAGACTAGTAACCCTATCAAAGAAGGAAATTAGGTTGCTTTCTTCTTGACAAATCCATGTTGGATATTACTTATAATCCTATTATCCTCTAGGTGCTTACAAACTGATTGTGTATTAATTTGTTCCAGTATCTTTCCAGGTATTGAAGTTAGGCTGACTGGTCTATATTTCCCCAGATTCTCTTTGTTCACCTTTTTAAATATTGGTACTGTATTTGCTCTTCTGCAGTTGTCTTGGCCTCACACATCCTCCTTAATTTCTTAAAGATAATTGCTAATGGTTCTGAGATTTCTGTAGCTAGTTCCTTAGGTATCCTAGGATGAATTTCATCAGGGCCTGCTGACTTGAAAACATCAAAATATTTAACCTGTTCTTTCCCTATTTTGACTTGTTTTCCTTCCCCCTTGTTGTTAATATTAATTGTGTTGAATATCTTTTTAGTGAAGATTAAAATAAAATATGCATTAAACAATTCATAAGAGTTATAAGCTCTCCTTCTTATTAAGTAAAGGACATACACTTTCCTTCAACTTTCTCTTCTAATGTTTTCATAGAACCTCTTTTTGACTTTTATTTCCCTTGCTAGGAGTAACTCATACCTTTTTTATTTTGTCCTACCTGTTTGTGCTCTTGTTTTGTACTCCTCCTTAGCAGTCTATCCAGGTTACCACTTTTTGTAGGATTCCTTTTTGATTTTCAGGTCATTAAAGAGCTCCTGCTGGAGCCATTTACGCCTCTTACTAGTCTTCCTGTCTTTTCTTTGCATCAGAATAGTTTGCCATTATGACATAATATTGCTTCTATGAGAAACTGTCAGCTGTCCTGAACCCCTTTCTTCCTTAAATTTTCTTCCGCTGGGATCTCACGTCCCTGTTCTCTGAGTTTGGTAAAGTCTGCTTTCTTTTGAAGTCCACTGTCCTGATTCTGCTGCTCTC
Source organism: Mesoclemmys tuberculata (assembly GCA_007922155.1). NCBI lineage: Eukaryota > Metazoa > Chordata > Testudines > Chelidae > Mesoclemmys > Mesoclemmys tuberculata. The sequence goes on along the minus strand of ML675604.1, from coordinate 59,352,900 downwards.
ACTCCTTTTTCTTTAGAATTATGAGATCTATCATTTCATGATCATTTTCATCCAAATTGCCTTCCATCTTCAGATTCACTACCAATTCCTCCCTTTTGGGTCAGAATCAAGTCTAAAATGAGACTAGGAATAATGAAGCTGTGTGAAAATATACAATAACCAGGTAATATTACTCTAGTTATTCATTTTATAGTTATTTGCATGAAAACAACTATTTCACGTTGAGCCATCAAGATAAAGGTAGCATTTTACTAATTATAGTGCTTTTCTTCTTCATGGACAGATTCAAGAAGGTCGAATAACCTCTTATGAAAATAATGTCCAAAGAAGGCAGCCAATACTCATTAAATGTAGTTCTGCTTGGCTGCATTACACTTTTAATAGGAAACCAAGAAAAACTCTGTGAAAGATACTGTCTGTTGCTTCATAGCAATATGCCAGTGATTTCCCAGCAGTTAAAGGAAGCCAATGAAAAGGATGTAGCTAATATAACCGGTGCTTTATTTTTTATGTGTAAAGAGAACTAACTGCATAATATCCTCATGAACTGGTTAGAGTAGTGCTTTGATAATAAACATGCAGTTCATATGGGCATGCAAACAGGGAACCAAGTATGACAGCATAGAGCATAAACATTCATAACTCCTTATTTAGACAGCAACTGGATCAAAGGCAGTTACACTAATGACTGAAGCACCTTCAAATGAAGATGGAATTTTTTAACTGATGGAAATTAGTACACATATTGAAGGTAACATAGTGCCAAAAATGCTGAAGTAATAATAGCATATTTGAACAATACACATAAAAAGACTATATAATTATGCAAATATTCAGTATTTGCAGTGTTTCATATCCAACATTTGGCTTCTGGTCTACGGAGGTACATATTTTGCCTGCATATTAAAAATTCACCCAAAAAACAAAACATAAGAAAATTCACTACAACTCGGCAGAAAGTATAGTTTTGCAATTTAGGTCTCATAAAAAGTTGTTTGTTTTTTTTTGCTTCACCTTTACCTCAGAATATTTAGGCTGAATTAATATTAGGCCTTCAGAAGAATAGATCATCCTTATCTTAGTTACACCATAGGGCCTGAGTTTCTTTATAACATTGGGTAGCAGTTATTCCTGGATGTGATAGCTGAAAGATGCTATTCTAAATTTGGTTTTGTAGTGAGAACATTATAGAGGAGTTAGTCACAGAAAATAACTTTGGATAGAGTAATCATGACTTGCTTCGTTTTAAATTATATGGAAGGATTAGCAGAAAAACAGGTTGGTAACTAAGGCTTTTGATTGCAGAAGGACAGATGCTGAGAACTTAAGGGAGCTAGTTAGTGAAGTCAACTGGACTGAATTGCTCAGGGACTTAAATGTGAAGGAGGCTTTTGATTAGGTCAAAGATGCAAAAACTGCCTGGAATTTGCATTGCAAGCAAGGGGAAAAAACATTTAGGGAATGGGCCCATTCCTACCTGGATGAGTGATCACCTCAGTAAGGATATTAGGAGCAAGCGGAGAGCCTAAACTGAATGGAAGAAGGGACTGATCAGCAAAGAAAGTACTTGGAGGTCAGAAAGTGTATGGATAAACTGAGAATTGCCAAAAATCAAGGTGAGTTAGACCTAGCAAAGAAAAAAAAATTAAAATGAATTTTAGCCATATAAATAAAAAGAGAATATGAAGAAAAGTGCTTGCTATGCAGCAAGGATGGGGTAGAGATTCAGGATAATCTACATGTATCACAAAAGCTAAATTAGCATTTTGCTTCAATTTTCAATAAGGATGATAACATAGATCATAGGAACAAAAGTAGGCAAGCTAATGGGAATGAATGTGTAGAAATGGAAATTACTACATTCAAAATGGAAGCAAAACTCAAAGCGTTTAATGTGCTCAAATCAGGGACCAGATAATCTCCATTCCAGAACACTGAAGGAACATGAAATTGCAAGACCAATAGCAACATATTTTAATACATCTATCAAATCAGAGATGATACTGTATAACTTGAAAATAACAAACATAGTACCTGTATTTAAGACAGGGGAAAAGTAATTACGTACTCATTAGACTGACCTCAATAGTATGCAAGATTCTAGAATAAATTTTGATAGAAAAAATAATAAAAGATATGGAGATAAATGAAACACAAAAAATGGGATAAAATGCACTCTGTGTTTACCAAAAGTGTATTTTTCTTTGATAAGATAACAGAGTATATATCCAAGGGAAACGTGTAGATATACCACAACTGGACTTTAGTAAAACGTTTGATCTAGAATTCCATGGGAAATGATTAGTTGAAGATGGGAAAAGAACTGGTTAAAGGTAGGGGGACAATAGGTTGTTCTGAAAGAACTGTTAGGCTGGAGAAAGGTTACCATGGAGTTCCTCAGGGATCAGTTTTCGGATTTATCTTCTTTAATATTTTAACTAATGACATTGGCACCAAAAATTGAGTGTGCTAAAGAAATTTGTTGATAATGCAAAGTCGAGAGGCAGCCTCCATACACAGAAGAATCAGAATATTATAGAGGAAGAATAAGATTACCTTTAAGGCTGGATTAATCGAAATGGAACAAAATTTAACACAAAGTGTAATTTAGCATAAAGTGCAAAGTCATACAGTTAGGGAACCACTAATGAGAATTTCTGTTGAGATATGGGCTCATTGGTTTGAAACCACAGAGGAAGAGAAACACCTGTGCGTCTTAGTAGATCACAAGACGACTTTGAGCCACCAATGTAATACAATGCTGAAAAAGGCAAATGAGATTGCTGGATGTATCAAGAGAGAAATTTCCTGTACAGGGAGGGGAGCATTCAAGCCATTGACCAGAGCAATGGTAAGACCTCACAGAATCACAGAAATGTAGGGCTGAAAGGTACCTGGAGAGACATGTATTCCAGCCAGCATTGAGGCAGCACCAAGTATACCTAGACCATCCCTGACACGTTTGTCTATCCTGTCCTTAAAAACCTGCAATGACAGGGATGCCACAATCTCCCCTGGTAACCTATTCCAGTGCTTAGCTATATTTATAGTTAGAAAGTTTTCTTCGTATTATCTAACCTAAAATTCAAGGGGATCCAACAAGTTGGTTGGGTTGTGCATACAGAGAAATGAGCAGTGAAAAGAGGTAGTGAAATATCTGGAATATGTCCTGGCTCTCACCAAAGTGTAGAGAGTCCAAATCTATTAAAGACAATTTTTCCACCATGGACTAGAAATTCTTAAGCCTTTAAAGGGCTTGATAGAAGAGGATCAGGAATTCATAGTGCACTTCTCTACTTTGGCAGCACCCCTAACCAATTATATTAAACATTCAGTGGGACTTTACAGGAAAAAAATATTTCCAGAATGCACTAGGTACATAGCAATAAAGAAGCAGTATCTAGTTCATTGCTAGAAAGCTTAAAATATGGTGCATTTGGAAGACATTCATTTTGGAAACAAACCACATTGGCCTGCAATGATTGCTTAATCATTTGAAAGATAAAATCTGGAGGATTACTAACCAGTATCTCACCTCATTGACTGATCTGGCATAAAATGGGATGGAAGAAATCTCTGGCTGATTACCTGTCTCAGGCTCCAGTTTTCATGCTGATTTTGAGTGTAATAAACACTTTTGTGAAAAATCTCTCTCAACTCTATCTTCAGAGATGTATCTGGAAATATACAAGGAGCAGATGATCAATACAATAATAAATTCTTTGTTCAGCCTTCACTGGAAGAAGCTTGAAATCAAACTCAGATTTGACAAACTACATAAATAGTTTCCATGGTGAAAGTTCCAGAGTAGTCATTGTGTTAGTCTGTATACAGCTGCAGCCCACGAAAGCTTATGCCCGCAGAAATTCGTTAGTCTTTAAGGTGCTACAGGACACTCGTTGTTTTTACATAAATAGTTGTACACTGACTCTACTAAATTAAATAAAATTGCCCTTGGCATCATCCATCCAAACATTTGGTAGTACTTATATTTTGTTTTTCCTTCATATCAGCATGCAACTGTCTCCACTTGAAACCTGTGGAGCTAGAGATCTGCAGGATAAGAAACTGCTCCTATCGCCCTCAGAGACCAATCATCAAGTTTGGATAGTGACCTTAGTTTGTGATGTCCCTAATGGAATTGGAATACATTTAAAAACCAGCTCTTTTTGACAACCGTTTATTAGCAGTCAGCAATTAAATGTATTAAGAGCCCTTGTTGTGCACACTCTTTCAGCTTCAGAATGCTAAAAGATGTATATGTTATAATTACAATTATCCTTTCTCTTCATTGTCCTGCTGAGGAATGCAACTGTAATTCTGGCAGCCAAACTGCATAGTTGGCTTGCTTTCCTTGGACTGCAGATGTCTAATTGCAGGCAACCATTTCATTTCAAATGGCTCATTAAAGTAGAAGCCATTTAGCATTGGTAACATGGATCTGCATCCATGATTATGCTTTTAATTAGAAAAGTGCAAGTTTTTTTCTTTGTACTCAGTTTGTAAAATCTCTTGTAAGTAATATGTGTTGGAAGAGCTCAAATGGCTGAGTTAATTTTTTCACAGTGCCACTAGGATTTGTGACATTCATCTGAAAACTTGGTAACCTAGAATTAACCACAATCGTATATTCTGTTACATTCCACAAATTGTGGAATATTTATCTAGTTTATACAGTTTTGAATTTTTCTCTATTTAACTAGTTTACATTTTATATGGGTTCCTATACTGCCATCATCAACACAGTATCTGAGTGCCTTCCTGTTATGCATTAAGTGGTGTGACTAATGCTTCCCTGTGGTCTCAGAGGTGGGGAGACATTGTCTCGGCCAGCAGGGCACAGAAAATCCTAGGCCCTTTTATAGATTGAATGCCCCTCTCATGGGCTTGAGGAAGGAGCTCTGTGGGCAATGGGTTGGACAGAAGGGTGCAGCGTATGTTTATTGGCTCCTGCACAAACAAAGGTGTCCCTCTTCCTGCCCAGGGTACCATTATATCCTGGGGAGAAACCTATCCTACTCCTGTCCCTTTGAATGAGAGTAGGACAGAGTCTGGAGGTCTTTCTGTGAGTTCATGCTAGTCACCTTTTCTCATCATTGTCAGATTAATAACCCTTAGTTAGCCAACAATTAAATTAGTCTTGTTGGGCGCTCTCTTTTAGCCACAGACCACAGAGATTTATGTGTTATAATTACAATTATCCATTCTCCTCATTGTCCTAAAGAACTCAGGAAATGGGCCCAGGGGTCCTAATATCTGGTACAGTGAGGAGTAGACAATCCCCTCTTCTGCACCCCTTAACCCTCTTATGAGGGGAAGTTCATGGGGTCCCAGCAATGGTTCTGGGACTAGCGAATGAGGTAGAGTGCTGATGGCTTGGGGTGCAGATTACAAAGGAAGGATAATTGCACTGGAAAAATTATTATAGGGTAGTTCCCAAATGTGTTACTTAGAAAAGGTACAGCTTACTTAAACCACATTCCTGAAGTCTTGCCTATCTTCTTAAGAGTCTTGGATAATATCTATTGGTGTGATTCATTCTTTCTCTCACGAAGCATGAAGCATAATGCTTGTTTTGGTAGGGTGTTGTTTGTATATATTTATTTTAATGTATGTGCTGTTATGTGTTTGTTAGAGAAGGCAAAGTCAAAGAACTGTGCCTTGTTCTTGAAGCGGATGTTGGTAAGGCTTGTAATGGTCATTTGTTCTGGTGGAAGTTCATTTCCTAATCTCAGACCAGCCTCCAGAGAAAGCTGTATTCTGCACAGACAGTCTTTGCTACTGGCATAGAAAATTCCATTGTACCATTAGTTATGCCACTTCTCTGGTGTGTGTGTGTGCATGCATGCGTGTGTGTGGGGGCGGGCTGTTCCTCAATCCACTCAGACTCAGATTCCAAGGCCAGAAGGGACCATTGTGAGCATCTAATCTGACTCCTCCATAATTTCCCCCAAATAATCCCTAGAGTCTCTCTCTCAAGAAAAAATTACAATTTTTTATTTAAAATTTTCCAGTGATGAGGAATCCACTACAACCGTTGGCAAAGTGGGACATATTTAGTCAGAATGATGGAAGAAGAAGATCCTTGCCACGGTATTTATTCTGTGTGAATGTATGGGAGGAGTACAGAGAGTACTAAGCAGATAGAATAATTTCCTCTCCATTCAAACTGTTAGGAGCAAGGGTCTGGGGGATGAGATAAAGGAGAAACAGCCAAGTTCTTTTCTTGTAGCAAAGAAGAGTGGAAGAGAAGAGGAGAGGTTGTGTCTAATGGAGTCCCAGAGAGTCACAAAATTATATTAATAGTAATACATTCTTGAACATGTTTTCCATCCATAGCTCTTAAAACATTTTATAAAGGAAATGCAGTATATTTCGGCTTATTTTACAGATGAAGAAACTGAGCCACAGAGATTTGATGTTATTTGCCCAACTTCACTTAGCTTTGTGGCAGAGCCAGGATTTATAATCTGTGTCTCCTTGCTCTCCCAGTCCTTGTACCAGACTCTGGTGTAGTATTGCAGCGGCAGATACAGACCTAGCAATGCAGTGTTGTTATTACTACCTGTGATGGGAAATTTGGCTTCTTTTTGTAATCTTTCTCTCACGCATAAACACTTTTCATCAGTTACTATGTTTTCAAAATGTATTCCACTGAGCTACTGAACTGGTTGAAAATGAGAAAAATGTCATGGAAAAAAATGCACAGAAAATGTTTTCTGCTCTGTGGATGTTGTTGACATTTTTATGTCAATGTTCAAAGTTTCTCAGGCAGCTTTAGTTGACTTGTTGCTAAGTCTTTGTCTACACATGGACTGTAAACACTCTTATTCTGGAATAGAAGTAGTTTGTTAATGCTTAGTTTAATCCACAAAATAGATTATTCTAGAATAAGTGTTCACACATGGAGTTATTCCAGAACAGCCACTGTGTTTTAAATTGATACCCTTCTTTAATCCAAAATAACTGTCAAGACAATCCATTAGTGTCTATTGGGACTCCATTCTGGTGTGTATGTGTCCCCAACTGACAGAATTCTGAAATTTTTAGATGCCCACATCTGGGAAAGAGTCATGACATCTTTTGGAGATCCCCCCTCATGAGCACCAATCTCTGAAGACACTTTGGTGGTTCAATTTTATTTAAGAGATGCATTTTTTTAGATAAAAAAACAGTTTAAGCAAAACATGCCATTTCAAAAGATCCCTTATGCTGTTTATAGGCAAGAAAAATAGCAGAGCCTGCATATTTTAAAAACAAATTACTCAGACCTTTAGCAGTAGTGATTATATATTCTCTCAGTTTGGCTTTCCTCTTGAAAACTACTTTCATTTAATATTTTTTGCCTAATGTTAATCCTTTAAGAAAAAGAGCAATGCACAACTGTCAGTTTTACTGAGTTGGATTTGTTTGAGAAGGATAACAGTTCCCAGAGGAATTTTAGCATGTGGAAGAGTACTTTACAATCTTGCTTTGTGGCTCAGAGAGCTTTCCTGTCTTGGCCTTGCTAGTGGTGTTTTGTTCCCTGAGGACTGACTGCTAGACGTGCTGTATCTGTTTTCTGAAATACACCAGAGCTGCTTGCTGGTCCCCCCACCCCACTTTTATTTCAGAAATAACCTACTGTTCTTAGTTGTTTCTGTTGTTGTGCTAGTATTATGTACTACTCAGGGTATTGTAGCTGAAATAGTGGCTTTCTCAACATTTTTATTTATTTAGTTGAGTAGATACATTTTAATTGGGGAGAATCCAACTGTGGTGACCTACCAGTACTGAAAGTCAATTGTTTTTATAGGTTTTAACAGTGTAAAATGATTTAAAGTGCTATTTTTTAAATAAAATTTAATTGGCTGCTCTTGTTAAGAGTTTAACTGGAGAAATGTAGACAATAATGGGTCGATTCACCACACAAGTCCCAGGATTGGAATTTGTTCCTTCTCGGGGTGGGAAGGGTGTTTGCTCTTGAGGAAGGCAAGCAGCAGTACTACCATTGCTTAAAGCCAGGGAATCTACTAAGGGGAGACATTTAAAAACTTTGTCTATGAATCTAGAGCATCTCCTCCCTTTGAGGCTGCCCAGATGTAATGCTGAATCACTGTATCTCCCAGTGACCTGCCCCAGTTTATGGTGGGTGTACCAACTCACTTCTAGGATTTTATTAGCCAGCTCTATGCCTCTGAAGTAGAGCAGGGATTAATAGAGCTTGTGCCCCTGCTCCTCACTGATTTTCTGCCACTGGGAAAGGGAGCCCGGCAATGTGCTGGTTCAGTATGTCTTACATTGAGTGTACAGAGTTAAGCAATTGAACGTTTATTCCATTTCTTAGGAAGGTGAAAATACGCATACAAATTTGTTTTCCTCTTAATTACATACAGTATGCCACCTACACCGGTGCATCTGGGTCTGAAGAGCTGTTTTTAACCATTTCCTCTCAAGTGTAATTGTACCATCTTCACTGATTTTTAGTTTTAGAATTTTTTGTGGGTAACCCAGATAGATAAAGAAATTATATTTTTTCTTCAGTTAATCCATTTGATAAAAAATGAAATTATGATACAATTTTGCAATTATTCAGATTTTTACCTGAGGGTTTTTAAATGGAGAAAAGTCAGATGATTGCTAGAATGATCTAAGAATTATAATTAACAACATACCTTTTGAAATTCCAAGGGCCACAATCTCAATGCGTAAATATCCCTAAATTGGGCAACTTTCAACACCTCACAAGCAGCCTTTGTACCTGCCTTGTGGAAATATTCTTCTTGACCGACCCACACACTTTGTCCCTATTTTGGATAGGAATGCAAATTATCTGCAAGGGGAGAATTGGGGTCTGTTGCATAACCCATGACTCCTAGGCTTCCCTAAGGTTCTTTTTAGAGAGACCAGAGCATCCTCTCCACAGGTTGTATAAAACAGGGGTGAACAATGTCTGCCCTACACTCCCAGGGCTGGAAGCAGGTTTTCTTTTATACAACATTGATTATTCACATAGTGTATCAAATATAAATGTTTTTAGCTAACTTTTCGGATATGTGTTTGGATAGAGTTAGTAACTTTACAGCTTCCTTATTGAAGAATTTATACAGTGTCTTGTTTCTTTTACTCTGTGTTCTGTGTCTTTCTCTCCAGTTTTTATTACAGTCTAGTTATTATGGTATAATTGCAAAATTGCACTATAGATACTGGTGCATTTTCTGTAGTATTTTATATATACCAACCATTTTCTGTGTGGGTATACATGATGTCTATCAGTCCAAGTTTTTTTAAATGTAATACATTATAATAATTTTCACAGGTGCGAAACAGTTCTCTGATCTCTGTATTCTGTCTGTCCTTCTGGGTTCTTATATCACACCTGTTTGTGTGGTATCCAAGTGTCTATTGATTTACATACTCTTTAATTGAAAACTGCTCAGCAAACACCGTTTTCAATTTACTGTTATACCTATCTACATTTTCAGAGCCAGAGGCTTATTTGCAACAATTGAGGACTTAAAAATAGAGCTGCATGTCATGGAGGTATACTGCAACAATGTGCATGAGTTTCAGCAAGGACTTACCATACATTTTGCACAGCCTACAGGCTAGAATGGTGCTTCTGAGTCTGTGTGCATTTGTGTCTGCACATGTAATTTTAAGAAAGGAAAAGAAGAATAATCGATGATTTCAAAATTAATTAAAATCAGGAAGACTTTTCCCTGTTGACAGGATATTTAGGATGAAAATCATTAAATGAGCTATTGTGGCAAATGCAGTATTGATTGCTTACCGAGAACAGCCCCTTGCAGACCGTGATGAAGATTGATAACTGCTTTTTAACAACTAGAGCCAAAGGCAACCATTCTCATCTGCAGTTTGGGTGCACATGCATAATCTCAGGAAAGGCTTCAAACCCAACCTCCTACTGACCAGTATAAACTATTTACCACCAAATGAAACATTTGTGCTGTTTCTCCTCTGTCCTTTATACAGCTGTATCTGCTGTAAGATGTGCATTCATTCTCTGTGCCTGCATTCAACACTGTGGTTTCTAGTTGTGGTTTATTTTTAGTTATTTTTAATATGGTGCACTGTTTTTATTTTTTTTTAGCCACAGAAGAGGTGAAATAGCTGCAGATATTAGCACAATTGATAGCAAAATGTGCACAGGTGGGAATCACATGCACTTTGAATTGCTTAAGGAAATAGATCCATGTCTTGAGCAGAGCTCTCAAGAAACTAATAATGATGCGACCTAAATTTAAGCTGGCACCAGGTTCTCAATTGTGATTACTGTCGTCTAATAGCACTTTTGATACACTGTGGATGGTAATGCAGCTTTTAAAATTTATTATTAAAATAATCAGTATATTCATAAAGAAAGAAGCCTATGAAGACAAATGCTATTTTCATTTCTACCATGGACTAAATTAAAAATGGACTTAAAAATGACAGAAGGGGGAACAATTGATATGTGTAATATTTATTATAAGCATCAAGCCAGTCTGTTGGGAGTAAATGACTTTGAATCATGTTAATTTATCTAAATATTTATTCAGGCAAACTTGCAAATTACACATCATCCTATTCAGCAGAGCACACAGTTGGCATAGGAAAACAAATAGGAGAAAGTAAAATAGAGGATGTTTTTGAAGTCTGTTTTAAAGAATGATAGGCAATAAATTATGGGTGAGACCTTGTGTGCTATGCTCTTACAGATGCAAAACAATATTCTCAGCCGAACGGGAATTGGGGACTAAATTGGATTTGACATCTTTATGCCCTCCTGCTAGTGAACTGCTCAGGAGCCAAAGCGGCCCCCAGAATAACTTAGGTAGCCCCCAGGGCTATCTATGTTGTGCCCCTATGTTCCACTATGCAATGCCCAGAAGAGCCGCAGGGCTACATGCTGCAGCCCAGTCCCTGACCCACCCCTTCCCCACCAGCAGGCCCCCTATGCCAGGGCTGGCAATGAAATCTTTGGAAGACAGACTGTACCTGTCTTTCTCAATTCCTACATTGGAAAAATGCTCCCCGGGCCCTTGGGGCTTTTAGAGCCTTTTTTATGCTGCCTAGGCCTTTTTACCTGCAAGGACGAGAATCTCATCCATACATCTCTCTAAATTCTGCAAATATTGTATACATTATGCAAATACTTGAGAACCCTGGAGGTTTCTTGCGAAGACTTTCCCCTTGCTGCCAGGATGTTTAGCAAGGGAAGGAATTTGAATTAAAAGTTTTTCAAGAGAAGACACCTGGGTTTATGTAATGGACAGTAGCATCTAAGAAGATGAAAAGAAGGCAATCTCTGCTTCCAGATTTGGACTCCTCAGAACCTCAGTCCTTCAGATAAAATATGGGAGAAAATAGCTTGTCCTATTAAAATGAGAAAATAACTGTTTTGCAAAGCTTAGCTGTATGCTAACTGCTTCCTTAAAGCATTTTATGGCTGTTCAGGAAAAGTTTTGCGAAACAATTGTGTCATTTCCTGCACACTGGGATTTCTTAAAGGATTTCTTTGTCCAGGACAGAAGCTAGTATAGTGGGCTAACACAAAGAGAAATCTTTCTTTACATGGGTGTATATCGTTCACTGAAGGTCTGCATAGAAAATAATTAAAACAGTAACCTGATATGTTATTAACCTGATTAAACTCTCTCCAGTTCATGATTCTTTGGAAAATGCCAGGCTCAGTAAGACTACAGCATCAGGCATGTTAAATAGGAACCTTTGTGACTTTAATTTGATTATACTGTACTTTTGCTTTAGTTAATTTCCTAACCTCATTTCCGAAAATGTGGTTAGGAAAAAATACATAGTTTTGCCCATGTAAAAGGAATTCTGGCAACATTTTCTTTGGAAAGCTCTAGTGCCCCATGCCTTGGAGCAGATACTTGAATTTGACAGGGAGGTGGCCTACCATAGATTATACACACAATAGGGTTGAATTAAGAACCTTAATTCTATCATTTTTTACCTTTTGATTGCTTAGCTTTGCAACCTAAATAATGTTCTTTTAAGGTGGCTTCAGTGAGTGTGTGTTTGTGTTTGTGTGTGTGTGTGCATGTTGGACAAAATATACACACATTGCATACATAGGTTGTGGATTCTTATGTGTGTGTCTTGCATGTGTCGCTCATAACATTTATTTCTTCACCACAACTGTCCTAAGTATTTGGCAAGTTGAAATATACTTCAGTAAAATATTAACATAGGACACACAACCAGGCCATGAAACATACAAGAAAACACATAGGCCTAAAACAATACCTTCTAACTCAGTTTCCCTCATCTCCTTAAGCAGTCCCCCAATGAGTGCCCCCAACCATTCTTTCAGGCAATCCTCTTCAGGAGAAGCCTGAAGGTCATCAAATCTAAGTGGGAAACAAATTGCTTAACCAAGGAATCCTTAATAAGACTGCTTTACCACTAGATTTACTGTGTTGGAGCTAGTATCTCGACCACCTCAAAGTACCTCAAGTATCACAGTAAAACAGGAGAAGAGACAGTCCCTCGTCCTGGACCACAAACCAATTGGATCTTCAGAGGTAAAAACCAACAGTATGAGTCTCACCTGGAATTAGTCAATAGCCTGAAACAAATCACAGACCACAGCTACAATAGTGCAGAAATATGACTGAACAAATGGGCCATTGCTTTCTGCCTAAGATGCAGGTCCCAAGTGATTTGAAGTTGTAGTCCCAGATTACTGCATTACTATAACCTAAATTTCAGGTGAAAGACACGTGGTGAGGTTAACATCCAAAAGGAAAATAATGGTTGCTCCATGATAATTCAGCAGAAGTTGGGAAACAGCAGGACCTGAGGTTACCAATGTGATAAAGAAGGGATGGACTCATCATGTTAGAAAGTGGCTGATATAACTTATACCATTTCCTCTGGTTGTTGCCTCCTCATCCTTCAAGCCTTGTCTTGGCACAGTTTCAGATATCTTCTCCATGCCCCCCATCTGTGTAAGACCCTGGATAAATCACTCCAATACACTATCAGGATCAGAAAAGATAGAAATATAATGCAGAGCTATGTTTTATCAGCATGCTGAAAACTCTATAGCCTATACTTTTTAACTAACAACTTTCCCTGAGGGCCCCATATAGTCTATGAAGTGGGATGATAGGATTGAAGCCTTTGAAACCCTTTGACAGTTCTTGAATAGGGAAATAATTGTCCTTTGGGACCTCTCAGTACTAAGGCTGCAGAATTACTTGGGGAGAGCCTCCTGTTGATCCCTACTGGGATCCACAGACACATTATTGGCTAAAAGAAAGCCTATAGAGCTAGAAGAATCAAAATGGATATCTGATCTTCAGTTATCAGTAGGAGAAGATCAACCAACATACCAATAGTGCATTTTCCATACTATATTCAGGTTTAAAACCAAACTGACTGAGTCAGATGACCTGAAGAATCCAAGAATTGTTGGTGTTTTGCCATAACCTTTAAAAAATGTCCAGCTTTTTTAGTAATAGTCTAAGTTGCATTTTAAACAGAAGTTGGCACTCAGTTCTTCAGAGAAACATTGGCTTTCATCAGCTGGGGGAACATGGTTCTAACTCACCAGTAATAGCCTGCACATCCCCAGGCTCCTCCAAAGCTCCAGTAGGTACCATGGGATGAAACACAAACCCAGAAGACCCTGTATTTGTCTGCATCACTTTTTCCTCAGCTTCCCAAAATAACTCATTTAACTTCCCAGGAGTAATCTTCATCCATGTCAGAGAAATCTTAGCCTTTATGCACAGTAGTGTGAAAATTCCATATGGTGAAAAACTTTCAACTTTCTCAGCAGATGCAGGTAACTTAGTTAAATCAAGTTGTTAAACATGTGAAACTCTTTTACTACTGCAGTTTAGCAGATGCTGTGATGGAGGCAGAGAAACCTTGCTTTACATCCTGCACAGACATTGTATAAGATCTAAACATTCCTTTATGCTGAAGTCAATCTGGTTTGAAATGAGACTTAAGCCACTGGCATCCTTGCCATCTTTCTTTCTATTTCATCTGTCACAGGTCATCTGGACAACACAGTGATATATGGGAATGAATCAAGGGATGCAGTATTTAAAAATCCTTGCCTTACTGGCAGATGAAAATAAATCAATATAATATCATACTGGACCATGGACTAAGTGGCTTGTTGGCATGACAATCTCAATATTTTTTCTTGGAGCTCTTCTAATGTCTAATGGAGTCTTTTAACTTCTGGAAGTGGACCATCAAACCTTCTGGCATATAGGAAAAATATGCCCCAGCCTTAAAAGAGAGGTTCTGCTTGGTTCATGTAAAGGGTATGGTTTTACCTAAGCTTATCTGCATTCAAATTCCAAAATAATATCCAGATGGTAGCCACCAATGAGTATTGCCAGAAACCATCTGGATAGAGTGGGGTTTTCATGGTGATTACAAATGCTGCTATAACATTCTGTAGATGGTGATGATATCTAAATGATACTTTCATGTCCCTTTTAAGACCTCATATGCATTTTGTCTATTCTACTAAGGATAATTACTAATATTGCAGACCACTGAGTAGCTTGAAAAAGTAGCCATCTAAAACATGTCAAACCAAACATAAATAACAAAAGCAGACAAACAAGCAAAACCACAAAACAAACCAAAAAGCAGCAATCTGTTTTATGACTATAGCCTTCTTTTCCCCTCAAAAGTTGATTGACGTTCCAAATATGGAGCTTCTACAGAAAGGGACTAGCAGAAATGTAGGTCTGAGAACCATGTTTTCATACCTTGCCATGAAGTATTTGAGAGAGTAGGAAGAAAAATCTCACATCACAGTCAGAGCTAGCCTCTAGGCCCCTAGACATAAGCAGACTGAGGCCTGGTCTACACTTACTGTGAAATTCAGTGGCAGTTGATGGGAGATACACAAACTACATAGAGTACCGTGCGTATTTCCTATCAACTTCCTAGATTCTGATGAGCACAGCATCCCCACTATGCTGTACCAACAGGAAATGCCCTCCCGTCAATGCAGCATTACTTTTTTTCTGGGGGTGGATTTATTAAGTTGATTTCCGGATCGATTGAGCAGGTCTCCACTTCCACTCAATCAATCCCAAAGAATCAATCTGATGGCAGCGAATTAGTGAAGACATACCCTACAGTAATTGCTTAGGGCCCCGAGCAGCTCAAAGGGATCCCCTATTCACTTTTTATTATGGGTTGAAGGGGGGAAGAGCAAAAATATTCCTGCTAGTACTGCCTTGTGGTGAGAATGCAAGAGCTTTGACTAGCAAAAAGGTCTAGGTCTTTGAGACAGGACTTCTTGATATTCCAGGTAGGTTTAGCTACAATGAAAGACTTTGTCTCCTACCCTCTCCTGAATTCTGGTAAAGGAATGAAAGGATTGGAAATTTATTCAGTCTTCAAATTTTATTTCTGTTTGGTAACTGTGATAATTAGCCAATATCATTTGGCTTTATGATATAAATATCCTTATATTGAAAACTGAGCTTAAAAAGTCAGCTGTATTTAAAGGGAGAGAGGAAAACATCAATAAAGGAGCATAGAGTGCATCTGAAGCTTATGTATTACTTTAAATAACAAAGCTATTGATAAACTAATGCTATGGGGGCATTTGAAGGTTCATATAGGTATCTGAAAAAAATAAGTTAATTTTAAGATTATGGTCAATTCTTGTTTCACCCAAACCCATCGTTGTTTTTAACCCACTAAGAATTATTCTGAGTTCAGTTGTTATAGCTATTAAACCTGTATTTCTTTGCATAATTACAAATGACTTCTAATTTGTTGCAGTTGGTCTTTAGCATTGATATATTTTGTTTTCATTGAGAAAAAGAACACTTTGCCATCTCCTTGCAGAAGGCCAGTACAGGTATTCATTCCAGAAAGGGGTCGGTTCCCTGATAAACTGGAATTAGAAATGGATTTAAGAGAAGGTATCCCATAAGGAAGCTACAAAAGGGAGTGGGAGATGCTAACAGTGGGGAAGATGATCCCCTTCCTTGCAGGCCCCCTTAGCCTTCATTTGAGGGGAGAGCTGAAAGAAGCCCTTCCAAACTGGTGGAAACTATTTAGGAAAGAATATGGCCAGGTATTCCTACTTAAGTTAATGAAGTTGTGGCCTTATTAAACCAAATCCATTTCCTCTTGCCTTTCTTTCTGGGACAAAGAACAAACTCCACTGTGTGTTTTCCCTTTGTGTTCACAGTTGACTAAAGTTAAGTGCTTTAGATGGGTAAAAACACTCTATTTACATCCTAATTTTCTTTAATAATTCTTAGAATGTCTATTTTCTCTTCTACTTAAGGATTTTAAAGCACTTTAGAACTTCAACAAATCAAGCCTACAACATCCTGATACCCTTCAGAGGGAAGAGTGGTGGTTGCTATTAATAGTCACCATTTGACTCTACACAGGGGTATCTGAAACACTGCGAATTCTCTCACACTTAAAATAGGAAGTAGCTGCTGGCAAATGTTGATTTTTTTTAATAGTGCCTGCTCAGAGCGCCTATCTTTATGACAAAATGTTATTATGTTAGAATGTGACCTTGAAAGATCATATTCAACTAATATGATGCTGACCTCAACTTTGGGGACAGAGTAGTTAAGGCTAAGTCATGTTTAGTGTCATATCAATTGCTGTGGGTAAACTTAACTATGACTGCATAGTGCTGATTATGACCTGTCCATGTCTATGCTGTCTGCAAAGTTGGAGTCAGCATCATGTTCGGTAGCTTGATTCTTGAAGGTCACATTTTAACATAAAATGTCATGACAACAAACAAATCCTAAATAAATGGAGAAGAACTCTGCTCTGGTAGATACGGAAAAGACAGTTTTAGGTAGGTGCAATGTAGCTCACAGAGTTGAGATTTTCTGATCTTGAGTGACAATAATTGGTGGCCACCTCAGATTTATGTCTGACAAACTTTGAACGTATATCTTTGGAGTTCAGGGAGCACTGAGAACTGATGAGCTTGCTTAGTAAATATCACTTTTTCCAAAAAAGAGAACTAGAAAATCATAGCAAAGTTTCCTAGGATCTCCTCAAACTATATCCTAAATTAGCACCTTATTAAATCACCGTCTGATAAGGATCAGAAGATTGTACAGTTAAGATATAATCTTTTCTTTCTTATTCTTTTTCTGGTTTGTTACTTTGACCTTTTAATACCTTAAGATTGTTTCCTTTCACGCTCTTTCTTGCTCACAAACACAGTTGTTTGTGAAGACCTGAAGGCACTGACAGAAAATCAAAGTAAATGTTACTGAATAAGATCCCATCTTTGTTTTATATGAGCAGTCAAATTATGATACCTATTTCTCATTACAAAAATTGTCACATCAAAATATAATACTCAGTAATATTACTTATTCTTTTAAGGGATCTGTAAGGGTTTTACAAATGTCAATTATAGTAATTAAAACTAAAGGTCATTTGTGATGTCTATCGGCAGTATTCATTAAAGACAGGTAAACCCAGACACTAGAAGGTTAAGTCACTTGGCCAAGAGTCAACATTAAGTCAGCTAGAGGTAGAACCCAGAACCTCTAAGTCCTTCCTGTCATCCAACCATGCGATGCTGCCTAAAGCAAGAATCCATTCTCTGTAAGAAGATGGTAATGAGACTGGAAAGCAATATACCACCATCTGTTGTTGATGTTACAGAGTAGCATGGAATTTTCCACTACCCAGACAGGGTAAACATTTCTTTTTAAAATATCTTGTTTTGTGTATAAGAGAAAGCACTAAATATTTGTTTATTTTGGGTAGTAATAGCTGGGAAACTTAATCATTCATACAGGTGTCTTATCCTATAGTAATACCCTGTAGTGTGCCCAAAAATCTCCCATGCCATTGCATATTCAGCTTAGTCAAGTAAAGAAACTTGTAGAAAAGAGACATTTCCCTGGAGCAGAAAATGAAAAACATAATTAAGCTAAGGATTATACAAGAATAAGTAGAAAATAAATGAAAGAAACTAACAGCAGATAAAATTCAGGACCCAATGATTGGTTTCTCATATTTCTAAAGCACAGGCTAGAAATTATTTTTAAAGTATTTAACTCCTCATTGAAATCAGGAGTACCTTAAGAAAGTTGATACCTAAAGTATCAATGGTTCCATTTACTTACTTAAGGTAGGGCTGAATAAATATTTAGTGCATGAATTCTAACCTGGTCCACACAAAGGGTTAATAAATTGTTCTGACAGAAATACACACTATTATATGGACTTGGTTTGTTGTAAAGTGCTGGAAAGTTTGCAAATATGAAATTTGCCTGGGCTGCACATTGTTAATCATATCTTTTGTGTAGGATACTGAACATGGTGTAATTAGTTTCTCTGTAAAACAAGGGTCATGAAGGCAGCTTGTTGAAAGCAGTACAAGGCAAATCATTGTGAGGTCCATAGTCATTTGACCAATGCATTTCAAAATCTGGTAATCAAATAAATATTTATATTGGCCATCACAGTTGAATGTTAAAAGGTCTGAAACCTCTGAAAATTCTGCATTAGTTTAAGATACATGTACATGATACAATCAGGTACAAGCGTAGAAAATACAGCATGCGTGCAGTTCTCACTAGCAAGCATTTCCTGTCTTCGCTGGTACTCAGAAATGTAGTTAGTAATTTCTTTGGGTGTCTCTAACTCTGAACACCTTCATTAAGGAACAATCACATAATTGATAGCCTGGGCACTCTCCAGTGCTTGGGACACACAGATGCCTGTTGTATGTGTCAAACACACTAGTTCCATAGCTGCTCATGGATGCAGTTGATACACTCACAGAATGGCACTTGATATGCAATAGCTCTTAAATAGGGATGCATGCTACTATAATGGGTAGCCATCTGTTATAGAACTGGCTGCTGGATTTGAAACTGAAAGGATTACTGGTCACTACGGTATTGATTCTGAAGGGGCAAAAAAACAAAAAACAAAAAAAAAAGAAGAGAAGAAACAAATTACCGAAGTCAAATAGGAGGATCAGGTCACCTGTTATGACTCAGCTTCTTCCACAAGAGCATAAAGTATATAGAAGATTACAAAAATAGTATCCATTAAGGAAATATTCTAATGGATGCCACTGTTTGAAAAGGTGAGTATGGAGGGTGAGAGCAGTACTTAAAAGTACTTTCCCATCTGAATAGTGCATGTTTCCAAGGAAACATAAAAATCTGCATCATTTAATGTCTCTTTCTTGTACATAAAATATCTGAGAACGTGCTGTGGCTCAACTCAGCAAATGCTTATGCACACAGGTAGTTTTATCTGCACGAGTCCTTGTGAAGTCAACTGAAGTCCTTTACTGATAAAAAGCCACTAACATGCATAGGTGTTTATAGGATTGGGCCCTGTGTAATAACACTTAGTACAATGAAATCTATTTCCTTTGTTTGCCAGAAATAGAAAACAAAGGGAGAAAGAACTTTGTTGTGTTGGTAGAGAGAAAGATATCTTTACAAAAATAAGATTTTTGTTTTTGCTCTCTCCTGTATTTTGTGTTTATTACAGCCAACAATTTTAATAACGGAGTGTAGGGTCAAGAGAGCACCAAATAATAGCTGATGATAATAATAGTATGCAGTCTTATATCCTCAGCTAACACACATATGGGAAAACAAAAAATAAAAGGTGAAATTTTCTGCTGAGGTAACTGTGGAAGTCTATGGAATTATACCAGTTGAGAATTTGGATGCAAATTCCCAAAAGTGCACAATGAAAATAATTATTTTTCACATATGAAATATATCTGATCTTAACAGAAATACAAAATATATTCAGGTAAAATATGTCCCTCTGACAGGCATAAAGCTTTCCAAATGTCCTTACTGGGGTTATGTATTTGTTACCTATATACTCTTATAAAATATGAATTTCAAAACTAAAACTCATCACCAACATATTAGCTTCATAATTTGAGTTAAATGTCCATTTCATAACCAAGAAAACTGGAGTTTAACATTGAAGAATCAAGGTATCAGGAGGTGCTATGAAACCCAGAACTCAGCTGTGAGTATAGCTTGAAGAAGGGCTGATTGATCTACCAGCCTTTTTGCCAGCATTTGGAGAGAAGTAAAGCTCAATCAACACTTTCAGAGCATAAAGGCAGATAACCTGACTAGGTTTTAATAAATGACTGGTTTCAAAATAAGTGAACTCCTGTTAGTTCTAAATGAAAATTCAATCGTGAATCCAAAAGGCTCAAGTAAATCAATCACAGATAGATCTCAAACCGAAACAGCAAACACAATTAAAAATAATTCCGATTTCAAACTGGACAAAGTGCCATCGAAACAATGTAGAAATTACACACAAGGGTATTTTTTGACTGTATAAACATAACATCCAAAATGTACTCAGAGCCTTCTTGCTTGTGGCTTTTGCCCAAGTCTGTGTTCATCCTGTTCAGATTCAGGCCTTTGCTTTAGCAGGAGTATTGAATGATGATGTGTCCTTGGCCATCAAACTGAACTCAAAACTGTTGGTTACACCAGGGTGTATTCTAAATCCTTAGCATTTTATTTGCCCTATGATATCCAAGTCTCGTACAATAGGTTAGCCTGTAGTTCTTGCTGTTTTTAGCACAGTTACACATGTACTTACCTTCTACCCATATCGCTTGTGTTTAAATACTGGCTAAAGCTCAGGATCTCAAGAGATTTCTTATCTCCTCCCATGTTAACTCCCACTGTGGTAGGTGGCCACCTGCCTAATGCATTTTCAGACACTTGGAGGTTCCCAGCACTATAAATTGAATTGTAAGATGCCTGAAAAGCAGAGATTATTTTCAGAGAAGGATAGTTCAAATGATAATTATTCAAATGATATAACTATTATACTGTGAATATGCTCGTTTTTGTATGTGTCATAAATTTACAGCACCTAGTACAATGGGGTCCTGGTTAATGACTGGGACTCCTAGGAATTATAATATTAATAATAATTCTTAATAAAACATATTCATATGTAAGTAAAAACATGTATTTTTTTATTATTTTTGAGTCAGACTAATGCCGGGAAATGTGCTCTCCCAATAATGACCATTATAAGCAGTTTTTTAGTTTAATTGTAGGTTTTTTTGTCCCTCACTATGGAACATAAGCCCCCCCCCATCCCCAGGACCTTGCCAAATGATGTAACTGTTTCTTGCTTCTCTTCGAAATCCCTGCTCTTAGAGAGTATGAAGTGAACCACTTTATGCACTCAGGAGGGAGAAGGAAACCTTTTTATTTTTTTTCCTTTAAGTATGATGCAAAGTGACATTAAACTGCCCCAAAATTAGTCTTACAGATTGATTTAACTTAAAAAAAAAAACCCTCAAAATAATCCAAAATGTTGTAAGATTTCTACTGTAATAACAAATACTTGTTTTTCTTTGATGCTAAAATATGCATCTCTCTTGTAGGTTAAAAATGCCTTTATTTAAATTGCATGCACATAATTTCATTAAAAAAACACGTTGCTTAAAATTCACTGGGTAACTATACTTTAAAAAAAATCTAAACAGCTACCCTTTGATGTGATGATGATTATTCATGTGAGATATTATCCTATTTTAAAAATAGTTTATGTGTGCAAGTTCAGTCATATTTGGAAAATTAAGTGCACATTGTTTATACTTTGATGGCTTGCTGATGTTCATATTTTGTTCCCAGTTGGAATGCACTCTAGTGGTGAAAACAAAATCTCTACTGTTTAATTGTACCCCAGGGTGGAGTTGGGAATGTGACAAGAAGGGAAAGAACACCAGCTTTAATAAGCATACAATGCAATTTAACAGTTCATAAAACAGTAAAATTTAATCTCAGACTGAGAGATTTATTAAATCTCACTCAGCAAAATGGGGTGTGGGATGTGAGCAAGTGAGAATTAAGTGAAATGATTTCAGGGGCAATAGACTTTATTACTCAAGGAAGTGGGGAACTGGTTTATCAAGCCATTTCTTCTTAATTTAATTCACTGGTTATAATTGCCTTAAATAGGAGAGCTTTCTGGGAGCAGGAGAAATATATTGGTTCTGTAGAATGCATGTATATTGCTAAATCTGTCAGGCCTCATCTAACTGAAATCTTCTCTGCAGGTAATCTTGTATTGTGGTTCAGCTAATAATTGTGAAAGATTTTTAAATGTAATACAGCTTAAACATCTTTAAAGAGAAATGTCTATCATGAATTAGGTTTATAAAATGTCCATTCAGAAATCCTATTAAGGAAAATGGTATGATCTCCTAAAAACATTGCGGTTAGTTGATTTTTGTCCTGATGTGGCTTTATTTTGCCATATTTTACAAATTCATGTAGATGACTTGCTGTATGTCATTTTATTTTGTCACCTTTGATGAGAATGACTCTTCTGTGCACTGTGCAATTGCTAGTGATGGGTAAATCTCTAATGGTTTAAAGGATGGTATGGTTGAGATAAGTATCCAAATATTTATCCCATACCAGGAAGAGTAGAAATACATGGAAGTAAAATGTTCCAAAAAATGTAAGATTCAGGCCATTACAGTAGCGATAGGAAGGATCAAGTCAACTCTTTAAAATAAATAAATGAACTGGAACTAGTTTGCATATTCCTAATCTTGCTTTGCTCCCCCAGCACATGTACGAAATAGCGCATCAGATTGTGTGATGATGGCAGTGTTTCACACAGTGCTAATTGAGAAAATTGGCACTAGGTAGTATTGGGAGGGCTGCTGAAATCATGTTTAACTCCTAGCATTGGTATAATAATAGAACAAACTACTTTTTTAATATGAACTTAAATGAAGCTGGAAAAGTCCATCCTACAGTTACAGAATTCTCCTGTACAATATAAGTGAAGTATAACTTGTTAATATTACCACTTACAGAACCCTGAGATAGAATATATAGACTTTGTGTATATAGGTTCAAGGAGCAATCTTTCATGTTTGAAAAACTTCGGAGTGTAATTCCATGTGCAGAAAAACTGAGCCTGCTCTATATCCTAAAGGCAATAAAAGCCAGATATGCAAATATATGTATATTGGTGTAGAAGGGTTTAGGGAGAGTACAGAAAAGCTTTATAGGAAAAGAGAGAGATTCACTCCTCTTGTTTGCAGGGCACTCTAGGAATTAGCATCCCTTCCTTTCTCAG
The DNA here is from genome assembly GCA_007922155.1 of Mesoclemmys tuberculata. Classification (NCBI taxonomy): domain Eukaryota; kingdom Metazoa; phylum Chordata; order Testudines; family Chelidae; genus Mesoclemmys; species Mesoclemmys tuberculata. Next base: position 59,329,785 of record ML675604.1, on the reverse strand, counting down.
TTTGCGGGGGTGGCAGGAAAGAGAATTACAGCTCAATTTAAAGCTTTGTATGACATCATTCCATGGGTCTTGTACAAGTCCTTTAGCAAAGAGAGGGAAGCAAGAGTCCTGATATTTCAAGTTATTGGCCACAAAGCCGGAATTTCTAAGTGAAACTCTATGGCTTGTGCTATCCAGGAGGTCAGAGCAGATGGTTTTAATGGGCCCTTCAGGAATTATGTTCTATGAAATGTGGAAAGTTTCTTTTTCCATCTTCTCTCATTTCTTTTCCTACTTGCTTAAATGTGGCTATTGGTTTGCCTAACTGTCTGAAAGAAAAAAATCTTTTGCTGCATTTTATGTTTTCTTCCTGATGCTTTCTATCATTTTACAGCAATAAAAATAAGGTTGAAAGGAAGTTTGAGACTATCTTTATACAGCATAAAGAAACTGTAAAGAGTAAAAACAAACATTAATTTTTCTCACCTAGCAGTTGATCTTTAAATATTCCCATGAAATATTGACAAAAATTTATACTTCTCTTTCCAATAATCCCATGTAAATCCAAATGTTTCATGTTATTGGATACTTTGGCAATGTGAATAAGATATTTATTTTCAACAGATTTATAAGCCTTTATTACGCAGGCTCATATTTTGGTCTCTGATTAAATTTAAAATCTGATATTTTATCTGAATTAGTTGCATTTGTATAATAAAGAGCAGTTGCCATTGGTTTAAGCCAATGGGTGTGCTAGAGAAGTGTCATCTGGTGACTTGCACATGAGACTACGGAGAGCAAATAATTTTGTATAGTGTTTCTATAATGGAGCTACAAACTTTGTGACAAAAGTGCTAGCATGAATGATTGTGTCATACAGGTTCTTTATGTAAGCTTGTGTGTTATTTAAATATAGTAGGTATTCACTTTATATTATCCTTGCATGTGTTGATAGAGGGAAAAACAAAGTTTAGATTCTGCTCTCATTTACATTGGTGTCAACTTGCATAGTTCCAATGACTTCACTGGAGATATTTCAGTATAATTTTGGAGTAACTGAGAGCATAATCAGTCCAATTAATTGTATACTATAATAACCACTAATAAAAAAAAGAAAATAAATTCAAGGAACTTTAAAACTCTCATAGTTCCTTTGATAAAAAGAGATTTCTGAATAGAGAAAATATTCTAGATTTTCAGAATAACAAATTATGCAGTAAATTAATACAGTATTTAGAGTCTTTCCAAGTTCTCAGTTTCGGTTGGAGCCTCTGATCAACCAGGCTTTGCTCAGCACAGGGTTTGAGACAAAGGAGGAGAAAAGGAATCTTTGAAACATTTTTCTACTTCTCTGATCTTGGATCCTTGTAGAAAGTCTGCATAAAGAATAATATCTCACTGAAGAAACTTCACCTTTCAGTTGTGAGAAATATCATAGCAGACTTTCTCAGCCAGCCCCTTCACAGACCACCATGAGTGGTTTATGAAGAAGGGATTCTTCACGGTATTTTCTGGAAGATGGGGATATCTGGTAATAGACTTCTTTGCAAGCAATCTGAACAACAAATACAGGATACTCTCCAGGGCAGGTTGCAGCACAGGCTGCATAACAGAGGCTTTTTTCTTCTTCCATGGTTGAGTCATCTGTTCTATGCATTCCCTCCAGTTCCTTTAATGCTAAAGGTAATCATGAATCTGAAATGTAACAAGGCAACATTAATTCTCATAGTATCTGCATGGCTTAGGCAATATTGGTACACAGACCTGCATCAGCTCTCAATTTGACCACCCCATAGTTGTATCTCTGGTTGTAGATATCTTGGTTCAGAACCAGGGCAAACCACTGCATCCCAACCTGAAATCTCTCCACTTCATCATCTGGCTGATCTCTGGATAAGTAATGCAGAAAAAGTCAACTCTCAGGAGGTTCAGGTGAAGCTATTTGGTCCACTAGAGCCACTTATGCAGAGAAATAGAAGAGATTTTTGCTTTGGGCTGAATCTCATCAGCTTTCACTGAGTCTCAGGAAGATATGACTTGTATTGAACGACTTGCTATATCTGAAATCTGGCCTCTCCATTAGTGCAGTGAGATTCCACTTAACAGCCATCTCTGCCATCTCACACCTGCCACTTGAAGGATTTTCTGTCTTTTAAAAACCTAGTTACCAAGGAATCTGAGAAGGACTTAGTCATGTTTGCCCTCCTGTATCTGATCCACTACCTCCATGGGACCCAACTGTGGTATTGCCATGCTTTCTGGGTTCCACATTGAACCATAAATAACTGTAAGGAAGCTGCTACTATCAATATCAAATATCAAAATGCAGCATTCTGGTAGCAATTTCTTTCATAAGAAGTGTCAGAGATCAAGCCCTTTGAGCTGACTTTCCTTTCATCATATCCCACAAGGACCAGATCTCTCTTAGGCTACACCATAAGTTTATGCTGAAGGTTATCTTGGCATTCCATCACAACCAGACCATACATCTCCCAGTATTCTTTCCAAAGCACCACTGTGACGAGGAATTAGCAAAAGCTTCATACTCTTGATGTTCTAATAGCTCCGTCTTTCTAACTAGACTGCAAAAAGTATTTCAGATCATCTCCAAGACTTTTTATAGCATATGCTGGAAAGGATGAAAATGCAACTTGTTATGGCTCAGTGTATCCCACTGGATTTCTGATTTTATCAAGTTCTCCTGTGATCTAGCAAAAGTCTCTCCTCCTTTGAGAATAACAGCCCATTCCATTGGGGTTTATTTCTCTTCATCAGTCCTTTTGAGCAGCATGCCTACAGTAATCATTTGTAAAGCAGCAATGTGGTTGTCTGTACATACTTCCTCTAGACATTATGCAATTACTCAAGTTTCCCAGGCTGATATGAACTTCAGCAAGTCACTCTCTTCCAGAGTCCCATCACTTCAAAGAAAGTTCTGGGGAGTCACTTACAGTGGAATGTATATATGCACAATAACTTGAAGGAAGAGGGGGGGAGGAAGCTTCATTGCAATCACTCAAAGGAGAAAAAGTAATTTACTTACCTATATAGTAACTGTTCAGTATGTGCTATGCACATATGCATTCCATGACCCCCCATCTTCCCTGCTACTTTGCATATTCATTAGAGCGAAGTGTGAAGGAATGGCAAAGGAGGCACTGACCATACCCCTTCTATGCCCTTGGCTTTGTGCACAAGGATAGCAGACAGCCTTTCAAGAGTCCAACCCCTCCTCCACATGGTGGGACAGTGAAAACAGGATGAGTGACAGTAGGGGATTGCCTTGTAGGGTGAAGTATGGTGGCAGGCTTTGCTCTCTAGGATGCTACAATAGCCATGAAGGCCTTTAGGGATTTACTCTGAAACACCCTGGCTAACAGGGCTGGGAGGAGCAGGTTCATTAGTCTGGACAGGTAAGCAACTGGTTTAAAAGAAGGTCACTGAAAATAAACCTGCAACCAGAAAGTCCTTCAGTTGTTTCAATTTACCTTGCCACTGAAAGCGGTCTTGTCGTCTGAGAGTGTGTGCAAGTTGGTGTGCAACTGCTCATGCACTTTAAACAAATTCTCATGCAGCCTTTGACAATCAAACAAGTACTAAGGTGAGGGAATGGCAAAAGCGACATGTGATGGATGCAGCTGGGAGTCATAGTCATGAACCATATGCAGGTGGATCAAGAGTTTGGTAACTGCTTTGATAAAGTGTGGTGCCATAGTCTGGCAGCAACTGGATCAACTCAGCTGCTCTATTCAGGCACAGCATAGCTGACATCAATCTGAGGCAGGGGCTAGTAAAGGTGTTCTAAAAATCATTCGTGCCAAACAGCCTGACAAGCTTACTTCAGCTAGAAGGATAAGCTAAGCTCTTATGCCATTCTATGGGTTCTGCTTCATCATGCTGCATCTTCATCCTGGTGTGATTATCAATCACCTATATTTTGCAAGCATGAATGTTGCCATTATCTATCACAGTTCATCTTGTTTTTGTCTTTCAAGGTGGACCTCAGAGTTATCAGGGTGGGTATTTTTCGACCAGTTGGGTCATAAAAGTTGTTCTTCACTCCCTTAAACAAGCGGGGCTGGCGCCTTTTTTATCATTCCCTAGTCTTACATACACACATCATTCACTCATTAATTTACACACTAACCTCTTAACATGTAACTGAAACTTGTACCTGAAAGACTCAGATGTCCTTCAGAAACAATAACATCTTGTTATTATCTAAAATATTTCTTACTATTACAAAATAAATTCATTTAACAATGGATCTTTTTGTTTCAGGACATATGCTGATGTTACTTTAAACAGCAATCTTAGAGCACATGTACTTAAGCAATAGCAACAGTTTCACAACCATGATCCTTGGTAGCTTTAGAAGCAGGATAATCAATGACCAGATGATGGTTTCAAATGAACAGATGGTGGTTTCAGACAAAGCTATCAATAGTTAGCAGATCTCTGTCACATAAGTTGGGAGGCCAGGTCAAAATGCAAAGCCTCAGAAAAACTGTTGTAGTGGTTTGTCATGTACCAAAAGGGTAAGGGTATTTCAATGTCCTTAATAATATAATCAATATAACAGAATTGAGCTTTGCGCCTACAACTGCCCCTGAGAGGTGGGTATTGTGCTTCATTGTTCAGTGCTTATGAACCAACAGTAACTAACTCTAATGCGGGTGAGAAGCAATTTTATTCTAAACTAAATGAGCTCATCCGATCAACCCCCTTTGAAGACAAGTTAATTACTTTAGGTGACTTTTATGCTTATGTTAGCCATGATGTTTTTACATGGCATGGCATACCTGGCAAATATGGCATTGTCAAGATGAAGAGCAATGGCCTACTTCTGCTGACAACATGTATCAAGCACCATCTAGTCATTACAGACATTACAGCTCCCTGAGAACTATAAATGACCTGGATTTATCCTTGCTCACATCACTGGCATCTGACCAACTATATGTTGATCCAACAGCATGACCTATGAGATATGTGCATAACTTTAAAGTTGATTGTTGGACTGACCACTGTCTTCTTAGATCAAAGCTTTCCCTCTCCATTCAACTGAAAAAAGCATAAAAACCAACTAATTAAGTGGGTAAATATTGCCTGGCTGAAAGAACTGTCAATCATCAAACAGTTTTCAACACAGCTAATGACTGTTATAAAATCTCTTCCAATGATCAGTGATGACATATCTGCTGAATGGGTATCCCTGCGTGACACAATCTATAACACTGTTGTGGATGGTTTTGGGCATATGAAACACCATCATGCAGATTGGTTTGATAACAGTCCTGAAATATGAAATCTCCTTGATGTCAAGCGACAAGATCATGCCATACTTTTTTAGCTGACCCACTCTCTGAGTCAAAATAGGTCAAATCAGGGCAGCTTGCAGCAAGCTCCAGTTCAGTCTTTGGCAAATGCAAAATATGCAGTTTGATCATAAAGCTGATGAATTACTGGCCCTTGCTGATAAACCTGACTCCAAAAGCTTCTATGATGTGGTGAAAGCCGTGTACATCCCTACCCATTCTGCCTTAACACCAGTAACAAGTGCAGCTGGTGAATCTCTATTAGATTGTACTGTTATCTACCAATGGCGGCATGAACACTTTAATAAACTACTTAATCATTTTTGTACTGTTTCTGATGCATGCTGGGTAATGTCCGAAAATTTTACACATCTAAGGCACTTGCCAATTCACCCACACAAGCTGAGGTGTTGAACGCTCTTCAGATAATGAAAAATAACATCTGCTGGTCCTGATGCCATTCCAAATTAAATTTTCAAACGTGGAAAGTATTTTCTCACTGACAGGCTTTTTGAGTGTTTCTCACATGTCTTGCTTCAAGAAATCATACTGCAACAAGTGAAAGATGCCAACATCATCACTATTTATAAGCATAAAGGTTCAAAGAGTGACTGTGGTTATTACCATGGTATCTCTTTGCTCTCCATGACTGGCAAGATTCTTTCAAAGATCCTCCTGAACTGACTCTTGGCACAAACCATCAACAACGTTCGGTCTGAGGGCATGTCTACACTAAAAACTGAAGTCGACCTGTGTTAAGTCACCTAACAGCCACCGCAGTAATTACTGTGGTGGTTCATGTCCATGCTGCCCTTCTCCTGTTGGTGATGAGTGTCAGCATCAGGAGTACTTCCACCAACTTAAGAGCAACAGTGGTGAGGGGCGTGGAGGGCTGAAAGGCTCCCGGCTTCCTGCTTCCCGCTGCCTGGAGTCTCCTGGTGGGGAGTGGAAAACCTCAGTGCAGCAGAGAACAGTGAGTCATAAACCCAGGGGGCACCCTGCCTGAGAGTGAGGAGCCTGGGATCCTGGGCAACAAGGATCAGCTGGGAGTGGGGAGATGGGTGGGCACAGCCTGGCTCCGAGTGGGGAGTGGAGAGCCCAGGCAGGCAATGGGGAGCCAGGACCTCGGGGGAGGGGGGAAGCCCAGCTTCAAGTGAGGAGCCTAAGGAGCAGCCTAGTTGGGGAGTGGAGAGCCTGGAGACAGCCAATGTCTAGCTGGAGCAGCCTAGCTTTCTAGCATGGAACTGTGAAATTGACAAGAATGACAGCCAATGTAAGTGATGTGCAGTGTCCACAAGGACATACGTCACCCTAACTGCTCTGACAGAATTCTCTTGTGGAGGTGGAGTTATGATGACAGTGTAATAGGGCACTTACATTGGTGGGAACAAGGCTGGGTGTGTACGTTGACATAACGTAAGCCAAGCCTGAGGCACAGTTATGGCTTTTGTGCTCAGCAGAGCTCTGTTGACATGATTTTTATCATTTGACAATTACAGAAAAAAAGTTGAGAACAGCACCAACTTTTGTATATCATGCTTCTCAAACTAACCAAGGCATTCAACAGTCAGCCACACTGCCCTCTAGAAATTACTTGCTCAATTGGGATGTCCAGACAAATTTATTAACGTTGTTTGACGATTGCACGAAGGTATGGCTGGAAGAATCAGCATTGATGGTGATCTAACAGTCCTATTTCCAATTATGAATGGGATGAAGCAAGGATGTGTCCTCACTCTTCGCCTTGTGGTCTATTCTTTGCTATGTTGCTAGAGGAAGCCCTTGGTGGCTCTTCAGAAGGCATTTTATATGCTTCTGCACTAATAAACTCTTCAGTCTTTCCCAACTGTGTGTGACTCTCAAGCTGATAGAAGCATTGATCCAAGAATGAGTCCATGGTGATGGTTGTGCCTTGATGGTGCACTCTGAAGCAGCACTACAGGATCTTACAAATTGCTTGGCTGCAGTGGCTCATAACTTTGGCCTTACCCTCAGCTAAATGAAACTGAGGTTATGTACGAGCCACTTCCTCAACAACGTTACCAACACCTGTCAGTGAGCTTTGAAATACTACACTCTACGCTGTCAGTTTATTTATCTAACTTACTTATCTTGGGGGCATGTTGAACAACAAAGTGACAGTTGACCACTACATGGATGCAAAAATTAAGAAAGGCAGTGCCACATATGGTCGCTTCCATCATGAATTTGGAAGCAACATGTAATCTCTCCACTGACAAAAATCAAAGTCTATAATGCTGTCGTCTTCATGACATTATGAGTGCAAAACATGGACCTGCTATCAATGCCACAGTAACAAGCTAGACAGTTTCTATTTGCAGCACATATGATGATTGCTGGGCATCAAATGGCAGGACTTAATTTCCAACATGGAAGTCCTGGTAAAAGCTCATTTGATCTGTGCACAATTGAGATGGACTAGCCATGTATGCCTAAAACCTGCTTATCAAAATGAATCTTATATTCCGAATTAAGTTCCAGCAGTTGTAAGCATGGAGGGCATACAAAATGCTTCAAAGACACCCTGAAACAACATCTGGGAAAAAAGAATATTTCTGGCTTTATCTTTGTGCAATTGGCGATTCATTGTATTGCGTGGCACCACGCCATAAGGGTGAGTGTCCACAGCTTTGGAAAGAATTGCATTGAGCATCTGGAAGCACAGCACCAGGCACTGAAATAACATGCAGCTTAATCAGCACAACTAGGTAAATGGCTGTGTGGTCAGTGAGGTAAATGTTCTTCCCAAATTGCTCTTTGCAGTCATGCAAATTCAAACTATGATTGTCAACATAATGCTCAAAATTGAGGTGGCAAGCCTTATCATCAGCACCATGCCCTAGGCTTGTGCACAGAGAAAATAAGGCTCATGCAGCACGTGCTGATACTGCTTGCAAAAAGTCTCTGACTCGAGTGCATTGGGTGCACATATGCCCAGTGGAATGTGTATTTGCATAACACCTCTTGAAGGACAGTTACTGTACAACTAAGTAACCATTTTCTCCTCACTGGCCAGGGATTCCCATTATGGTACAGGTTAAGCTGGAATTATGGCTGTTTTTGTTTCACATTTGTTTCATAATGGTCCTTGAAATGTAATTTTCTGAGCAAAATCATTTGCTGCTATACCCAAGCAAGTACAGACATTTATAAATAAAACTTAGGTTAATTTTATATACACCTCTGTTCTTTATGACAGTTCCACATAGTTCAGATCCTATAATTTTTAATAACAGCTTTGTGTAGTTTTCTGATCAAACAGGACAGCTTTCAAGGAAAGTAACAGGCAGCTTTAATAATGAGGGCCCTTCTATCATAGGTGATCCACTCTTATGACTGTTCAGTCTTGTCAGATTTTCCATATGTCTTTGTGTTCAGGTACTTTGTTTTGATTTATTTAGGAGAGGAGAGGTAGTCAGCTTCTATGACAAAGCGAGTCCTAAAAGGAAAAAGAAGATACTTTAATTTTATTTTATAGGGGCTTATTTTCCTCTTGCTCACACGTTGGGCTCATTTCTGGTGTTAGGTGTTACACATTTATTGTCCTGGATTTACGAGAACTCAGTAAATGGAAGTGACCCTGGAGAATAGGAAATTACACATAATACAGTGAAAGGAGGAGAAAGGGATGTGATTTGGTTTGGTTATATGGTTTGCCACTTATTCCAAATCTTTTAATTAAATACTTTTGCAATTTATATTAAATTATTGGAGTGTGATGCAAGGCCCAGGAGAAGGGATAGATGATTAACACTGGAAAGTTTTTTTACTGTCCGCCTGAGCAAGGTGCTGGGAATTCAATAGAGGAGTTGCAGTCTATAAATGTAAATATCACTATGGTGCCCTGAGCACTGAAGATAATTTCTTCACAAAGGGCAAGATTATGACATGTCTGTGTGGCTATGGAGGGGCGGAAAGTGCACCTCTTCACCCCACCACATTGTGTGGCCTCCCCACATCTTTGGTCTGTATGGTCTATACAAGGGAATGTGGGGGAGCAGGTGCGCAAGATTGCGTGTCCTCTCTCAAAAAAGGCGGGTGAGGAGTGTGAGGTGGATAGGGAATGGAAGGAACCTCGACATTTCTCCCAACGTATTATCCAGTGAAGCTCCTTCACCACAGAGTGGGAAGTAATTTGCTACTTGTATGGATCTGTAGCAGATTGCTTTGTGATGTAGCTGCATTGCCTCTTACCAAAGACAAGATGTAAAGTCTTAATCTTGGCTAAACTATTGTAAGGATGGATATCGTGCTACAGATATGGGAGTGACTATGCAAATGACAATTTCCATATGGACATGATTATGATAATACCTGTGTTGAGCTACTGACTGTAGTCAATGTGAACTTGATTTTCCTGAAGCCTTAACAGTCTCCTTAAGAGAAAGCTGCTTGTAGAGTTAAGAAAAATTCTGTGCTTTCTCTCTAATCATCCTGCCTCTTAAACTTAGTAACCATTACAAGATAAGTGAAGTTATTTAACACCTTGAACATGCGATGTGAACTATTTCTTATATGTTGGAACATTTTAAAGAATTGTAGGTAAATTATTCGGTGGACAGTTTTCTTCCATTTTCTGTGCTACATTTCTCTGGTTACTTTTGTTATGGTTACCTTGGAAACAAATGCAGGTATACATTTGCTAACATATAGACTCATTTTATGCCATAAGGATGCAGATAATAAGGTAATAGTTGCTGAGGATTTAACCAGAGAAAGGGGAACTTCAAAAGTAAAACCAGGCATAGATTTTCACACTTACAAATAGGATTCTTATTGGGGGTGGAAATTGCTCATTCTTTATGTTCCACTGTTTGAAAAATCATTGTCCTGTGAAGACTTGAAAGGACACTCTTTAAAAAAGAAATCCCCCCCAAAAAAGTGAGATTGGTTGAGTGGCATCTGAATGGATTAATATCAGGTGTTTGAGTGATAGGAGATCTGGAGTTCCATTCCCACCTCTGCTGATCACAGACCTTAAAGTTAGCCTGCAAAAGATTAAAAAAAAAGGGGGGGGGGGAAAGGGGGCAGGTTGTGCAATCTTGTGCCTCTTTAAAGCCTTAAAGTCATTTTTTAAATGTTTTTTTCTCCTTGTTTCTCTCCATCCCCATATCAGGAATGTCACTTCTGATCTTTTTTGCTGGAGACTTGTTGGGGAATTTAGAGAATATAAACTGATAGCTCTCACACATTAGGCTTAACAATATTTAACAGACTTCTTTTATCCACAGTATAAATTGGTCACAGATATTAAGTAGGGGCTAACAAAAACAAAATCTCAAAGAACTTTAAACAGTTTGACAAAAGATCTCTTACCCTCTCACTAACTCTGCTTTCACTCCTGGCCATTGTGTGATGTCATCAATTCTCCAGTTTTCACAGTCTTTCAGGTTGAACTGGACCTGAATTTCTAATGTAAAGTACAAACAGAAAAAAAAATGTTGGAAACCAACAAAAACTCTTCAGCCCTTGCCCATGCATCATGAAGGCACAAGCATTTAATATATCATTTCACAAAAATTAAGGTATTGTTATGAACTGGGTGAAAACTTGTTTCAAGTTGAATTAAAACCTCATTTAGGTGAACACACTTTTCACTTAAGATAGTACCAGACATGGAATTTGTGCTGCAGTGGAATTTCACTGGCGTTTGTCCACTGTGTTGATGTGGGCAGCCACAAACCATGACACATGCTGTTGAGGACTGCAAAATGACTCAACTTCCTTGAGTTCGCAGTCCCTTAAACATTACTGATAAGAACACTGTAGCTTGGCTTGACTGGATTGCATAGGCCAAATAAATAACTTGAGATAGTTGTAAGAAACACATAAGAGGCCCACCTTTAAAACAAGGCCTAATAGCAAAACTAGCACCATGTGGGCAGGGAGGTTCCATTCGGTATTGTGAGCAGGTATGTGTGAACACAGTAGCTGGGAAAGACCAGAGAGCTGGAAGCTTGATATCTGATCCTAGAAGAAACCTGGGGAGAGTTAACTGAGTCAATGGTGCATGCTGAGAAGTACTGTGAAAGGTGCTGTGAGCAAAATAAGCTGTTTCCTGCTATCTCATTCCTTTTGCATTTAGAGACACAGGACTTTGTATGTTCTTTGTAAATAAACAAAACTGCATCACAGGAATACCTGACTAGCATCCATTTCTACTCCCAACTGGAAAATGCCCAGGATCCCAGAGTTGACTATCCTCTAAGGTCAAAAAGAGACAATAGAGTGAAGATGATAATTGTCACTATCCCTCCATCTGTGGGGGGTGGACTACAAAACCTAAGGACTCTTTGAAAGCTCTAATTTCTATGGCTCCATATCTGTTGTTCCTGTTATGCAGCGAAAAGTCTTCTTATTGCATTGAAAATGTTGCCTGTATAAGGAAAGACTTGAGAATTGGACCCCTGTGTATTTCAGATTTAGAAATATAAAAATTAGCTGTTCTACTGAAAATAAACCACTTCCCTCTAATCTTGGCTTTTTTCGTGATCAATAAAAACACCATCATCAGTAGTAAATACCAGTGAAAGGGCCAACGTTATTAAGGTTGTCTGTCCCATAGGTACTGAGTTATTTATAATTTATAATGCTACTCGATTTAGAGAGCTTCCTTGATTCCAAGTATTCCACAGAACATCTTTAAAACTAGAGCACTTATATATCTCTAGGCTTTTATTAGTGAAAAATTTAATTAAAGAAAAATAATTATATTAGTTAAATGAAACTTAATTGAAAACCTGGAGGTTTACCTGCTTTCCATCTGCTTCTTAATCAGCTGGTTTTGAGCAGTGAAGAATTCCTCCACATTATGCTTGAATATCATCTGAATTACTTAGAATTTATAGATTAGGGTTTAAGGAAAGCTAAGAGTTGTACAGTAAAAACAAAATAGGATTTTCTATCTGAGAAACAGTACTTCTTCTTTAGAACTATTTAATGAAGAAATAGAACTAATCAGGAAAACCTCTATCTTGAATTAATGTAATGTATAGGCCTATAATAAAGGAGATGTCTTCTAAAATTGTAAAGTATATTTTTGCGTCTTAAAACCAGATAAGGACCGAAATATGTTAAGGTGTAAACAAAAGTAGTGCAGTTAAGTGGGTACATTGACCTTTCTTGTACTTGGAAAAAAAATGACAAGTAGAGGTTTAGCATATGAAGCCATTTATGTCTCACTGTTGCTGTGTCCACATATGCACCATATGGGTAAATGTAGTTAACACCCAAAAGTACCTAACAAGACTGTTCCAGTGCAGATCTCAAATGGTACCTTTGGATCTGATGTACTACACCTGAGGTTGATTGTGAAATGAAGGCCATGCCCCCTGTACACTTACAGGCCTGACCAGGAACTGTTTCTGGATGTCAAGGTCCCAGCCTCTTTCACCACATTGGAGGAAGAAGTGACACACAGATAGAGGCATGTCCCTCACCATGCCATGTGAGTGACCAGGCATCTCAATGGGTTTTTGGACCCTCATCTGGACCTTTTGTAACCCGCCAGCTTCATTAGAAGCTCCCCCCATCCCCAACAGATCTTCTGACTGCCAGATGGAAGATGAAACCCCCCCCACAGCAGATTGTCAATTTCACCATGTGGCAAAAATCTCTTCCAGATTCCAAAACACAGTCCCACACCACCCCCATCACCCAATGGGAATGGTGGTGGATAGGACAAGCTCCAGCACCTGGATGATAGAGGATACAGCTACACTTGAGGGAGTGATTCTCAGCTTGAGATGACATAATTGTGTTAGCTTTGATCAAGCTCGTGTGCTAAAAATAGAATGTAACCATAGTAGCATGATCAGTGGGAGGAGCAAGCCACTCCAAATACATGCCTGTCAGAGATGCTAAGTATATACTTGGGGCAGCTAGCCGCTCCCTTCACTGTGGCTACACTCTGTCTTTAGAACGCTAGTTGGATGAGAGCTAGAGTGAGTAGGTCTCCTCGGGGTGGGAATCACAACTGCAACTTCAAGTATAGATCTATCCAGAAGGTTCCTCTCCCCATCTTGGCACCATGAGGAGGAAGGGGAGAGAGAAAAGGGGAAGCACCAAATAGACCAAGGGGATGAGATATAGAGTAGCAAAAAAAAAAAAAGCCACCCACAACAATCAAAGCTATGCAAGATGCTGGGCCCAGATAAGCCATCATGTTTGATGAGGGCATGATAAAGCATTACTTTCACTTTTTTAAAACCCTCTGTAGAACTGACAAAAGAAAAAAATTCAAATTACATGATAATTTTTAAATGGACATTTCTTCAGAAGTAGGAAAATTTTAACTTGACTCCCTGAAATTCAAGTTACTACACTGGTCAATGTTCCTAATAATTCTTCATTAAAGCAATTAGCACTGGGAAAGTTTTGAAGGTTTTGTGTCACTCAGCAGCTTACATTTTTCCAGATTTTAGCACATAGTTAAATATATGTACACTCAAGAGCCTATAATCAGTTTGCTTGTCGTCTTGATAGATATCTGTGGACTGTGAATGCTCTTGTACTAGTTTTCACTTCATGAATGTTTGAGTGAAATTCTTTCACAAGTATTTATGAGAATTGGTAGTTTTGATCTGAAGGGGGAAAAAAAGGATGATTTTTGCTGACGAAAATGGCTTTTAACTGCAAAAATAATAACATTTCACTCTCGAAAAAATTATGAGTTTTCATTAGTGCCGTGAGAGGGATGCTGCTTCGTGAGCTGTCCCTGGTGACCAGAATTCCTTTTGAAATAACCTCCCTTTGTTCTCCCTCTTCAGGGTCTTTTAAAGACTCCCCAGAGCCTTTCTTATCAATCCTATCACCGTTCAATTGGGGCTGATTTGCAAAGTCTTCTAAATAGTCCCACCAATAAAGTCCATCAGGTTCACACTTATCTCTGGCTTTTCTGCCATCCACACAGAGCACTTCCCTTGCCACAGCCTCCTTTTCACAGGGTCGCTTCTTGTAACTGTCTCTCTCTTTGGGTTTAATCTTCTGGCTCTGGCTTGCTTCTCTTACCATTGTCTCTCCTGTTCTGCAGGAGAAGTTAGTGTATATACTGACTTCCTCCAGACATATTTGTTCGTGGATGAGGGTGGGACAAATTTAATATGAAGGAGGCTTGATTAGTCAACTTCAACAAATAGATTAGACTGTCTCTCCCTTTAAATAATGTTTTTATTCCTGCTTTTGCTAAAAATTGTGATGATCACTATGGAAAGCATTCTGACTACTGTTTACTACAAGAGATACGTGATTAGCACTTCCTTTAGTTAGGGGAACATAGTTAGAAATTGGGCAGTGAAAATAAGGCTGGCAAGAAGACTGTCATTCATACATTTGAAACCTGAGCCAGACTAATGTGTAGTACATTATTTTATGGTTTTCTTGAAAAAATATTGAGTAGCCCAACTTAACCAAGATGTGGCCACCAGAATTTTAATTTATACCAAGCAGACTTAACATATTAGTCCAGCCTTTGGGAGTTACATTGGCTGCTTCTCAGATATCAATTTGGCCTTAAAATATTTTAATGAGTTCTTAGATGGTGAACGATTTAGGATCTGTGTATTTTTTGTCTGAGTTGTAGTCTCAGTACAAGCCTAGTGCTGCTTGAATCATCTGAAGCTATTTCAAAATTGGGATTTATTCCCATTTGAATTTTGAAATGTCACCTCAGGAGACCTATTTAAATCTAAATGTGCCTTATGGTCTATAATGGCATAGCACTTTTGCATATTGTTAAGTGCTCTGGGATGCTTTTGCATGCAAGGTGCTATATAAACTCATTTTGTATTACATTGTATTGTATTGTGACAAGTGCAATAATCTCTAGGTTTCCTATCCATTAAAGAACTCATTTCACAGCTCACTAATTATGTGAATAAGAAGGGGAAATAGATCCTTTTTCTCTAAGGTATGGTGAGCAGATGGCAGAGTTCATTTCCACTGGCTGAGTCTGAGGTCCTCTTCTCAAGTTTTGGTGGCAACGCTTGCCACTATTTATCAAATAAAATGGAATAGACATATTGGTTTCTTTGCATAGCGCATGGTATCAGTTGAGAGACTAGCTCAATATTGTTGTTAGAACCAATTTACTGGGCCTAAACAGGCTATTTATTTGGAGAGGCACAAGATAACAATTAGAATAAATATGAATTTTAATGTAAATCTGAATTGCTTCTCATTTATGGTGAAAATTGGTCAAGTCAACCCCAGGGATTAAACTGATTCCTGGAAAGGTGATTAGTGAATATGCTCAGCACCTTTGGGATTGTGTCTTCTCTGTAATTCTAAAATGGAAAAATATTAATATTTTCACTGCCTGTGTACATTTCTTCTTAGCTGAGGCGTTTGCTAATATTTCATTTTTCTCCTCACTCAAGAGAATAAATTGCTCATTGACTTACACATGCATAGAGTGATTTATATAGCCCCTCAAGGTACTGCTTTTTTAATATTACAAACAAGTCATCTTAGTTGTCAGAACTCTGCAATGATCCTGGATAGTATGTAATTGGGCTCTTATCTCAGGAGTCAAAAAGAAAAACTAAAACTGAGGAGCTTGACATTTCTGATGTAGGAACTTGATAACTGTGGTTTATTTGACAGTGCTGCACAGACAGTCATTGTTTTCTCCCGGCATTATAAGAAACAATGGGACAGTTTTTTTTTCTCTTTTGTTTCCCCTGTCATGCACTTTCACTTTTGTGTTCATTGCACTGATTTTGTTCTACTTTTAGACGGATGCAGCTTTAATGTATGATGCAGTTCATGTGGTGTCAGTGGCTGTCCAGCAGTTCCCACAGATGACTGTCAGTTCATTACAGTGTAATCGGCACAAACCATGGCGCTTTGGGACCCGCTTTATGAGTCTCATTAAAGAGGTATGTCATTAATAAAATATGTTCTGGTTTCCTCCTCCTGCCCCCCATCAGTCTACTTTAATTTAGATTTGATTTTTTTTCCCAGCAGGTGGGACTTTTTCTTCTTGAGGAGGGAGAGGGGAGATTTGCAGTCAAAGCAGCCTTTACATTTTAAAAAAACCTTTTCTTACAGAAACAATTTATAAATATAAGAAACTCCAAAGGGGAAAAGTACTGTACTATAGATAAACAAAATGAAATATTTTTCTGATCTTTTTTGAAACATCTGAGATACTAAAATCATCATAGAAGCAAATATATAATAAATAACTCTAAAAGCAAAATTCTATCCTACATTCCTTTACAGACACCTTCCCAGGCAACCTTTACCTCATCCTTTTCCACTTCATTCTCTTTGCTATTTATTCTATATGGCCCTGGTAACGTACAAATCTATAGGATGGACTATTTTCTTCCATAAATGTCTCTTAATTTATGAGTTTATCTTCAATGTAACTTCTCTCGATTTTTATTTAAAAAGTAGTGCATATACAGTTATGGATAATTTAAGAATTTGAGAACTGTTCAATTATGTTGTCCAGTACGTGTCGAGCTCTGAATTTCCCATTGTAAGTATAGGAATTAATGTGGTAAAGAGAAATACAGCAGTGCAATAAAATCCAGTTTTTAACAGTGCCTGCTTGTAATGTCATAAATTGCTCTTCTGACATCTCCTCTTGAATGCTTTCAATATAACAGATAATATTGGGAGTGTAATATACTTCTTATTTTCCCTTTTTACAATGACTATGCTTGCAGAACCCATTAATATCATCATTTGGCTCTATCACTTAAAAATTGTCATCTCTAAGTCATAAGAAAATAGTATATTGCTCCTTCTAAAAGTAAGGGTTAATTTCGGATAGGTGCTGACTCAGGGCCATCAATGTCTGTTATCTCAAAAGAATTTGAGTTGTCTCAGGACGTCGCAGCATCAAGACCTTATTTGCAGGGGACAAAAAAAAAACAAAACACCAGACAAATGAAACATATCCAGCACATAGAGTGAGGAAAATAAAAATGTAATTATAAATGTCTGAAGAGATGTAATGGAAGCAGCCTTTTATTACTCCAAGTAAAGCTGTTTTTACTGGCTAAAATGAAAAGCTGTTAAGAAATTGTGTGCTGAGATTAAAGAAAGGTTGGTTTAATTAGGAAAAACCCTGAGAATTTCAAAAGTGAATATGAAATTATTTTATTTTTAAATCAGCCACAAGGTAAATTATTTAAACATAATGAATAATTAATGTTCCCATTTTGGTAGAAATTAATCTTTTGTTCTTTTTTTTTTTTTGGCTTCTTATTAATGGAAATGGTTTTTCTTCCTCCATAGGCCCACTGGGAAGGCCTCACAGGCAGGATAACTTTCAACAAAACCAATGGCTTAAGGACAGATTTTGATTTAGATGTGATCAGCCTCAAGGAGGAAGGTCTTGAAAAGGTACTTGATATGTTCAGCCTATTTGCCTGAAGAGTTATGTGAAGTATTAAACAAATACTTAAGTTATTTTCCCTATATTAGAAAGCTATTTATACCACTTTACAACCACAACACATTGAATGTAGGTGCATATTTGTGCTCTTAAAAAGGAGGTAGCATTTAATAAACAACCAAAAAAAAAATCTTATGACTCAGATGGAAATAAAGAGTTGACTCATAATTAGGAAGTAGAGGTAAACATTACTTAGAACAATTTAAGCATTTTGTTTTGTGTAATGTGTTATACTAGCACTATGGGAATGTGCACTGCCTTCATTAACTAGGGTCTCGTTACCATTATAATTAAGAAACACTTGGGTTTTGCTTTAAATATTTGTGTATACAGTTTATATCCATTGAGAGAGATTTCAGAATATCAATCACTAGACAAATATAAATAATCAACATATCATAACTACAGAACAAGAACTAAAAATGATAGAGTAGCAATTTTAAGTAAAACAAGTTAAATGCTTAAGACAGATTTGTAGGACGCTCCAGAGACAGTATATAACAAGCATATATTTTGCAAAGGAGAGTGATGGCAAAAGAGGGCTGGATACTGAGCTGAGGCTTTCTATAAGTAGGGCTGGAAGTTTCTAGACATGGTTTGTTATCTTTTTAACAGGTTTGTTAGGAAACTCTATGGGATGGGGTAATAACGTGGGGAAGGATTTTGAATGCCGAGGTGAAATGTGAACAGGTTTCTGCTGTAAAACAAGAAAATAAATGGAGAGTACCTGTCCTACCTTACAGGTACTAACCATACAGTCAACAGGGATTTGCTCAACCCCAGTCCAAAGTTACAGTTGACAGTGATACATTGAAAAAGCATGCAACACTCATAATTTGGACCAGGGTTGAAATTCTTCCCTTCGAAAGTCAGTGGTTGTGGTCCCAAAATAGGGCCAGAGTTGCATCCTAGATTTTCCAAATATTTGCTCAGCTTTGCTTTAGGTCCCTAAGTGAAGTGGCCAGTGTTTCAGAAGTGCCCAACACACTGGACCTATCATTGTTCTTGAAGGAACTCCTGGGTGCTGAACAATTTGGAAAATCTGGTTACATCTTTAGGTGTTTCTGTGGGAGTGGCTCAGGGATGAACCCTCTTGAAAACCTACTCCATAATGCATGGCTTTCTTCAACTGAGTCCAAAAGAGAGCTATAGAGTGTGACTTAATTCAGCCACACTGCAGAGATAAAGAGAAACATGCACAGCCCCATTTCACCTTTCTGCTTCATATAGCTGTGGCTGTATAGTGCCTAACAGTAGTATTTGAATTTTTGGCCTGATTGTCTCCCACTCCATGTCAATTGTACAGATGCTGTGCAGAGGTTAACAAGGAAGAGGTTAATCCCTTCCCTCTAGGTAAGAGAGGCATCTCAGATGTTTGCTCAGAATACAGGAATTTGTAGGGGAGCAAAACTGGGTCTGTTGTGGAGAATTACTTAATTCTTTAATTCCCATTATGGGCCAAATTTTGGGAGCTCTGGGGACTTTGGGATTGAGTCTGATTCAAAGAGGATGAGTCTCTTTGAAAATGCATGGAGCAGAGAAGAGAACCAGGAGAGGGGATGTAGAGATGAGCACTCACCAGTTCTAAAAATCAGGGCTCTCATGTAAGTGCCTATACCTTCCAAATGTAGGTGTCTAATTACAGTAAATCACATTTGAAAATGTTGGTCTGATATTTAAAAAAGTGATTGCAAATGAGCTAAATAGGTTGTCACACTACAACTGTAGCATGATCAGAGACTCAGTTAATACAGCAAAGACAGTTAAAGCAGAAAGTAAACCAGAAATCCATCAAGTATCAAAATAGGGAACTTTTAATCTTAACTTTCAGAGTCTAATAACAACAATCATATGAAACAATTAACCCCCTTTGAAATCTACCTTTGAGGACAAGAAACCATCTGGCAAAACCTCAGAGATGGTTCTCATCAGCATCACCGGGGCTGAGTGTCAATTTGGGTCAAAGGACTTAACCCAACTGTACTCTTAAACTGGAACACTTCCAGGCTGGAATAAACTCATGGGGCTACAGACCAGATTTATAGTCCTTTGGCTCCACCTTTTACTTGTTTTAGCTAATCAGCCTTCTCCACTCAATCTCCCTCACTTTTTTCTTTATATATGTGTCTGTGCATACATATTTCCTTTTTCATTAAACCACTTTTCCACCTTAAAACATCCAATCAGGAAGAAGTAAGGGGCCAACAACAACAAACCATCTAAAATAAAACAAAACAGAATAAAAACAAACCAACTAATATTTAGTAGTTTCCCATTCTTCAATGAGGTGCTGCTGTCCCTGCAATACTAAATTCTTAACAGCAGGGGGTGCAATATAAAATTATAAATTGCGTTTACAAGGCCCTCACATGATCCAAGATGGAGTCCAGAAGTCTACAGCAAACACTGTGACTTTTCTTAGCTCCAGAGAAAGCTTTGCCAAACATACCTTTGAGGTAAGAATGCCCAAATCTTACTCTTACTATACAAAGTAGAAGTCAGTTTTGCAACATGATTCTCATTTCTTTTTTCCATAAAGCTTTATGTATAACTGAATAAAAGGGGTTTAATGTCAATTATATTCATTGTTATATTAACACTATCCCAAATCACTAGTAGAAAGCTTCATGCTATGCTAGTGGCAAAGGTGCCTCCACAGGGCCTCAAACTAGTTATTGCTCAAGAAAGTTTAATAATGGAGATTTATAGTAAGGGAATCTTCTTCTTTATTCAGCAAGAGAGCAAGTGGTATTAGCAGTAAATGCAGTATGACCACCCAAGAAATAGAGGCAAGCCATTGTGGAAAATGTTGCTGTTTCTGTGTGAATGCCTAGTGGGATAAATATGCTTGAAGTGCAAGCTGGCTTGTAATCTGGAAGAGAAAGTAGAGGAAGTGAAGAAGCAGGAGATGGTGAATTATACAAAGGGAGACATTGTTATGAGAGACTCAGCCACTTGAGAGTGTGGGTGGGATGGATATGGTGGCGTATGAAGTTACAGACAACAAGGAAGAAGGGAAACTATTGGGAGCTGTTCAACCTAGTCACCAGCAACAAGCACTCTTACCTTGATGACTTAGGGAATAGATAGACTACGAGGAGACTAAGGACAGTCAGTCTTTTGAGTAAGGATTGAAAGGGAACCACCAGAGACAGAGTCCAGTTATTTTGACTGGCAAATGGATGTTATGGAAATATGCTCCACATCATCTACAATTCAAATAGCCATTTTTAATATGCTGGATTCTTAGCATCAGAGCAAGGAATTTGACAAGAAGGGTGAAAGAGAACCTAAATAATGCTAATGAATATCCACTTACTGTCCACACAGGAGCAAATGAGAAAAGTAGGGCTAATAGTTCTATAGAAACAAGGATGGCTTTAGGGGCTTGGGAATAGAACTGATGATGGACACAAGGCAGATGAGCATCTCAGAAATTCTTCCAGTGCCAAATGTGAATGTGAAGAAAGGAAAAACCTGATTCTGAAGACGAGCTAATGAGTAATAGCTGATGGAACAGAGAGAAAGAACTTATTTTTATGGAGCATTACAAGTCTTGCTTTGATGAGAGGGGATTGACTGTAATAGATCACCATTTAATCAGAAGAATTAAACTCATGGATTTAAAACAGAGCTTGCGAGGTAGATTTTAAGATAGGTTGGTGGGTATATGATTCCTCTTTGAAAAATGAGAAAAGATGGAAATGATCTACAAAGAGACATTTATAATAACAAACGTAAGTATTTATGTACTAGCCAAGGAATATGGGCAATAAGTAAGAGCTAGAAGTGACACAGTTATTAAAACTACACATTATTATTGATGGATACCTTGAGGAAGAGATGAAGTAGCACTGTGGGCTTGATACTGAGAGGCGCTGAGCATGCTCAGCCTTGATTGAATTCAAAGGGAGTTGACGATGTTCAGCACATCTCAGGATCAGGCCCTATTGTATGTTTCAGACAGTGCTGCAATTTAATAATGAAAAGAATAACAGTCAAACATGAGGGTGAGGAAACAGGAAATAAAAATCAAGGAGATACAGCAAGCACCTGGTACAGACACCGAGAGCAGGAGGAGTGTAAGAACAATAAGCAGAATAAATAATAAATCTTTCCAGACAAGCTTGATTGCTTATTTGATAGCAATACAAAATTAGTGCACGAAAGGAACACAGTAGATGTGTTTGAAAAAATAATTCAAATTGGCTTTGATAGAAATAGCATCATTTGGATTGAAAATTGCCTGAAAGAATATCAACAAAAGGTATTGATAAATGCCAACAGGAAGTGTCTATTGTTTTCCATAGTGATCTGTGTTACGTCTGTCCTTGTTAAACATAATTATGGATCTGGAAGAGGGAGCAAAAAGCATGTTAATGAAATTCACAGTAGATACAGTTGAAATTAGGAGATATGAACCACAGTCAAGACATAGAAGTAAAACCAACGGACCTAGAGAGACTAAAAATTTGGAAAGAAAATTCAGTCAGAAGTTTTTCAGCTTGGAAAAGATTGCAGACATACTTCTGGAGGAAAAAAGAATCTAAACCACACCTGATATGAGGGAGAAATTTGGAAAGCAGTAATGCCAAAAGAGACATAAGGGATAGCAAAATAAGCATAATGAGTTATGGGTGTTAAAAAAACAAAACTAAAAAAACACTAGTTTGAGCTGCCTGTTGCAAAGGCATCACAGAGTAGGGAGTTAATCCCTTTCTATATGGCTTGTCGAGAACTCACAGAAATATTGCATTTGTTTTTGAGGTATTACCAAAATATATTGACAAACTGTAGGAAGAGCAGCACAAATAATCAGGGGCTGGAGGAATTGGCTTGCATGGAAAATTTAAGAGTTAAATATTTATATTTTAGCTAAGTAGTGACTAAGAATGATATATTGGTTTATTAGCATTTGAGTACATGCAACAAAGATGGGAAGTCAATAGAAACAGGAAATTAACAACAGGAAAGTTAAAGCTATATATTGTGGTAAACTTTCTCACAGATTAATCAAGTAGCAGAATAGCCTTCAAAGGGAAGTGATGGAAGACCCATCTCTTGGGACTTGTAAAACTGTACTGGGTAAAAACCTTAGAGACAGTGCAGTAGGGAATGATCCTGTATCAGAATGAGCATGGTTAAGGTCTTGTCTACACAGGAACATTCAGGAAAATTAATGTGAATTAACTAAAAGTATGAATTTGAAGTGGATTAATTAAATCACATTATTTCTGAACAACGGGGATTTAAAGTGTCTATAAGTCAGTTTAGTTTAATTAATTTGCAAAATGATTAAACTGAATTAAAGCCACTTTAATGCTGCATGAGCGTGTTCACATAGAGATTTAATGTTTGAACTAATCCACTTCAAATTCACACTTATAGTTGATTCAGATTAATTCTCCTGGATGCACCCATTTTTTAAAATCTTGGCCTTAGAAGATAAAAGAGCTATAAGCAATAAAACATCATGAATACACAAATAGCAAATCGTTCCAGACAAACCTGATGGTTTTTTTAAATAATACCTGAAAATGAATATTAGAGTTCAGTAAACAATGTATTCCCTTAGTGAATTTTACCATACTGAAACTGAAGTTAAGTACAGTGACAGACCCAAATTGCTGCAATCTATTATAATAAGCAAATTATCACCCCAATTATAGTGAAGCATTACTTATAGTGAGGCTGTTCTGTGGAAGAAAATTACTTTACTTTAACTTGGTCCCACTATACCTGGACTTTAATAGAGCATTTGATATATTGTGTCATGAAATGTTGCTGGTAAAACAAGAATAAAATTGCCTTGGACAGGAACACTATCAGATGGACTGATGATTGACCAAAGGACATAGACATAGGTCATTAATTGAGCTGGGAAGCATTGTTCAGTGTCACACTGCAAGATCTGGTTTTATTTAATGTCTTCCTTAATGACCTGGAAGGAGGAATGCATGGCACATTATTTAAATTAACAAATAAGAAAGTGGGATGTGATATGAATGCTGGAGAGGACAAACAAATTAAATAAAAAGATCTGGAGAGGTCAGAAATATGTGCAATAACAAAATGAGTTTCAACCAAGCCAAATGTTTTTGAGGAAAATGGAACATGGAGCTCAGCTTTTAAATGGGAAGGACGTAAGTGGGAAGCAGTAAAAAAAAAAAAAAGTGATAGCTTAGATATTGATGTAATAAGCACTATAGGAATGTCTAATAACTATAAAAATAATAATGAGCAGGTGGTTAACTATATATGAGCATGTCATGTGTTATGGGGCAAAAACCCAATGTGATTTTGGCTGCATGCTTGGAAAACTCACATACAGACCAGAGGAGTGGTGATACCTCTTAATACAATACAAAGGCACCACATCTGGAATAGTACATGCAAATTTGGGCACCTCACTGTGAGAAATGTGTCAACTTTTTTAGGGTAATTCTGAAAATAACAGCAAAAGAACATTTGATAATTTATAAAAATGACATTTAATCTATTGTCTAGTAGGCAATAAATTGCATATAATTTATATTATGAAATATCTGTGGGTAAAGGCTCATCTGACTGATAGACAGTACACTCCTGTGTTGTCTAGACATGAACTCAGCCAAGCTTAGTTTCAAGATGAGTACAATACATGTCTTATAGAGTCTGAAGTTTTGTAATAAATCAGATTGTTCCTGGCAAATATAGTGAAAATGAGGGTGTTCAAGAGAAAGCTAATAAGTTGATTTCTTATATTTCCACAGAAAGTAGAATAGAATTTTTTCACAAATGACTTTTTGCTAGATTGTTATTGACATGACTAAAAGCAGATCTTTACAACATGATATGTGGTAAAAGGAAAAGAGCACTTTAAACATTTTGCAGCAGATTTCTTGAGACTGCTCTGGAGCTTTCAGAACTAAGCTAAATCACTTGGTTTTTTCAGATTATATTTAATATAATCTTTATATTATATTACTATATTATCTGTGACCCCTCCTTTTCATAGTAATGTTATTCTCCATAGCTGTGACTGTCTGCTCATTTGTGAATTCTGGTAGTGTTTGCATTAGTTTTGAAAGTATTTTTCTGGCACAAATACTTGTGCAAATGAAAATTTGGTTTGTTCGCATTTGAAAATCTTTCCATGAACATTTGTGGGAATCAACTCAGTTGGTCTAATCTTTGTGGAAAGTGAACACAAGATGTTAGAGCACAAAAGATGCTAATTAATTTTAAAATGTGAATCGATATTATCAGACAATATGTTTTGGTATTTGCTGAACTCTAACATTGAATATTTTTATTTAATGATCATCTCTCAGATTTTCATCATGTTTTATACTGACGCAATGCCAGATAAATGTCATGAAAATCCTGTAAATATTGTAGTGAAGGGATCTATTTGATTAATTGATCCTATGGAACTCTGAATATACCTGCCTAAAAATGACTGATTTCTCTTAGGCATAAGACATACATTTCTGTTAGTAGATATTAATTACATAATAATACAATTCTGGGAGTTATGTGACTGGCTGACCTGTGATTCAATAAACAATTCTTCATTTCCTCCTTCCTGTTCCCTTCTATTACATTTGATTCATTTGACCCAAAATTTGTAACAACACCCTTGAGAAGACCCTTTTTTTTTTTGGCATTGCTGGCTGCCTTTCTGTTGGAGAACAATGTGAAAGTCAATGCTGAATATTGATCTCCAAAGAGTCCAAAAGCCTAGTTTGTTATAAATACATATTACATCCTGAAGGGACTACAAATATATATTTTTTTCCTTTGGCTTCTATTAGAAATTGTGAAAGTTTAAGGCCTGTTTCTGCATCTTTACTCATATGAGATTTTTACTTACATGAATAATTCAATCGATGTCATTAGACTTCTTAGATAAGGCTACTCATGTGAATAAGGATTTGTAGATTAAATTGTCCCTCCACCACTCTCTTAGATCTGTTTAGCTCATAACTGCAATTTAAAGTTAAAGTTTAGCTCATAACTGCAATTGCTATGTAAACCTTCCCTTTAAACATGTATTTTTTAATACTCAGCATTTTTAAATTGCCATTAAGAGGCTGGATTATGATTATACATAATAAATACACTTGGTTTGATTCCACTACATATTTTGCCTTAAGGGAATTATTTGTTTTCCAGTTTCCAATGAACATACGTTACTAAATCTATTCAGTCCTTAAGACTGTTTTAGAATTAAAACACTTGCACTAAACAAACTGACTGCTGTGGATTTGGTGCTGAGGTCAATCTTCAATTTAAACTTTCATTCATGGAGAAATAGCTTTTAGTAGAATGTTGATATGCTGCATTACTTGTGAACAATAGCAGTGTCTGCCACATCTATGGTATAATTTGTTGAAGCTTTGTTCACCCAAAAGAGATCATGTGTAAGCTAGCACACCTGTGGCAGTCTGGCCCTCTCTTCCTTCAGTTTTTAAAATTCCTTACTCACAATTTTAAATAAAGATAAACATAACAAAGTAAAATGCAACTATCTGTATAGCTGTTTAGAGAAAATAGTAGGATTTTTTTTGGACACAAAGAAGTTCTCCTTTAAATGATACACTTGCTTATGAGACTAGATAGATTTGGTTAAGGAAAACCAAAATTCAGACATGTTAATCCTCGGTGATTTGTGAATGTGGCTAGATTAACAGAAGCATTTTACTTTGAAAGATGTAATGGAGGAAATTACTTTAATTAGCTTCAGGTCCCAGTTACCCAAAGAATTTTTAGGCAGGTTTAATAATATTAAATCTGTGGTTTCATGAATTTAAGATTTGAAATGGATAATATATACAGGATTCAGATAAGTATCTCCTCAAATAGCTGTCTGCATTGTTCATAGATAACTTTACTGACGCTGTAATCTCTGAATATTCTGGAAAAATAGTGGAGATTAACCCAAAACCACCCAACTCAGTCTTGTGAAGCAACAGCATTGGCAAGCCCAAGTCTTCCCTAGTCTCAGCCTCCTCTTCCCCAGCTCCTACCTTTTCTCTGCCCTATTCTTGCCAGTTCATTTCTACAAGTCACCTATCGGTGCTTTCCCCAACCTCTGTGAACTTTGGTGTCCATTTCATGGGTGGCTGAGCAATGGAGGCAGCAGCAGAAGGGGCGGAGAACTGTTTCTTCCCTTCCCTGCCTGGGCTCCCACTGGTTCTTAATTACCCTGAGATTTTGCTGCTTTCTTAGCCAGTGGGATGTGAATTTCTGATCACCCCCTTGGAACTGACTTCCAGGATGCATTTGACTGACTGGACAGGAATGCTTTACAGCCCAGTGATCTGAAAAGCTGGGAATAGTTACACTTTCCAAGTGATACTTGATACTCATATGTAAAAACTGAAACATGCTAGTATACAAGGTTATTCAAGTTTCTTACTCTGATTTAAAGGCTCTCCACCTTATTTTCCAGTAGGGTAGGCAGTGGGAAAGAGCTCACATTAGTGTATGAAATGTAGCTTCAGGTCCTTCCTGAACAAAAACTCATCTGGATGGGTGAAGCACAGCAGCCCCTGCCGTAGTGAGGAAGGGGAAAATAAATACTGTCTCCCAAGCGTCATCCCCCTAAGAAAAGTAAAACAACAAGCTCAGGGGTGACCACAGCATGGGAGGTGGAAGGGGAGGGTGTCAGGAGTGGGATTGAAGTTCCCACTGGCTGATGTGTAGCACCACTCCCCAGGCACAGGGATTGACTGGGCCAGCGTGTGGGGCCTCTCTCTGACAGTGGGCTTGGGCACTGTGAAGGGCTCAGCTCTCACAGCCGCAGCATCAGGTTGGACCCTGACTGGGTTAGGGTCCCTGGGCTGTTCCAGAAATGACTGCCCCACTTCAAGACAACTGTCCCAGGAATGACTGCCCCGCTTTCGTCGGTGTTCTGAATGGAGACTATGCACCTTATTGAATTAAAATAAAACAAAACAACCAAAACGGTCTTATGTCAAAAGAGAAATACTAAGGTATTAATTCACCACATGGTCACTCAAATATTACACTGGCTTACCTGTTGATTTTAGTGAAGCTGTGTAGGCATAAAACTGGCATAATGCAGCCCCTTAACACACAACCTTAACTCCTTACTTAGGCAAGTTACTGCTATTAACTTTTCTGGAGTAAGGACTTCAAGGCCCTAAATGTCAGTAGATATATGTGCTGAATCTTAGCATCAAATCAATCACACTGTTCCACTTAATCAAATTTGAATCTTCCCCATTATGTTTTGTGCCCAAAATATCTTTTTTTGCCCTCATGCTAAGTATGAGAGGAAGGGATAAATCCATTTACGGAAGGGATACTGTATGCTCTGCCAATGAATTTCCACTCAGCTATCAAGTTATCAAGGTGGTTTATCTTGGAGAATGAAAGTTTAAATGGGAAATTAAGCACTCAGAGTGACTTGAAAAATTCTTTGCATCATTTTACCCTTAATGTCACACTTCACCAGACACACTTTGAAGTGCAGTGAATCATACTTTAAACAAGCAGACATTAATATAACGACAGCAGATAATGCAGTAGAGGTGAATAATAGGTGTTCGCAGTCTTAACTTTTTCTTTACAGCATTTTCTCCTAGGTGCTTAATAGAACTGATGGACAATTTATAAAATGCATATGCTGTTTTATAGATTGGCACTTGGGACCCAGCAAGTGGCCTTAACATGACCGAGAATCAGAAAGGAAAACCAGCAAACATCACAGACTCCCTATCCAATCGCTCTTTAATTGTTACCACCATTTTGGTAAGTAATTATATTTGCATTCCTTTTCTGGAAATACAGATGTACATGAAAGTGGATAGAAAAACCTGTACTAATTACTTTGGTAATGAACAGTATGTCATGTATTTTACAGTTATTTAGCAATTACTGTGTAATGAATGAGCTACAGTGTTAATTTAGTCACGGATTTTTATTCTGGTCTAGGTTGATGTAAATTACTCTCTCTTTAGTGCTATCTCATTTATTTAATAATTTAGTCTTCCTCATTATTGGCTAAAATCTTTAAATTTAGACAAAATAAATTAATCTAGTCTTTTTAATGTCATCTTTAGAAGAAAAGAGATATGTGATGATTCAAATGAAATGGAAAGATGATCAGGAGATGATTCAAATTCAGAACATTGTCACTATAAATTTATCAGTCAGAAAATGTTAAGGTTTTATTGTCACAAACCGTAGTAAATATTTTCTGTCTTTTTCATCACAAGTATCTTGAAAATTTTATGTAAGCCTCCTTTTTAATCAAATGAATGGTTTTTTTTAAATTAGTAATTATCTTAAACAAATCAAATTAACAATTTTCCTTAATATTTTTTTATCCTCATCACCAAATTAATACTAATTAGTCAGTATTTTTAACTTTCCTGTATTTATAGCTTTGAATTATATAATAAATTAATGCTCAGTAATATCTGTACTGTTGTTTTGAAACAACAATTTTAATTTTAACACAAATTAGACGCTCTTGAGAAGTGTTGATGTGTATGCTTCTGCTGATGAGATTGAGGGCTTGTTTGAAGGCCAGAAAGGGGAGTTCATGGCTTTCACTTCTGGCCTTCAAATAACCCTCCAATGTCTTCAAGTGCATAATTAGAAGCAAGCTCCCTACAGACCAGGACACATCAACTCAAAGCGTAACCAGATCCTACTAGAAAAACAGGTACAAAACCTGCAGCCATATCTCCACTGCTACGGTGATCAACACCCCACACAACACACCTTTCAGGATCCATGTATCCTACACATGCCTACCACAGCATGTGGTGTACCTCATCCAGTGCACTAAATGCCCCAATTACAACTATGTGGGTGTAACCAGATAGTTGCTCTGCTCTCAAATGAGCTCACACAGGAAAATGATAAAGACAAAAACATTGTATGGCCTGTGACTGAACACTTTTCACAAAGTGATCACTCTATATCTGACCTATGAGGCCTCATCCTCAAAGGAAACACACAATGATTTCAAAAGATGAGCCTGGGAGCTTAAATTTATAACTCTGCTAGACACTAAAAATCAAAGACTGAATAACATAGAGACACTGCCTTTATGGTTTATTACAACAATATGTAACCCACTAACCTCTCTGTTTGTTTTATTAACACCTGCAGAGGTGTTAATGGGTCACTCTACCTTGATTATTCCTCTAAAGCAGGGGTGGGCACACTTTTTGACTCACAGGCCACAATGCGTTCTAAAATTTGACAGAGGGGCCGGGCAAGGATCAGATGAATGGAGTGTATTAAATACACATTTATGTACACAGCACCCAACACACTGCACCCCAGCAGCCAGCACTTCAGACCACTCTCCGCCGTGAAATTGACTCGCCCTTGTCAATTTC
This sequence comes from Mesoclemmys tuberculata, assembly GCA_007922155.1. Taxonomy (NCBI): domain Eukaryota; kingdom Metazoa; phylum Chordata; order Testudines; family Chelidae; genus Mesoclemmys; species Mesoclemmys tuberculata. The sequence goes on along the minus strand of ML675604.1, from coordinate 59,299,693 downwards.
GGCGGCGGAGCTGGAGAGTGGGGCTCACAGCGGTGGGCCGGATTAAAAAGCATGAAGGGCCACATATGGCCCGCGGGCCGTACTTTGGACATGCCTGCAATAGGGGAAGAATTTTTGCTCTGGACTCCTAGTCACTAGGGGAGCTGCGTTCCGGAGCTGCGGCTTACCACGGCTGAAGAGCCGCATGCGGCTCGGGAGCCGCGGGTTGCCGACCCCTGCTCTAAAGGAATATATTCTAACTACTTATACTAAACTCTCTGTTCCATCTAGCATTTAGCTGCAATACGGAGAGTACTTTTCTCAGACCTGAAGGAGAACTATGTGTGGATTGTCTCTCTTATCAACAGAAGTTGGTCCAATAAAAGATATTACCTCATCCACCTTGTCTCTCTAGTAGCCTTGGATCGACATGGCTACAACCACGCTGCATACGTACTATTCGTGTAATTCTGCAGTCCAATCAGAAGAATGATGATTTTGTGCCCATATCTGAACTGACATTCAGATACAGTTGGCAATTTAGATTTATTTTAACATTTCAAACTGAATTTTCATAGGCTTATAGCTTTTAAAGCCATCGTGCTCATCTAGTCTGACCTCTTGTATAACACAGGCCATAGACGTTCACCCAATAGTATTTTGCATCTAGCCCAAAAACCTGTTTGAATATATTAGAAAAATATCCATTCTTCATTTAAAGACTCGATGCTACGGGTACTCTACCAATGTCCCTGGGAAGCTGTTCCAGTGGTCAAATATCCTCACTTAAAAATATGCACTATATTTCCCTTTTGAACATAGTTAAGTTCAACTCCAGCCATTGCAATATCTTCTTCTTCTTGTATAAGTAATTACAGACCATGATCAAATTATCTCTTAAGTTCCTTCTCCATAAAATTTAGACTGAACTCTTTAGTCTCTCATTGTAAGATGTGTTTTCCAGAATCATTCTTTCACTTCTTCCCTAAGTTCTCTCTTTTTCATCAACCTTTTTTTTAAAATGTACACTCCAGAAATTCCAGAAAAGGTTTCATGAACGCCATATATCCAGGTAATAGTGCCCTCCTCTCTGCCTGCCCCCTGCTCCTTGTTTACATCCAAATATCATCTTAGCTATTTTTGCCACAGTGTCATACTGGGAGCTCATGTTCAACTGGCTATCAATGATGTCTCCTAAACCCTTTCCACAGTTGCTGGTCTCCAGAATATTGTCCCCAGTCCAAATAGTCTGGCTCAACACTCTTTGTTCTTAGATTATGTCATTGCATTTGGCAGTGTTAAAACTCCTGTTGTTTGATTACCATTTTACCAAGCAATCCAGATTGTTCTGTATCTGTAACCTAGCCTCCTCATTATTCACTATGCCACCAATCTTTGAATCATATGCAGACTTCATCAGTAGTGATTGTGTATTTTCTTCCAGATCAGCAATAACAATACTGGGCTAAGAACCAAACCCTGTAGGACCCCACTAGAAACATACCCTCTAACAGACAATTCTCCGTTAACAATTATATTTGAGCTCTATCAGTTAGTGAGATTTTAATCAATTTTAGTATGTGTCCTATTGATTTTGTATAGTGCTAATTATTTTATTCAGAATGCTAACTTTACAAAAGGGTAAACTATGACAGTGCAACTAGTGGCTTTACCTGTATGCGGTAGAGGTGTGCATTGGAATGGGCACATAAGTTTGTAACTGGGGCAAATTCTCAGTGTAGACAAGAACTACATTTTCTCATGGAACAGTTTTGGGTGCTAGTTGTTGTAGTATGGCAAGGGCAGAGGGCAGTAGGAAAGTTCTAGAAGGGCACTATGTAAGTGTCAGAATGATCTGGGCTTTATTCCCTATAGACTAGCCAGAGTCAGTACAGGGTAATTAGTGTCAGCTGACACCAATTAAGGCCCCACCCAGGTGCCTCTACTACTGAGAGACAGTGTGGGAGTTGAAGGAGTAGGTGTATTGTGAGCAGATGAGTGTGTGTGAAGATTGCGAAGAAGAACAGAGTACAGTGGTGTGTGGAGTTGTGGAGAAGTACAAAATGGAGTGCAGCGGTGTGTGGGAGAAAGGTGGAGTCCTGAGGAAGGTACTGGGCTCAAAAAGCCAGAAAGATGGAGGGGGGAGAGTAGCCCAGGGGAAAAGTCTGCAGTTGCAAGTAAGGTGCCAGCAGCACAGAACTGCTACACAGGGGGCCCCTGGGCTGGGATCCGGAGGAGTGGGCGGGCCCGGGTTCCAACACCCCTCCCTGGGAAGACGGGGTAACCAGCGACACCCTGGCCCACTACGAAAGGCAAAAGTGCAAGACCCACTAGGGAGAAGCTGGCCGTTTGACACACTGTGTAGACATTTGTCCAAATCCTGTGCTTCCAGATGGAATGCATAATTAAGAAAAGAAATCTGAGGATATTCAAATGGGTGTTACTAGCTGCTTACTCGTAGTGCGGTAATTGCCTTTTTACACCTCAGTTATTGCTTGCTGAAGGCCTGGGTAACTGCAATAATTATTCTTAACTGTAAACAAAGGACATATGAAGGGAGGTGATCAAAACAATTAAAGGTCCAAAAGCCTCTTTTCCTTGTATTGATATATAAGCAGGCTTGGAAAGATTATATTTATATAACTAAAGGGAGACACACACACACACTCTCTCTCTCTCTAACAAAAAAATGTCCATTGATAATCAAAATTTACAGATAGTCAAAGTAAGAAAAATGCTGCTTTAAAACTTTATAGTTTGGTTGAGGGATATTTACTTCGTATATTTAGATGTGTGATGTTAACATTTTGTGTTTTAGTGGTTTGCAAAGCATTAACTTTTTGAATCTCAATGTCTGTTGGCATTAAATAATTACTGTCTGACTCGCATAGTTTCCTGCAACTTTGAAGATTAAAATTGATAAAAATCAGAAAAAATGCTTAAAATTCAGAATTTTGTGCAAATATGAAAATTTAAATGAATACTAATAGAAAATGTTTAAAGTAAGCATCAATATTATCCATCAAAATTATAATACAGAAAAACTGAATTCTGTCAAGTCTATAAATTGGTGCTTTGTCTTGGCTGCACAGAGAACAGGTGTGGTGCCTTGCTTTTGTGGCTTCACTCTTTGTGTGTTAATAAAAGTGTTTGCACTTAGGCCACATCATATTATTGTCTGTATTCTCTGAACAGTCAACAGTGGGCAGGAGACTTTTTGTTTTTCCTCCTTTTTATTTCCGTATATTATACTTCTGAAGTTTCAGCTGCACAGCCCACTGTGCCAGACTTTCTGTCTGGAACCAAGCTCTCAAAAATAATGGAAAAATTAAAATCACAAAGGAAAGAACTAGCCAGTTATAGCTTTAGGGATCCCTCCAAAAGTGTCTGTAACAGGTTCTGTAATAGCAACCAAGCTGATTTAATGGTCCATGTTTTTTTGTGCTGCTACTACTGCGTCACCAGGGTACTGTCAAGGAAGAATATATCCCCTGAAGGGCAGCATGGCATCAGTGCTGGCTGCAGACTGGGGAAAACAAGGATAGTATGGGACACTATACAGCTGGCATGACAGATGTATGGCATTGCTGATCCATCTGGAACACATGGCATATGCCAGCCACTTTGCTTGACACTGCATGGATAGGCAGGGAATGTGTGAGAGAGAATCTCCAATGCAGCCATAGAAATGCAAAGAAATTGCATAAAAAATATAGTTTTCTTTTTATTTCCTCGTTTATATCTCATTTCTTACATTTTAAAATATAGTCAGAAAAGATACTTGGCTCAATTAGCCTGACAGCATGGATTTTGTAGTAGGGTTAATCCCTCGTTTAAATCAACAACACTACTGCCCTGCATATCTATTTAACTGCATGGATGATACCTTGGTTATTTTCCTTGGTAGTCTGGTCTGCCTGCCAAGTGCAGTTAGTTTTAAGAACCAAGCTGTGGTTATTTCTTATTGTTCCACTACCTTCTAAAATTTCAAACAGTGCCTTACTTTCCTTTATATTGTAAAGGTGGTTTAAAGATTGTGATTATGCGCTGCCTCCTCTCTTGTCTTTTGTAGATGTCTGTATAGGCCAAGAGAAAAAAATAAATAAACTGGAGTTTCACAGTTTTATAAGGCACAAAGGACCACTGTCATCATCTAGTCTGACCTCTGGCATAACACAGGACATAGGAATCAATGGCTCCCAGGGACTCTTGAGGTACATCTCCACTACAAGTGGGAGTGATTCTCCCAACCCATGTAGACAGACTCATACTAGGGTTTGAGCTATCACACTTAGGCCTGGTCTACACTGATAATGTAGGTCGATGGAATGCGGCTTCCGTCAACCACGTAAAATATGCGTCTCCACTGGCATGTCAGTTCCGCCAACCTACATCACAGTAAAATTTGACTTAATAAAACCAACACCACAAGTCGCATAGTGCTGAAGTTGAATTGCAGTGGTCAAATGAGCATCAGTGGAGGCAAAGTGCAACATAAATAGATATCATTGGCCTCCATTACGTATGCCATAATGTTCTATTGTGACCGCTCTGCACATTTGCAGTCTGCTGCACCGTGGCCACGTAAACAGGAAATAGCTCTTCCCATCAAGCCCCAGGAAATTTTGAATTCCTATTTCCTGTGTGGTCAGCATGGAGAGAGCTTGCCAGTATAACTGATCATGGTGACTGCATGCCCCAAATGCACTCTAGCCTGGAGTCGACCTGAGGTATTGGATCTCATCGGTCTGTGGGGTGAAGAGTCTGTTCTGGCTCAGCTCCGAGCAAGCAAAATAAATTTGGATATTTATGAGAAGATATCTTACAGCATGTTGGAGAAGGGACACAACAGGGACGTGCATCGGTGCCGCGTTAAGATCAAAGTCCTGATGCAGGCTTATCACAAAACCAGGGAAACTAACAGTTGTTCTAGCTTCTGACTAAAAACATGCCGTTTTTATGAGGAGCTGCATGTGATTCTTGATGGAGGCCCCACCACTGTGCCACTATGCAGCGTTGATACCTCGGAGGAATCTGAGGCCAAGATGAATGAGAATGAGTCTTTGAATGATGATGATGAGGATGATTAAGAGAACAGAGGGAAGGCAAGTTGAGTGTCCTTCTTCCTGAAAGCCAGGAGCTGTTTGGAACACAGGAGCAGCCCACCCAGATACAGGAATCCAAGACTGACTGGGATGCTGGGAAAAGCACATCGGTGAGTATGTCCTGCAAATTGCATGTCTTTGGTAATATCCCCTGTCCAGAATCTTGTACCAGTGGAAAAAGTGGTGTGTGTGGCAGTGGAGATGTGCTTCCTCATACCACTACTCTGTTATTAATTGTGCAGGCATCATCGTGGAGCACAGCGTAGCAGCATATGAGCCAGTCCTGTAGCCAGATGCTTGCAGCAAATCCTCCCTTTCTGCATGTGATCCTCAACAGGTTGATATCACTCATGGTTATCTAGGGAAGATGGTGCACACTTACAGTACCCACCCAAGAAAGTTTTTTAAAGTGTGTGTTATTCCCCACTGCACACTGCAAGTCACTAAACATGATGTTATTGCTATTGGCCTTGGGCATCTGCAAATGGGTTCCTATTTTTTTATTCCAGAAACAGTTAACCCTGTACCCACTCCTCACCCTTTCTACTGACTCTTAAAAGCCTGATCAATGGAAACCCAACCTTCATGCTGCTCTATGGAGCATGGACTTGTGCAGCATGGGCACCGGGAATTTCTCTAACATAGCTGCACTATCCCCTTACTTACCTTGACTGGAACGGTGCTCTGATTCCTGCAATAGTTATGCAATATAACCTTGGGAAGGCTAAAGGGAGTTATTTATAAATTGTAACATGGGACAAGTTAACAATGGGTACCTTGTGCTTTGCTTCCCTTACAGTGGATAATGTGGCCTTCAACACACCATCTCATGCTCCTGCAGAGCACCTGTCACAGATAAGAAGGCAAAAAAACCAAACCTTGGGATGACATGTTTAATGAGATAATGAACATCTCTGCGGCTGCTGACTCAGAGCTAAGAGCGTGGAGGATTTCATTATCTGACAGGCTGAAAATGGACATGGACAACAGAAAGGCATCGCAGGAGTAGGAGTGTTCAACACAAGATGAGATGCTGCATATAATGTGTGATCAGTCAGAGATGTTGAGGCATCTGATTGAGCTTAGGGAAGCTCAGCAGCAAGACAGACTCTCTCTGTGGCCCCTGCAAAACTCTGAGCTAATGCATTCTTTCCTAATCCCCACCCCAAAGCGGTCTAGGAGGAGGTTGAACAGGGTGTAGTATGTGCTGCACTCCTTGCTGGTTGAGGGGAGCAGAAAGAGGTGATGACCCCTTTAAGGAGTGGGAATGTGTACTTCTTTTGTGTATGCACAGCCAAAATGGGCTCTGTATCCCTTCTGGCCCCACACAACTTTCAATTATTTTCCTCCCCACCCCGCTCCCCAATCCTGCAAAGGATAACCAATAAAAAGGTATTGCTTTATAATTCATTACTGTTTATTTATTGATAACAAGGAAATAAAGGGAGGTGGAAGTTATGAGGGGAGGAATGGGTCAGTGGGGGAAGGTTGGCGGGAAAATATACTGCTTCACAGTTCATTACCATTTATTTATTGATAAGAAAGGAATAAAGGGAGAGGGAAGTTGGGGGGGCTGAGTTGCCCTGAGTAGCAGCAGTCTGCAATTGGCTCTAAGCATGACAGTGGCATCTGGATGCTCAGAATTAATGGCCAGCTTATCTGCTTCCACAAACCAACTTCTCCCTCTTTGTCTCACAGACATTATGGAGCATACAGCAGACAGAGATAAATATTGGGATGCTTTTTTCACTGAGATCTAACCTAGTGAGCAGACTGTGTCAGCGCACCTTTACAAATCCAAATGCATATTCCACCACCATTCTGCACTTACTCAGCCTATTATTAACATGCTCCTGTGTAGGGCTTCATGAGCAAGGGGTAGGCAGGATCACCCAGGATTACTATTGGCACTTCAACATCGTCAATAATGATTTTTTGGTCAGGAAAGAAAGTGCCCACCTTCATCTTTTTGAACAGGCCTGAGTTCCTAAAGATGCGCATGTCATGCACCTTTCCAGACCACGCCCACACTGATGTCAGTGACACATCCCCTGTGATCCACAAGGGCCTGCAACACAATTGAGAAATACCCCTTTCGATTTATGTACTCTTTGATAAGGTGGTCCGGGGCTAAGATAGGGATGCGCATGACATCTAAGGCTCCCCACAGTTTGTGAACCCCATTGTGGAAAAGCCTTCCATTATATCCTCCACGTATCCCAAAGTCACTACCTTCTTAGCAGAAGTCTATTAATGGACCTGCTCACTTGTATCACAGCTTCTCTCATGGTGGATTTACCGACTCTGAATTGATTCCCAACTGACAGATAGCAGTTTGGTGATGCTAGCTTCCACAGAATGATGGCCACTTCTCTTCTCCAATGTCACAGCTGGTCTCAGGCGAGTATTCTTGCATGTCAGGGCTGGGGAGAGCTCTCTGCAAAGTTAAAAGAAAGTGGCCTTTCACATTTAAAAGTTCTGCAGCCACTGCTCATCATCCCACACCTTCATAATGATTTGATCCCATCAGTCACTGCTTGTTTTCCAGTACCAGAAGTAGTGCTCCACCCACTGTAGATGGTGCATGACAACCTTCAGCAAACAGGAATTGTTTTGTTCTATGGCTTGTAGCAAAGCAGCCTCTGTAAAATCACAGTTCTCTGTGCTGTGGCTCCTGTCTCACCCCTGAAAATACTGCAGAATAAGTTGTGAGCTGTTTGTGATGCTCTCAATAATAGTGCAGAGATGAGCGGGCTCCATTCCTCTCAGGCAATGGTGTATGCGTGGCAGAGATTGTCTGTTTGTTTGGACTCGGACAAGAAGGGATGGGGGGAGGGACAAAGTTGCATCATGGGAGATTGACAACGTTCCCAAGAGCTTCTGCAACTAGTTGGACTGTGAGATAGGTACCCACGGTGGACTGCTCTGATTGGCAACCTAAGCGCGGCTAGTGGGGACGCAGTTCCCTGACACGAGTATAGTGTGATCACACTCGTGCGACTTTTAAAATTTGGCGGGTGAAAGTCAATTTAAAATAAATCGACTTCACTCCACAGTGTAGACATACCTTTAGAATAGCAGTATGGGCACTGCAGTGTAGACATAGCCCATTGTCCAGGGTAAGCCCAGGGTTAGGAGAACTCAAGTTAGCAGCCCCTGTTAACCTCGGCTTGAATGTCTATATTCATCTGTAAACCCCAGATTAGAATTGTTGAACCTGGATGCCAACATGAGGCTCCAGAGGCAACACTTCATTATTTGGGGGGTAACTCCAAACATTCATTTCCCAGACTTCCTAGCAACCTTCCAAAATGTGGCCACTCTAGCCCTCTGTTCATGATGCAGTGAGGAAAAACTTGATTGTCCACCAATATTGACTGTCCACAGGAGAAAGAAAGTCAGACCCTGGGATTGTGGGATACTTTTGGCAGATTCCCAGAGCCCGAGTCCAGTGATGCTATATCTACATTACAAAGCAATAAGGCTTGAACCCTGGGTCCCAGCTTGACTCAGGTGTTAGACACTCCTCCTGTAGGGTCTGTGACCCTTGGTCTGAGTCCTGGGTTAGCGTGATTTGCGTGTAGATGGAGGAGGAGGGGGGCGGGCTAGTCTTGAGCCTGAGTTTGAACCCTGGGTTTTTTTTAGCTCACGCCCTGCTGACATGAGTCTGTCTACTTGGGTTGGGAGGCTTGCTCACAGCTGCAGTGTAGACTGCTCCAGAACTAGGGCTTCCAGGCTCCCTGGGCCACTTAGATTGTCATCTGATGGACTGCCTGAGTGCCGGAAACCTTGGAAATCTTTTTAAAAAGGGACAAAACTGAATTTCAGAATTCCTATTCTATGGGAAATATTGAAATTTTGGGGTTTAATCCATTCTGGAACGTTTGTGTTGTGTGGTTTTTAGTTTTTTGTTTTGGAATTTCCCACTGAATAAGAATTCCAGTTTCTGGCCAGCTCTAGTTCTGATAAAGCCTCTGAGAAGTTCACAGTGTGTTGCAGAGATCACCTAAAATATACTAACTACCTTTGTTTGCATAATTTGTCCATGGACTGCGGGAACTCTGTCTTTAGCTTTGTACATACATGCTTTGCACATAAATACATTGCTTTGGTTTTATACAGACATGTCTTACATGTTTGTGACGCCTTATAATTAAGCCTTTGATGTGAAAGTTATCTAATGTTTAGTTCAGCCTTTATGTCTGTAGTAATAGGTTCATAATGACATTTATTTATGTATGCTGAGTCACAAAATGTGATAATACTTGTATATTTGAAATGTCGCTCATATTTTGCATAATTTTACCAAGTGGTTAGCCTCACTTTTGGAAGAGATGTGTTTTTCCAGCAACTGCATATAATGGGGAGAAGTAATTTGCTGATGTGATAGAAACTATCATAATTTATTCTACAGTCTTCATTCTACATGTTATGTGACTGTGCAAACCAGTCTTTTAGCAAGAACAAAATAATGTATTTAACAACTTTTCTATTTCCAGAGTTACTGCTGAAACTCCGGTATGAGGTGTTTGAGCAGAAATTTTGTTTTTCATTACATACATGGAAATTTTCACATTTTTAGAAACAGCAACATTTGAATTTGAACATGGTTTTTCAGTGCAACTTAATTTCTATAACAAAAACAATTAAAAATCTTTGGGTTTTTTGGCTTAAAAATAGGACCATTTTAGATTGAGCACAAACAAGTTGTGATGCAAATGTCCATTTTTCTAGAAAAAAATGGATTATTTTTACAAATATGAAGGGTTTCAACAATTTTTATTTTGCTTTGCATTTTAAACACCTCTAGTGCATAGTTCCCAAGCTGTGGAAACCAAGTGTGCATTATATATGTATCCATGACATATTCCATGTGGAATTAGGAAATTATGTTTCCTAGTTTTACAAGAATTTCTTCCACATTTTTGAGAAAAAGTATCATTTTCTTTTTCATACACAAGGAATTGCAGGCTTATGTTTAAAGTCTGTTTTTTCCTATTTCATTCCATGATAGTGGGAGCTGCATACTGAGGAAAGAATTTTTTATCTAGCCTTCACAATTCTCATGGAAAGAATCACTCAGCTACTCAATTTAGGTTGGATCGGGCAGAACTTTAATCTTGACAGACACACAGAAGGCTATAGCTATAGGGAAGACTAGGCAGCACATCCCCATGCTGATCTCTGGAACTTCTCTGGGTTCAAGTTACAGAGGGCTTATATAGGTTTGTTTAAGATTACATATTACATACAGCTCGTATAGTGGAGTTTCCAATACTTAACAGGTCATTTACCAAATATTGGGCACCTATAATACATATTGGTATTCTCCCGGTGCCAGCAAGTCCCGGTGATTCTCCTGGTGCCAACAAGTCCCGAGTCACATCCAGTCTTTGGTTATCTATCACAGGAATTTCTGACATCTGGGTGCATCTACAAAGGTAGTTAACGACTTATAACATAACCCAACGATTTACGAATTTCTATCATGGTTTCAGTCTAAGGCATCCTGCCTGAATTTTTTTTGATTCCACATTCCTTCCTTTTGTACTTTTAATACAGCATTGGGAGCTGCCCTTTGTTGTGGCATACTGCATTCTCACAAAGATTTTGGCTGGACAGGGCATAGTTATCTGTTGCTCCTTACACAATTCATTATAAGGGAGGGAAACATGGAAGTATCAAAATTTCTAGGTAAAATTCTGCTAAATACAATCCCAGTTTGCCTGTGCCATGAATTCATTTCCTGTAGATTATGTTCAAATACTTGTCCCGCTCTACGTTGTACTTTCCCACAGTCCCCACTCTCATTCAAAGACAGGTCCAGGCACCCCTCCTTTCTGCACACTGGCCAGTGGGACATAGGTCCAGGAGGCCCTGGCTCCTTATTGGTCCAATGCCTTAATCCACTGGACATGCTACGGGGAAGTGAGGGAGGTGGTTCATGGCTTGGACAAGTATAATCTTCGAGGAGAGGCCGGGGTAGTGTACGCCTAAACATTCCTAAAAGACCATTAAAACTGTCAAACTTATACAAATGTATAGGCTACATTAAGGGCCTGGCTGAATGCTCTGGTCCCTTGCAGGATTTGGACTTTCACAGCGAAACAGAAATGTCCATTAGTTGCTGGATTTCTTTGCTGTTCTCCTCTTCCCTTTGTAGCAGTCCAGAATACAGCAAGTACCTTTCTTTTCTGGTCTTGAAGTTCAATCTTGTTTTAGGGGTTCGGGTAAACTGTTTCAAACATAACTTTAAACAACATCATAAGAGTACTACAACAACATATATAACAATCATGTTTATTAGGATTGAAAGGATACCATATATAATTTTTTTCCTAAAGCTGCTATGTCAGGCAGCCAGGAGGTTAACCAGGACCACATATCTGCAGAGCCCCAATTAGTGTTTTCTAAGGCTACCTGGCGCAATGTCCTGAGCTGAGATTGAATTTTGTGAATATCTGTCTCAATTCTTCTATCCTGGTTCACATACATACAGCAATTCAAATTTATTAGGGCACATACTCCATCCTGGGAGGCTAAAAGAAAATCTAGGGCCATATGATTTTGGGTAGTAACTTGAGACAGCTGGGAAACTTCTTGCAAGGTTTGGATAGCATCCATAGTAGCATTCTTCATTGCTTCTATGATGGGAGAAATATTGACTACTGCCTTTTCTAACTCGGTTACACCTAGAGAAGGAAAAAGGGCTTGCACGAATTGATGAAAACCAGTGTGGTAAGTTGCCAGGGGATTCTCTGATCTTTTATTGTGGTGGGTTAGATGTCGGAACTGTAGGCTATACAACTCACTGTGAATCTCAAACCCTGGGATAACTTGTCCAGTGGTACAGGTTCCCACCCACTTCCAAGGTAAAATTTTATACGCCCATTTCCCACACAGCCCATACATTCCTGGGGTGTCTTTGGTGGGATAGGCAAAATGGGTGCCATTCTCACACTTCATTTGATAGGAAGATGATTGGTAATTTGGGACTTGACATCTTCTGGATAAATGCATGGTGTATGACGGGGTTTGAATGACCTTGGAGGCATTTTCACATCAGGAGCTATTGGGAGGGAAGAAAAATCCTGAATCCTGCAGGGTATAGTTAGAGTTGTCCTGGGCGATGGAATAGCTTGTTCAGTTGGGACCAGTACAATGGTTGGGAATCTCATTCCCTAACAAAATTCCATAATTAGCTTCGGGCTTATAATCTAAGATATACTGGCGAAGTGGGTAGTGGCCGATGATGGTACTGTTGTCATGGGTATCATTATGGTGATAACAAAGGGGAGCTTCAACCTGCGGGGCTGTCTTCTATCTAAGAATACAGATGGTGACTCGTCCTAATGCTGACAGGTTCTTGGGCTGCAGTATAAGGTGGATGCTGTTGTCCACTGAGGCCCATTTGTCTAGTGATGCAGATATAGCCACAAATGGAATACTGTGCTTTGGGTGTGCTGGTCCGTGAGCGCAGATCCAGCAATTACTGTGATTATTCTGGTCGGCAATAGATTGGGACAGTTTCACAAGGAGGTTAGAGTCCCTGTCAGCAAAAACAAATGAAAGGATTAGAGATAAGATAACAGCTAAGGTTTTTATTTTACTGTCGATTCGGGAAGAACGCCTCTAAGCCAAAACAGTACAGCTAATATCAAGAGGGTCACCAGAGTCTCTTATGGTTTTAGATTGTACTGCTGTTTTGGAGTTTCGTCGGTATTGGTTGAGAACAGTTGGCCAGAGGTGGGGCTTTCTCTGCGATCTTTCAAGGTCTCAGGGTTTGTTGAGTTGTGGTTTACCGACAGGGACCGGAATTCTATTGCCCTTGGATCTAATGGCAGTGGGGTCTTTTTGCAGTGTGATGCGTGAATCCAGTTAGGGTATCCTTGGCATTGCACAGCTGTGTTAGTGGTTAGCACCACCAAATAAGGTCCCTTCCACTGAGGCTGCAATGCATTCTGTCGTTGGTGGATCTTTACACTGACCCAATCTCCAGGTTGGAGGGAGTGTCACAGTTCCATTGCAGGTGCTGGAAGGGCCTCTTGAACCTGTGTGTGGATAGACTTGATACATTAATAATTTACAATAGTCCAGTAACATATCATCAGTTAAGTATAGATCAAATTCCTGTGGGTGTGACGGTGGGTTGTGTGGCAGTTTCATAGATCTTGCCAAAAGGATCACGTGGAGATATTCCATGTTTTCTGTTGACAATATTTCTAATATACATGAGAGCTATAGGTAAGGCATCTGGCCACTTCAAGCTGGTTTCTGCACATATTTTGACTAATCTAGTTTTCAAGTCAGAATTCTTTCTTTCTGCAGCTCCACTGGACTGGGGCTGATATGCACAGTGCAGGTATTGTTGGATTCCTAAGGCTTTACACACATTTTGAATGACCTGTCCTGTGAAGTGGGTCCCTCTATCGCTATCCAGAATGAGGGGCAACCCAAACCTAGGTATAAATTCTCTCAACAGTTTCTTGGCAACAGCTACTGTATCCAGCCACTTACAAGGATATGCTTCTACCCATCCTGAAAACATATCAATTGGCTAGTAAGATAGGACAGGTACTGTAGTACTGTTGTGCTATAGAAGAAAAATTGGGGGCAAACCAATCGTGCTGCACTGCTGCGATCATCCCCCTTTGCTTGTGTGAGCCACAGAGTGAGTCACACGGGCAAGGTAGGGCAGAAGAGCCTTGGGTGCTACCAGACAGCCACCCGGAGAGCGCCACTAGGTATTCGGGTATAATTGGCACCCATGTCACTGCCAGTGATACTTCTCCTGCTCTGGGGTCTGATCTTGCAGTTTGGCCAGAGCAGTGAGACTGGCTAGGGCCAACTGATTTGTGGAAAGGAAAATATTAACCAAGTCTGGCGCTGGGCGGCCAGAAAGGGCCACTTCCCTAGGTGCATGATCCGCCAGTGCATTTCAGCGTGTAACATCATCATAAGGGGTAAGGTGGGCTTGACATTTAATGATAGCTAGGGTGGAGGGTGACTGGAGAGCTTGTAATAATGCATCAACATATTGTCCATTTTGAATGGGGCTTCCAATGGAAGTGAGGAATCCTTGCTGCTTCCAGAGTTGTCCAAAATCATGGACGACCCCAAAGGCATAATGAGAATCAGTGTAAATGGTCACAGATTGTCTATCAGCTAATATACACATGGAAGTGAGAGCTGCTAAGTCGGCAACCTGGACAGTCAAATAATGTGGTAAATGGTATGCCTCTAATATTTGGTGCTGGGTACTAACCTCATATCCGGAGACAAGGTTACCAAGCTGTCTCTGAGACACGAACCATCAACAAACAATACTAATTCAGTGTTTAACAAAGGGACATCTTGAAGATCAAGTTGGGGAGTAAGGAGGTGTTCAGTAACTAGCAGGCAGTCATGGGGTTCAGCATCAGGAGGGGTGGGGAGAAGTGAGGCAGGATGTAGCATGGAGCAGCAGGTCAAGGTGGTGATGGAGGCTGAAAGGAGGAATCTCTCATATTTAGTTAGCTTGGAGTTGGAAAGATGCTGGGTTTTGACTTTTAAAAGTAAGGCAGCAACAGCATGTGGAAAAACTACAGTCAAGGAGCATCCTAGAATGAGAGTCTCAGCTTTCTCAATTAAAAAGGCTTCTGCTGCAACTGAGCGGAGACAGGGAGAGAGTCCAGCTGCTACTGGGTCTAATGCGGTGCTATAATACGCAAGAGGACAATTCTTATCTCTGTGGAGTTGAGTTAGGACCCCCTGGGCAAACCCATCTTTCTCGTGGCAAAAAAGGATAAAGGGTTTCTGGTGTTCTGTTACCCATAGGGCAGGTGCTTGAGACAAGGTTTGCTTGAGAGATGCAAAGGACTGTTCAGCCTCAGGGGACCAGACAAGAGGCTCAGTGACTGAGTCTAAGGTCAGGTTCTGCAGGGGTTTGATGAGGGAAGCATATCCCAGGATCCATTGTCTGCAATATCCTGCCATTCCTAAAAGGCTTCTCATTTGTGTGCGAGTGGTAGGCTTAGGTATTTGTGAGATGGCATTGATCTTGGAGGAGATAAATGTCTTTTTCCTGTGGAAATATCGTGACCTAGGTAATGTACTTGAGGGAGACAAAGCTGCAATTTGGATTTAGACACCTTGTAACCCTTAAGGGCAAGGGCGGTTAACAGGGTAAGTGAATCTTGTTCACAGGCTTCCAAGAAGGGGGAAGCCAGCATTAAATCATCTACATACTGGATTAAGGTGGAACCTGCACCAAAGGCTATGAGGTCCAGGTCTTTCTTTAAAATTTGCGAAAAAAGAGTTGGAGGTTCCATGTATACAGCTCCCTTGTGCTGAGGCCCACACAATGGCTTTATACCATGTAAGCCTTCAGAACAGGGTTTAAGTCTGGCTTACATGGTGCACAGAGCTTGTGCTGACCTACTGTATTTAATGTACAGTGTACTTAATTACTTAAGTACACAAACTTAATCTCTAATGCATATGTTCAATGTTACCCTTACAAAAGATGTAGACAAGGGTTGAGTGTATGAAGTGCGTATGAAGAAGTTCAATGGCATCAGTACAGTCTACAGTAGTTTGATGTCAGTGCAACAAGATCAAAATACAAGTTATTGTTCTCCAATATATAGCTTCTCATGAAATCCACTTGCTGAGCTAAATGATCACAAGAGCTTTGAGAGGAAGAATGTCCACATAGTTAAGGCTCTGGATAGTGACTCAGAGATGTTTGCTTTGATTCCCAGATCTGTAGCAGACATCTTAGAAGACACTGGACAAGTTATCCATGATCTCAGTTCTCTGTCTCTGAAATGGAGATTCCACCTCATAGGAATGTTGTAGGGATCAGTTCATTACTGACGTACACGTGGCGTCCTGGATCTGGTACTAATCAATATATATATTTTTTCATTAATGACTTGGATAATGGAGTAGTGTGTATGCCTATAAAATTTGCATATGACGCCAAGCAGAAAACTTTGAATTAGAATTCAAAATAACTTTGTCAAATTGGAAAATTGAGCTGAAATCAAAAAGATGAAATTTAGTGAAGATAAGTACAAAGTAGTAGACTTGAGAAATAAAAATCAAATGCACAACTACAAAATACGGACTATCTGGCTAGGCAGTAATGCTACTGAAGGGACCATAGAGCTGTGATTTTCATCCTGGAGCCCACAGACCACTGGCGGTCTGCAGGTTAGGTCCAAGATTTCCAAAGGGGTCTGTACCACCGTTTGAAATTTCTTAGGGGCCCACAGAGGAAAGAAGGTTGAAAACCACTGCTGTAGAGGTTATAATGGACCACAAATAGAATATGGATCAACAATGTAATTCAGTTGTGAAAAAGACTAATATCATTCTGTGGTATATTAACTGGAGTGTCTTTTGTAAGATATGGGAAATAATTGTCCTGCTCTATTGGGCAATGCTGAGGCCTCAGCTGGAGTACTGTGTCCAGTAGGCTTAATCTGTAGAAAGGGAAATTTAGGTTAGATTCAAGGGAAAAGTTTCCAACAATAAGGATAGTTAACCACTGAATGGGCTTTTAAGAGTGACAGTGGAATCCTCATTATTGGAGAGTTTAAAAACAAGTTGGACAAACACTTGTCTGGGATGGTCTAGGTTTACTTGGTCTTGTCTCAGCACAGGGAGCTGTATTGATGACCTCTTGAGGTCCTTTCCAACCCAACATTTCTATGATTACTGTTTGTGAAGAGATCAGGTTATATAATGATGACCATCACAGAAATAAGTGCCTCTAGAAAAATGCTGATACTGCCTGTTGGATGAGAAGCACAATCCTGTTCTGTGTTTTTTCCACATTATTGAAAATTTTCTAAAGATATATCATAAGAGCAGAACATATTGCTTCACATTATAATGAGAAATAATAAAGACTTTGATGTTCTTTGTATATCACACACGGTGTATGATTCAGTTCATCTGAAAGTAGGTTAATTCTATGCAGTGTGTAACAATTTAATGATTTTGCATTCTGTAGTTTGAATGAATTCGTTTTGGTAAAAATAGGATTCCACTCAAACATATTCTGCTTTGGTGGAACTGCAATTTAGCAAGCTTGTCTGGGATGCAGCCCAATTAATGTAAAATCTGGCTAAAGTTAAAAGTTTGTTGTTGGACGTAAAATATTTTATTTAAGAGCTTAGGTGATGATGACAGTGCTGGAAAGATGAATTCTGTTTTCAGTGCTTTAAAACATGATGCATGGAAGTATAATGATGGTTAAACATTTCAGAACCAGAAAGGTCACATGAGGCAGATTTCTGAATAGTACCTGAAGGGTGCCACACAAAGACATCCATAATGGGTTTGTGTCAGTGATAGTGCTATCTTGAACCTGTAATGAAATCCTGCTTTGCTGTTCGCTCA
The DNA here is from genome assembly GCA_007922155.1 of Mesoclemmys tuberculata. Lineage (NCBI taxonomy): Eukaryota > Metazoa > Chordata > Testudines > Chelidae > Mesoclemmys > Mesoclemmys tuberculata. The sequence goes on along the minus strand of ML675604.1, from coordinate 59,282,219 downwards.
TCCCTTGTTATGACACCTCCATCAAAAATACCCCTGCTCAAATGGCTATGAGGCGTCAGAATAAGACATTACATTGCTTTGTTTGGTTGTAGCTTCTGGAGTGCTTCACCTCTCCCTTTTGCATTCTGACTGCCAACTGAGAGAGCTCTTTGTGTATCCCTAACATCTGACATAAATGTTCATTAGATATGGCAGCATTTTAACACCTGTGAGCAGGATAAAGATCAAAATTCCCAGTTCTAAGAATGGCAAATCTTCAGGAATACATTCCTCTTCTCAGAAAAAGGATTTTTATTATTATTATTAAATGGAAACAAAATACACTGCAGACTCTCTCCAATTAGGGGGGAAAAAGTGCTACCTCAGTTGACAGGAAAATATATGTCACCAGAAGGAAGTGTTCATGAGGAATCTATAGAGTCAACAAATAAACAACTAAAAGAAATCACTGTTTGAAATGATTCTATCTGCCAAATACTGAGCAAACAGAAAAAAAACTGTAAAGTTCACTTTATAGGCGTTGTTACTACTTATTCATGCTGCTGTAATGAATAGATAGTTTTAAAAACCTAAATTCAGAGTTCCATGTATCTCCGCTAAAAAGGATATCAGTGTGTGGTGCTGCATTGCCTGATGCAAAGGAGAGGATTATTAGTGACTGATTTTTAATATACCCAATCCCCAGACATAAACACATATGCCCTCCTCCCCAGAATGGCGAGCAGCAATAATATTTTAGCATTCCATTTTTGTTAAGCCCACTCAATCTTAAAATAAAATAAAAGGCACTTTGAATTCAGAAATATACATTTGGTACTTTTTTGGGTGTTAGCAAAGCTTTGGAATATATATAAAACTTACAGCCTGTGTTTTATCTTCTGGCAGGTAATAATTACCACTTTGCATAAATCGTTGTTATCATTCCTAATAATATTCGCTTTGTAGCTGAAAGATGATAAATATGAGAACTAGAAAAACATTTAAATAAACATATTTATTTGAATCTGTTTGTCAAAGAAGAGGAGAGAGAGAAGAAAACAAATATGAACAACTCTTTCAGTTGACTTTACATACACAGTCTGATTCAGGAAGCCTCCATTTCATACATCGTCCAAATCACCCAGTGGATAGTATGTTGAAAAATTAAAATTATTTTTTAAAACCATAGTTCTAATCTGATGTCTAGAATGATCATAATAAAACAGAAGTTTCTTTATTGCATCAGTAAGAATTTATTTTAGTGATGTCAATTAAGAAAAAAAGAACATGAAGGCAATTTGCCAAGGGTTGTGATGGATTTTTCATCTCTGGCAATTTTTAAATACAGATTGGATGTTTTTTTCTGAAAGATATGCTTTAGTTCAAACAGGAATTTATTCAAAGAAGTCCTATGGCCTGTGTTACACAGGAGTTCAAACTAGATGGTCACAGTGGTACCTTCTGGCCCTATAATCTATGAATCAGTGAAAAATATTTCTTCAGTGAAATAAATGTGAAATGAACTGAATAGCTAATATATTGATATTCCCAATTTTTTAAAATACACTATGCTCTTGAGTCAGCCAGATGGCTTGGCAGCCTCTTGTCAGATATCATATAGAAGATTCAGGTTTTGGGAATGACTTAAGGATGGCCTTTTTGTGATATCCAAATGTTGGAATCTAACGGTAATCTAACATCTAACTTTTAGGTCATCAAGAACCAATAAGAGAGATTAGTCTTGATTACATATACTAAACGTTGTCAAAATATGCAAGCCCATGTGCAGAAGGATAATTATGTTCCCCAAATAAACACTTATCATACAAACCCTTATTTACACACACAATTACCCAAATTGCATATCTCAGGCTGCTAATGGTCCATATGCCTATATCCTGCAGGTGTCACTTTTTACCTCAAGTTTCTGATAAACTTTAGAGTGGAATATGCAATTACACTGCCACTTTGGGCTCTAAAGTTCTCTTCTGTGGAAAATGTCATGTCTCCAGTTCCAATCTCTCTTTCCCTCTAGCATTTGATCCGTTCTGCTCTCTGTGTACATGCCCCTTCAGCTAACAAGCAAGTAGCTGCCCAGATAAAATATCCACTAGTATAAGTACAGCTCCTTGTGAGGACACCTCCAAAGTTTGGCTTTCCCTCTCACCACAGATTTTGTAGCCCATGTAGACCAGCTCCCAGACTCATAGACTTTAAGGTCAGAAGGGAACAATATATTCTTCTAGTCTGACCTCCTGCACAATGCAGGCTACCACATTAGCTTTTCTCAGGGCCACATCATATTGGTGGCTCATAGTCATCCTGTGATCAACCAATACACATAGGTCCTTGTCCTCCTCTGTCACTTCCAACTGACGTATCCCCAGCTTATAGCAAAAATTCTTATTAGTCCCTAAATGCATGACCTTACACTTTCCACTATTAAATTTCATCCTATTTCTATTACTCCAGTTTACAAGGTTATCCAGATCTTCCTGTAGGATATTCCAGTCTTTCTCTGTATTGGCAATACCTCCCAACTTTCTGTCATCTGCAAACTTCATGAGCACATTCCCATCTTTTGTGCCAAACTCAGTAATAAAAAGGTTAAATAAGATCGATCCCAAGACTTATCCCCGAGGAACTCCACTAGTAACCTCCCTCCAGCCTGACAGTTCACCTTTCAGTATGACCCATTGTAGTCACACCTTTAACCAGTTCCTTATCCACCTTTCAATTTTCATATTAATCTCCATCTTTTCCAATTTAACTAATAATTCCCTATGTGGAACTGTATCAAATGCCTTACTGAAATCGAGATAAAATAGATCCATTGCATTCCCTTTGTCTAAAAAATCTGTTATTTTCTCAGAAAAGGAAATCAGATAGGTGTGGCACAATCTGCCTTTTGTAAAGCCATGTTGTATTTTTTCCCAATTACTGTCAACCTCAATGTCCTTAACTACTTTCTTTTTCAATTTTTTTCCCAAGACCTTGCATACTATTGAGGTAGCACTAACAGGCCTGTAGTTATCCAGCTCAAAAGTGCCTACTGGCAGTTGGAGAACTGTGATGCATGTGAGTGAGCACAAATTTTATGTCACTTCATTCTTGGTTGCCGGCCCCTCTGCCCCTTACTTCCATGCCAGGAACTTTTTTTCCATTTTCTGTTTGTTTGTTTTTTTAAAACTGTTTTAAGGAAAACCTTTTGAATGCTACGAAAGTGTTTTTACTATAAAATTAGATGTACGGTTGTGTACCTGCTTTTGAACCCACATAATTGAATTTCACTGCAGTATCATTCAAGGCTTACGCCATTCTAAATCTTGGTATAACAAAATCAAGTCACTTAATCTCCCAGTGCCGACAGCAAAATGGGGATATAAATAGGGATAAAATCATATTTTATTTCTCCCATCCTTTATATATCTTATCTGTGCAGACTGCAAGATCTTTTGCTGTATGTACAACACCTAGTACACTGCAGTTCCAATCTTGGTTGGAACGTGTAAATACTATTGTAATACAAATAATAATATTAATAAAGGAAGGGGAAAACTCGCCATCTGCTTAATAAGCATTGTTCACCAGTGGTTCTCTGAACCCAAAAGAGCCTTCTCATTTATTATTGTTACTTCCTTTCACCATTCTACCTTCCTCTCTGTTTTCTAGGGTATGTAAACTGGGAAACGTTTCTGTCACTAAGGCTTGTGTACACCTGCCATGCTGCAGCTGTACCACTCAGTGAAGACGTTATCTGTGCCAAGGGGAGAGCTTCTCCCATTGGCGTAGGTACTCCACCTCCCTGAGAGGCAGTAGCTATGTTGACATGAGAAGCTCTCTCATCAACCTAGTGTTATCTAAACTGGGGGTTGGTTTAGTATAACTCCTTTGCTCCGGGGTGTGGATTTTCTGTCATAAATTCATAGTGTAGATCCAGGCTAAAAGTCAAAATGCTGTTCATTCCTTCTGAGGGAGGGTAATTACACACAACTCCCTCCAGACCCTATTGATGTTACCTCAGCTGGTCAGAGGTTCACTGCAGAGTTGCCTAAGGCCCTCTCTTTCCCTAAAAGTAGAGCACAATATTTTCTCAGCATGCCAGTCTCTGCCAGCTTAGGAACAAAGGCAAATGTGTGCCTATATCATTGAGTGGAAGCTTGACAGTCTCTAATTTTCAGTCTTCTTCCTTACTTCTAAGAGAGGTTATTACTGTTCTGTGTCTTCACAATGAAGATCAAAGAGAGACTTTGCAGATACCATCTTGAGATCATCTTTTTAAGTGGCAAAGCACTTACAGTATCCTTTTCCCATAAACTGTCTGCTTCCTAGGAGCTCAACAGCATATAGCTTCCTGTATTGCAGACCGCAGCAAAGACACACTCAAACAGTTGGTAGAATGGTGGAATCAATGAGATCAGCCTCAGGCAGCTGCCAAAACAGTTCTTTATTTTACTTGTCAAAGGAGTGCCCACCTTTTTGGAACACTTGTTCTTCTGACTCTGTGTAAGGAATGATTTTTCTAACAAGGCCAATAATGGTATTTTTTTAAGATTTAAAATATGTGCTATCAGCCACCCCTCCTCCCACACATTGGGACTTGAAGCCATAAAATTACATGTGTTTATTCCTATAAATTATTTATTTCTTAGTGTTCCCCAGCTAAGGAAGAAAAATGAACATTGTTCTTGTAACTTTATATTAACTATTAAAATGCAATAGTGAAAGACAATGGTGCCAATAACAAATAAAAAAGCAAAATTAAAACAGTGGTTGGGGAGAGAGCTGTTATGGCAATCTAGGTTCGAATTTTCCTGTGTAATGGTACACATCTCTGCATTATATCTAAGAGGTTTTGTTTTGTTTGTTTAGCTTGAATTGATATTCACGGTAGTCAGTTAAACTAATTCACAAAACTCTGCTTCATGCCATTCAGTTGGGAAGTAACAAAGGTGATATGGGGATGTTGCTTTTCTCTGGTGTGATGGAAGTCTGTCAGAAAGGAATAAAAATATCTTCTGTTTAGGTTAAAAATGTAAACAAGGTTTTCAAAATATCCTTCAAGTAATATGGCTTTGTTCTTGCCTCCATTTCTTCTACATTCAGATCTATCTAACTATTGCCTTGATTTTTCTCTCTTTGCTGGTCAAGACCCCATGTTTCAGAGTGGAAATTAAACTGAGGAAGAGCATAAGGTTGTTGCTGTTGTTAATGAAAAAATAATATTTTAATGGTACTTTAAAACATGCATTGTGGATGCTGCCTCTACTTAATGTACATGAATTGTTGTAGTGAAGGAGTTTGGAATAATTCACCTGTGATGCCTCACAAGGAAAATAAACTTCTGAAGATAAACAGTTTCCATTTCTAACTTCCTGAAAAATATATAAGATAGACAATTGTACAAGTGTGTGTTTTGGTGCCCTCTTTGTTGCATGGAAAAGTGCCACGTGAGATGATTAAATCACAACAAACTCATAATAATCTGTCCTTGAAGGCAGCCAGAATGGCCTTCGGCTCAGGAGTGAGGCATTGGAAGACTGCAAGGAATTGAGGGTCTGGGGATAGCTGAGCTGTTTCTTTAGTTCATTTGACCTCTATTTACCAAGGTGCACAGAACATCAATTATCCAGAAACGTGCCCTTGGCTCATGTGACCTCCCATACAAATATGTGTTGGCTGATGCACATTATCTCTCTTTTTCTACAACAGGCTATGATGTATTACTACTTGTATACCAAGTGTCACACTAGTGAGCCAAATTCATAATTTACAAGTGTAATTGGATATCATGCTGGTAGTTTTTAAGAAAAAGTCCACTGAGATTTCCATCTGTATATTGTTTTTTATTAAGATAGGATTTTTCAAATACACACACATTCTGTAGATGCAGTTTTCTAAAATATTTCTTTCTTGGAAAATGTTTGATCACACAAAAGATTATGGAGATGCAGAGCGAATACGATGTGGATCTAACCCCTATGTAATATTGGGAGTCATCAGAGAATTATTGCCAACATTCAAGAGCTCTGAAAGCAAAGTCAAGTCAAATTACATAAAATTAAATTATCTTAAGAAAGCTAGTGAGCATTGTGGTAAGAGGAAGATTTGAAACTCTGATATATTTTTTTTCACCACTCTCTGCGATTGGTTGTATGCAGCTTAATGAGCTCTGTATATAAAAAGATCTCTCACCATTTTCTCTTCAGTAACTAGCCATTAAGAAATAAGTCAATAATTCTCTCTCCCATCCCCACAGACTTGTAATATCCTATTTGCCTTCCTTTCTAAGTTGTTAATAATTGGTTCTTTCTATCATCTACCCTTCATGGTTTTCTATTCTGATTTGTTTGTGAATGTTTCCTTTAGCCAGTTGTAGGGTGGCAGCTTTCGCAGCAACATAGTATGTAGCGGAAATAAAAATACAGTAAATTGGAAGGTCCAGTGTGCAGTCAACATTGGTTTCAGTTTGAAGTGGTTGAACTAGTTTGGTTCTAGAAATTGTTTTGTGGCTCTTGCTCCTTGAATTGGTGCTTCACTGTTTACATCCAGCAGTCAGTGCTCAAACAATGAGGATCACTACATGCATGCTAAGCATGATCAGAGATAAAATTATATGGCAGCTTCTCATACTGCAGCAAGGCTCCCAGTCTGGGCCAACAGTCTTGGGTTAGTGGGGCTTGCACTAGTTTTCTAAAAATATCTATGTAGATAGTGCTTTGAAGTTGGAGCTCAGGATCTGAGCTCCAGCCTGAGTTCCAACTTCAAAATGCTGTCTATACAGCTATGTTTGGAGTGCTAATGTGAGCCATGCTTGCCCCGGTCTATCGACTCAAGCTGGGAGGCTTGCTGCCATGGGCTGTGTAGACATACCCTAAGAGACTCCACTGGGATAGACTCAGTGGATTGACATGGATGGGTGCTCTAAATAATTCATTCTTGATGCAGAACTGTAGGGTATATATGTAATGAGTTCCCCCGGGGTGCAATTTAGGACTGGGATACCACTGTACCCTCTTAACTCTCCAGCCTGGGCTGTCCCTCACAATGCTTTGCTAATGATAAGCAGCAAAAACCTCCGGGAGCTGTTATCTCTCAGATCGACAGCACGTGAAGCCCCACACCCAGCTAGATTACATGGATGCTCCCTGAGCCATTCATGAATCCCACAGAGAAAGGTACTAACCAGCTCACCTCAGCTCCCTGCCATGCCCCCCAAAGTTGCACCATCGTGACCTGGTTGGAAACCTGATCAATATAAATTTATTACCTAGTCCACCCCTCCCTTAGTGCGGAGAAGACATATACAAGCTTTTGTTAACTGAGTTGAGATTTTCCAAACACTTCAGCTGAAACACACTGTTTTAGGTGAAATGTAAAAGAGATTTATTAACTACAGAAACAAGTATTTTAAGTGAGGATAGGTGGTAGGCATAAGAGATCAGAAATAAGCACCAAATAAAACAAAGATAAACACACAATCTAAATCTTAAACCTTGTAACACTAGGCAGGATCTAGATTAAGCAATTTTTCTCACCCCACTAGATATTAGAGTTCTCAATATGGTCATCTCCCTCAAATCTGGATCCAGTTTCTTTGTCTTTTAGTGTCGATGGGGGAGGAAAAAGGACAAAGCATGCACCTTTGACCATATGCTTAATAGACATTAGTCCAGGCATGTCCAGGCGGGCTCTGCTGAGTCACAACGTTGCTCAGTATACCCCTCGCCCAGTGTCGTCTTGTGCAACTGAGTCATAGAGTTGAGCAATCTCCTTTGTATATTCTTATGCAACTGTCATTGTATTGTAAATCCTTTGATTACAATTACAACACCCTTGCAGGAAAATAGTCCCTGAACACCCACTTGGGTGGGGCAACTGCCCTGACAGATGTGACTCTTAAATTTATAGCATATTTCTTTTAACAACTATACAGTAAAATCTTATAACTTGTGTGGTATAGTGAAGGCACAGGGCAGTCGGAGAGTAGTAGAAGGGTGGTTTGTAAGTGCCAGAATGTTCCAGGCTTTATTCTCTGTAGAGTAACCAGACTCATTAGAGGGCAATTAGGGGAAGCTGAGGCCAATTAAGGCCCAGCCAGGTGCCTGATAAAAACCCTCTGCTCCTGAGAGACAGTGCACAAGCTGGAGGAGTAGGTGTGCTGTGCTACTGAGCAGAGGAGTGGGTGTGGAGTTGTGAAGAGGAGCCGAATGGAGTACAGTGGTCTGTGGAGTTGTGAAGAGGAGCAGAACAGAATACGGTAGTGTGTGGTAGAGAGGTGGAGTCCTGAGGAAAGTACTGGGCTCAAGAAGCCAGAAGAACGGGGGGCTGTGGGCGTGGGGGTGGAATAGACTGCAGGGGAAAAGACTGCAGCTGCAAGTACAGTGCCAGCAGCACATAGCTGCTACTCGCAGGGCCCCTGGGCTGGTACCCGGAGGAGTGGGTGGGCCCGGGTCCCTACCTCCCTCCCTGGAGAAACAGGGATAACTAGTGACACCCTGGCCCACTACAAGAGGCAAAGCGCGAGACCCCCTAGGGTGAAGCCAGCCATTTGCCACACTTGAGACATATTAATGATACACATACTTTGACAGCAAAATGCAGCATATTACTTGGATTGAATTCTTTATTTATTCAATCCTGGATTAACCACTCGATCATTTTACCTTGGATCAAGATCAGATTGACAGTCCTATAATTTCTAGTCACCCCATTTATATTTTAAAAATATTGGCACAAAAATAGCTTTTTTCTAGCCTTCTGAAACTTTCCCAGTATTAGAAGAATTATTGAAAATCAGCATTAATGGTCCAGCCAGCTCCTTTGGCCAGCTCTTTAAAAACTTTTGGATACAAATTTCTGGCACTGCTTATTTAAAAGTATCAAACTTTTAGTAATTACTGTTTAATAGCCTCCCGTCTTGCTACTGGAATGGGAGGTGTTTCATATTCATGTATGACTAAATTGTCTATTTTTCCCAAATGTAGAACAGATATATTAATTGAATACTTCTGCCTTTTCTGCATGTACTACTGAGTTTTTCCATACATGTATGGGACAGTATTTTAAGAAATGAGACAAGTAAAGACATTCTAGACATTTTATGACCAACTCAAAAGTACACAGCTTCCACAGCTGAAGTGGTCTAGTTATTAATTGCTATCAGCTCACCAAAGGCAAAGTACATTTTCCTTTTACTTAGAGAATCAGTTTTCCAAGGTTATAAATTTTTATATAGTTTTCTGAGCTGTATTTAGCTTGGATTGCTCACCTAACCACATAGTGCTTCATGAACCTCTGCTCAATATTATGTCAGACCTGAGGGTGCCCAATTTATAAAGCTGGTTGGGAATTTTTTGAATAAATGCTTTTTCATCAGAAAATGTCTGTTCATTGAAACTAACCTTTTTTTTTTTTTTGGTGAAAAAGGGTCATCTTGACTTTTTTTACTCAAAATTTTTTTGGAAAAAAGTTTTGAAATTGTCACAATGTTTTGTTATGACATTTATTTAATTAAAATATTCTTGTTTTCTGGTTCAACTTTTTGTTTAGAAATATGAGATAATTATACTAAAAAATTAAAAACATAAATGGTCACTCTCAAAATGAAATATTTCAAAATTATCAAAATGAAATGTTTTGATTGACCCAAACCAAATTATTTTTCAACTTTTCAGTTTATGATAATTTTCAAGATTTTGACTTTTTGTCCTGATTTGGGACAATCTTTTTAATACTTCAAACTTTAGTGGAACAGGAAAATTGTCTCCTAACCAGCTCTACCCGTTTATACATGTTTACAAATTTTTAGAAACAAGAATGAAAAACATTAAAAAAGATTTTCCAATATCCTTTTGATTGAAATATTCAAGAGCTCTACATTATTACATGGTTTTTGGTTTACTTTATATCATTGTCTGGCATTCCACATTGTTCTTCCCATAAAATTCCAGAAAAAGTCTGACTTTGTATTGGCTCTTGGAACACCATAATAGCCCTTACATTATAAAGCTTGTATGAAACATCTCACTGAAGCTTAATAGAGTTTTGGAACTTGGCACTATAGCATGCATTGTTCTATACTTAGTATGAAATGCAGTTTGCCTAGTAAAACAAGCTACAAAAAAGAGCCAGTGACCATATGAAGTGATCTGCTTTCCACATTTAACAAATTACAACATAAGGATTAATATATTTGCATGAAATTTCTGAACTACGTGCCAAATTTAATGTTAAAAACCAGAGTGCTGATCCCTACCAAAAATACCTAACTTGTGAGTAGTTCTTACTAATGTGAGTAGCTAATGAAATGACTTGTGTGAACATAGCTTTTGCCAGATCAGGCCCTAAATTTATTTCTTTAAGTAAAAATGTGCAAAATAACATCATAAAATGACAGTTGGGAGAAAATAAACAAATATTAATATACAAGATGGCAAAAAACAAAACAAAAGAAACAAAGAAGAAAAAAAACCCTCACCACAACAACACTTTCTGAACGTGTTTTGTTCTGACTTCAGCAACCACCGTCTCTCACTCCCCTTTATATCTGGGCTAAAATCATATGTGCAAAAGCTTCAGTTTTATGTAAACTAAAATGGATCAATTTTGTGACTATTCAAAATTGGGGTTTTATAATGAAAATGCTGATAGACTCTTATTAAAGCTGCCAAGTGTCAGTAAAAGGAAGTTCCTTTAACCTCAGTGAATGCTGATGCAGGGGTATAGTACTGTATGAATTTTTTTAAGTTACCCAGGAGAGTTATCTTATTCACTGAATCTTGAGTCCGGTGCAATAATTGCATCTGGTGCAATTTTTCTTGCCTTACTTTGTGGTTATTTTTTATTCTTGTATAAAATGGGGAAAGGTTCTAAAACATCAGCAAAGTTGAGCTCAGGTATTTGACTAGTCTGTGTCAAAAGGAAAACAGAGATTGGTAATGGAAAAATCTAGATGTGGTGTTTGGTTTTTTCTCCAGCATTGTATTTAATGAAAGCTACATTTATTCTGCACACAAAACATAACAAGAAGTTCAGCATAATACTAGGCATTAGTTTTCTACCAAATAAATTACTGATGATCTGCCAATTATTTTAAAGTGTTGACTGTCTTTTATGCACCACTTAATACAATAAATATCTGCCTAGATCTTCAATCACACCATACCCTTAGAATTAATTATCAGAGCTGAAGTTTGAAGGAATTAAAATTCAGTTTCCATGGAATTCATTTTTTTAATTTATTTTTTGTGTTAATGGGTTCATGGGCTTGCTGAAGTCTTCTAAATAGCAACATATATAACTTGATGCAGCAGAGCAGAATGTACTGGTGCCAATTTGTGTTTTGAAGAGTTTTCTACACGCTTATCTGAAAAAAAAAAAAGTATTTCAAAAGCAGTTAATATCCCCAGTTCTAAGAAAAGTATAGCACACAATACTAAGAACTCTTTATTGACGTTCCAAATTCAAACTATTAGTTTTTCAATTGCCCAAATAATCACATTTTAAGATTGCTTTCATTTTAAGTTGTTTACAGTATTCCACCCAAGTAACATGTTGGACATTAATAAGTAATTTGGTAGAGAACACGTTTCAGATTGGGTAGGGTACAGCTATATAGAAGATGTGGTTGCACTGTTGGTTCATTCTTCTCACTTAAAAGCAGAGAGAGAGTTCTTTGAATAATCAAAGGTAAGTTTTCTCTAGACAGAAGGGAGACAACTGGATTTTTGTAAGTCCACCTCTATCTGTGTACAGAAGGTGATTTCCTAATAATATATTAACAACTTTATACAAATAAACACTGATTGAAACTCCCTCTCTGTGTTTTCACTTTTTACAGGAAGAGCCATATGTGATGTTCAAGAAGTCTGACAAACCTCTGTATGGGAATGATCGATTTGAGGGATATTGTATTGACCTCCTCAGGGAGCTAGCTACCATCCTTGGATTTACCTATGAAATTAGGCTGGTGGAGGATGGCAAATATGGAGCACAGGATGATGCCAGCGGACAATGGAATGGAATGGTTCGTGAACTAATTGATCATGTAAGTTCCTTTTTGGAAGCGAATCTGCTATCTTATCGAAATCTAAGTGAGAGCAACATTTAACAAGCTACTGCAGGTTGCTGATTGCCTTTTTTTTTTTACCATGGATAGATTGTGATAATCATGCATGTTCAGGCTAATTGTATGCTGAGATTTTCTAGGCCAGCAAGTCACTACTTGTTTTTAAAAAAAGACCTTAAAGATGCCTCTTTTCAGTTTTTAAAATGTATCATTAGACATAGGCTATTTATTTTGCCATCTCTGTTTTTGTCTTCCTAATGGAAAGAGCTTCATGCTTATGTGAAACATTTCCAAATCTAAATGTAGAATAGAAAGCATCCACAATGATTTCTGAAGAGCAATATATTTCCCTTGTGAAAAGAAATATGATACTCACTAACTTAATCATTCAGGAACAATCAGCTTTCCTTTTCTGGCAGCAAACTTGGTACTGTGTCCCAGGGGAATCCCTATATAACCTTTAAAATATGCAGTATTATCTCCCATTAATATATACTGAGAAGAGCCCTGTCTTTTCTCCTTAAAACGTCTGCTGTAAAGTCCAGGCACTGAGACAGAAATATCAGTGCACATTGAAGCAGCAGGGTAATTCAATGTGAGTCAAAACAGATATCATTACAGGCAATTGTTTGTAATTGAATAAGTCAGACATCCCTTCACTCTGGCCTTTAAAACATACTTTCTCAGTTGGTGGTGCCAACTGAATTTGGTCTCTTGGAGTTCAGTGTGTTTGAAAATTATGCAATTGTCTCTAGCTTCTTTGTGTTTTATCAAATTTGTGTTTATTGTAAATTGCTCAATATCGAGACATCTGATCAAAGCTACTTGAAATAAACCAAATACTCTCTGCATCAATTTGATTTAAAAGAATAAAAAGATAGGAAGCGTTTTCTACAGCTACAGTCAAACTTCTTCAAGATACCAACAGCACCCAGAACGTGCACACTAAACCCAACCATTGAAATTAGATTAAAGTATTACAGTGCACAAGAGACTAGACTTTTATGTGCCATTGGAGGGACTGAGGTGCACCAGTGCCCATGAGCCCACAATGGCAGTGAAGTGATTAAGGGAGATATACGCAGATAATCCTGGAAAGTGCTGCACCCACATGCTGCAGAGGAAGGTGAAAACCCCACAAGGTGATTGCCAGTCTGACCTGAGGGAATATTCCTTTGCAACCCCACATACAGTGATCAGTTAGACGATATGCATGTGAGCAAGAACCAGCCAGCCAAGCAGCTGAGAGTGAGAATGATTGGTGCCACCTCAGAGCACTGGCCCTCCCTGTGCAGTGTCCCATCTCCAGTCACGGCCATCTCTGATACTTCAGAAGAAGGCAATACTAAAAAAAATTAAAACTCTGTCAAAATACATTGGGGGGGAAACAAAATCCAACCGTGCAGCTGAAACCCTGAAGCCTGAGCTTTTAGGAACATAAGAAATAAACTAGAAGTGAGCCACAGGGCTGTTGAACACCTGCCCCTTACCATCACAAATAGCTCCATCATACAGTCTATTCTATTGCTGAATCATTATGTGCATCATGGGAATACTGCCTTGGGTATGGTGCATCATGGAAGATATAATACGACTGGGAAATCTGACCATAAAGGAGAACAGGGGCATGAGGCACTGCCATATGCCAGCCTCCTGCATCAAGCTGTGGCACAACAGGGCACCTGAGTCAGTTTCCCCTTTTACAGAGTCCCCAGTAACTCTAATATAAGCTTTCTTGTCTCAATAATATCCCTTTTTGGAGCTGGTTTATTACAACATGGTTTAAATATTGCATAACAAAAGTCCCCAAATATAGACAATTTATCACCCTATTAAAATCACACAACATCTAATCTCTTGATAACCCACATACTACTCTCTGGCATCTTCCACACACCTGGACTCTTTGTCAGTCATCTCTTGTCCTTTTAACAGAACAGCAGCCCCTTCCAGTTGGAGTGCAATTCTGCTCTTCCCATTGGAACCCCCACAACATCTCTGCTGGGAGTTCATCCTTAGCAGGGGAGCATCTATCTCTCTTCCTGGTCCTCAGTCCTTTCCAGCCCCCTTGCTCCAGCTCTTCAGCATGGACATATAAATGTGTAAGCTGGTCTGTTGCTTTAGCCCTCTGCAGCCCTCAACTTCACTCTCTGGCTTAGAAGTCTGCAGGCAACTCCCTCTGGCTTTCAGCCTTCTGCAGCCTTTTGGCCCTGGTTCTCTGGCTTGGGGAGGTCAGCCGACAAACCCCTCTAGCTGTCTTCAGCCTTTCCCCAGGAATCACCTACAGCTTCCTTCAGGGATCTTCCACATCCCCCTGGTCACTGGCACTTCTCCCCTGTCCTTTTCCTGACTGAGTCAGGCAGCTTTGACTCACAAGCTCTCTCTTCCTTCTAGGACCTGGGTGCCCTCTTTCACACCCAGTTAGGAGGCAGATGATGAGTCACAGATTCACTGGCCCTCCTCCTTCTTAAAGGTCTAGTGTCACCCAGTAGCAAGCACTCAAACTACAACTTCCATGATGCACCACAACAGCATTCCTTAGTCACACTTTTTTGGTGTTGGGCCAAACGTTCAGTTTTGGGGTGTTTGGTTTTTAAACAAATAAACAAAATAAATTGGTGATAAGCAGACATTTGTCGCAAAATAATTCATTTTATCAAACCCCCAATTTTCAGTCAAAAACATTTTGATCAAATATTTTCAACCAGTCTAATTTCTATCTCTATTTCTCTGTCTTTTTATCTATCTTACCTTTCTACGTATGTAATTCTTTTCTCTATATTTACCTGTATTCCTCTATATCTCTGTTTTTTCTCTTTCTCTCTATACTATATATAATTAAGAAGCAAATATTTTAAATATGAGAAGTGCTCAGAAAGCAAGTTATTCAGTGTGGAGACATCAAGATAGAAAATGATTATATCTGATCATCTTCCTCTGCCACATGAGTTTCAACTGCTTTACAGTCATTGTTTCTGCTTAGATCCTCCATCAGTGTTTACAGCAGCCTGTTATTTTTGGAGGTAATCATCTAGTGACCTCCCACCCAAATTATTTGTTTAGGATGATACCCACAACCATCTGGATGATTTCCAGACATTCTGAGAATCTCCTCAGCAAAGACACCTCATAGACTAGGGATAATTTATAGCACATAGGCCTCAACTTCATTAAGTAAACAAGAATTTAACCAAAGAAGGAAACAAGTGAGCATAATATTTACACTACAGGATGACTGAAGATGCTAAGACTGAGCTCAAGCCATTCTTTGTATTGGCTTGTAGACCCAGAGGTCAGAATGGTTACCCAGCAAGATGCACCATGGCCACCCAGGCCAGGACATGCAGTTTGTGCCAAGCAATGGTCTACTCTTGTAGAGGGTGCTAGAGCTGGGTAACATTCCAAACAGGCTCATTGGTGAGTCTTTCAGTCTTAGCTACATATGAATCACACAATTGTGGGATATACATATCTACCATCCTGGCCCAAACAGCCAAATAAATGTGCCCTCCTGCAAAACAGAATCTACCTAAAAGTTGCAACATAATGCAGAGGAATATATGGAAACAAAAACATAATTCTAACTTGACTTGAACAGAAAAGAAAATACAAGATTAATCAACATAACAACACCATCATACGTACAGCAGTTACATACCAATGCAATCTCCTGAGAATGAGGACCAACTGCTTGCCTTCGGTCCTATGTGTGGGTAGGCAGATGGGAGGGAAAGCTTTGCTGCAGCAGACAGAGTGTGAATGGCCCTTTGGTCTTCCCATACCTCTTCCTAAAGGGTAAGAGTGCAAGAGTAATCAGGTTGCCTCTCTCCTGACCAATAAGTAGGCTTTTTAGAACAGGTGGGAGCCTGGGCACAACCTGAGCCCAAACAAACTTGTGATTAGTCTGGAGGGACAAGTAGACTCTGGCATCTATTCCGGGAACAATCTCAGCAAACCCAGCCCAGTGATCCACAGCCCTACAAATCTGTGTGTGAGGATGGGGTGAGAGTAGGGGCTAACAGGTGGGAATGACTATACAGAACTGAAGTGGGGACTGGCCCGGTCTTCAGGTACTCGCAATCATATACATAACAGAGGTGAGGCAAAGGAGAAAACGGATCTTTTTTACAGATTCATTGTTGGCAGCATGGCAGAAGTGTCTTTAAGAGGGACTTAAATGTGGACAGAATATGGAAATGTTCAGTTATTCCTGCCCTAGATATATTTGTTTTCACACAATTGCTATAGAGGAGCTTTATGTCACCCTGACCATCTTTGACATTTAGTGGATGATTAGTAGCTTGTTTTACACATTCTGCTATGGTCAATATACTTCTCCTGAATTATGGTATATTTAGCAGTCAGACTCATTACTATCTAACCATCCAAGTTATCTAAGTTCCATCAGTATACCACTTTCATACCCTCTTTATTTTTAGGACACCTTTTGGAGCATTCATCAGTTTTTCTGATATAGCTAACATCCAACAATGAACTGAGAGTTGTCATAAGTAATCATAATGTACAAGGTGTCCTGAAAAAGAGAACAGCTGTTAGGACACCGAAGTAAACACTTAACTTTGTATTATACAAAGTGGTAAATAAAAGGAGAGAGTGTTTTCTCATAGAGGGTGTTCTGACTCTGGGAGTATGTTCTGAACTGACCTCCAGTTGCCCTTTCTTAAACTCTCTGCTTAAAATGATCACAGCAACACCAGGTGGGATGGGATGAAGCCAGCATTTGGAAGGTTAACTTACAGAGTGGGGCTACCAGCTCATTCCTTTCCTAAGTAATACAATTCTTCTGAACATAAATCATGATTAAAGATGGGCATTATCCATCCACACTAAAAGAGCTACAAGTTGTGACTTCTTCGTCCACGATATGGGGGGAGGAGTGCATGTTAAGGTGAATGTTGTACGCTTCGAGGAATACTTTTTACTAGTAGCTTTAGAGATTTTATAAGTTGTTGCTCATCTACACTTAAGATCAGAAAAAAGGCAAATAACTATGCTGACTAGTCTCAGTTAATTGGGTTAACAGAGCTATGGGATGTCATTAGAAAGGATGCTACATATAAATTGTTCAAGGATTTTTAAGATTGCAAAGCCTAGCTTCTCTATATTATGTATATGAAAAAGAGACTTCCTAACTTTTCAAAAAAGATAAATAGTACAATATAAGGCCCAAACTTCCAAAATAAACCTAGGCATCTAAATCTGTCTTTAGTCACCTCACACCTTTAAGCTGTAGGCTCAGAGGTGTGCAGAGTTGAAGGTATGAGAGCTCAGCACGCTTCTGGAAATAATGTCACTTATTTAGGGCCTAAATATAGATTTAAGCTTTTTAAAATCTACAGGACAGCAGGCCTCCTATAGGTCTTGTGGGCCTTTAGAAGATGTGAAGTAGAGGACCTCCAGTACTGCACAACATAAGAGATGTGCAGAGACTGTGACAGGGGAAGCCCTTGCCTTAGCCTATGTGCACTTTCAGTTTGCTTTCTGGTTTTCCACTAAGCTACGTGCTCTCTTCTACCACGTGACACATTAGCTGCGTGTGCACAGTTGTGCGTCTGTAGTGTTTGGCCCACGTACTGTAGGGCAAAGGTTCCTAAATGTAGCTTTTGGACCTCATGGTGATTCACAAAGAACTGGCTGGTCACAGAGTGCTGGATCTCCTTTGATCTAGCAAATACATTCAGCTGAAAGCTAAAATACATGAAATGATTCCTTCCCCAATATTACTTCCCTGTGAAAGCTACAGCAGTTTCTCATGTGAGTTGTGCAATCCTTAATGGGAGAGAGAGCATTCCGAATAATTGCAAATAGGAGGGAAGCGTTCCATAAAGCAATCTCTCTATCAGGTGTTCTGCATTGTGCAAAACGTAAGGACTCCTGAATTATATGTGAACAGTCTGATGCTTTCAGCTAAAAGAGTTCATCCTTTTGCACAGGTGTTAGAAGCATATGCTTTGGAGGCTGATTTAAAGTCCATTGAAGTCAGAGGCTGTTTTTCCATTGACTTTAATTGGTTTTGAATCAAGTTGTAAGTCCAGAAGATCTCCCGTTCTAACTCTGCTGGTGTTCAATGGTGGGTTCATTACATGCGCACACCCCCTAACGTTGTGGAATAAATTGTATAATATGATTATTAGAGAAATAGGAAGTTTGTCTGGCCATCGTGTACTAGTAGACGTATGTGTATAAAGATATATATGCATATGTATGTATCCATGCATATATAATGGGCCTATATAGATGTCAGATAGTGACACTTGCTGGCTAAGTTATACAGTAAAATTATTTTACTTTACTTTCAATGAAACTCCTTCTTTGCAACTTCAAGATTGCTTTAAACCACTCTTAGTGGTAGGATTTTAAAATAGTAAGGAAAATGACAGCAGTTTAATAGTTTCCAGCAGATATGAGTTAGAGTTGAGAAATCCACTGGGAACTAATTCACTATTATTATATACCATTAAAAAAGATGGTGGTGGTTTCTTGGCTGTCACTTTGCATAATTTCTCCACGCAGTTCTTATGCAACACAAAGGTTGTGCATTACAAATAGTATTTAACAGTAGCAGGGCTTTTATGATTCATAAATCACTCATGGAAAAGCCTCTCTAACAACTCTCCTTTTAGATCATATTTTTATTATGTACAAGCATTAAAATTAAACATTTGTGTTTTCAAATGCATCAAAGTCGAGGTATTTTCATTTCAGAGGAAAGAGTAAGACTTGTGCATTCAGTAGATCAGATAGAAAAACAGATGTTACTTACTGTGAATTAACCTTAAATGTGTCTTTCAGTTTAAGTGCATGTATTTTTTGAAATTCTTAAAATGAAGGTGCTTCATCACTTTTAACTGCAGAATATTTAAAGTGATTACAGCAATAACACTATTTCACACTTTTAAGAGCTATAAAGGGTTCAGATATTTGTGTAATCAATTTAAAATGTTCTTGGATAAATCCTCATTCATCAGGCTTCTCTAATTATTGAAGTTATTTGTGCCCATGAATGACTTGAGTTTAGCTGTTTGTATCATTATATAGAAGCTAGACAGATGCTTTGATGTTGAATTCAACTAGGCAGATATTTAGATGTTTGCTTTTTTTTGGTAAGGAATGACTTCCCTAGCTTTTTGCTGACCCGTTTTTTGGATTGAAAATCATCCTGGATGTCCAAGTCTTTTGTACCTCAAAGGTGGCAATCCTCCCTTTAACCCACTTCTCCTCTGCATTGGTACATGTTGCACCCTGTGAATTGATGTATTGTGACTTTCCCCGCCTCCCCCCAATATTCTTGGAGGCACTGTGTCTGCCCCATAGCACTTTCTTCTGGACACCTTCCTCACTATTTGCCAATACAGGCCATGGTTTAAGGTGTACATTTTCAAAAGCACAAATTGTCAGTTAGGCACCTCGCTCCCATTGACTTTCAGTGGGACTTAAGCGCCTAACTGCTATTGGTGCTTCTGAAAATCTTCCCCTAAGTGAATATATTGACACATACATATATAATATGATGCACAGAATACATATTTGTTAGGCCATTTCCGAAATATTTCCCCAGAAGAAGACTCACTGAAATTGTATCATCGCCGTAATAGAATTATTTCTGATTATGTGGAACATAAAATAATCTCTCTCTATCAACTTTTTATCAAATTGGACTCTTTTTTTATTTTTCAACATAATTTACAAATGTAATGTGGTATGTACTGTCTTCTTGCAATATACCTTCATTTCTCATAGAGAGCTGCTATGGTGGTATTGACTTTCAGGTTCAAAAATTGACAAGGACACTTCTTAGGAAGATACCTTTTCCTCGAGCCTGTAATGCCTGGTTGTACAAAGGCAATTATTGAGCCACAGATACTGTCTCTGTCACTTCCTGTCTGAATTTAGTTACTAGATAGATCATTATGAGTCTGGCAAATTCAGACCTACATAGTAACTTGGTTTTCTACTATCCTGACCATATACTGGATGAAAGATAGTATTCATTTTATACCGGCTATATAAGTATGCTAGGTAGCTTAGCTTATGTGGGAAGTCACCGGTGAGTTAGCAAAAGAAAAATTATTCTGGGAAATGACACTATTGGATTTTCAAAAATAGAAGATTTCCATCATGTCTTCAATATACTTGAATATATAGCAAATGTTAAGCACATCAGTGATGAGAGAAAAGGATAAACTGATGATGACTGAATAAAAATAATCAAGTAGCATCATATGCTATGGGTTGGGATCATCACTCAAGGCTTCAAATCATCTACTTTTTCTATTCTTAAGTTTAGGAGAATCTCCTGCATCTATGTCTTACATATCCATTGAAATTACACTAACTAGGATTGACAGAATCACTTCAAATAGAAAAATGCTGTTTTTCTCCTATCTTAATACCTCACCCAAGCAGGTGAAGAAAGACAGACCAACTAATTATCCACAGCAAGGAATAAAAATCTTTTATTGTAAAAAATGTAGCAGAAATATAAAAAAATATGAATACATGATAGTCATAGAAATGTAGGGCTGGAAAGGATTTTGAAAAGTTATGTAGTCCAGTGCTCTGCTCTGAGATAGAACCAAGTACACCTAGATCATTCCTAACAGATGTTTCTTTAATCTGTTCTTTAAAATCTCCAGTGATGTGGATTGCACAATCTCCCTTGGAAGCCCATTCCATTGCTTAGCTAGCCTTAAAATTAGAAGTTTTTTTCCCAAATATCTAAGCTATATCTCCCTTGCTGCATATTAAGCCCATTACTTCTTATTCTACTTTTAGCGGACATGGAGGACGATTATTGATGACCATCTCCTTTATAACAACCCTTGATATATTTGAAGACTGTTATCATGTCCCCCACTCAGTCTTCTTTTCCCAAGATTAACCAGGCCCAGTTTTTTTAACCTTTTGTCATAGGTCAGGAGTTTTAAACCTTGTATCAATTGGGATGGTCTCACCTGTACTGTTTCCAATTTGTCCACACAATTCTTAAACTGTGCTACCAAGAACTTACATAATTTACTCCAACTGAGGAGTTATCAGTGCCCAGTTGCGCAGGACAATTACCTATTGTGTCTTACATATGACACTCCTTTTAATATACTGCAGAATGATATTAGCTTTTTTGCAACTAGATCACATTGTTGACTCAATTTGTGATCCACTATAACCCCCAGAGCCTTTTCAGTATTACTACTGCCTAGAATTTTAGTCTGTATTTTGTAGGTGTGCATTGGATGTTTCCTTTCTTAGTGTAGTACTTTACACTTGTCTTTACTGAATTTCTCTAATTTATCAAGATCATTTTGAATTCTGATCCTGTCCTCCAGAGTATTAGCAACCTCTCCCAGGTTGGTGTTACCTACAGATTTTATAAGTATACTGTCTACTCCATTATCTAAGTCACTAATGAAAACATTGACTGGACCCAAGACAAACTCCAGTGGAACCCCGGTATATATGTATGACATTCTGGGGTGCAGTTTGGACCAATGATGGGCTGTTTCACTACCTGCCCTGCAACCTTGGGTGCCTTTAAATGCTTTGCTGCTGTAACTCCCAACCTGGGCCCCTCATGAACAGCATGCAGGTCACACTCTGAGTGTGTGTGTGTGTGTGTGTGTGTGTGTGTGCCAGCCAGCACACTCCAATCACACTCTGGCTTCTACCAGCCTTGATTACAACTTTAAAGGTGACCCCAATACACTCCCAGTCCCAGATTTTCCCCCCAAACCATGTGTTGTACACATGGAACTCCTGGACAGTTCAAATATTGAAGGTGCGTTGTCCTTGGAAGTATACAATTTACTAGTTTAAATGGTGTTTCCCATATAGTTCAATTTAAACACGACTGAATTAGTTTCAAACAAAGAAAAAAACAAGTTAATTTAACTACAAAGAGCTAGATATAGATAGATTTTAAGTGAGTACAAGTATAAGGCTTTAAAGTCAGAAATGGGTACAAGAGAAATAAAGGTAAAAAGCATTCTAGTGGTAAATCTTAAAAACTAAACTTGGTTCAAGATAAAATTCTTGCCACATGCTTCCAGCAATAGTGCTGACCAAATTTCAGGCCAGGATCTTTCCCAAAGTCAAATGGCAGCTTCCTTTGTTTTAGGTGAAAGAGATAGGGAGAGATACCTTGGGGTGGTTTTACCCCTCACTTTATTGTCCAGTTAGCCTTCAAAATATATAGTACCCCTAACTAAAGTTCATTTCCACAGTGAGTCTGGAGTCATGGAGTCTTGCGAGGAAAGAGGTCCCATGCTGTTGTTTGCTAAAACGTAGGTCAATCTGTTCCGGCCTCCTTTCTTGACAGGTGACAGCCACTTAACAGGTGACTGCCCATCAACTTTGATGACATCTTGCTAGAGGTATCAGCTTGTCCTTTGTCTTGAAGAAAAAGGTGTATCCTCTACCCAGACTTGTCTGGTAACCACATTTCAGTCATAACTTCAACTAATGTTCATAACTTTACATATAATCTTGCTACATATATTTCACCATGATATTATTTACCAGTTAGTTATTAGTTTTCAAACGATGCCTCACAAGGCATATTTTGTACAAAGATTATTACATTAGTGTGTAGGGTCTGAATACAGGAGTGCATTTGGTCATAATCTGTCCACACCTGCCCCATCCCTTCTCCCCACCCCCATTTCACAGTGAACCACTGCTAACTACTTTTTGAATATGGTCTTTTAATCAGTTTTTCACACACCTTATAGTAATTTCACCTGGACCACATTTTTCTAGTTTGCTTATGAGAATGTCTTGCAGTACCATGTCTAAAACCTTACTAAAATCAAGACATATCATGTCTTCACCTTTTCCCCATCCACTAGGATAATATCCCTAATGGTTTGGCAAGATTTTTTGTTGAAAAATCCATGTTGGCTATTACTTATAGCCCTGTTATCCTTTAGATGTTGTAGATCCTTACAAACTGATTGCTTAATAATTTGTTCCAGTATCTTTCCAGGTATTGAAGTTAGGCTGTCAGGTTTATAATTCCCTGGCTTTTCTTTCTTACCCCTTTTAAAGATAAGGTACATTTGCCTTTCTCCAATCCTCTGGTACCATGCCTGTACTCCTTGAGTTCTCAAAGATAATTGCTACTGGTTTCAATTTTGCTGCAACCAGTTCCTTAGGTACCCTAGGATGAAATTTTGAACAGAAACTTTCAATTTCTTGTGCAAAAATCAAAAACATGAGAACAGAACAATTTTCAGCTAAAACATTAAAAAAAGATTTTTCATTTTCAAATAGAACAATTTAAAAAATTGAGGAAATTAGACACTTTCCCTGATTATTTTCCCCAGAACATAATTTTACATCAAAGAAAAGTTTCATCAGAAAATTTTCAACCACTCTAGAGCTGAGTGCAGGACAAAAATTCTGTTTCACAACTTTTGAGGATTTGAAATTTGTTTCATTCTGCTTTAAAACAAAAGCCAGATCCTCAAACATTTTAATAAAGTTCTGACCATCTTTCCTAGTGACTATCCTCTCCACAGTTAAACTATTATAAACACTCCTACCATGACAATTGCAAGAAATTAGCCAGTAATGACACACATACTTCGACATTTATCTCTATGTATGTAAAAAAAAAATCCTTTAATCACCATGCTTGCACTAGTTTTGTCTCATGCACTGAATTGATATCAACCTACCCTTCCCTTTTAAACTCTTAAATCATAGCATATCTGAAATCAGGATATTTTAGTCCTGATTAGTGCTCTCTACGGCAGGGACTATTCCGTCTATTGTAAAGTCTAACACCATTTTAGGGATTGTAAAACAATCGGTAAGTATCTTTAGCCCTTTGATTTTTTTAAAAAAAATAAAGCTAGGCAAAGTTTCTGTCATTGAAATTTTATTTGCACTTGCAAAATCAACATGCTTGGTTAGAGAAAATAGACCTTTTATTTATTTTTGCAAACTGATATTTGTATAATCAAAGTAGTACTTACTTTATTCAGTTACCTGATTTGTTCACACACATTTATTTGCACCCATAAACACAGAGCCATTCTATTGTTGCAATTTAGCTGGAAGAATCTTAAAATTTTGCCTTTAAAATCTAATTTAAAAAATTCCTGGAGGCATGGAACACTAAAAATTACAATTTTTAAAAAGTTTGCATTTTAAAGGCTTTTCTTTCCTGTTAATGAATAAATTGCTGAAAACTATTATGCAACACAACATGGTCACTAGTAGAACAAAGATTAAAAACAACCTGTAGTTATTAAAATCAATTTTTATTAAGTCCAACAAATGATTATTAATATAAGACAAGGAAAATTAGAAGCAATTTTTGAAAAAGGGAGCTAAGCAAAGAGGATAAAATGGAATTTAATTGATATAGGTTATATTTATCTGTAGCATAAATGTTCACCCAGTTTGCCTCAGCTTTTATGGAATGCTGTTTAAGTGGATTTCATATCCAGTAAAGGTGTTCCTGCAGCATGCGACCATCACCCTAAAACAATAATATATCCACCTTTAAATGATTAATCTCCCCACATACCCAAATATTTATTGAGACAACACAACACTATGGAGCTATGTCAGTATTGCAGACTCTTGTGATTATTTTTTTGCAAGTCATGAGATTTTGGCAGGGGTAGAGCCCATCTGGCAATGACACTGAGAAGCTTCAGCCTTGCCTAGGGGAAATCTTTTCTGGCCCACCAGCTGGCCTCCTGGGGTAGAGCAGCCAACCACTGCTGCTGCAGGAACCAGGCCGAGCTCTTTTTCCCCCTCATGTCAGCAAACCAACAGAATTTTCACAGAGGGGGTGAGGGCAGGAGGGAGAAGAAAGAGCCCAGAAGCTTAATGCAACCCTGCTCCCTGCTTCCCCTTTTCCCTCCTGTGAGCAATGGGTGGGCTCCTCTCTCCTTCCTTGCTGCAACTCCTGGCCTTAGAGGGGGTGAAGAACCCTTGGAGCTGCCTCCGCCCCACATGAAAAAGAGAGAAAAGGGAATTGTTTCAGTCTCCCCAAGCCTGGGAGAGGCATGTGAAGAAGCCCAGGAGGAACAGAGCTGTGGCTGGGTTAGCTAAACTGATGTGCAGGCAGAATATATCTGGACATGGGAGGAGACGGAGGGTGAAAATAATGGAGGGGGGGGCGGGGTGAATGTGGGGGCAATGGAACAGGCAAAACTGAGGAGGGGTGGCAAAACAGATGATGGGGCAGATCTGATGCAGCGACTGGATGGAGCTAGGCTGTTCTCAGTGGTAGTAGATGACAGAACAAGGCGCAATGGTCTCATGTTGCAGTAGGGGAGGTCTAGGCTGGATATTAGGAAAAAAATTTCACTAGGAGCGCGGTGAAGCACTGGAATGGGTTACCTAGGCCTAGGCTACACTTACCTTCCAGATTCGGCGGCAGTCAACGGGAGATACACAAGTGACGTAAATCACTTGTGTATCTCCCGTTGACTTTGATGCGTCTCCTCTACACATCGTCCACACTGCACTGTTCCCTTCGATGCAGCGCTACACCACCTACCAGGGTGGTATTCCTGTGTCACTTGCTGGATCGACTGAGTGGGTCTACACACACTGCTCAGTTGATCCAGAGCAATCGATCTGACGGCGGCGAATTTGCCAGCCCTAGGGAGGTGGTGTAATCTCCATCCCTAGAGGTTTTTAAGGTGTGGCTTGACAAAGCCCTAGGCTGGATGATTTAGTTGGGATTGGTCCTGCTTTGAGGAGGGGTTTCTGCTACATGACCTCCTCAGGTCCCTTCCAACCCTAATCTTCTATGATTCTATAACTGGAGAGATTGGCTTGATTTGAAAGTTGACAGGGGCAGAATGAATTGCTGAGCTGGGTACAGGATGATGTTCAGGTGAGAGCTCCTGCGGTGGGAGTCAAAAATCACCTTTCCCAATTCATGTGGGAGAAAGAACAGTACTAATGCTCTCTCTCTCTTTCTCTCTTTCTTGCCACACACACTGGGGATGGGATGAATGTTCAAAAACACAAATTAATTTTTTTTAAAGATCTTTTGGTTTGGGAGGATGTGGCTCATGATTTTTTTTACCTGTGGGATAGGCAAGACCTAGTGTCAATAATGGCTTGAACTTCAAAAATGAGATTATCTATGTACAGTTTCTAATTATAGAAAGTAAACTGTGCTGTAGCTTTATGATATAAAGACAGCTGCCAATTGCCACTTTCGTAGTATGAAAGATTATTTCTGGCATGAACCACCTTTACGTTCACTATTGTCACTTGAACAATGAACTGTAATAATTACAAATATGCCTCAAATGGACCAAGGAATTTTGATCTGAACTCTTTGCTTATATGTAGATATATTTTAGATCCAGTTTAGTGTCTTTCATCTAGACTCAGTGCACCAATGTCATCCCAGGTGTAACTGGGTTGACTTAAGTGGTCTTATTCCAGGGAGGAAGGTAGTCTGTATGTATGAAGCATATAATCTTCAAATGAATTTGTTTATTATCTTTATGGTCTAGTGGGTACTATGTTATTCAGAACTGAGAGGAAAACATTGCAGTGCATGTCTTTCCCGTGCTGGTCAATGCTCAGACTGATTCACTTTTAATTTTCCAACTGTTTCCCCATTACATTTAATTTACTATATACACCAACCGGTCACCCAGTCACCCCCAATCCTCTTGTATTTCACTTACTACCATTTTCATTCAGTGCTTCTCACAGTTTCTTACCATCAGTCAATGTAACTAGTTAAATATTTAGTTCTTCTCTTTTTCATTAAAGGATAATAAGAGATATCTGAGCACCTACCCTTACTTTCCAAGCTGGACATAGTTTCACTCACACCTGGTTTCTCCTTTTCCTAACTGTTTCTTTTCTTTATTCATCTCTATATCTGATCTATGATAGCTTTACAGCTCTTCATATAATCAGATGCCTATCATGGGAAACTGTATTTTGAAAAAAAAAGCTGCCTGAGAATCCTTATAAATCAAAACGTAAAAAATTAAGTTGATTGCAGCACACACATTCCCTGTAGTATTCTTATCTTTAAATTCCCCAGATAGTCAGAGATGGTTTAAGAAAAGCTTCTCGTACTAAAACTCTGCATTGTTCCTTCAATTATATTTCATTATGCATATACTATATTATTTTAAGTGGCTTCACAGTATAGGGTCAATTATATTGGAGACTTTGAATGATTAAACTATTCAATCTTTTTGTTTCCTTATAAGATATAAGCCTTATCTCATTTCA
Organism: Mesoclemmys tuberculata; assembly: GCA_007922155.1. Taxonomy (NCBI): domain Eukaryota; kingdom Metazoa; phylum Chordata; order Testudines; family Chelidae; genus Mesoclemmys; species Mesoclemmys tuberculata. Next base: position 59,254,918 of record ML675604.1, on the reverse strand, counting down.
TTCTTTCTTTCCACTTTAGGTGGTGGCAGTCAGTAGGCAATCAAATCTAAGCTTCCCTGACATGTTTGATCACAATTATTTCCAATAAAAATAATTTCTATTCAATTTCACAAGTAAATGGGAGGAAAAATGCCTATCCACCTTTTGTAAAGAGCCTTGAGATCTCTTGATGAAAAGCAGAACATCGCTGCTAAGTAATATTATTGATCATTTACTTAACTTGCCACAAATTTACACAGCACTTTACAAAGCACTTCCTTGACCCAAAGAGCTTACAATCTAAGAAAGACAAAGATGGGAAAAGACAAGAAAAACAGGTACAGATATGTGTGGATATTATTGGCTAGGAGATGATGATGGGAATGGATCTTGAGAGAAATCAACTGGATCTTGAACTTGATGATGGATGAGGAACAGAGAGACAATTTTTGGAGGCTGAAAAAGGAAAATTTATAGTAATCCAGGTGAGACTTCAGTCAAGGTGTAAGCAGTAGGAATACTGAAGAAAGGATGGATTTTAGTGAGAGACTGGATCTGGGAAGAGGAGAGAAAAATCTCGGTTTTTGAGAGACTGAGTTTTGCATGGTGACAGGCCATCCAGGAACAAATTGGAAAGCATCTGGAGGTGCAAGACTGGACAGAGGTGGGAAGAATGAAAAGAGATTTGGGAATCATCTGCATACTGGCCGAAGATTAAAAAAATCAAACTATAGGAGTAATGAGGTCACCAACAGTGTACAGAAAGAGAGGAGACCAGGGACACATAGGTACCAGCAGTGGAGAGGGGAAGATGTGAAGCAGCCAAGACATACTGAAACAGTGGTTGGAAAAATAGACAGAGACTTCAGGTGAACACAGTGTCACAGAAGTCAATAGAGGAGAGAAACTAGCAGAGAAGAGCATGATCAGTGGTACTGAAGTCATTGGTATAGTGTACAAATCAAGAAGAAAAAGAATGGAGAAGAGACCCTTTGAATCTAGTAAATAATAACTAACAATCTGTATGTCCATTAAGGGTGGGAAAGGGGGCACACACATATGAAAGGGATTCATTAACCCCCAAAGACAGTGAACAGGAGATGGTCCAGACCAGATTTACATCTCAACAACTGAATTTAGTTGTAATTCAAACATAATATATTTTACTCCAAGAGGAGTCTAAACAGTGTACAAAATATGGACTTAATTCACCAAAGTACTGGATCTGACTAGGTCTAAAGGTTACTTAATACCCAGCCTTAAACCACTTTAAAATTGGATTGGATTTAGAATGTTACATGATCAAAATTTTAACTACTCTAGACGACAATGCCATGTTTATCACAGTACTGTATTTCAATGTCTGTGGAATATTATATTTCCAAGGATGACATTCCACTAGCCACGCAGTATGTTGGCAAGTTGTGGTTGCCACTTTTACATGCAATTCCAGTAGACCTGGGGGCCAGTTAAAATACCCACACATTTCTATTATGATTTTACTTTGTTTTCTAATGTTCTTTGACATTTTAGCTTTTGTTTTGATTACTTCTTTGCATTTGTAGTACTAGGAAAGCACAGTTGGAGTTCTCGTCACTTGTTTAGTATGCTTTCTCTATAATATTTTTAATACTGCATTTTGTCTGTTTCAGTACCTTTTTTATTTTCTCACCCTTATCTGCATTTGTTTCCAAGCATCATACAGCTTTTGTTTTTAATTTAGCTCCTTCGTGATTTATCTGTTTAGCCATTTGAAGGCCATCTGTTCAACTGCATTTTTATTTCTTGGTATACATTTATTTATCCTGTAGATTAACCACTATTGTTTTATGTTTGAACCATTTCTCTTTGCTTTAAGTAATTTCCATTAATCATCATCAATTATATTTGTTTAAGCTTCTTTGGCATCTCTCATAGTAGTCTTTCTGAAGACATAGCCACTGATCCACACTATTTAATACTTAATCATATTATGTTCACTTGATCAAGTTTTTCTAATTATCCTGTCTTGGTCACTTTTTCTAAACCTGACATAGGCACTTAGAAATCTATAACTATTGGTATCTATGACAAATTTTCTATTTGTGTTTACTACTTCAGATATTCCCAGTGTTTTCCAATTACAATTATGGTGGCATCTCATTAATGTAGTATTCTATTTTTGTGTGAATTCTGTCTTGGGGGTCTAGAGGATAATTTATTATGATAATTTGTAATGTGCCAGAAAAGATCACTGTGCTTTTTATACTTTTCAGTCTAATTGGTAATTCACTAAGCCTCAGCTTCAAATAGACTGACCTTTTATTTCCAGTGTCATTTGTCCCAACTTGAATGAGCACAGCAGGCACCTCTCTGGCACCCCAGTAACCTTATTTCCTCTGTTGCCTGAACCTCTGTTTTTCCTTCTGGCAAAATGACTATGTTGTTATTCTCTAGCCTCTTTCTAGAAAACCTCATACTGTACATTTGAATGTTGTAACAAAGTCCCCTTTATTATAATATGTTACTAATTCCCCAACAGTTTTCTCTTCTTTTTCTTTAGTGTTCTTCCACATGACTGCTGTCAACTACTGCTATGTTCCTACTAGAGTTTTCTGTTTCATTTTTTTTAATAGCGGCTGAACATTGGTTTTTATGCCTCTGTATGTATTTGTCCTTCACTGCTGTGTCTACTTTTAATCCAGTCATATTGATGATTAATCTGCTTCACTTCAAACCTGACTGAACTGTTCCATTTAAGAATTGTTTTATAAGAAATAACATATATTTAATAAAATCAAGCAGGAAACTGATAGGAACATGGCTGTGATTGAGCGTAACCATGTGAATGAACCTTCTATTTATTCCACTAGTGATATAAGAAGACAAGTTGTTGAGGAGTTATTGGAGCACTGTATAAGTAGTTTTGGACATATCGCAGAAAGTTTTGCAGGAAAGTCACATATGACCTTTTAGGAAGGGTCTGCTTTTCATGCTGATGACTAAGGTGCCCCAGGTAAAATATTCAAAAGTGACAAATTACTTTCAAGGGGACTTAGGTTTCTAAGTAACTTAAACACTGTTGAAAATTGTATCGTCTTCCCCCCCTCCCCTCCCAAATTGTAATGAAAACTTTTTTTACATGGAGTAGTTTATTCTATTTTGAAGTGGAGCAGATTGATCAATATGAATAGGCATGAACCAGATTTTTCTGTGATGGACAAGCCAGATTTCCACAACCACTCAAATGCACATCTAGCGACTGCTTGATAGAGGTCAAAGGGGAAATTTCCAGATAGGACATACGTGCACTGGTTCAATAAGGCAGAGGTGGTGTTATGTATAGGCTGGTACACACAAGGTTAGGACATGTTAATCATAGCAGGAGAATGCCTTGAATTCTTTCAGGCTGACACAAAGAGGCCCACTAGTTTCTAGCAGAGGATTTGCCAGACACCAAATCATGAACTAGAAGCAATATAGTTGAGTGTACCATAAATACATAGTAATTCAGTCGAGGGGATTGGAAAAATACATGCATAAAGTCCCAGTCAAATGATAAGTCAGAAACATGCTACTTATCCCAAATAATGGGCAGGCTATAAATAAGGTATTCTCAACCAAAGGGCAGACAGATATAAGCACTGTTCCCCAAAGTGCAAGGAACTCACACACAATCTAAACTTAATGAAATGAGTCCAGTCAACCCCGAATGCACTGTCAAAAATCCTGCAAACACTTTTCCTCATAACTAAATATTAATACAACGTATTTTGATCAGATCATCCCAAACATTTTTGTCATGAAGCTGGATGAAAAAATTATGAATGTATCTGAAGGCGGGGGAATTGAATCTGAACTGCCCACCTGAAGCACTTCCCACTTCATCTTTACAGATACTTACTGCCATTGGGGATGGGGCCTAGGGAGTAACATGGATGGTTTCGTTGTTAACAGATACTTTGAGATCTGTGGGATTTCTCTGCTGGTTTCAGGATACCCATAGATTTGGATAGTTGTGCCCTAATTTGCTGTTTTTTGGAACATGTCACCCTGACCGTATGATTCTAGGTGTAGGAGGGAGCTCCTGAGTCTACCCTGCTTCCTCTTCTGCTGCATTCTCAAAGTCAGTCAGAGACAATGGCGTTCAGTGACCACTGAACTGAAGGTTTATTTACAAGTTGTGCTCCCACCACCTTTTTCCATACACAGCTTATCCCTTAGCAGCAGCAGCTGCACCCAGGAGAGAAGAGCCACTGCTCTGCTTCCAGTCCATGGCTTCCTATCTCTCAGCCCTTATACAGCCCCAGGCTAATTGGGATGACAGCTGTCTCTGGTTCTGTAATTAGGTGCTGGTTTTCTCCAGCCAGCTCCAATTTACCTCCCTAAATGAGAGCTGGCGTGACAAGGGGCTGACTTAGCAGTCCTTGCCCAGCACCCTGTCACACTAGGAAAGGCCAAAAGTTGTGAAACACAGTGAGTTTCTTGCCCCTTGCAGTGCGAACAGAGATGACTTGCCCTTAGCTTTTCCAGATTCAGTCTTCACTATGAAAAGTTTCTCCATAGATATTTTTTTTCTGGTGCCTTCTTTCCAGTATTGTATTGTATTGTATTGTATACTCTTCCTCTTTTCACCCCTCTTTTTTCTCCCTTGCTCATTTTCTTGCTCTCTTTCTCTTTGGTTTTTGACAAAAATGACCAATAAATCAGTCTGTTGCCAGTATTGTGGAAAGAAACTTATTCTTTGAAAGCAGCAAGGGTGATGCTCTGTCTTATTAAAAGAATTGGTCCTATTTTAAAATATAGAGTGAAATCCTTGCTCTGTTGAAGACAATAGCAAAACTCCCACTAACTTCTGTAGGAATAGAATTTCACCCATACAGATTTCTGTATGGAAACTAATATTGTCTTTTCTACTCCTTGTCTAGGATAGCTTACCTTCCTGCCCATATCCAGAGATGGCACATATATTTATTAAGAATGACCTTTTCATTGCTGTTTATGAGGAGCCTTAGGATATTTAAATGTAGCAAGTTTGTGGACTGGATAGAGAATATTTAACAAATATTATCCAACAGGAAGTTATTGGCAAAAGAATATTATCACTGGACCAATTAAAATATGGATCAGGGATCAATTCTTTTTACAGGAGAGATATGACCAGGTGCTAAAAATAGAATATGCACTGAGCTAGGGTTTCTAAGACACATTCATAACTGGAATTACATAGTTGAAGAAGCCTGGCTAGTAAGGTTAGATAAATAAAATTATTAAGTCTTAATGATGAAGCTAATATGTACCTGGATAGGAAATATAAAATCTGTATAAAGAAACAAAATTAGTTATTGTTGAGTTGTCAGTGAATTTGAAAACAGCCTATAGGATAGTAACATAAGGGTTTATATGAGACCTTTTTTTAAGATGATTGTCTAAATCTTTCAATATTTAGGACTATCAGTATATTGTGCATTTACAGTCTGCCCCGTGTAAAGCTGTGCGTGTATAATTATGCTACATAGGAAAGAAATTGTGTTTCAGTAAAGTGCAATCCCTTCTCTGCACCTGCCTCACTCCAGGGAGTTCTAGTAATCTGTCCTGGTTCTGTTGTATTGACTATCATTGCCAGAGGAGAGCCAAGGTCCCATTTATTCCTGTCCACTCTGTCTCAAGATGGGGAGTAGTACACACACCACACCTGCTTAACCCTTCATGGCTGGATCCAGGGCTGGGGAGCCTGCATGGAGACATATGTGATGGTCTTAATTCCAAATGTGCCCTTGGTGGGTATATTGGCTGGGCCATTTTCTGGCTCATAAAAATGATCTATTTTAGTGCTGTGATAGAAATAAAGGTAGAAAAATCACTTGAAGAATTATAGTTTATATTTAAATGTCTACCCAAGGGGATATGTGAAAATTACGGAAAGTGAATTCCCATGGGGATCTAAATCCAGTGCTATATAAACTTAAGTGCATACGTTTTGATTCTAACACTTCTGGTTCTGAAAAGGTTGGGCATGGAAGATGGCCTCATTAATCGAAATTAAATTACCTGGAGAAAATTGGTGGAACTGCTTCTCCATATGTGAGTTTTTCCTCTGAAAAGGTGATTTGTAATTCTAACTTTTCATGTCGAAGCTCCCGTAAAATACTCCAGAATTCCATTGCTGAGAGTTTATCATTTCTCCAGTCATTCAGTCCATTTCCACAAAAACTACACTTTATTTTCTTTAACACTGGTGAGCTCAGAATAAAGATTGGTTGAACTAGAAAAGCTTAAAGCTGATAGATACTCTAATTTCCTGCTCTCCAAAAAACCCAGCCCCTTACTTTCCCTGACCCCCAAACACAACATATCTATAATTGATTAACAGGACTGGGAGCCAAGTATTCTTTAATTCTAATTCCCACACTGAAATTAACTCGGTCAATGACCTTAGGCATAGTCACTACTAACCTCTGTGTCAGTTTCCTCCTCTATGAAATGGAGATAGTAGAATTTGTGGGATGTTATGCAGATTAATTAGTCTTATTAAGCACCTTTACACAGGACTAAAAACTGTATATAAATAAACATTATTATATGATTATTTTTACTTTTCAACAGTCATGCCCTGATTTTATCATTGCTCCTCTTATAGGAAACATGGTTGGGAGGTGGAGCTCTTGGGAATGTCAAATATCAGCCAACATGCATTTTAATAGTCCCGTAGCTTTCAGAATGTGCTGCTATCAGGAAATGTACTTCTGGGAATGAAGCCCAAAAGATGGTGACACCAATACTGTTTGGAGAATTGGCAGGTTGTTATCATTTATTTTTACAGCATCAAAGAAAGAAGTACTCAGGTATGAAAACTGCAGTATTAGTGTTTAAGCAAGACAACAGGTAGACAAAGCAGAGGAATAAACATAACAAATTCATTTGAATATGTCTTGTTGAGGTTTAGCATGTCTAGTAATTCTATGATTTACAAGAGTTTTTAGTAGTCAGTCTGTCTCAGTCTCAGTTTCTGCTCCGTCCCCCAGACTCTGTTTCCCTTTTTATATCCACTGTCCTTCCTCAGCAAACGTCCCCTCTGCACTTGAATCAGGTAGCTTTCTCTTCCACTGTGCCTGGGAGAAATAGGAATTTATTGAGGGAACAGGAGAGACCAGGTCCCTGATTCATTTTAGGTGTTTGGACCCAGATCCAGCATGACCCAGAGCTGCAATTGCAAAGAATGTTATGCTCAGCCCTGAGTTGGAGCATATTCAATGCAGACAGAATGTTTGGGGAATTTATCTGCAAGAATCTAAGTAGCCTCTACTGAGCATCTGTGAAAGGCTTATAATTTTGCCAAAATTGGGAATGTCATGGGTATGGCAAATGGCACATACCTGACACAAGCACTCAAGTTCATGCTTTAAAACAAAGAAATGGTTACCAGAAAATTTTAACGTAGTCAGAAAATCCCTGTATTTTTTCCTTAGCTGAAAACAGAGTGATACAGTGGATAGTGTTCGGCAGCCTTAATAATAGACTGTGCTGTCAGCCCTGCTTATAGAGTGTGTGTGAGAGAAAGAATGATATGGATGTACCTATGTGCAGGTGTGTACCATATTCCATTAAAAAGCAAAGCCAAATCCTATTTATTCAGGTTGTAAGTCAAGCACTCAAAAGTTAAGAAATGCCAGAATTATGGTTACACAGATAGTATAGAATTTATCTATCTAAGTAATAAGGTTTAACAGAAAAGAGCAAAAAACCTAAGCAAAAAAATCAAGAAAGGGAAAAATAATGATTTACCAAATTCATAATAATCACTCTATTTATTGGACTGTAAAAGCTTACATTTTCAAAAATTAATATCTTGCTTATGTTTCAGTACTGAAACAGACCACTGCTTGGAATGTAGTTTCTGGTTGATGCAAGGACGGGTTCATACCCCTCAATAACAGTCTTGCTTTAATCATCTTATGAAAAAATATATTATATTTGAGAAATAAACTTTAATCTGTAAATGTAAGCATATAGAAATGGACTTGTTTGGTATCTTGCCTTAGGTGTTAGCTAATACATGATGCTTTGGAGGAAGATGAAGTCTTTGCCTTTCCCACTGCCAGTAATTCATCTAGCCATTTTTGCAATACTCATAGAACCGCGGTGGAATTTCTTCCTGACCATGTGGGACCCCCAATTTAAAGCCCAGCAAATGAGATTTGATTACCCCTATCATTATCTGATGTTCTGTTTGCGGAGAAGTGGGAACGTTATAATTTATTTTTATGAAAAAAATGTGACTCAGTTTCCCCTTGTTAGTTACTGGCTGAGTATTAAGATTTCTTTCTCAAAGCAAGACAAGCAATACAGTGCCTAGTCATAAACAAAATGAACTATCCAGAATTAAAATCACAAGGGTATAACTACAGCAAATCCCTTGACAGTATACATGTCTGGAGAAGTTCCCCCCCCGGGGTAAATAGCATATTAACCAGGTAAAGAGGCCAAGCAAACAAAGAATGGAGAATTTTATAAAATGACCAGCCTGATATAAAGGAGGGGTCACTTTCACTCAATCTAAGAGCTGACATGAGACTCTAATAAGAGGGACAGACCTCTCTAAAAGGGTTTGAAGGTCTTTGAAACCTTTCAGGCTCTCCATGTGGAAGATGGATGATGCCTGGTAAGACAGGTGTGCATATAAGCTGTGTATTGGTTTCAAATGTATGTTTTCTCTGTAATGATTTTGGTTCTGAATACTACCATGCTTTATGAAGGCTGGCGGGTCAGTGATTCACCCTGTCATTTCCCCTGAGAGAACTGGACTGCAAGTCAGACTTGCTGAGGTAATCACAGTGCATTGCAGGAAGAACTGCTGCAGCCTATACTCCTGGTCTGGAAGGGGAGGAACACGCAACCCAGACAGCTGGAGGCCTGACTCCATGACATGAGTTGCATGTCCCCAAAGGATCTATCTACAATGCAAAGAAAAACCCACACTGGCTGCTGCCAGCTGACCGGGGCTGCAGGGCTGTTTCATTGCAGTGCAGACTTCCAGGCTTTGGGCTGCAGCCTGAACTCAGGACCCTCCCACCTCACAGGGTCTTAGAGCCTGGGCTCCATCCCGAGCCTAGAAGTCTACAATGCAGTGAAACAGACCATTAGCCCTGGCCTGTGAGCCCGAGTCAGCTCACATGTGCCAGCCTTGAGTGTCTAATAGCTGTGTAAACATAGCCCAAAGAGGCCATGAAAGGGGGCAGAGGTGCAGTTACCTCAGGAATTGTGACAGCATAGCTACATATATTCTTTCTGGCTAGTAAAATTATGCAGCCTTTTAAAAGTCTATCTCTAATATTCAACTGTATGACCTCCTGCACCAGTGATTTTCACACATTGACTACACACTGTATGGAAACCTATGACCATTATTTGTTCTTTGACCCCTCATTCTTGTATTTTGGGATAACACGAAAGAACTAATCAATTTATGGCATAAGCATCATAAGCTTTAATATAATGGTCCCTAAATAAATAGTAATACCTGGCTCTAATATATCATATTACAACAGAGGACCATATCAGTATGTCCATTTTACAGATTGGGAAACTGAGGCACACAGAGATTCAGTAAATTCTCCAAGGTCACGCAGTAGGCCAGGGTCTCATTTGTCATTAGGTGCCAAAGAATTACCTCATGCCACAGTGATTTTCTATTTGAAGTAGTACAGAGGACAGCTGACATATTGGACTTTGTTCTGTTGGTTACTTTAGACATGTGCTGGCTTTTTAATGGCAATCGTATCTCATTCAACTTCTCTCAAACTTTTTTCTTCACCAGGCTAGTTTTTTTGCAATTTTTTGCCATATTTAAATCCTATTATACTAACTTGTTAATGCTAGCTTATAAGTTTTGAGCAAGAGTTTCCACTCTTGATGCAGACTGTCTCAAAATGGATAGTACCTCTTCCCTCTCTGGAGTCTGGAACGCTCCAGAGCAGTTAACTCCGGAGCATTTATCAATTCTTCTAATCCTATTATGCCATAGTTGAGAGGTGGTTTTCAGTTCATCAATATACATTAAAAATTAATGTGCTTTCTGGTGCCATGTGAGTTGAGTTGCTAAAACAATCAATTTTTATACCATGCCAAAGGTCTAATAACTGTAACCAATCATTACATCTGTGAATAACACACAATCCAGGTTCTTTCTCTGTTGTAAAAAACATTTTGTTCCACCTTATCAAAAGTGTGGATACTTTTTTGTGTTACACAGGCAGCATAATTTTGGTCATTGCAAGAACCAATGTGGCTACTGTGCTGCTCCATACAGTGCTTAAACTGCTCCCTAAAATAAATTTACTGTTACCCACTTTGTAACACATCTAAACACACAAGGTGTGTTTTGATAAAATCATTATAATTATTCTGAATTGGCACTTAAATTATTGATTACCTCCCAAAGTAGCCCAGAATATTTTTCCAATTATAAACTGTTCATTTATAATTGGAAAATTCTGCCATCACTGCAATGCAGCTTCATCTGAGCTGGTGTATGGCAGCTTGTTTAACTGATCACATCGGGTTAGATCAATACATTATTTAATTATAACGATAGGCAAAGTTTGAATAACCTGAGTTTAATTACTCATACTGAAATTTAGCCAGGATGCTGGATCTAAAATGTTAGCACCCACACTCTTGCCAAAAAAAATTAAATAAATAAAAATAAAAAACAAAACAACAACAACAAAAGAGAAGTATTCTACAATCTGGTTTTATATCTGATTCTAAAGATGACATTTCTAACCACTCACAACTGATAGAAACATGCTCGGCCATCAGAGTGTTCCTGATTCAGAGGGAAGAGTGCCGCCAAATCATTATCTGCAGTACTCCAGGTTTTCCTTGGCGATCTCCCATCAAACTACTGACCGTGCTGATTTGGTGCGATCTGATAAAATCACACCTCAGGAAACATTTTAAAATAGATAATATGAAATATTTTATGATGCCATGTATAATTAACTTCTCACTTACTGCTGGCTGCATATAATTATTGAGGCAACTCGTCTTTCAGAATTGATAATAATATTAATAAATCATTTAAAACACTGAATTAAACCTGTTGTAAGTTTTAGTATTTTGAATTATTATCGTAGACTGTTGTAGTATTTTTTTTTTTAAAGAATAGCATTGACAGTTACAACAGAGGTAAAAGATACATAGGGTTCCTGTGGCATTTTCCCTCTGTTTACCATCTCTATTTGCCGAAAGGTGCTGAAGTTCTTTTGACTCAGCATGGCAAATGCATTTTGACTCCATTCAAGATATAAGGGAGGTGAGAATGGCTCTCTAGATTCGGGGAATCAGGAAGATGAGACAGAAGAGGGGTATCCTAGAGACAGCCAAGGTCTAGGCTTAAGTCTAGGCTGAGCTGTACAGTGAGGCTTTTGAGATAGCATTGAAGCCAAAACTTATGAAGGCAGCGTGGTTGGACACTGACTTCATTTCTGTTGAAAGTGCAAGTGAGGATGATGAGCTTGATTCCCATTTTGTTTGTGGCCCTGCACATTGGTTACACTTGCACAAAAGGGTTATAGAGCAGCCACAGAAGTTCCCAAGGGATTGTCTTTGGTCCAAGAGACACTCTGCAGAGACTGTACAACCTCCATTCTTTCTTTTTGTCCAGTGGGCAATATGAGGGCAGGAGGCAGAGAGGTGAAAGAATTCTGAGGGCCTCATTATTCACTGTTGCAATGGTCTATATGGGACTATTATAGCAGGGGCCAAAAGTTCAGACAGTCCTCATGGGCATTCCAGCAAGCATCAAAGCCTAGCATCAGTGCAGTGATTAATTCTGCCCTGTATATTCTGTAGAACTTAGCATATTCACACTTTATATCTTATTCTGTCCTTATTTATCCTGTTTTTAAGTTATATTATCTATAAATAATCAGGTTTTGATTCCTTTGTGTGTTCCAAATGCAAAACAATCAGTAGCAAACTAGTTTAGGCTTGTTTCATATGTTGGTGTATTGTAGGAGACAGTACTGGTAATCTCATTCCACTAATGAAAGGCCATTTTTTGCTATATGTGCATGCAAAATAGAAATAAAATTACGAGGCTGCAATTCATTTTTTGTACAGAAACCAGTGTAGAGATTTGAGGAAGGAAATGACTTACAGTTCTTGTTTACAGAAATGCATGACCTGCAAATCCCGTTTGATTTAATGCGTTGAAGTTCAGCTAAACTATGGTAGATTTAGAGCATACGCAGTTGTAAAAGATATACGGTTGCAAGCTAAGCATAACATATAGAATTCCTGTATACTATTGCTGTCTCTTTGAGCCATTTGAAGAATATAAGATATTGAAGTGAGGAAGAGCAGTTGAATAGTGAAACACAGTTGTATGCAAAAATATGTGCACTTATGCCTAGCTGTAATATATCTTTCACGTTTTTACAGTGATGGGTAGGATGTGTATCCATTTAATAACCAAAAGGAAAGAATACCTCCTAGTACTCTAATAGTTTTTTTCCAGAAGGGAAATTGCTTTGCTGTATATATTGAAACCGTTCTCTCATATCCCACATAGGCCTAAGCCCAAGTCTGTGATAGCAGTGGTGGACAGAAAAAGGTTAGTCTTTACCACAACCACTACACTACAAACACTGGAGGCAAGTACTGTAGGCATTCCAACTATTAGAGACATGAAGGAGTCTATCAGTCCAATTTCTTGTGGTTTCTACATATAGAAGAAACATTCTGGTATAAAAACCTTCCCAACTATGATTCTTTAGTATCTTGGGCTATAGCTTCCTCCGACAGGCCCATCTCTGTTCAAGGCTCCTCCTCTCCCAAGTCTGAGACCCTCTCTTAGAATCAGAGATGCTACCACCCTCTCTCATCTTCCAACATAGCTCCTGTTACTAGTTCTACCCCCAAATTGATTTAATTGGTCAAAGAGAAAGATACTTTGCTGTCTATCAGAGTGTCAGGGTATGTCTATACTACAGAGTTAAGTTAACTTGATTTAAATTGACATCCAACCATCAAAGTAATTAAGTTGGTTGGGCATTTCCCCACCACACTCATTGTGTCCATGGAGTGTGTCCTCATTTGCATTGATGCAGAGAGCAGTGCACCATGGGTAGCAACTAGCTGCAGTGGGTTTTGGGAAGTGCTTGCAATGCTTCATGGGATGAAACATTGTTGCAGAAGAGAATGGAAACATAGATGTGACCTCCCATGATGCAGTTTCCTCCCTCCCTTCCAAGATTACAATGGTAAACAAACCATACTTTTTCACTGCTTTTTTCAAAAGCCTGGCTTAGCCTCACATATGCCATAACCCAAGAAGCATGGAGCTTGCTCAGCTGTGCACTCTTGTTGTGGCATTACAAACTCCTTACACCTTATCCTGCAATATTGCCAGAACCGAGACAAGAACTGGCATGGAGAACATTACAGTGTCCTTCTAGCAATCCTGCTGTAAACCATAAAATGAAACAATTCATTGCTGCTGGCAGTTGTGCAGCAGCTGAACATGGTGGAGCGCCATTTATGATCCTGGGAAACAAGTACTGACTGGTGGGATTGCATCATTATACAGTTATGGGGTGATGGAGCAGTGGCTACAGAACTTCTGAATGTGGAAGGCCGCTTTCCAGGAGCCATGTGCAAAGTTTTTCCCAGGCCGGAAGTGCAGGCTAAGGGAGTGGGAGTGGGAGGTAGGTAGGCTGGCAGCTAATTTTAAACAGTCAGATATCAGGGCAATAAGAAGAGCCCAGCAAAGAACTCTGCATCTCTGGGAGGCTTCAAAAACCCGTTTTAGTAATGTGCACTGCTTATCTTCATTGTGCTTTCCTATCCCATCAATTTCCCTGTACCTCCACAGCTCTTGCCCCATTTTGAATAAATAAAGATTATTTCATTCTCGAAATGTTGACTTTTATTGCACAAACCTAAAGAAACTGAAAGACCAGGAAAATAATTCAGCCTTGGACAAATGGTGTGATAAAATTGGGAGGGGAGAAACCAACTCAGCTTTTCTGTGGAAGCACAGTAGTCTTGTTGAAAGCACAGCCGAGTTGAAAATGATCACCAGAGTGGTCACAGCGGAGCATTGAGGGACACCTTCTGGAGGCCAATTCAGTCGATTTACATGTCGCATCTATACTGCCTCTCTTTCAACCCATCAACATCAAATTAACCTCTTGTGGAGGTATAGTACTTAAGTCAATGCAACAGATGAGTTATGTCAGTGGAAGGAACCTGGTGATGTAGACACATACATTATTAGGTTGACATGAGGCAGCTTTCATTGACGAAAGCTTGTAGTATAGACCAGACCTTACTCTCTGATTTTCCCCAAAGCTACATCAGCTTGCCCCCTGCTGGAGAGAGAGAGAGAAATGGCCTTTTCTGTGTCCTTTACAATATTTTATTTGTACAACATGATTTTTTGCCTTTAACTAACTGATTCTCAAGATGAACTTTAATTTTATAGCCATAATATAGTCCTAGATTCTGAGCTTGCATGTTGATCTGCATAGGCATTCTTCAGCATTGCTCAGTGCAGGCATAATCCGTTTGTATATGTTATTCATCGTCTTTGGTACCTGATCTACGGAGGATGTGTGTCTGTTGCCGTTACCAGTTACAGAAGTTGATTCTTTAGCTTGATCTGTAGAAACACATGAATTCAGATGTAGAATACTCTGGTTTAATCCCCACTCTTAGCCAACAGAGCCATCTTTATGTGACAGTTGACAAGAGGGCTTATAGTGTTATATGTTATGCTATTATGTTGTTTAGGGACCGGCTGTGAGTCTCTGGACTAAATTGTGAAGTACTTAATCAAACCAAGGTCCTGCAGAATTTCAGTTAAACAAAATTAGGCCCTTTGGATTTGCATTTTATTTATATTATGGATGTTTATACATAAAAATAATAATGTTTATCCTTGTGTTACAATACTTGAATGGTTCCTAGGGCTTTGATAAGTGCTTAAAAAACCAAAATTTTATAAAGTGAGTAGTAGCTTGCATACACAGTAGGCATAGCAGAAATAAATTAGAACTTAGTAAATAAAAACACTGCTTGCACTTCCTTTTAGATTTGTGCCAACATTTTTTTGGTAATAAAATATGTACTGTGTTATATAGTAAATAAATGGAAATATTTTACAGTGCATATAAGCAGTTGTGTGTTGTGTAATGCCATGAAATAACATACACTACAAAAAGGTTTCAGTTTTTCTCCCTGTGTAAGAAGCACTATCAAAAGAAATATTTAAAAACCATGATTTTTTCTTTGCAACTGAAAGCTGATAGGATCTGTAAGTCCTCCAGCATATTTCAGACAGTATAAAGCATAGTGTTTTTATCATATTTGTTTTAATTTAAACTTTAGCTGCTGGAATTAAAAAGTTGCATGGATTTCAACTTTTTTGGTGGGGGTAAGTTTCTTGCCTTCATGATGGCTGAAAAAACCTTGAATATATGACTTGAGAAGAAAAAGAACCTAAAAATATTATAAAATACCTCCTGATTTTTGGGGACTAACTCGTGATTTTTAGTGATTGGGGCAATACCAAAAGCATCTCAGATTCTTTTGGTACTTAGCACTATCAAAGAACATTCAAAGAATTAGCTATGGAGCTTTTTGAACCATTAATGATATTTTGTAACAAATCTTGGAATACTGAGTTCCAGAAGACTAAAAAAAAAGAGAATGTGCCAATATTTTAAAAGGGTAAATTGGATGTCTTGCGATACTATCAGGCAGTTGCGTGTCTCAGTCGAGGGCAAAATCATGGAAAGGCTTCTAAGGGATGCATTCAGTAAAGAATTAAATGATAAGAACATAATTAATGTCAATCAACGTAGCTGTATGGAAAATAAAATATATATGTAAAAAAAAAGGAAATTTTCCGATGAGAACAAAATTAAAGGTAAATGTGTCAACACAATATTACCTAGACTTTGGTAAGGCTTGTCTCACCTGACATTCTGATTTAAGAAATTAGCACTACACAAACTCATTGTACCCCATATTAAATAGATTAAAAGCTAATTAATCCATTTAATATAGATCACAAAACGTCATTGTAAAAAGGGAATTGTCATCCAAGGAGAGCGGTTCCTAGGGAGGTTCTGTAGTGATCTGTTTTTGGACAAATGCTATTCAATAGCTTTATCAGGATCTGGATGAAAATATAAAATAAATTGCTGGTAGAATTTTCAGATGATACGTAAATTGGTGAAGTGGTAAATAATGACGGGGCGGTCAGTCACACAAATCAATCTGGATCACTTGATAAGGTGGGCACATTTGAATAATATACATTTTAACATGGCTAAAAGCAAGGTCATGTACATCTAAGAACAAAGAATGTAGGTCATACTTAAAAAATGAGGGACTGTATCCTTGAAAGCAGTGACTAAAAAGGACTTAGGAGTCACAGTGGACAACCAGATGAATATGAGATCCCAGTGAGATACTGTAGCTAAGAGAGTAATTTAAGCTCTTGGGTATATTGTTATGGGACTGTCAAGTAGGAGCAGGTTGGTGATATTATCTATGTATACAATTAGTGAGACCATTAACATCCACTTCTGCTGTTCTCACTTCAAAAAGGATGTTGATAAATGAAAAAGGGTTCAGAAAAAAGCTTCAAGAATGTTTTGAGATTTGGGAAAATATGCCTTTTAGTGAGAGACTAAAGTAGATTAGTTTTTTTAGCTTACTGAAGAGAAGGTTAAGAAGTGAAATGATCATCGTCTACAAGTACCTGCATGCAAAAGAGATTTCTTTTATAGTAGATGGTTCTTAATTGTATCAGAAAAAGGCATAATAAGATCCGATTGTGGGAAGCTGAAGTGCTAAACATAAGGTGCAATCTTTTAAGGGTGAGGGTAATTACCCATGGGAACAATTTACCTTGGGATCTGGTAGATTCTCCATCATTTGAAGCCTTTACATCAAAGTCTTCCTATAAGTTATGAAGTTATGGTCTCTTGATTTTGAAATTATTGTGCAAGGTTCTCAACTGTGTTATGAAGGATGTCAGATTTAAATGATCATAATGTTCCTTCTGCCCTTACAATCTATGCATCTTATTTTAAAAATAGCTTTTAATTTATGAACAAAGTAATCAGTTGTCTGCAGTAAAAATCATTGTTGATAATCTACAGGGGTAAAAATGACTTAGATGCAGTAGGGTTCCAGCAAGTTTCTTATCATATTGTTCAATTAATTAATGGAGATCAGTTCATTTTTCCCCTCTCAAATAAATGTACCTTATACTAATAGTACTTGTCCACCTTTCCCGTATCTATTAGCATATCTAAAAGGCGTTAGTGGGTTTGTTCATATTTACTTAAATTGGACAATTTTTCATTACATGAAAATCAGGGTTTGGCGTGAGAATGAGTAAAAGTTGGATCTGTTTTATTTTTCTCATTTTCTTGGTAACTGAATGTACTTAAGCGCTCATGTTGTTTTTTAAAAATGGAAAAAGACAACTACAGTATCTATGCTGTAAGCATCGGATTATTCTAATGGAAACTGAAAGTTCATTTATTTTTGTTAATTCACCCCTTCTGTGAGATGCCTTGGGGGGGGGTAAGCAAGTTGTCCACTCCCCATGCAGCCTCTCATGGCCAGGATGCCTTGACACTGCTCTGCTGTGTATTCTTCCTCTTCCAGGAGCTTTAACACAGATGCCTCATACTTGCTTATCCATTCATCACCCTTATTGGGGTCTGGATTTATTCAGACAAAATACATTCAAAAGTAAAATTTAAAGTCCCAAAAATCTATCCCTGGGCATGGCTCTTATCTCAGAGTCTGGATGTGTGAACGGTTTCTTCACACAGACTTTTTATCAGTTCCTAGGAGGTAACCTGCTCTGGCATTTGGCATACAACTTCCCTGCTCAGAGATGACTCCCTTGCAGACTTCCCATAATCAGCTTCCTCACTCCCTTTCACACCCTTTGCTCTCTCACATTTGGAAAACCTGTTTTCTTAAACCATCAAAAGAACCCGCTGTGGAAAACTCTGCTGGAGTGAAATCATAAGGAATACAGCTGAGATTTTATTAAGCAGGCTTGTTGTAGTTCATAGTCATTCATCTTAGTGCTAGGAGCAGTTTCTTGGTCCACTGCTTGTGGTCCCTTAACATTCAGTCTGAGAAACACTTGATTAAAATGGGGCTAATGCAAAATGCCTTAGTGAAATAGTAGCTTAATAAATCAACAGCTAGAAACTTCTTGATTATTTTGAAGGAATAAGCAATGCTATATAAGCTTTTAAATAACATAATGCATCAATCCCCATATTTTATGCTTCACCTCAAAAACTCAATATGGAGTTCCAAAGAAGGAGCTTCTCTCCAGCCGTTGGTTGATGAATAAACCAAAAGGTAAATTTCAGTTTTGTAATGATACAGCTCACTTATCGACCTATGGGATTGTTACCTTTTAATTTGTAAGCGTAGCTGTAACACCCAGTCAGCCCAGCAGAGCTGAATAAGAATGCAACAGAACAGTAATCACATTTACTAAGATGGATTGGTGATAGCACAAAACTGTGTGGTAAATTAACTAATTATCTTGACAGAGTGCCTGATAGTTTGAGTAACCATTGTTTCAGGGTAAACATTCAGGCCATAAAAAAAGGAACAAAGATATTAAAATATGTTAGAAATCACCTCTAACAACACTGTGCAGATGGAGAGGAAGACGAGAAATTGCATTGTAAAGCCATGGTCTGAATGATTTCAATCATTACTTTCAGTCAGGTTGAACTTGTACCATCACTTGTTTTTGTTTGCATGATGGCATACAATAGGGTTACTGGCTCTCACGTTGACAATCTGCTTTAACTGAATGAAACCTGTCAGTGCTTGATAGCTGATGGTACTATGAGGCAGTAAAGCAAGACCGTAATTTAAACAATTACTTGTTTTAAAGGCTTGTAGTGAGTAAAGATTGTTGGTTTCCAGAGCTTTGTGGGACTGCCCATGTCTAGAGAAAATAATTCATTGTTATGACCTAAGTGGGTATCAGAAGAAGTTAAGGACCTATGACCTGTCAATGGATGCCACTGAAAGCATTTATATTTCTGAAAACTACCTGGCTTGTAATGTTGCCTCCATATCTGAACAAGTACATGGTGAGAAGCTAAACACCAGTTAAAAATGAGTTTGTTAATTCAGTCCATATGTATTGAAATTGTCAGCAGTCTTACTTGTGTATTAAGAAAGTAACAGCTGCTAAAGCAGCAGCCGAAAGTGCCACTGTTAGTTTTTAATTTCTTCCTAATTGCCACAAGTCAGACCCTCACAAGTGGAAAGCCTTTGTGTTATCTATTCTGAATTGCCACTCTGGACTTTAGGGTGCTATTTACATTTGGCAAACATAGTAGTAAAAATGCACATTTGCTAAGGCAGTGGGTGAGCAATTTCTGAATGTTAAAGCTGTAGACACATTTTTTGTTTGTATATGCTTTGCAAGAGAAATATTTCTGCAACTATGGGTCAGGGAGATTAGATGTAGGGTTCTAGTACAGCATGACGAGAGAGGATCAAGCAACCCCAACCTTCCAAGTCCTGCTTAGTAAGAGATCAGCCAGACTCCAGACACCAGCAGCACACACACTCACTAAGTTTGGACAATAGAGAGTGAGCAGATACCCATCCCTCACCTCAGAAATATAGGGTGTGAGAAGTGGAGAGGTCAAACACCCATCCAGAATATCCCTGGAAAAAGCAGGTGGGGAAGGAGGTCATAGTCAGCTGTGATTGGTTGAATTGACTCTGGAAAGTAGCCATCTAGACTTTGGTCAACTCCCCTCCTTTCTGCTGCTTGCAGGACATTTCTGGCTTTCTCTCTTCACTGCTGTGTTGGCCTTTTGAAGGACCACTTAGATGGAGAAGATGGAGGCTGTGCCTGGGCCAGTTCTCTCCTTTTGAAAGGATGGGACCACAGTGAGAAGGTCTTAGTGAGCAAGAGGATGGCCAGACACAGTTTTCTGCTTCTTCTCCCCACTCAGTGATCCTGTATTTCAAAATCACAGCATAGAGGAGATAAACCAACGCTACCTTACTTCAGTGGATTTGGGTGTGTGTGAAGGAAAAGTATCAGGGGAATATCAGAGTCCAGGAGGCCAGTTTACAGAGTCAGAGAAAACATCATGCCAGTTCTTGACACCTCCATCCCCGCCATACACACAGCAGGGGTCTCCCTAAAGGATGAGACATGCTGTGGGAGCAGGATTGAGGGGCTTTTCTTCCCAGTTGCAAGCAGGGGCATGCACAGGGATAAAAATTGACACCTTTTGGAGGGGCATGTTCTGTGCTCTGGCCACAGCCCTGCGGGCTGGAGGAGTTCTATGCCCTAGCTGATTATTGTAGGGATCCATGCCCCTGCTTCCAGGTCTTTGAAGAAAGGTGGCCATGATGTTTGCTTCTGCCCTATGCCTTCTCGAGTATCTTAATATCATCGTCCTGTCCTGTTATATTAAAATAAGAGCTTTTGTGAGTGGCAGAGTGCATGATAACTATGTAAATAAATCCCTGGTTTATTATGGAAATACTTAACATCTGTAATTTAGAAAACACTTAATATCCTTTATAAAATACTCCATAATGTTCCTTTAAAGTGATACAGTTCTCATTTTGCACAGATATCATTATATTGCTTCGGGGTACACTCTCCCTCCCCCACACCTAAGCAAAATTGGCCAGATTTATTCTTTGACTGAAGTCAATTGTACTAAAGTGAGGTGAACTTGGCCCCTCATCTCTATTCAGTTTGTAGTTTTGCCTTTTCCTGTTAAAGAAAACAGTTGCTGAAGAGTTCATTGCCTGCAGTAGAGATATTGTATCTTATTTTTAATTCATAAAACACGATTCTACACAGGTAAAATAATAACATTTTTTTTTTACTCAGCCGCTCTAGACATTGAATCTTTTCCCCTTTGAGGATCTTACATTGTATCTTCACTGTGTTGAGCTCTAATATAAGATAACTGGGTCAAAGTCAATAGGATCTGAGGGGTTTCACAAGAGTTGAATTTGGCCTGTTCATTTCTTAACTGATATATATACATATATATATACATATATATATACACACACACACACTTTATGCTCCTGAGAGCAAAAGGCTAACAGCACTGACTAGACCAGCCCTAATTCAAGTTTCCATTCATAGTTTGATCACTGGACTTCAATTCCAGCTTGCAAGCCCCTGCTATTCCAATCATCTATCTGTCTTCAAAAGAAGCTGCTACAATTGTATCAAATTATAGGGTGGTTTTGTGATATGATAAGGCAATTGGTGAAGTCCACAACATTCATTTTTACTTTTGATTTAAGACAGGCTTTAAAACTAGGCTCATTGTGCCATCTTATCTTCTGAATTTTAGTGTGTCATGCATTGTAAAGTGTCCCAAACTAGGATAGCAAGGTACTTTGACTGACATTAGGAATATAATCAACTACCTGAAGGGAAGTTCCAGGGAGGTTGGAGACAGGCCGTTCTCAGTGGTGACAGATGACAGAACAAGGAGAAATGGTCTCAAGTTGCAGTGGAAGAGGTCTAGGTTGGATATTAAGAGAAACTTTTTTTATTAGAAGGGTGGTGAAGCACTAGAATTGGTTACCTAGGGAGATGGTGGAATTTCCATTCTTAGAGGTTTTTAAGGCCTGGCTTTTATCAGGGTTGGTCCTGCTTTGAGCAGGGTTGGTCGAGATGACCTCCTGAGGTCCCTTCCAACCCTAATATTCTATGATTCTTTGATCCAAATTGCTATAACATTGAAAATGAAGACACTCTATAGAGATATTCTAATGAAGTTGAAACATACTCATCAAAATGTTTCTATGAACTTAATAAAGAAATTAAATTTTCTTCCTTACTCCTTCAGGATTATCATAGTGTTTTCCCTCATGTAGTTGGTTCCTTGTCTTTATTCCTACATGTTTACTGCTTTTTATATGCTTTAATATTAATTTTAAAAAGGAAAGATAGAGTAGAAATTTTAAAATGTTTTTGTCAGATTGTATCAAAAGTCCTTGAAACAGTAGTTACTTGATTGGATGTACCACTAAACCTATACAGTAGATGTTCACACAGTAAGTGCAGGAATGTTTTTATAAGTGACAAACCCATGCATGTTTTATGATTTCAGCTTTTCTCTGTAATTGAAAGAGTCATGCAATACGTTGTACTATGATATGCTGATCTGAGGTTACACAGTGCTGTAGAGAATTTAGTCGTTTTCTAGTCCTATTGCTTTTTGTACAGGGGTAAAGCATTGTAGTGCCATTCCTGGCCAAATTACAGTGCAGATAATTAAATTCTGCTTATCTATATTCTCACTACAGTTTTACCTGGATATAGTATCTTCCTTCAGATTAGATTCCAAACCATTACACAGTGTTGTTGTATGCTAATAAATAGCTGCTGACACATTGCACCGCAGTGGGGACAGTAGTGGCTAATGTGATCTCTGTGTGTCTGCTGAATTTTGTATTCCAGTTTACCACACTTAAATAATATATTTTATATAATGACATCTCCTCTATATAAATTGCAGTAGTGAATACATTGTTATTTATTACAGTAATGTCCAGTTATCTCCAATGAATGTTGGGGTGCCATTGCGTTAAGTATTGTACAAGCAAGGTTATTGAAGTGAGGAGATTACAGCCAAAGGAGTTCTTTCATACTTGACGTTGGAATATTGTCCCAACTCACTTATATCACTGTCAAAATATCACTGACTTATAAGAAAATTGAGCCCCCAATAGTTGTGATAGGCACAATTTTGGAACTATTGTACTTTTAAAATAATATCATGATGTAGAACCTTCTGTGTATTAAAAGTACATTGGGGAGATTTATTTATTTTTTATTTTTTAAAGCCTCATGTTGTGATCGCAGAAAAAAAATCATTATGGCAGAATATCTCTCAACTGTAGAGCACTTGCAGTACATCAAGCTTTGGAACAGATTCTGGTTCCCTGTTTCTATGGGTGTTCTGCATCTGTAAGGCTGTGGTAAAACAGCCAGAGCAATGGCTGTCAGCTGGGAAGGGGCAAGCTTTGAGGGGGAGAAGTGTCTATGTTTGGCACAAAGTCAGTATGGCAGCCACCATCTTAGCCAGCAAATCAGAGAGTGAACCTAGAACCTCCAGAGCTAAATATATGAACTACTACAGCTTGAGCTAAAAAGGAGAGGGTTGTAACAGTTCAGCCTATGCAGCTCACCCACCAAAAGGGAACTGTAACACAGACATGCACCAGTGAGTTACACCTGCACAGTGTGGTGATATCACCTCACCTGCACTGGCCATGCCCATTGCTGATTGTTGGTTCTGCCACTGTCATCTTCAATCTTGCAAAACCTGCATTTGCTGCTTCCCTTGCTACATTTGACAGCAACTGAGTGGTCTGCAAGTGAGACCAAAAAGTAGGAGAGTAAAAATAGGGGCACAAAGTGGTGTTCTACATTTTACCCATTTGGTGCCCATTTTGATAAATTGTGTCCCAGATTGCCAGGTTTGAAGTTTGGGAGGTATGGATTTCAGTCATCAGGAACATATATACATTTAATACCATATGTGTATGTAAGTTTTTGATCAGGTCATTTTTGTTGCTCAGAACTAAGAATAAAAATAAGATAAAAAAATTACCTTTGTCAAATATAAGTGAATTTAGTGTTTGAGAAAGATTTTAGAATGGGACTCCTCTTAAAAGTCCTTTTATCAATAGAACAGATGCAGATAGGTGCTGGAAATACAAGCTTTGAAAAGCCTTGTGAATTTGCCTTAAATAATTTCCCTTCAGGTAAGGGTTAAGGATGGGAAATCAATTCAGTAGTTAAGGTTTTCCCCTGGGTCTACTATAAAGACACCAATTTGTGTAAGTTGTGATGCCAATTGAAGTCAACAGGAATTTTGTGCAAAATCTGCTAGCAGGATATTGTCCATAAGGGAAGGAAATGCATGTTTTCAAACTGGTTCATGGGGATTCAGCCACATGACTCTTGTTAGCTATATAGTCCATTACTACATGGTAATGCTATTGATTATATTGGCAGAAGTGGTCAATAAATATTTCTGTTCTATAACAGATGATATAGTCTCATCATATGCTGATGACAACTCTCTTTCCAGTCTTCTAGTATCTCTGGAGGATGTTAAACATAATCTACTGAAGCTTGACATTTTAAAATCAGCAGGTCCAGTTAACTTGTATCCAAGAGTTTTGAAAGAACTGGCTGAGGAGCTGGCTTGACTATTCCTGTTGATTTTCAGTAAATCTTGTATCACTGGGGAAATTCCAGGAGGCTGAGAGAAAGCTAATGTGCCAATTTTTCAAAAGGTTAAACAGGATGATCCAGATAATTACAGGTTGATCAGCCTAACATCAATCTTTGACAAGATAATGGAGAGGCCAATATGGGATTGACTTAATAAAGACTTAAATGAGGGTAATATAATTAATGCAAATCAACGAGGGTTTATGGAAAATCAAACTTAATTGATCTCTTTTTTGATGAGGTTACAAGTTTTCTTGAGAAAGATATCAACTTTTTTATCTGAAAGAAAATATAAAATATATAAAATATAAAATCATCACTGTTAAAGTTTGCAGATGACACAAAGATTGGGGGTAAATAAAAAAGAAGAAACGACAGTCATACAAAGTGATCTGGATCACTTGGTAAACTGGGTGTAAGCAAACAATATGTATTTTCATATGGCTAACTGTAAAATTTAGGAACAAAGTATGTTGGACATACTTACAGGATGGGGACACTACTGTGGGAAGCAGGGACTCTGAAAAGGCTTTGAGGATTGTGATGGATGATCAGCTGAACATGAGCTCCCAATGTGATGCTGCAGCCAAAAGAGCTGATGCATAAGCAGGGGAATTGCAAATAGGAGCAGAGAAGTTATTTGACCTCTATGTTTGGCACTGGTGGAACCGGTGCTGGAATATGGCGTCCAGTTCTGGTGACTACAATTCAAGAAGGATGTTAATAAATTGGAAAAGGTTCAGAGAAGAGCAATGAGAATGATTAAAGGATATGAAAACAAGCCTTATAATGATTGAGTTCTTTGAGTCTGTCTATTTACCTGCAGCTGCTGGAGCCTTTCCCCATTGCCGATATCTTTCTCTGTGTCGAGGGAAGGCTCCAGAAGCAGGCAGCTGTTAGAGCCTTTCCTGATGTCTCCTAGCTACTACAATCTTTCCTTACTGTAGGGAAAGGCTCCAGCAGCAGGATGCTGGGTGGGGAGGCACAGCTTAGGTTAGTGGAGAGCCGTGCAGGGTACATACTTGCACACATACCCATATTCTTCAGGTGTGTCTTTATTTGTCAAAAACATGCTTCATTGGCCACACTGCTGTCTGTACTCATGCTAGGGGGGCCAATGCGGATTTGTACAGTACAGGCCACCTAAAGAAGCATTAATTGTAGATGTACCCTAAAAGTCTTGTAACTTATTCACTGTATGCTATCTGGTAAAATGAATAGCCCTGTCTTGAACCATCATGTATCTTTGCAGTGTCAATTACAAAGTTTACACATGCAGACTCCCTAGCTGATTTGAGAAGATATCAAACAGTCTCTCATGTTTGGGACCATAGAATTTGATACTACTGGGTCAGGTGAGCGAAGTGTATCCAGCATAATATCAGACTGGCACCAACGATGTGTGACAATTACATTTTTTTTTGGTCAAGTTGAAGCCCCAAATAATCTTCAGCCCACAAATAACTTGCCTTGGAGATTTCCATGGATGACAGGAAAAATAGCCAACATGCAAATTTCATTTTTATTGTGATTCCATTGACATGAGTAGAACTATACTGGGATGAACTCAGTCCCACAGATACATTTTCTGTAATTTGGTTTTATTTTGATTTGGTGTTTTATCAATAAGAAGATGGTTCAGTGCTGTGAAATTAAAACAAACTCTACACAACCAAGATGCCACAGTTATGGTTGCAGTATAAGTCCCAGGGTAAAATAGGGTAAAATATACATTTTATAGCTATTAATTCTCATTTACAGATGACATAAGCATCTTCGTATTCATATTGTGTTTTGAGTTTCTCCTTCTGTTTTTCAGTGCATGAATTGTACAGTGACAGCTATAGCAGAAGAAGGGTTTATAAACTGTTATGTATTCTCCTAAGATATTAAGACTCATTATAGCAGCAGCAGCAGCAGCAACAAAAACATGTAATTTTTGTGTTTCAAAAAACCTAAGGTAATGTTTTATACTGTGGTGTATTACCTTAAATCTAACATTTGCTATTACAAGCACTTCAATATTTAGAATACAAACCATCTATCAGTATCCTATATGTGATCATTTTACTGAGGTGGGGGGAGAAACAGAGCTGTAAC
Organism: Mesoclemmys tuberculata; assembly: GCA_007922155.1. Classification (NCBI taxonomy): domain Eukaryota; kingdom Metazoa; phylum Chordata; order Testudines; family Chelidae; genus Mesoclemmys; species Mesoclemmys tuberculata. Next base: position 59,228,541 of record ML675604.1, on the reverse strand, counting down.
CCTTCAAGATGGTAGAATACAGTATGTAGCTAATTGCCCACTTCAATATAAATTCCTCTTCCTAAAGCCTGGAACATTTGCTTTGAATGTTGCAACTTGGCAGGTGGAAATTGTGTTAGAAGAGAGTCGGTGCCTCCGTTTTCATAATGTTTGCATAACTTTAGAAATAGGGGTTCTAAGGGAGGAAAAGAGGGTGTGGGAATGGCCTACTACAGGCCAGGCATGGGACCCAGGTAAGAATATATTTCTCTCAAATATTGGTATAGTTCCTGACTTGCAGCTGTAGACCATGCATGAGTTTCCATGGCCAGGAAGAGTATGTAATTTCATAGACAGTTGGTGTAGCACGCTGTGTTCCACTCCAGTGGTAAGTGGGCCACAAACAATGGTGGTTGAGCCTTCTACATCTTTTGCTAACAGGAGGCTCATATTGTAAGGTTGTGAGGTTCTAGGTTCAATCCCTAAATACCCACCAGGCAGCCCTGTGTTACAGAGCCATTTGGAAACTGCATCTCCTCAGACTCCATAACAGGTACCCTCAGCCTTTACGATACTTACCACAGAAATTAATAGCTGCCTGATGATGCTACGGTTTGTTTTTTGTATTTCAGTAAAAAAGCTGCAGCTATAGCCTTTAATCCAAGTGAGTCCTGTAGTCCTGCTGTATCATCCAAAGTGGCATTAGTAATAAGTGGCCCACAAAAATTGATATTTACCTCTCTTAGGATGTAACATTACTACTCTAGGGCCTGATTAATAACTTTGAGGTCTGAGCACCAATGGAAATTGAGGACGTTCAGCACCTTGCAATGCTCAACCCTTGGTAAATAACTTGCACAATGTGATCTGAGTTTTGCACAAATAACAAACATTCTTATGGAGTAAATTCAATGACATCATAAACATGTGTAGCAACAGTGAAATACAGTACACAGATTGCAGAACTTTATGAAATGGCATTCAGTAGACACCGAAACTGAGAAAAATGTAATGATGACTGAAGCATAAAGAAACATAAATTGTGTGGGAATTTTGTCTATATGCAGTATGCACAATAAAAACTGAGGAAAAATGTATTCATCTATACCACATCATTGGAAATAAAAAGCTATATATCAACTATCCACTATATTATTTAGGTTTCGGGCAGGTATTTTGAAAATAACATGTTGTTTTCACAGCAGCTATACCACTTCTCTCATTCCCTCTCTTGCTATTATAACCCATCATAGAATCTGGATAATCTACACACTTGCATACTTGCAATCATCCCCCAAAACTAGCAGTCTTCCATCAGCCATCAATACAAATTTTAATAGTCGATGCCTTAGTTAGATTGCATGTTACTTAGATTTCTTTATTTTTACAAAATACAGTACATTTACTAGTTTGCTATGCATTTTTGACTTAATTAAAACTAAATTGCAGCTGACAAAATACTTTTTGTGAAGTGTGGGTTTCTTGGAGTTTTTTTAGCTTTTCATTTACTCATGGGTCACAAACTTCAGTAATTTTCCATGGGGTCACCTAGTCATTTGCGCAAATTATTGCGGATATAGCTATGCAGCTAGAAATTGTTCCCCATGATAGTTTTGCAGGTGCAGCATATATGAGAACAATAATTACTTTAGACTGTTAATTGTCACAGTAGAATCGTTTTGTACATTTTCTGTTTCCATCAAAATATTCTTCTCTAAAATAAACACAAGCACCCTCCTACTCTCCCCACACCGAATTCCTCCACCCACACACAGAGCTCTTTAAAAGTTTTGGGGCCAGATTATTATAACATTCCTTATGTTGCTAATAACTTCAATAGGAATCTTTGTGGAGTAAAATAACATGCTACTCATTGCAAATAAGGGAATTATAATCTGATGATTATGATACATAATCTATGTGATGCATAGATGTAAAATATATATATGTATGATTAATATGATACATAATCTCTCTATGTATAGATGTAAAATAGAAGATATTATGGGGCTGATTCTATCACTTTTTTTTTTTGAGCTAAACTAGTATATTAGAATGGGGAATCACATTCTGTGGGCCCTAATGAAATTGGAGCACTGACTTCAGCAGATCCGGATTTCATCCTATATTTATAGACTGACTACTTGAAGAGCATTCATGTTCACATCTGGTGCTTAAGTTTATTACTGTTTTTTAAAGAGCACATTTAAGAATTTATAAAGTAGAGAGATGAAGTGATACTCAAAGCCAAATGGAGTTTTCAGAGAGAGATTGGAAAGAACTAATACACAGGTCCTCTGAAGGGTATAGTATTTTGCCTCCTTTTCCTTCCATTCCTATAATAGCTTCTCAAATATCTCTAAATACTGCTATGTTAATTCAGAAACACTCAGTGAAAGAGAAGCAGAATAAATCAGCTTCCTTACTAAAGGAAGAGGGTGGCTTTAAATTTAATCTTAATAAGTACAGGGACAGACCTCCTCAAGTGTAAAGTCAGTGTTTTGTTTAATTTGATTGCCTGCTTCTGCCTGCTGCTTCTGACTTACGGCCTGTTTCTCTTCTCTTTATATTTTTGTCAACAGAAAGCTGACCTTGCTGTTGCACCACTGGCTATTACGTATGTTCGAGAGAAGGTCATCGATTTTTCCAAGCCCTTTATGACCCTCGGAATAAGTATTTTGTACCGCAAGCCCAATGGTACAAACCCGGGCGTCTTCTCCTTCCTGAATCCTCTCTCCCCTGATATCTGGATGTATATTCTGCTGGCTTACTTGGGTGTCAGTTGTGTGCTCTTTGTCATAGCCAGGTAACATGTCAACTTTTGTGATTTTTTTGGCAATTATTATAATCTTTTTCTTACTAATAATTGTCAAAAGTCACAATTCTTTTCTTACTTTCTTACTCTTATTTTTGATTGTGTGGTATACAGAGGAATAATTAATTAAGGCTCTCACTGTTGATTACAATGTAGTACACTGCCAGGCTAAACCTCCAGCATGCTGTTTATATCACTAAGCTATCAGAATGCCAGGTGCCACTCCCCTTTTATTTCCAAACTGAAAGACATTACCAACCCCTGTGACATTTTTTTTTCTTCATTCCCATGTGTTTCTTTTCAGATAGAAAACGATGATTTTATTGTGTTGGCCTGATTTGGTTTGGCATTAAAGAGAAATGGCCCCAGTTAAGCATTTAACTGCCCACAACAAGATCTGTCCCTAGATGTTCAGACTGAGCTCACCATAACCTTTAAATACAATAATTGTTAGCTCACTCAAGATTCCTTGGCTTCTCAGGAGTAAAACAGCTGAATAATTTATTTAAAATCTTGTACCAGGTAAATGCATGGAGATAAAACATCTAATTTAAAATACCAGTCTGGGGTGTATTTGGAGCCATGCTTAGCTGGGCTTGTTAGGGTCAAGGGCCTCAAAGCTGCGATTATGAAATCATAATGCAATCCAATATGTATTGCTTTCTTGCTCTTTAATCGCATTATTGCCCATTTTCTTCGCTACAGCGTTTCTTCTCTGTTAATCTCAAAGGCACTGGTAACAGTTCTGGGAGACGGGCAGACACAGTGTTACAGCCCTGCCATTTTTCCCCCATGGGCAACCATAACTCTAATAGGGATTTTTTACTATTCTATTTTACCTTTTCATTGTAAAGAAATTGGAATTGACCCTAAATGCCTGCAGAACTGTAGCTCTCCTTGTAACTTTGGCTTGTGCTGTGACTGCAAATAATTATAGAGCATTAGAAAAGCCAGCAAATTACCATTTCCTTGGATTGTTCCGGAAACATCACTCACACCTTTCCACAATCTTGGCAGTCATTTATAAATCATTTTATGATTCAAAACTTTTTAAAATAAATGGCGTTTTAGCCATCTGGTTTCCTAAAATCACCTTAAAATACACTTTTTTCTACAATAACACTTTTTAGAAGCATTCTTGTATCTTGATGACAAAGTTCCCCTCAGACTCAAGATTTTTGTGATGTAGTTCTCCTGTGCATAGTGAGATTTCCCTGCTCTGTTTCCCAATGACGGATCTGATGTAAGGGTTCCACATTTTTCTTTGGTACTATCTCTTTCCTTTTGTAGAGGTTGTACCATTCCTCTGGCAGGTGGAAAGGTGTTAATCCTTGAAGCTAATTATACTTCCAACTCATGAGTAATTCAGCAAGGACACCTGTGCATAAAATCTTATAGATAACATTCTGAAACACTTGCTATATGTTGTAGTGAAAAACTTCACTTGTGTGCCTTCACAAAAGGACTGTTTTGAGGAGCTAAGAATTTACACTGGAAGTTTCCTGAGAGTAAAGTAGACTTCAGTGGATTTTTGATCAAGACTGTATATTTATTTCTGAGGTGATCCTATAACAAAGATATTCTGCAAGCACTGAATTCTATAGTTCAGCAAAAATGCACAAATGGTTTATTGTGGAACACATGCTGCATGCATTTACATGTGTTTCCAAAAATTTTAACCCACACTTCACATTACAAGCACATTTTTGAGCATGGTGCACAGTGCTTTTGACAGACATCTCCCATTAATGTTACTCGGAGTTGTTTGGTTGAAGTCATACACAGCACTCTGAAAATATTTCCTGCTATATCTTGTAGGAGACATTTTCTGATCCTACAGAGAATTTGTTCAATTTTTTAGAACCTTTTTTTTTTCATATTGTGGCATTCAGTCACCTAATATCACTCACTGAACTGGGAGGAATGCTTATCCTCAAACAGAAGCACCAGATATTAAAGGGTTATTGTTGAACTTTTTTTTCACTTGGCTGTTTTCTCATCTGGCTCTATAAAATCCTGATATACTCAGAAGCATATATTTATCATAAAGCATTACAACAATATATGGCACCGAACAGAAGGTTGTGTATGGTGAGAGAGTTGTGTAAAAATTCTATTTTATTTCCAAGTTTGCATCAGTCTTTAGAACTACAGATAAAATTTCAATACAAGTTAACTTGTACAATGAACTATTGACAGTATATGTGTAGAAATCAAAGACGTAGAATTATTAAGAAAGATACAATTTTTTAGAAAGCTTTGTCTTAAAAATATGTATGTGCTAGCATTCCCAATCCAATAATTATAGTGCCTTTATACAGAGAAACATGTTATCTTATCGGATTTAGTTTTGCCCTCTCCTTCCTTCCTTCATCCCCCTCCCAATAAATGGTGGCATATAATACAATAGACACTGATCCAGCAAAATACTTAAGTATGTGCTTTAAGTTAAAAACACATGAGTAGTCCCACTGACTTCACTCGGACTACTCTCATGTCCCTAGATCATCCAATAATATCTATTTCAAAGGCAGGATTTTAACTTGAAATACAGGAATAGTTTTGACTAAGTTTGTTGCTGACGTTTATCCTCTTCCCGAGGATACCCAAGGATTGTTCTTAGCTCTTCATTTGGAGCCTCAACATTCAAAAGAAGCGATTTCTGAGACTGAGTAGAGATTAGCAGGAGTTGATAAACTGTTCAGAAACGCCAACATTTTCTGGTGGTTCTCTCGTTAGTCGACTTTCTGAACAGGAATTAACTGTTCTGTCTCTTTCCCAGCTTACTAGTTCCTCTGTTCATATAAGGTATTGGCAATATGAAAAAGAAACAAACAAACCTGTAGTTATCCTACGAAAAAGTATTCTATAAAGTCCATTAGCTTTTGTATATTTTACAATGTTTTGGTTTCTCTTTCTTCAAACAGTGATCATTTTGTGAAAGTTTCACACTTTGATATCTGTTTCTTCAAAAGAGAATGACCATATAGGAGATTAAAGTAAAAAGGTTACTTACTAGTTTTAATTATACCCCATTGATTTGCAATTTCTTAAGCATTTTCCTTACATGTTTGCCAAAATGTTTGCTATTCACCAAGATGTCATGTAAAACTGGGATCTATATATCATTCCGGAGACCTGTCAAATACTCATCTGTGCAGTGTTGGAAAGCTGCTGGTACATTTGTCAGCCTCTAGAGACAAGCTGTGTGCATTCCCCTAGGGTCTTACAAGTGTGGTCAGATTCTGGGCATCATCATTCATGAAAGCCACACAATAAGATTTGACTAGATCAAGTTCAGTAAATCAATCTCTTTCCCTTAAGTTATCCGCTATTTCTTGGAAATCTTGGTAGCGTATGTCTGTTTACTAGTAGTTTTCTCTGATCAGAACACAGACTCAATATTCTCTCCTTTTCCTAAACCAGAAAAGATATTGGGAACAAGATGGGTTAATTCATTTTAAGATCAAGACTGAAAGATCTTCTATAAATCTTTAGACCAGGACAAACAGGTGAATGAAAGAGACAGACAGACAGACACACTTAAGCAGCAGGTCACAACTTCATTAACAGTGGGGAGAGTCACTTAGTTATCTGCCCACCCCTCTCACAGACCAGACATTTAACTAGGTCTAGTGCAGGTTGCTCTCACTATAAAACAAATAAATCAAGGGTAGACCCCTTTGGCCTTCCCCTAGGACTCAGCTCCCTTCTGAATCCGCTCACCTTCCCTCCTATGGGAGGGTACCCAGGAGAACCTCCTGTGAAGACTTCTGGTCTCCTCTTCTACTTATAGGTAGAAGATCCACAAGCAAAATCCCATTTACCTTTGGGAACTGGTCCTTTTCACCTTTATGTGCACAAGATACCTGCTGTAAGTTGTTATAAACTAAACATTGTAGTATTCTCCTAATTAAAATCAATATTACCATTCTTATTCCTTTTAAACTAAACGGAGCCTCCATGATGCTGAAGAAAGGCAAAATAAATAAATATCTCTCTGGACCCCTGACAATTTGGCCAAATGGGGAAAAATCCTTCTTAATCTCCAAAGCAAACCAATTAGACCCACAGCATCCTGGAAATGCAGCTCAATACACCTCAACTACATGGACAGCAGACAATCGTGGCAAGATGGTCCCCACTGGAAAGGCTTTAAATTAGAAGGGTGACTGAGAGAGCCAATCAGCTTCCCTTATCTCTCTCCCCTCCACCCTCACTGGCAAATGGGAGGCAGAGAAGTCTCTTCTCTCTCCCCTTCCACACTCCCATGTGCACTTTGAGGCACAAGGGGGGGCCTCAACTCCAGCATATCTGAGCATGAGCACTCCTTTCTCCCTTCCCAAGAGTTGGCCATCACCATGCTGCTCTGAGCAAACTCCCTCTTTGCCACTTTCATATGGGGGGAGGGTCACTGGTCTAGGAGTAGAGTTGTAGGGCTGGTGAACTGGGGTGATATCTGCTAATGTTGAGATAAAGTTCTTCACCTATGCTTTGTATGTATGAAAACAGACTGGAAATTGTTTCTTTCATACCCTTTATTCAAAAGTCTCTTATTACAGGGTAAACAATCACAAGCTTCTCCAGTGGCTCATTACTTATCAGCAAAGAAACCAGAACCTCACCTTACATCCCAAATGATGTACTGTGGATGGCCAAACTGAATCTTACATCATTCCATCCCTTAGCAATCTTGGTCTCGTTACCACCTTCACATGACAATTTCCCTCCATTTCCTGAAGTTTGTAAAATTGTCAGAGATGAGCAGAGAGTATGTGTCTTTTCATCCAGGCTTATATTTATATTGACACCACAATATACTTATTTTTGCCTTATCTAAGTAAACATTCAAGTAGACATTTGTTTGCAATCAGTTGGATAATCCATTCCTGGTTTCAAGGCTGATTTTCCTTTTTGAGGCCCTGTTGTTCAGGAATACTAACTTTTCCCTCCTAATAAGAGTGTTGATGGAAGGTATCAACTAATCACGTCAGGTAGTTTTTGTGGTGAGGTATCTCTGTTTTTGATATCTCATTTTGCATCTTGTACCAGAGTGTTTCACTGCTAAAGTGATACCAGTTGTTGCAGTGATTTTCAGGATCTCTTTGATAACAGAGATAACGTCTCCTATCCCAGGATCCAAAGCTTGTTTCTGCAATCCCTTTACTGAGGATCTGTGATTTAACTGTCTTAACTAATGCAGCCTTCTGAGTGGCAATCTGGTGAATTAGTCTTTGAAATAGTGAGTTTGTTTTCTTGCCTACTTCCATTTTCTGAGATTAGGTCTGGCTAAAGATTGCTCTGGTTTAAGAACATTCATTTGCAATGCAGGGACTCTGCCTCAGTAACCATTCACCACAGTCGTTTCACACACCTTGCAACAGTTTAATAATTGTGTGTGAACGTTGGGGACCAAGCATATGGTAGGGCTGATGGAGAATGTTATATTAAGTGTCCCATTATTCCGATACACATGTGTAAATGTCATATTATCTAAGTATTTATTGAGTTTAAGGGTCTCCAGTTTTCTGTCACTTTGCTGCAGCTGGGTGATGGTATGAAAAACTGTCTGTACATACCATGAAATTCACTTTGACGGTACTTTATCATTCACAAGAATCAAATTTTTCACAACAGTTTTATAATTGTCTACATTTGATTGTGTTTAGCTGTAAAGGGTGTAATCTTCATGTCCTTTGTTTCATTTGATTAATAGCCTTGATATCCATCCTCTGGCTGGGGTTGTGTGTTGGGGATTGCAGTGTTAAATGTGCTATCATTCCCCACACAGCAATATTTCCTGTTTATCTTCAATAGTATCTCAGGCTGGGTCCACACTGAGGGCAGCAAATTTGCCGACATCAGATCAATTGCTCTGGATTGACCGAGTGGTCTGTGTAGACCCGCTCAGTCAATCCAGCAATCGATGCAGGAAAACCACCCTGGTAAGTAGTGTTGCGCTGCGTGGAAGGGAATGCTGCTGTTCCCTTCGATGCAGCGCACTGTGGAGGGCACACAGAAGAGATGCAGCGAAGTCGACAGGAGACACGCAAGTGATTTACGTCACTTGCATAACTCCTGTCGACTGCCGCCGAATCCCGAAGTTAAGTGTAGACCGGGCCTTAGATTCTGTCACCACCTACCACAAATATAATAACCACACTGATATACACAGTCCCTATTGGGAAAGGTGCAGTCAGATCTGAAAAGATCTGTACTGGTGCTCTGCCCAATTGGGGAAAGGTTTGCAAATTCTGTCCTCATTCACATCTTATAGTAACCCAGGCATATTTAGAACTGCTATTATTAGTCATCAGCACACACAATAAGCAAGAGAGGTATTCAGAATACTAGTGTGAAAGAGGAGAGAAGTGTTCTTAAAAGACACATTCAGGGCCCAAAGAGAAGACACTGGACAGTTCTAACATTGACACCTCAAGTCTTCTACTTGTGTCAGACCATACCACTCTTCTTTGAATGCATGACTGTGAAAAGGAGGAAACCGAGGTCTAGGGATGGCCTTTCTGATCTGGTGAATGTTGTTCTTGGCCAGTCATAGGAAGAGAAAGATGCAGAAGTGTTCCGTGCACATGAAGAGGGCTCCTCTACAAATAACCTTTTTTTTCCAATGGAGAGATGACAGTGACAGCAACCAAGGCAGGATGATTCTCCTGAGGAAGATTGGCACATGTGTGGGTTTTTTTGTGCTGTGCCCTACCACACATGATACTAATGGAAAAATACATGATATTGTATGGTATTGTACTCCATAGTATGGTATTTAAACCTTTTTTCTGCAGTGCTGCAAAACAAAGTATGCCTGTGCAATGGGAAAGAATGGAGACTGCTACTAGTGGAACAAGACACATCACAGAGAGCACTAAGAGTGATGGATAGTCCTATGTGGCTTTCAGAAGAACATCACATAGGCAATAAGCACCAGTAGCACAGCACGAAACATAGCATCTGGTATTATGTAAAAACTGAAATCCTGGTTGTAGACTATTTTCGATTGACAGGACTGATCATATGGATGCTTCGTGCCTGAGGTATCAAATGGTTAAGTCCACATTTAAATACAACCAGCTGGGTAGCTCATCCATGCAAAACCAAATATACCCTCTCAGAAAAAAAAAAAAGTGAGGAAATGCATAGTTCACATGCATAGTTCACTTTTCCTTGTTAACATATTACATTTTATCAAGGCGTGTGCAACTGTATTTGAGACCCAGCATAATACCCCTTCATATGTCTGCAGGAGACATCCAATAATGCAACATGCTAGCCCTGGCCAAGAGAAATAAGATGGGACAAAAATACTGTCAGGTTCACCCCTGTTCCCTATTATGGAATATTAGCTGTGATGCAGAGATGCTTGTACTTGATGTGAAAATGAGGAATTCTCAAGCTGTTGGTTTACTATTTCTACACTGTGGGATATAAAACAAGTTTTACCCTTCTGTCCAAAAGGAAAAAAGAGCCAAACTTTGCCAAGCAGTGAATGCTGCAGTAAGGCACACCCTTAAACATTATGAGGTCAAATCATTGTTACATGGCCCATCTGTTATTTACACTTCCATTAGTACACCTTCCCTCAGCCTTAGCAACATAAGCCATGTCAACCTAAGGGCTTCTCTTTTTACTTCTGCAGTGAATGAAACAAAACCAAATTAATGCCACTTTACATCTAAATGAGTGTGTTCACACTAGAATTTAATGCATCTGAACTTTAAATTCACATCTTCAGTTAATTCGAATAACTTTCCCAAGTGTCCCCACATAGGAAGGCACTAACTCACCAGCACTTGTGGATCTGATAAGCAATATGTTGACAAATATATTTGGATAAACTACACATCAACATAGAAGAATATTTGACAACCACCTGTCTTTCCCCTGAATCTATGGCCAAAATGTATGAAAGGCAGTGTGTGACAGCCATTCTCCACGTGTATCCTGCATGGCATACTGTCTTGACATAAAGGTAGTGAAGGAGTTCCTCAACAGAGTTGTGAAATTTGCCATTATACTTGCCATGGATGAAAGATGCATATCCATTCCCTCTAGTCTTACAGAGTTCCCAACTTCCCTGCAACAAGCTGAATGAAGCAGGAGACAGTGGCATAGTGGAATTTCACCCTCCATAGATTGACTGAGATGCTTCTAGGATTTCTACTTGCACTGCATCAGAGAGCCAGAAATACAATAGTCTGTACTTTTCTTAATTGGAGCAGCCTCTTACAAGGACTTTGTTGGACATCTTTAGCTCTTTGATGATGTCGCAATGTTCACGTGAAGAAGTTGCTGGTGTTAATACGGTCATTCCATTGATCTGAATTTTGGAACAAAAGTAACCTCTATGGTTGAGTAGTGTGTGTGATGGGGAAAGAAACCACCACAAGACCAAGAACTGGAAAAAAGATTCAAGAACTGACAGATACCAGCCATGTAAAGTGACACATCATGCACACAAGCATTATGTGCTGTCTGCAAATGTGGGCCCCCCATCATGTTTGTTTTTTTTAATCCTGCCTTGATGGAAAGAAAAACATAAATCCTTGGAAGCAAAGACTGAATGGCAAGATGACTGTATACCTTGTGAAAAAAAGCCTGATAAAAATGGCAAGCAGCAACCTTTCTTAGACAGAAGGATAACAGCAGAATGAAAGAAGTTCAGACTGGGAGAAATTCTTGTGGGACAACCTTGACAATTTTTAGGTTGTAGGCATTGTAACTTGGTTGCTGGATTCATATGTAGTAAATCATAAATTCATAAATCTAATTGGATTCCCAGTTGTCATGTAATATATTTTATTTTCAAGAATAGATGTTATTTAACACTAATATTGTGGTAACTCATAAAAGATTACCTTGTTTGGGTCTCATTTTGCTATGCACCGTATAAACAAAAAGTAAATGGCAGACAGTCCCAAAAGAGTTTACATGTAAAAAACAAGACAGATGTGGGTAAAATGAAAAATCTAGCCAGATTAGGGGGAAACATGCTCACAAAAATAATAGGATATGTGCAGTTCTTATGCAGTCAGGACAGTAATCAAAGCTTGCAACCTGCCTAACATGAGCAGACTGCAATTTTCTGTCTGCATTACAGAACAAGGGAGTTTTGCGGACACGCTAGAAAGAAGAGTTAGATTTATGGATTTTGCCTGGAAGCTTTTACCAAACATAAGGGGTGCCATCCTGAGGTTCAATCATTGAGCACTTCCTGGGGGCTGTGTCGGGGGATGAATTCCACTCAGGTCCAGTGCCCACCCAACTTCCAACAGATTGCTCACACCAGGACTTGCAGTGCTTTCCTTTTGTAACTCAGCCCTCCAGCCAGGTCTTCTGGGGATCAGAGTCCCACTGGGTCAACTGTCTATGTGCCATTCCAGACAGACTTCCAGTCCAGGCAAAGGCCTGTGCCACTTTTCAAAATGGCTGGGAGGGCAACCCTGGCCACACCACTCCAGGATTTGGCCCAAGAACCTTGTCTAGCAACTCTGGTCTGCTTTTCCTAGCCCCTGTTCCTATTTCTCTGCTGTATCCTCTCAGTTTACCAGCCCAAACTCCCTCCTCTTAGGGAGTAACTGTAGATAATTGCTATCTTCAGTTTCTTGTCAGACTCTGTAGCCTTGAACACACCTCCCTTCTATCAAGTTAATGCAGACCGCTTTCCCTATAGCCTTTTTCTGACCTCAACTTGCTGGCTGTATCATCAAGGAGGCTTTTAGGCTCTGCCTCTCCCCCAGGTGCACCCTATCCAGTTAATTTCCATTACAACCTGCTCTGCTTTGGGTGAGGTGGATAGCCCAACACAGGTGCCGTGGAAGAAAATGTGAAGATGAATGTTGAAGAAGCAGGTGATTGAAGCTAGCATGTTTGATGGAGTGAAGGTGATGTCAATCTTGTGATAAAATAATTGAGCAAGTAGTTACGGTGGGGATAAATTGTGAAAGGCTTTGAAGATATGAACAAAAAGTTAGTACTGTGGTGAAATAAGAAAAACTAGTGTAGGTACTAAAAAAGGCAGATGAGAGAGTCTGAATGGTAAATTAGGAAGATGAGTTTAGCAGCAGTATTTTGAATAGCTTTCAGTAAAGTGAGATTGCGGGTATTGAATCCGGAGAGCAGGAGATAGAAAGAGTCAAATCAGGAGATGATATGGGCCTGGAGAAGCGTTTTGGTAGTGTGGATAGAGAGAAAAAGTTAGATCTTGCAGATGTTGTGCAGAAAAAAGCAGGTTTTAGACACAATCTGCATGATTAGGGCAAAAAGGGTTGAGTGAAAGATAAAGCCAAGGTAATGGGTGTGAGGGAGATTACCACCGTTCCTCCTGTCAACCATGAAAAAGGCAGGAGGGAAAGATTAAGAGCTCCCTTGTCAACCAGATGTTAGAGTCATAAGCATTTTGAACCTAATCCTGAGGGCTGATAAGAAGTTGCTCGTCTTTCAGTCAAAGAAAGTTGCATGTGCTCAGTTCTACTCAGCATTTAGGCCCTAATTCAACAAAGCACCTAATACTGCTTAGGCATACATATAGTCCCATTGACTTCACTGAGACTACTAATGCATTTCAAGTTAGATATATGTTTAAGTACTTCATTGACTCATGGTCTTAGCTAAAAGAAAAAAAGCACATTTAAAAGGTAATGTGAGCTGAAATCTCCATAATCATATTGAATATCCAGTGATGGGGCAATACTGAGAGAAATAACAGAATCATGAAAAATGTTGGAACAATTTAGCAATCAACTAGAAATCTCAAATTATATCTGAGGTGCTAGGCCTATAGTACTCCCTTTGAAGTCAGCAGCAAACCTTTCAACACCTTTAATCGAAGCATGATTGGGCCTGAAGGTACTCTTCTAAAATATTTTTGATAGGCTGGGTAATCAGTTTTATTTGTTTTACCTTTAGCAATATTTTAATAAGAAATTTTATGATCATTTTGCTGTGGAGAAAAAGGAAATATGGGTCAAGAACAATTAATTGATATATAAAAATGACTCCTTAATTTGCAGATGTACTTTCATGAGTAGGTGTTAAGGGCCCATACCTACGAGGGGCTGAACTTCCTTACTACCGTCTGAAGTCAATAGCAGTCAAGAGTGCTCCCACATCTGAGAGAACTAGACCCTCATTGTGTTTCTTTATAGATTTTATCTATCAAAAATCCTCTTTAAATTTTCTTTAAGGCAGAACTGAAGGCCCCAATCGATTAAGATACTGAAAAACCTTATTTTAAGTATGTGAGTTGTCCCATTGACTTCCCATGCTTGAAATTAACCATGTGCTTAGGTACCTTACTGAACTGGAGCCATCATGTATTTAAAGAGAGAGATGTTATCACATAATGCTCTGTTTACTCAGGGTAAATCCTGAAGTCTTATTCAGGCCAGACTCCTACTTCTTTGTCTTAATAAGAATTTTGTAAAAGCAGAGTAAGAAGCTGAGGAGTTGATCCAGTAATAGGGACATTATTTTGAAAGGTACTATATGCAAAGGACAACTTTCAGGATATTACTTTGAAATGACATGACTATTTTCCTTAGTATCGTTATTCCACGAAAGCATTTTAAAAGGATTCATTAAATTTAAATAAAATATTCAAAATGTTAGAAAATGTGAATAATTTTTTGGCTAAATTCAATGAAAGTGAATGCCATCGTGTAAGCCACTATTTTAATTTTTCATATGACATCTCAATTGCTCACTTGCTTTTGATATTTAAAAGGCATTCTACTTTTACAGTTGCGAATTCTTGAGCGAAAACAATGTGCTGTTTTTAAAATGGTATTCTGATAGTTTAGTGAGGTTACAAAGACCGTGTCCAAAGTGCCTGCATTAACAGCTCTCATCTTGGCTTCTGACTACACTGCAATCGTTTTTATATTCCTGTCACTATGATGGGTGACATTTAATGTACAGTGAAGGGCAACAATGAATTATTATGCACTCTAAAAGGGATAACTGTTTTGCTGGGATGCTCAACATTAAACTAATCTGCTGCCAAGAAGGCTGTTGTCATGTTGAAATGAAATGCCAATTTTGTTGTAAGCCCTTAGAATGAATTTGCCCCACCTTTTGCTCAGATAGCCGTACACTTTTTGATTGCAAAATATAATTTCACTATTTATGTTTTAGTCTGAATAATACTTTGTGTTATTAAGATTTCTTTTGCAATTATAAACTTCCTCCCCCACTTCTTACAAAAAAAAAAAATCTAGAGTGAACTCTAGAAGTTGTGTTGAGTGTTTCAGTTCTATACTGAATACCTTATTTCTTTTCTCATGCACCCTTTTTGATACTAACTTGATAACAACTAAGTTGATACTAACGTGTCACTTTTTAAGTAGGAACACTGATTAGCTTATTAAATCATTATTTAGTATTACTAAGTAAGGCAAATATCATTCAGCATATTATTGGTTCAGTTCTACTCTGATCTTTGAGTTCAGCTTACTTCATTGAAAACTGCGTGTTGGGCCCAATTTTGTATGAACTTCTTATCAGTGGGGGCTATGAACACTCACAATTTCAGATGATCATTTTATTTCTATAAGGCCTAGCTGTGATTAGGGGTGCAGTTTGGTTTGCAAGGAACAAAACATTCTGATAAATCAAACTATCAGTGTCTTACACTGTCAAACACAAGCCTACCACTTCCTCCCAATACTGTCCATTTGGGTAATATGAAATATGCAAATGAGTGCATAATGAAAGCTGAGATATCAGTATGAGTAAAACTTAAAAATAATAGCGATACAGTGGCTCTCTTGTGTTTATCACATTGCAAGGAAAACAAATCACAAACTGCCTTCCCAGTGCCTGTTTACCTCCCGCCTTTAATATTGGATTTTGAGGCTCCCTGAGGCAGGAAGACTGCCTAGCTGTAGTCTTAGAAAATGTGTCAGCTCAATAAATATTTTGGTAGACTAGCGTCTGGGAACTCTAGTCAGCCCCTGCCGATTTGTTTCAATTTAGAAGCACTACAATGCCTGGCTAAGTAAATCACAGAAACCAATTGGTTTAGTTCATAGTGCTTTAGAAATATGAGTACCACCATTATTCTGTTAAAACTATGTGACTCGGATTACTCAGTAAAGTATTAAGTTCTTTTGTAAAGGAAGAATATTTTATTTAAACATGAAAGGTTCTAAATAATTATTTCATAGAGTGTGTGTGGAGTATGTGGCTATAATAACATATCTGTGGAGATATCAAGTACATCAGATATTTTTAACTATAATCCCAATATTGCAACATTTGGTATTGCACGCAGTGTATATAAGCGGTTAGTATTTTCATATTAGTGATCCCAATATACACAATATTCAGTTTTTGCAGTTAGTCTGCATTAATAACTTCTTAAATATGAAGCTATAGATCCTGCAGTTGAGTCCACCTGGGCACAAGGTGTCAGTGGAGTCACTTGCAGAATCGGAAAACTTTTTTTAAATCAAATTTGTTGTAAAATTGTCCTTCAGTGTATGTGATGCAGGTGAACTTACTTTTTATTCATTTTTTCTAGATTTAAAATGATAAGGCTTACAAACATAAACTGCTATTATAGAAATCTAAGCCTCTGTCCTGCAAAGAGACACATGCTGCTGGACACTTACACCATCATGCATCCCTTTGCAGAATCAGCCCATAAAAAGTAATGTGAAAGATCTTATTACATTTTCTAATTTCTTACACTATGCATGAGGATGTCTGTTTCCTATACCATTTCTGGCTTTTTAAAAAAGCTAGGTGTAATCCCTAAATCATGAAAAATACAAAGTGTATGAAAATACTTATTTATTTATATATCTGTAAAGAAATGTAGGATAAAATATTTATCCAAATTAGGGATATATACCAACATAAGAAGAAAAAGGTGGGAGGTATATTTTTGTTCTCTAGTTATGAATCATTAGAAATAAGAGCAATATCTCATAGTCCATTGTAGCATATTAATTAATGCTGATAATAATAATTAATAATTATGACACTTCCTCTTTCTGTTTGGCTGAAAATCTTCATATCAATATACAATTCTGTTACTTTTAGTTGCCTATAGGAAAATCATTGGCTATCATATGCCGCCGCAATATTTCTCAAACAGACTGAGTCTACTCAGGTTACATAGTACATGAATAAGAAGAGATATGAGAGAATTATGGAGAATAGTGAATGATGTGGTGAAGGTAAATCATAGTTTCCTATATATTCTTTCTCATAATGTAAGTAAAAAAAGAACATTAAATCAAATTGAAAGGCAACATATTTAAAATTGAAAACTGGATTTTTTGTTTTGCTTTGTTTTATTTTACACAATTGGTAATTAACATGTGGAACTCACTGACACAAGATATTATTGAGGCAAAGAGTTTATTGGGAATCAGAAAAGAATTATACCTTTATATAGGTATGAGAACATTGTAACAAGTTACATTTGATAAGAATGTTAGGGCTATAAATCTTAATGCTTCATGGCATACGGCTACCCCTAAATGATGGAGGTTATAAAGAAACTTCCCCATGGCCTGATTATTCCATTATTGTCTTCTGTGGGGTTTCATGCACTTTCTTTTGAAGCTTCTGGTTTTGGCCATTCCCACACAGAAGATACGGAGGTAGCTGGAATACTGATACGGTACAACAATTCTTTTTCTCCCAAATAGTATCTGAGAATCCCCAGTTATTTCACTTTTCAAAAATCTAATTTTAAGTACAGAGAAATAACTGTTACCTTATTCAAGTAAAGAGACTACTTGCAGTATATAAAGATAAACACATACATGTCTTTGTAGAATGGGTGCTTTAGATACCGCTTTGAGTAAATGCTGGCCTTCTTATAGCAACTGGTATAATCTGTGCTCAAAAGTCCAAAGAGTGGCAGATCTGGGAGAATATCATGAATGGGATGAGTGGAAAAAGGAGACCACAGATGTACATGTTAATTCATAGTGCTTAGTATGCTGTCCTGAAGACACCATTCCCATTGATTATACATATTCTAAGTTATTTAACACATTTACCGGCCAGATGTTGCTATGTAACATCATTTTATTTCATATTTTACGCACTTCGTTAACATGTATATACTGTATATTGTCTAAATTATTTCCGTCTGCACCAGTATAGCATGGGGATTCATGAAAGCTTTGCTGCATACTGTGGGTCTGATCTATTGAAGTCCATGGAAAGATTCCCATTGACTTCAAAAGGCACTGGATAACATCCAGTATGAACACACATTATAGCAAAGATAGCATGGACAGGAGCAAATGAATGAAAAGCTACACTTTACATTAAGTTAATGGTATGAACAGTAAAATGTCCTATTACATTTATTGAGTTAGTAGTTGAGGCAATGGTGAAAAAAAATGGCCTTGAGTTTAGGCTTTATGAATGTTACTGGCATCATGACCATTACAAAACAAGGGCTGCAACTGTCATCTAAGTTGGTTCAGAATATGCACCTGAATGTTTATTTTAATGTAGTAAAATGAAAATTAGGTAAGTTTTCCCTGCTTCCCCTATCAATAATTCCTGGTTTGCAAACGTATGTCTAGCAGTTCAGCTAGGCTAAACAGCATGAATAGAGGTCATAAACTTTTTCCTAAAATTATTTCAGTATAAATGGTAAACAGGTAAGCTTTTTCTCTTGTGGACAAAGGCTTCCAAAAATCATAAATGTTTCAGCTAGTGAAATATGTGTGTAAATGGAAGGCACTGTTTTGTTAAACAGAAAGATCTGGGAAATAAATTCAAAGTAGCATTAAGTGATCAAAAGCAAAAAAAGAAAGGTTTTATTGTACTGAAAACTGAAAAAAATACAAAGCCAGAACATGATGATTAATGCAGTATTGTTAACTGCTGACATTAATAAGCTATTTTCAGAGCCCTTTATTTACATAACTGCTGACGTAAAGGCAGTTTTTTTTTTCAAAACCATGTTCACTTAATTATAAGTCCAAAGGTGAAAAATGCTTTATGTTCTATAGGTATCTTAAAGAATTTCTCTACTTGTTTGCTGTGCTAAAAATATATTTTTTAATTTTCTTTTCTCTCTTTTTACCTGTTGTATGTAGTTTTGATATTTTGATATTTCAATTTTAAAAATTCTGCAAAGGCACACATACAAAGTAGAAAGCACTAAATCATAAAAATAAATGCTAGTGCTTATACTTTTAGCATATACACTAGCATTCAGCTACTATACTATACTATTCAATTTTGTATAGATTGTTAAAAGTGTGTGTGTATGTATATGATGTTTGATGATATAGATTCAGTGAACATTAATCATCAGTAAATATATTTAAAATATATTGGCTTGAGAGAAACAAGCTAGATATTAATTTAATCTGTTTTATGTAGTTTATATTGCTGATAAATGACGCTAGAAAAGCAAGTATTTTACTAAAAATCATTAGTGACATACTACCTTTGATTGAGAATGCTTCATAAAAATAAAGTGCAGTCTGTCTCTTTCAGATTTCTGATAATATTGACTGCATTATCACCCATTTGATCTGAGAAACTCCATTGGAGCATTTAATCCTTGGCACATTGCTTTTTAAAATCTTGTTCAGTTGGGCTTAAAATCAAACATGTTTTTGGTTGAAAGACCAAAGCCATAGTTTAACCATAGGGATTTTAAGATCAACAAAGAATTTCTCTTCTTTAACTGTGCTATGATTGCTGCATTTACAGAATAGAGTACAATACTTATGCATGAACCTTTTTTCCTATTTTATTCTCAATTTTAAAGCCACTCTGCCATCAAATAAATATAAACGTTAGAGATAAATTTGTTTTGTAGCAAGGCCAATATAGTCACTCATGTTATGAGACAATTTAAATTTATGGATAAATTTTGACAGTAATAGTTAAGCCAGCTGCTTCTTGTTTTGGGCCCATTTTTCAGTTGTTTACTCAAAGTAAAAATTAGCTGAAGTAATTGGGACTTTTGCCTCAGTAAGGATTGGGTGTTTGATGTTCAGTGATTTTTTAGAAAAATAAGCTGGAATGAAACAATGTGTATTTTCTTTGAGGAGAATATATTTTAATATGTCTTCGACAACTATGCATATTAAAATACTTCAGCTGAACCTCTGTGTTTAATGTGTGCTGTAAGATTAAAAAATATTTATACCTGAAGGAGTATTCACGCCAATAGACTATCCCTTTTTATTGTAATGCTAAACATGGTGCCTTATTTACAGGCAAACTAAAATGGATATTTTAGGGGAAGAAAGTTTTCTAGCTCAGATCATTTATGATAGATAAAAGTAGAATACAATTTATAAATCACTGTATTTTGAAACATAAACCATTTTCTCCTCTACTTATCAGTTCCTTCTTTACTTAAGTATCAATATATGATTGATGAGTTCTTTGTTTCCTCTTCTTTAGTTGATGATAATATTAACATCTCAAGAAATGTAATGATTCCAGGGAAATTCTTTGTGAATTGCTTCTGTATGAGTGATGCCATTAGCTGTGGCAGGAGGAATGTGGTGGTGGAGGGTAGAATAAAGTACCCCTTTCAATTTGAATTCCAAATTAAGATTTATAGATGTAAACTCTAAACAGTACGATCCAAGTTCTGTATCAAATATGCAATCACACTGTCTTTATTGAGAGTGCATGATATTTCAATTAGTACTGAGTTAGACGCAGAAAAAACTTTGTGAAAAAAATTGCTTTTCCCACAGGGAGAGAGACATTTCTTATGTTTTACTATTTTATAGTAAATAATAAATATAGTATAGAAAATGTAATTTTTTGGAATAGATGGATTACTTTTAGAATTTAGAAACAAACAAAAAAATCACTGAGATCCTCACTCATGTTAAAAGATAGTTTTGCCTGAGGAAGAACTGTGTAGTTGTAGTTTAAGGCCATTTTTTTAGATTAGTTTTCAGCAATTACCATATTTAATCACTCCATATTGGTAAATTGGACTGATTTCATTGAGACACATTTACTACTTGACAGCTTAAAATTAGGGCAGTTGCATCTTTTAAGTGCTATCAACAATTCCGTAACTAAACAAGTATCAGCTAAGTCTTACGACAATTTTTAACCTAAGTCTTTACAACACAGGCAGATAGTGGGTTAGTCTTCGAGTTTCCCCAAGAGATTTAATAGCTATACATACCAAAAGCAGTGGCACTATGTTTGTTGTTGTTTAACCCCATGCTGCAATTAATTATGGAGCTCTTCACTTCCATTCCATTCCTCAAAACTGTCAGGAGATATCGCCTATTGGAGTGGCTTTAGAATAGATAGCACCAACTTAACCGATGATGTGGTGTCAGAACAAAGCTTTAAGAGTTCAGAGGAGGTTGGCTAACTGAAGGGAGGTTTGCATTCTTCACTGTAAAATAACTACCTTTGTAAAATGAAGGCAGTCTGAGTTTGGTTTATTAATAGCTATTAATAATCATTATTACGACTTTGACATTCAAGCTTGAACCCAGTGAAAATAGTGAATGTCTCAGTTTCTGAAAGCTGTATACCTTGGAAAGAAATTCACTCAATTTTCACAAAACTATCCAGGATTTATGTGGGTTCAGGGCAGAGCAGCCAGAGAGGTGAATTCTACCACCACTCTCAGGACCAGGAATCCAGGCCATGCTTTTTCCTACTCTCCTATATCACAGATAGTAACTATTCAAACATATGGCTGGAATAATGTTTGAGACACCTCTGCACCAGTGCTGGGTACTAGGACCCTCAGATACACCTAAACATGGATCTACAGCCCATTCCTAGCCTCCCCCACTGTAACATTCTGCTCCTGGGGTTGATGGGTAAATGGGGCTGGTGCGGAGACCTTTTCTTAGTGCTTAGTGAGTCCCACAGGCATCCATAGAAGCTGTTCCTACGTGAAGCTTACATGTGGACTTTGCAATGACTCTCACACCAGGAATGAATTTCACTGTAGATTGCCTTTTTTGTTTGTTTGTTTGTTTTTCTTTTTACAGTACATTTTAATTTAACATGTAACAAATATTCTGTAGGGGTCAGTTTGAGGTTATTGGATGTTAACCTCATTTACATATCAGATGCATCAATAAATAGTACTTAAAACATTACTTAATCATGCAGAGAATATATACAGTAAATACAACATGCCTCAAAAAAAGGGTGAACTCAGCAAAACCATCAGCCCACAAGGTTTAAAATCGGACCCTAATGCATGTAAAATGTCCATCTAGAGGACAAGCCACAATTTGTATCTGCACGGTTCTGATTTGCTTGTCTTCAGCAAGTGGGCAGGTGGCAATTTTGAAGCCTCATCTTTAAATAGAAGCAATTATCACAAGATTATACACTCCACCATGTAAGGCATTCATGCATTTTAATCTTTTGTTTATAGCCTCCTAGCGCTTCTCATACTTTTTTATTGAAAGCTAATGGACAGTATTATAGCTCAGGTCTTCGCCTATTCAAACTAAAATATGTTGTTAGCTAAAACCCTGGGAAATGACACATCACTAAACTATTTAATAAATTGTGCAAGCTTTGTTGTTATTATGAATAATTAAGAATTGTTTCCTAATGCTTGTGTAATCTCAAAAGAGAAGTGGATATGTACATGGCATTTAAAAGATGCCAATGACTATTTTACTTGAATAGGTCTATACGATTTTTGATTGGGTACTCAACATATCTTTATGGTTTTGAGGCTTACAATGCCATCGATTGAAAAGATATGGCAATTATACATAATGTAGTTCTTTAGAATTGCTGCAAACCATGCCATGAGTATGCAACACATTTTAGCTGATAGGAACACACAGTAGATACTGATATATGGAAACTGGCTACATTTTTGCTTTTTGATGTACCTTGAGGGAATAAAAATTGTGTGATTAAACTAACCATCCCCTGGAGTTTAACAAGTCTTAAGAGAAACAAATATAACTTGACTTTTCACAAAGACACATTGGAGAGTAGCACTAGAACAGTGGCTTTCAACCTGTGGTCTGCACTCTGAAAGTCCACAGACCGTGTCCAAGATTTTTCAAAGGGGTCCGCACCTCCATTTTAAATGTTCTAGGGGCTCGAAAATGAAAAAAGGTTGAAAACCACGGCACTAGAACACTGCTAGGTTTCAATAGTCATGAATGTAAAGAGATGCTCTCAGAGATTTTGGCTGCAATTGATATTAGATGTGAGGATATAATTTTGTTCCAAAAATTGAAGTGACTGAGAGAAATCTCTAAGAGCTGAGAGTTCCAAGTACAAACTATTACTTTTTTCCTTTCCTTTCCCACTTCCTTTTCCTTTACTTCTAAGAACATACTAAGTAATGCAGTAGTACTACCAACAACAAAAAACATAGCCCATGGTGTCTGTCCTTTTTTGGTGTCCTTTAATCTTCAGTTTCCACTTTTTTATCATACTTTCTCCCCTCCATCCCTTTTCCCTACATTTTTAAATAATTTGCATTCGATTTAGCCACACCACTCCAGTTGGGAGATAGGCTGCTTAATCTTCTGCAACACTGTAGGCATCCTCATATGAATAGCTATGTACCATTTCATATATAAAGCAGCCTAATTTGCTTTTTATTAGACTAGTCCGTTATAGATTGACAGGGAGCTGTTGGCTGAATATAAAATATAAAGAAACCTAAATAAGGAATGGTCCTAAGGTTTGCAGGGCCCTATGCAGACTGAACCATAGATCCCCATTCAGCTTCCTCTACACTTGTCATGCTCAGTATCTCTGGCTGCCTTATCTTTGACTTCTCTGTACAGGCTGTGGCAGGACTCTTTTGAATCTTTGGTTTTGACCTCTTTATTCCTAACCTTAAAGATCTACACGAATTTAACAACTAGAAATTAGAAATAGAATCTGGAAAAGAGAGTAGTGAAAGAATAAGAAAATTCAGTATGCATGTTCCTGCTACCAGAGACAGCAACCGCTGGAAACGGATTGTAGTGTCTGGCATAAGGGGCATAAACACCAGCATAGGCTGAACTTTGATGCAGTTGGTTGAATCCCCAGCAGGCAACTCAGCTGTAGGCTGCTGAAGCTGACTCTCCTCTGTCTCTCTGATATTCCTGGTGTATGATCAAGCTTGGTTATACTGCTCAGTAGCCTATGCTTCCATACCTCTCAATCACACCCAGAGCAAAGGCTAATGGAGCAAAGAAGCAGAGAGGTTATATAGGACTCATGTATAATATCTAAGTCAGGGAGGAGGAGCCAAGGTAGTAAGAAAGGACATAGCTTATCCCCTAATAGTGGTTGTAGTCCTGTGGCTGGTAGCTTAGAGTGACTAAAAATTCTGATGTAGCCTATCAAGAGTTGTCTTTTCTTATAAGTCATAAAAGTATTTAGTTTTCTTTGGGTAATTGAGAGTATATCCCTGTTTCTAGCTGTTAAGTTTCCTTGGGTAACAACTGCAGCAAGCTGTGTGTGAATGGATGTTTACAAACCTAGCTGCTATTTTTTCACTGTATTCCATGTCACTTGCCATTTAACCTTTTAAATCACTAAATTATTTCTAAAATATGGAGGACTCAAGGACAGAACTGTATTTTGTGCCCAAGTCATACATTTTATTTTAAGGAAGAGAATTTTGTTTATAAACTCTAGCTTGTTTTTTCATTGTGTTCTGTGATTTATTTATTTGTTTTTCAGCTTTTTCCCTGTGAATTACATGTATTGTATGTAGGATTAGAGACAAGTGTAGCTGAATTACCGTGGTGAACAGCTAGTTAAAAATGTGCTGGTTTCTGAAAAAGTCTAAGAGATATATATATGTACAAGCGGTGCTTATACATTAGGAAACCTGTGGCTATTGTAAGCCATCTTGATACACTGCCAACAAACCTTAAAAGCTTTCACAGCTGAATCCCCCTCTAAATCTCTTTTGGTCACAAAATTAAGTTGTAAATCTCATGAGATCAAGACTTGGGGTAGATCCTGGAGGTGAATTTACAATGCCCACACAAGTTCACATCCAGGATCTGAATCTTTGGGAAAAATTGTCAATATGTCCTGGCTTTAGCCAGGTAGAAAATAATATAAAATATTTTTTCCAGTAGTATTTTTATATTTCTCCTGTTTGTCCCAAATAGATTAAACCAAAAAGGGAAGAAGTGATGAAAAACTAATTGAACAAAAATGAATGCAACTTATTTTTTTCAACTTTAAGAAAATGCATATGTTCTAGTCAAGAGTTGGAGAATTAGCTTGCTACTCTCTGTGCCCTGTCTGGCAGTCGCTCAGCCCATTGCCTCAGTCACTTGCTCTGCAGCCTCTCTCTCACTGGTCAGGAGCTGTAATGCCTCTTTTTCATGGCTTAGCCCTTTAGCCAAGTCACCATCCTCCTCTTCTGGGGTCTTATGTGACTGGTAGGGGAACCCAGGCCCACCCTCTACAACCGGGTTCTAATCGAGGGATCCTCAAGCCAGCAGTTCAGACCTATCCCTTTCACGTGTTAAGGCCCCTTCCCTTGACTGCTTCCTACCTTGCCTTTCTCAGGCTCCTTCTCTCCCCCTTATATCAGGATGTGTGACTACAGTCTCCCATTCCATCCTCCACTCCTAGGCTTTATAGAAGCCGTGCCTGTTCTTGCCACGATGAGCTTCATTGTCACACAGTCTCACAGCCTCTTAGTCCCTCTCACTGGATGCAGCCTAAGACAGACCTCTCTTGCCACTTTGAAACCATTGAATAGGGTGAATTACTCATCACATGCTATCTCCCTCGAACCTGTAACCCCCAAGAGTAGGTAGTTGCTGGAGCTGAGCTCGCAAGTCGTCCTGCTCCTGCTCCAAGTCACACACCAGGCGATACAAATTATTCTGGTCTTCCTTGGCATACTTAAACTTTTCCCTTTGGAACTCCAGGTCTTCCTCAGCTATTTGCAGGGCCTGCTCTGCACATATTAACTTCTCCTGAAACCTCCTCATTTGCTCCCTGGACTCCTCCAGTACCCTTCCCTTCATTTCTGTGGTCATCCCCTTTCAACCTGGTTCCTCCTTGTCTATACAATTTTATCCTTCATTTCTTTAGTACCATCAATTGGGTGCATGAGTTGAGAACTCACAATTCCTTCAGTCTCCAGTGCTATTTCTGGGTTTTCTTTATAGGCCTACAGTTCCCCCTTCTTTAGAACATTACCCTTCTTTGGGTTACTTTCCCTCCTCCTGTGGCATTAGTGCCTCTTTATATGCCCCAATACCCCCTACAAAAAACAGGGCTTTCCTCTATCTATCCTCTTAGCAGGTGAGACCTGCTTTGGGCCTCCTTATGGCTCTCAGTTCTTAGTGAGCTTCTTTGTCACATGCTGCATAGGGGCATTCCCTTTTAAGTATGCCCTCTGTCAACAGGAATAGCACAGTCTTGGCTGGGACCCGGCATTCTAGCCCTGGAACTTTTCTCTTGTTCCCATCCCCTACAGCTTCTTTTACTCTCCTCTCTAAGGTGTCTAAATAAGTACTGCTGCTGTTCTGCAATCTTCAGCAAGTACTCCTGCAGGGATAAGTGGACCTCCCACTCTCTTTGCTGGTTTTTCCCAGCATCTGCTAAATCAAGGCTTGGATCAGCCTTTGCTGTTTGTCCACCCCCTTCAGAGGAAGTGACAACTCAGGGACCCAGCCTGGGAAAGTGTAGATGCCCCCTGCAAAAAAGACCTCTGCACTTCAAAGAACTTGATTTTACTTTAAAGTGTCTCTGTTAACATGGTCCCTCATTCTTCCCTTGTATCAGGGGCAACCACATTACAGTTCTTCCTTATTTCCCCCCATCCCAGGTTTCTTCCCACCATTGTCTTTCTTTTCTTCACTAATCTCTAATCTCAGGGGTGTCTGTCATGCATGGTGCCTCACTCTCCCCTGTTTCAGGTGACCATCATGCCAGTATTCTCCACCATGTTGTCCACCATGTCTCCACCATGTCTGCTTCTCACTGCTTGGCAGTGCCTCCTTGTGGGTCATCTGGGAAAGTAGCTCACCACTATCCATGCCCTATCTGGCAATCGCTCAGCCTGTTGCCTCAGCCCTTCTCTCATTGATGAGCAGCTTCAGTGCCTCTTCTTCATGTCTTAGCCCTCCACCAAGTCATCTTCCCTCTCTGTATTATCAGTGTCTCAGGCAGTCTCCATCTCCACTGTACTGACTGCACCACTCCCACATAGCTGATAGGGGAGCCAGGGTCTGCCCTCATCTCTGGATTCCAGTCCAGGGACCACTGAACCAGAAGTTCAGGTCTAGCCCTCTAAGACCTTATGCCCTGTCCCGGGACTGCTTCATACCCTGCCTTTCTCAGACTCCTACTGTCATACAT
>ML675604.1:59176256-59201425 GCA_007922155.1 Mesoclemmys tuberculata | reverse complement strand
AGACTCCTACTGTCATACATGTAGCAGGGATTGTGTCCACAGGCTTAGGCCTCCCATTCCATCCTCAACTTGTAGGCTTTATAGAAGCCCCACCTGTTCCTGCCCAGGTAAGCTTCATTCTCAGTCAGTCTCTTTGCCCCTTAGCTCCAGCGGGTACAGCCTACAGCTAATTGGCTTTCTTTTCCACTTTAATCCTATCTGAGCTGTTGTGGGGTGAATGCCCCATCACACCACCCCAACTCTGCTGGCCTGTGCTCTTAGGATGACCCCTCTGTCCTGCTGCACAGGATACCGTGACTGACCCGTTTGAAAGAAGAGAACACATGATACAAGTAGCAAGTTATCTGAAAATAAATTTATATATAACCACCAATTATATAGACCTTCAAGTGTTAAAGGAATTAGCTATGAAAAAGAATCCGCTGATGCTGCATAGGAAAGTGGGAAAAATAATCAGAGTTAAAAAGAGGCCTTTTCAATTAATAAAATATTAGGTAAAGAGGAGGATAGAAAATATTACGGAACACTGATAAAGAAACATAAAAATGATATGATAAGCAAAGGTGATGGAATAAGAAATATTAAATAATTTATGAAGATGAATAATAGGATTTTTGGACATATATAAGGAACAAGAGGAAGGAGACGGTAGAAACTTCTGAGAGATAATGGGAATATGCTGACAAAAGAGGTAGAACTCACTAAAAAGTTACATCTTTTGGTTGGTGGAAACCCCACCAGTTCTTACATTACTTTGGCACTAAGATATTTTGGCTCCCAATTGCAGATAAAGAGAAATACAAATAAATTCAAGTACAGCAATTGAAATACAAATTCCAGAATCTGCACACACTGCTAACCTCTACTTATGTGTTCCAATATTGTAAGTACTCTCCTTATTGCTGTTAAATATTGTTCCAAATAATTGCAGAGTTTTATCCACTATTGGTCTACATATCTGTTATAATTTCCAGTATTCTTCTAACTGTTAAGAGTCTGTAACAATGGTAGATGCCTCCAATTATTATTTACTGTGGCACCTTCTTGTATGTGGTGCTTTCCAAAAAGAGAAGCAAAATATAGTTCCTACTTAAAAAACTTATAATCTTAAGGGCCTGTTTCAACAAGCCTGTAGTCATGTGATTACTTCCTTTGAGGAAAATGGTGATACTTGAATAAGTGCTATTTGAGTAACTGTTGCAGAATAGGACCATAAATTAGACAAACAGTATGCTGTTACAGAATGTCATGAATTACTCCTTGGTAAGGTTCAAATTATAACCTGCTGTACATATCTAAAGTTAAGTGGAAGGAAGTGGGTTTTTAACTGAATGGGGCACATTCTCATCTGCTGCACATTGATGTAGCTCCATTGACATTGAAGATGTTATGATGGTTTACACAAGATGAAGAGCTACCCCAATATATTAGAGGAAAATACTTTAGAAATGTATAGGAAACTAATAAAGCTAGGCTGGAAATAACGTGGGACTCAATGTTGGTCATTTTAATGAAAAATATTAAAGATAAGTTACTTACAAAATTTCAGTTCAAAATTAGAAGAGATGCTAGGGCTTTATTCTTTAGATAAAAAGGAGAGTAAGAGGGCAGCTCATTAAAGTATATAGCACTCTTAAAGCAGATGATAGGCGTGACAGTGTCAAATAAAAAGGCATGAGTTTTAAGCAGAGGGAATTCTAGGCATCAAGGATAGGAAATCCTTTCTGCAC
This sequence comes from Mesoclemmys tuberculata, assembly GCA_007922155.1. Taxonomy (NCBI): domain Eukaryota; kingdom Metazoa; phylum Chordata; order Testudines; family Chelidae; genus Mesoclemmys; species Mesoclemmys tuberculata. The sequence continues at coordinate 59,199,695 of ML675604.1, read as the reverse complement.
TCCTTTCACATTCACCAATTTTGTTGTCATGATGGTATGGTTCAAATGAAATAAAAATAGGCCAAATAGACCAAAGATTTGAAAATGCAGATTTCACCTTTTTATTTTTATGTGATTTTGTACTTCCTGTTTCTTTCTGGGACAGAAAACAGAGGTATCTTTGTTCCAAAGGGATGTCTATTTTCATGGTCTTTCTCCCTTGTCAACATCTCAAACCACTGAAAACCACATAAGCCGATCTGTTCTCATGAGATTTATAGCCCAGTTTCCAGATCAAGAGATGTATATGATTTTTGACAAGCTTTAGATGAGCATCCCAGAGTTCAGATACTTATTCTGGTCAAACATAATTAAGGTTAATTTAATAATATTGATTCTTATCGCTTGCATACTTTTTATTTATTTATTTTTAATATACAAAGAATGCAATCCCACAGCCTTTTTTTCAAGATAATGCAGTTATTTTCTTTATAAAAGGACTGCAGGTTTGGAACCAATCAGACTCAGCAGGTAAGTTAATTACTTATAACATATATTCATAAAATATCCCTTCGCCTTTCTGACATTTATCTTTATATTCCCATTGAAAAGAGGTAATAATCATCTAAGTTTAGAGGCATGTCTGAAAAAGTATTGTATGCTCTGGTACTCTAGAAGTACGGTCATGTAAAAGGTTGTGTAATACATGTGTTATATGTACGATCAGTTTTGTTGTCTCATAATATTTAATTCAAACAAACAGAATTTAATTTTGTTGTTGCTTGTCTGAACAAGCCAAATCAGTTAAAAAGTGAAAAGAGGTAGCTCTTGGCATTCTATAAATTTGATAGGAGTCACTTCATAATGAATTACTTTTCTGCAATCTCCTCTGTTTAAATCATGAATACAAAGTCAGTTTCTCTTCTCTTAAAAGAGAAGCTGAGCTTTAAAGACCAACTTTATGTGCAAAAGTCTATGGCATTAGGATAGTTAAGAGTTTATGGCAGTAGAACTCTTGTCCCTTTAACACAGAGTATGAGGGCGGTCTGCCCTAAGTGTTCTTTGACTTTATTTAAAACTGATATTGCTTCTCCTTACTACTACTAATAATAATTAATAATGCTTTTTATTTCCTAGTACCTTGCAATCAATAATCAAAATGCACTTTCCAGAATTAATTAATCAAGTTTAACATAAGAGATAGGCCCAAACCAAACCCCTATTTTGTAAAAAAAATGAACAAAGCAAGATTTTAAAAAATTTTACTTCACAGTTTGAACTTTGCACCTTGGCCATTTCTACAAAATATAGGTGGGAAAACTGAGGCACAGAGATGTTTCATCCAAGGTTACATGGGAAATTTGTGGCAGAAATGGATATAGAATATGCATCTTGTGAATCCCAGTTTTTGCTAAACCATAACACTATCATTTCTTTCCCACTATATTCCTAAACTCTTACCTAGTTCACTTTTTCATAACCATACTTACAGATTAGATAAAGCTAACCCATCCAGCCCTGAGTACAGCTTTCACTGTTTTCTCAGATGGTTCCGAAAATCTCCTGAGATCACTCATACATATATAAAATATAGGTGTCTATATGGTACCATGTTACGTTACCAGCTAAAACACTGGGGTGATAGATAGACTGTGAAAGTACTGTATTGAATCAGTATGATAGATTACATGTCCATCTGAATAATGCTAAAGTTGAATTTCCAGCACTGAGGGAACAATGGACATTTCTGCACATATTATGTAGTATGTTGAAAACATTTGTCCAGGTAGTGTTCCAAATTCATTTTCAGTATAAGTGAGTGAAAATCTGTTATTGTCAATGGATTTGCATCCACTGTAATTTGTAATTATAAACAACATCAGCAACAAAAATATTTCATAATTAAAAAAATGATGCATGCATATGGGAACACTAAAAACTTAAAACACTTGTAAGATTGTACACTGGTCCCTATTGGAAGACAGAATACTGGGATAGATGGTCGATTGGTCTGTCCCAGTATGGAAATTCTTATGTTCTTATCCTCAGAAACAACCTAAAAACTGATATCTTATTTTTTTATTGTAAACAGCTCTGTTAATATCTTGTATATTCCTATTGATTTCAAGCTACATTATAAGTTCCGGTTTGCACATATTGAGGAGGTTCTTCATGTTGGCCTGGTTTCTGTGTTCTGCAGCACCAGTATAAATGGACTGGGAAAAAAAACCCTTATCTGTCTGGGATAAAATTTCCCATGAATACCTACTGAATGGCTAACTCTTCCATAGCAGGGTTATACATCATCAGAAAGGGTACAGGAAGAGCTCCCACAGCACACAAATCTCACAGGCTACCCTGGGTATATGCTGTGCCTCTTCCACTCACAGTCTGCAACTGCTTGTTTTTTGAGAAAACATCCTTGCTATTCTACTGGAATTACACCAGTGATGAATCTGATCATATTGCTTAACCTACTTTACTAGTATTTAATCTTTCGAAAAGCCAGTAACATAAAGATTCATAGGTTGGATCGGATATTTTTAAATTTGCTAATAAATTATCCTGCCCATCACGCTGAATCCTCAGTATAAAAACCCGAACAAAGTAGAATGTCTATTTTATGCTCTTCCTTTAGATTACCATAAATAAGCAGAAACAGTGGTTATTCAGCATAATTCCTTTTAGCCTGGGATTCCCTTACTTACACGGTAGGTTAAGGACTTGATCATGTCCTGCATTATATTTCCCACATACCTGTGTATCCTGGACAATTACCTGCTGCACTTATGCATCTACTTTAATCAGTTGGTTTTTATAAGAGAGGAACAAGAGATATTTATTTTCAGAAATACCTAAGTCATATTGTCATAGCAACAAAATGTTTTTGAGCAATGTACGTGTTGAAGAGGGGCATAAATTGTTTGGGATAAATTGTCTATGATTGTATGTAATAGGATACACAAAGAACAAATTACACTATGTAATATATATTTTAGGCTTTTTTTAACACCAAGGATAATGTTTCATCTCTAGCTTGGGCTGGATCCTCAACTGCTTTGAGCTTGGTACAGCTTTGGTGGTAGGAGAGGATGTAAAGATCACTCTGTGGGACCCTACCCAAAAGTGAGTTGCTCTAGATGCAAATTAGAGAAGCCACAGCACTGCTCCAACCTATAGCATCTTGAATAGTCCCATAGGAACCATTCTGCCAGCCCAGGAATGACCCCTTCTACCCCCTCCCCTTGGAGGTATGCAGCAAATGGAATAAAACTGGCTATGTTGGCTTTATACCACCCAAAGATTCCCCTACAAGAGGGGAATCCTGAGCTACCTATGTAAGGCAACTTTGTCATGGACTTGAGCTATGGGGATTTAACCAGGGCTGAGTATCTGGTACCATATATTTAAAATGAAAAAAGTAAGGGAAATCTCATTTTTAATTCATGTCTGACGTTTTCTATGTTTCTCATAGGGCATCAACTTGCCATCTTGATTTAAAACTCTTTTTCCAATACTTTAATGCGAACTAGTAATTTTTCCAAAAAATAGTTATGATAAATTGGCAAGTGAAGATAGAGGAAGTGTCATCGCTTAAGATCAGTCACTAAAACCATCCAGAGAGGATTAGTGATGGATAAATTTCACAATACTTGGAGATTCAGATAAGGAGTTCAAATGTATATCAAAACTTTATTCATTCTATATATATACTTCCTGCATCTTCACAACTGTAAATATCTTGAGAATAATCACCCTTCTTGTGGTGTGTTGACACTTCCATTTGTGGTATGAGCCAATAAGTGCCGAGTTCTGTAAAAAATAAAATAAATTAGGATAAAAGAGTATTCAGACTTTTGTGCAGTTATAAAAAGAGTCCCTGGGAGCTGAATTCTGGGGGAAATGGGGCTGGGCTGCTTCCTGTTCCTCTGAACTGGCTAATCCATCCCTAATGACAATATGGAAAGCATCAGATTCTTCAGATCAGAAGCAGCAAGTGTTGAGAATTTCACTCCGCAAGATTCTGTTACCACAAACATCTTATTTGTAACAGAATACTATATAAAACACAGTGATCACTATTAAAAACACAGCTTATGCCATCAGAAGCCACACAGTGATACCTGAAATTATATATTAATACAGTATAGTGACTTCTTCGTGGTTTCTGTTTTGTCCAGTCTTGAATGAAAGCATGCTTTTCAAGTTTCCAGACCAATTTTGTGCCCAAAGGGATTAAGATAAACTGCCATATTTTAGAGTGGTTACCCAAACCATACCTCTCAACCTGAAGTTTGCCTGTTACTAATCTTACTATGTTAGGTCATCCTAATGCTTCATACAATAAATTGTTCAATTCCTGGGCCTAAGAGGCTCCATGTATCCAGTAACTCCAATTAGCTTCAATGGGTTTGCTTCACACCTCCCAGAAATAGATCCAAGGATTCTATCCAGGGTATGCCTATGTTTGCAAGCTAGATACTAAAAGATTTCATATTAAAGCAAGTATGAATTATTGCTCCTGTTGTGTTCAGTCTGTACAGTAATATAAGTACAATTAATAATTAAAGAATTATTAATTTGGCATTATATTAATATAGTATTAGATTATGTAGTTTGTTACACATTACAGCACAGAACACTGCAGATTGTTTTTGTCTTTGAAAAATTCATGTACATTAAAAAGTGCATCTAAGTTCTGTGTCCAAAAAATAAATCCAACCTAACTACTGCAGTCAAAATAATAACATACATTATAGTCATAACATACATGGCTCAGTGTAACCTTCCTTTTAGTCTAGTGATTAAGACTGACAGCAATTCCGCCAGCAAAGAGTATAATTATTTTTTTCTGAAACACTTTACCATATTATCAAATTTTTAATAATCAAATTAACAATTTGCCATTGGGGGGTCACAGTGTATTATTTTATTATTATATAAACTTACCAAAATCATCATAACTTCCATATTTTACTAATAAAATGTTAATATGATTTAAAACATTCATGCAGTGTGGTGGAAATTGCTAATTTAAAAAGGCATTCATAAATTTTAAAGGAGAGCTGCTATTACTACTCATACCAGTTGACTTTTCACACTGGCTATGAATGTACACAGATATTTTTTTGTGTGTGTTTCTTTCTCCGGATCACATCTTGTACAGATTGTGCATGCAAAACAAGAACTCCTGTTTCTTTCAAAATAAGAAAAGCAACACTGGTATTTGCCTTGAAACTATGCAATCTGGATAAAATGTGGTTAAAGGAATAGAGTTGAATGAGCATCATTTGCCATCTTCTTTTTCCCCTGTAGGCTGCAAGAATAATAAGATGCTCCCCTGGAGCGATATAGGACAGGCAATTTTTTTTGCATGTTGTAATTAGTTTACAGCACCCCGTAGCCTGCGGCCCAGCAGGAATTATTTGCAAGAATGGTTTGTGTAAACATGTGGATAGGTTATAGTTGTAGAGTGGCAGGCTGCTATGTCTCTGATTTGAGTCAGTTATCTCAGTCAACAAACATCTCTTGCCTCTTAGATGGATATGTGCAAAACTAGATCAGCGAAAGATCTAAAGAAACCATCTCAGTTTTGAAAATGCTTGTTTCTTAGTATGGGTGATGGGTTTGGTGAATGATTTTAAATTATTTTACATTTAAAATATCATTTTACTATGAAATTGTTTCAAGCTTTTAATGGTATAGTGGACTGAACACAGCAAATAAAATGATGAAAGGAGATAGGTATGAAAGAATGATTTGAAGAGAATAAGTGTGCCCCATTTCTGGAATTTGTTTACCGAAATCTAAGGGGGGAGGGTGTGTGTGGGGGGAGGATTTAAAAACCCATGGTTTGCTATCACACTTTTGATATGGAACTTTCCACTTTGATTTCATTCAGTTTTGGGAGAAAAATAGATAGGAGTAGTTTTAATGCACAGATCTTGATGCTTCTCCCATAATATATGCATCACCCTCTATCCTGCATGTTCCTCTGGTATGCACTCCTGCATAAGCACAATAGCTAAATCCACAAGACACACAGCAATGCACACTTACACTGAGGATGGCAGTATCAAACCCAAACTGTGAAAACTAAATATATTTTAAAAAAATTGCAATCCGAAGGCTTACTCCTGCAAACATTTACTACCATGTATTGTTCCACTGAAATTAATGGGACTATTCATAGTAGCAAGCCACATAACTAGTAGTAAGAATCAGGTTCCTAATTTAAAAATAGAAAACATTTTTATTGTCGGGGTGTGTACATATTCTGTTGAGTACTTCACAGTTTGTCTGGTTGTTTTCAGGGCAGGCTGTGAGCAGAACTGGGCTTTACAACTGTGGGTAAAGCGTGACTGGTTTCTCAAATTGTGGTTATGTGTCAGGTGCCAGATATTTTGTCTGCTTTGCCATTCCAGATGGTACCAGCTAAGAATGGTTCCTTCTTTCATTTATTGAACTCCCACATGGTTAGTTCACTTTAAATTAGACCATTTCGGCTGGGATACAGGTTGCTAGCTGACTGGATATTGTTACATTATGGATTATGGATCATAAGTCACACATCATTAGAGAACCTTTTAAAAACCTTTGACTTATTAATTAAAATTAACAAATATCTGTGAAAGAATATGTGCCTACTTTTTTGATAGTGACTAATGATTCTGTGTTCCTAATTTTTAATTAACATGCCTTAAATGGGCCTGATTTTCAGAGCATGCTGAATGCCACAGTCTGAAAATTGGGTCCCTTTAAGGTATCTCAGGTTGGGCTCCCAGAATCACTAGTTACTTCTGAAAATTCAGGTCAGTTTCTGGCCTCTGCATAATAAGTATGTGAATTCACGTCAGCCAGACAATGCTGTGGAAAAGCACTGACTTGAAGCATTCCTGAAGGTTGTATTTCTTTTCATTGGTTATGCTATAACATTGTTGATTTATTCTTAGGGCAGCCTTACAGTTCCATATTCCCTTCCAGCTAATATTTTTACTCAGTACAGAAAGCTTTCACAACCTCAGCTGGTGTGAATTTGTATAGCCCTTCTGACTTCGGTGGACTTTCACGAGCTTACAACATCTGAGGATCAGCACCCTATTGTTAGTATTGTTATTCTTCCCTCACTCAGGGTGAATTAATGTCAGATAATTCTTCATTAGGCTCACCTGGAAGATAAAGGCACATATCGTTTTCCTTTATGTATATTTAGTAATCATGGTGGAATTCAAGGCTTCTCTTTGCTCCTTTAATGTTGAAGATTTTTTTTCTTTTTCATTAGTAGTATTTTATTTTTAATGTTTATTTTGCAATAGCACCTAAGAGCTATATCTAGATTGTGCCTTAAGATGTACAGGATCAGGCCCTTAGTTAGGAGCCTGGACTACAACAGAGAATATTTTAACAGAAAATTGCATTCAGGATGCAATGCATTTATCTTTCCAGTCTCCTTTTTCTCTTACATCTAAGAATGATGCAGTCAAACTACCATTCATTTTGTTCCCAAACCCTTCTTTACACTCTCTTATTTTAATCTCAGCAAAACATTCACCCTTTTTACTTGGAGTATAGAATTAAGACATTTTCTCAAAGGCAAGTTTCTTGTGCAAATGTCATCACAGCAGTACCATATAAGCTAACTAAAGGGGTGCCACTAATTTGGGATGTATTCTATTCTTCATCCATGCACAAAAGTTGCACGCAAGTATTATAGGGAATACAATTGGGTTACTCTTACTTTCCTTAAAGAATTCTTGTTATCTTTTGGCTCACTTTGTCCTTGGCTTTCCAAATGCCAGTTGTCATGCTGTCTACAGAGGTTCACGAGTGAGAATACCATTCTCAGGGCAGACTGTTAAGAAGCAGGGTACAAATCCTAAACTGGTTATGAGTTCTATATTTAGATTTCACCACCTGAGTACCAAGTGCAGCGTCCTCAGGCACTATACAACCATAAGATTGAGTCATAGTCAGTCCCGTTGGGCATTCTGACCTATCTTACCACCCAGGCAAGTTTGACTCTGATAGATGGTCACTTTACCCAAAGATCACAAAATACTCATGTTACTTCCAGTCCCAAAGGACCAGTCACTTACCACAGGTCATTTTCACCTTAGATCTCACACCAAAGCCAACACTTGTAGCCAATCCTGTAACACACTAACTAATGGTTTATTAACCAGGGATACAGAATAAGAGTTATTTACAAGGTTAAAGCAGGAAAGCATACAAAAACAAATGAGATGCAATCTTAAATTCAAAAGTTAATAGAAGCTTCTGTAATAAGCTTCTGCAAGCTTTTATGTCCTTTGGGGCTAACCCAGACCCAACAGGTTGGGGATCTCTTGTTTATGTCTAGGAATCTTTGTCACTAAGAAGCCAGACAGCATAAAGAGACCTTCATTCCATCTGGTCAGGGATTTTTATCCCCACCATCTTAGAGTACAAGCTGATGGGATGAGCACTTCTGCATATATCCTCTTCCTGGGTGGGTGGGGTTAGCAATCAACAAAGTCTTTATTCCATAGTGGCCCATGTGGATTCAACAGTCTTTACTAGTTGGCAGGAAATAATCTTTTACCCCCTACCTTCTGTAGGAATGTAGCATTTTACATTAAGTGAAGTTTCTTCCCCGTTGGGTGAGTTATATAATTTGAATACAAACATTTTATAGTTATGGAGCAAACACTTAAGCAGTACCTTAGAGCATGGGATACAGATATTGTAAATATGATTAATACAGGCAGCATCCTAGAAGCACTCCATAAAGTCTAAACACTAAACACATTCTTATAACATTAATATCTATTTTAATTATACTAACCCACAGGCAAGCGGACTGTTTTCCAGCTACACATTTGTCAGTGTTCAGTGAGCCCCAGGGCCTTGGCATTAGCTGGCACCACGCTAGTAAATAAACACTGCACTTGCAGGGTCCATAATTACATAGAAGTGTTTACTTATGTGCATTTTGGATATATCATCACCAAAAAAGGGTGCTAATCCAATCACATCAAATCTATTGTTCAGGAATCATTCAAGTCCTAAAAATATTAGCAGCTCATTGCACATGAGGCATAAACAACTTTAACAGCTGCAAAATCCAAGCAAATCAAATGCTAATTTCAAATGTGTGAAATTAGTTAAAAGGTCTTTAATAAACAGCCACTAACAATCCTATGCTGACAGAGAGAGGGACTGGATGACCCACAAGGTCTTTTCCATCTCTAAATTTTATGGGATGCTGCTATAATTTTACCCTTAGTCTTCAACACATTTGAACAAATGCCACGGCTCTTTGAAGGTAAACAGAAGATATGACATTGTAGGGGATTGTTTATATTGTTATAAAGTTCAAGATTTAGATATAGGTATTTTTAATATTGAAGGCTATCAAACACCCCCATGGGGAGGGCTCAAGGAGGCTCTCTCTCTTTCTCTCTCTCTCTCTCTCTCTAGCTTATCGAGGGCTGGAAATATTGTAGCAACAGAAAGCTTGGGCCTCTTGGTAACTCCCTGACAGTTCCTTGGAGTTGACTGAAAGAGCAGCAATGTCCAGCCATGCTGGAAGAAAGACATGGACATGGATGTGGTTTAATTAGGCTGTAACTTTATTCACTTAAATATCTAAGAGTATTTGGTAATAAATTGTACAGAGCTGGATCATCATCATTTCCTTGCTTATTTCCACATACTCCCCAACCTGGTCTGAGACATCCTGGTTATGGGACCCTGCTGCCCTCCTCTCACATGAGGTGAAAGGGGGCTATAAAAGGTGGGGAGGAACTTCAGATTTACTACACGTAAGAGTCCTGACCCCCTGCTTCCTCAGCTTCCTTAAGGGGAGCTATGAAGAGGAGTGTTCGTTCCCCACTGTACTGGACATAAGAGCCCCAAACCCCCCACCCCAGTTCCCTTAAAGGATGCTTTCCTTCAAATCCTTTCCCAATCCATTTTATACAATAACTATATCCCTTTTATACCAAGTCCCCGCATTGGACAAGTGCCAGAAGGAATTGCCAACAGTTATCCCAACCTGATTTCTAGATATTCTCTGATTCCTTTCTTAATATTGGACAAAAATATTTCTGGGGTACATCTATCTAATGAAAAATATTTTATCAGATAGATGCACCTCATCCTCCCTGAATAACTCAGTAAGATATCGTCCAATGAGAAATTACCAAACGTGCTTGGTTTCATATTAATTTCACAAACCTCCTGGTTGTATTAATTTTCATGGCCCGCCACTATACTCTGTGCTGTAATGTATGAGACCAAATAATTGTCTCTGTGGGAACAAGTCCCAGATCTATCCCAAATTCCTCTTAGTTCTGCTCATCAATTTGACCCCCCAATGCCTTCCCAAACCATTTTTACAGAGGTCATCATTAATTGCATCCTGTGTCTGCTCCCAGGCTGCCAAAGAGTTTCATCAGTTAGTCCCATAGTATATCCCTCCCTCCTTGCCACCTCAGGATTGCCTCATCTCCTACGCACAGATATGAATCATCACATGAGGCAGAAGCCCAGTTATGCCCCCAGTATGCAATACTGTGCACACAGATCCCATCCACTACTTGCTTGGCCCATTTGCATGATTCTGAAATTGGAAACCTAGGAGAATGAACTCTGAGTCTCTATCTAGGGTCTCACATATGTCCTGTATGTATTTGAATGACATTGCCCTATTGCCTGCATCGCTGTGGCCCTCTCATCTTAGTTGGGCCATTGTAGCCTCAGTGTGGAATGAGTTGGAACCAAATCCTGCCCAGGTAATCCCAGCCTCTTTCTATCAGTCCCTTTCTGAAAACTATAACAAAATGGTATGCTGTAAGAGGTCTTCCATCCCCATGAATAAAGAGGGACATCCTGTCCAACTGGTCTCGTCGCTATATAATTCCTTAATACCCTTACTGCTCAAATCCTTGTGGCATACCCCTTCTGTAGCATTATGGACACCCCTATCTCCCACTAATCCATTTTCAAAATCCTCAGGCTTAGGATAACTGATTACTCCTCCCATTATAAACTCCCCTGCACTGGCATTCTTCTCAAAGTATCCCTCACTGACCCAGTCACTAGCTCACTGGTTCTAAAAGCTCCACACACTCTCCCAGGAACGTTGCCTTGAACAAGGCTGCTTCCTGTCCTTTTCTGCATGTTTGTTGAAGAACTTGCCCCAAATTCCTGAACAGGGATGGAACAATGGAGATCCTCTTTGGGGCCTGTGTCTCAACATCATCCCAGTAAAAAATTCCAGAATAAGAACCTCTGGAACAGTGATTCCCAAACTTTTCTCGGCACACCTTGTTACCTTTAATTAATTCGAGGCACACCACAATATAGTCTCCAAATTAACTCATGAATATTCATGAGCCAATTCAAAACTCTTCAAGTAGTTTTTCAAAAAAATTCCATGGCACACCTGCTCAGGCCTGATAGCACACAGGTTGGGAAACACTGTTCTAGAAGGATCTGGGTAACCCCTCATCCTAATGGCAAATGTAAGGCCTGAGAGGTGATGTACTGAGGTATCTGATTCTCTGGAGTTGGCCATATCATAGTCAGGCCCCCGTTTGTCTGAAACAGAACATAATCATCAAAACTCCTGTCATAAGCTATAAATCTGTGTGGTGCTACTGATCTTTGTACCACCATGATAGTCACCATACCACCATCGGATTCCAGAGTGCTTGTAGCATCCATTTAGGCTCCTTCTGCACTCCCAGTGCCAGGTCCTGAAAGCTATCCATCTTAAAATGAGACACTGCGTCAACTAGGCCATTATCAATCCAATGTTTTGCAGAGAAACCTATGTTAAAGTTTAAATACTGTGGTACAAATGTTCTGACCATAACTCATAACTCTGGGCCATCTGGAGAACTGGCAACTGATTGCAGGTATGCCATGTTCTCACTCCTGAAACGCACTCTTTTGTTTGCAAAGCCATTCTCAGAATAATACTGTCACTAAAATGGGAAAGAATTCCTGGAATATTAAATCCTATATGATCTCTTTTTATAACAATACAATCAGAGGTTTGTGCACACACTGCCTGCCTTGGTAAAATACCCCAAAAACCTATTCCTCTTGATGCATCTGAATGAATCTTTAAATCTGTCTCTATCATCTAGTCCTCCCTGCAAAAAATGCACTCCACTGAAATTATTCAGCAAGTGTTCCCAAACTCCCAATCCATCCTTCATCTCTTTATTAACTCTTATAAAATAATTGGCTTTGATATTTCCATGAGGACAGTCAGGTGTAAAATGCTGCAGTGTAACCTTCCTGACTGCTTTAGCCTAGATGACTGATCTCAGAAGTTCCTCCAGCTTACTTTTGGGATGTCTAGGTATACTAGGGCATCTATCTACCTCAATCTGCAGGTGGGTCAGGTTGGTAGAGGGTCCTTCTGTTTTTCCATCTGCCAAAGGTACTCCCAGCTTACCAGCCAGGACCTGGAAAGTGGCCAGTAGGTTAGAACACACCTCAGAATCTGCCCTGCCTGCCTTGGTTTCCCCCAAATTTGGTTCCCAGTTTCTACTGGCAGCCACCCTATGATGTGCCTCACTTTCCCTAATATTGGTTTTCAGTATCCACTTGGAGTTTGACTGCAACCACCCTGACCTGTGCTGTTTCCCGTTTTGGTCTCCCATTTTTGCTGGAAATCTGAGGGCAGCCACACCAAACTGCACTTCCCATTTTTCCCAGTTTTGATTTCCTATCTTAGCTGGAAACTTGGCCACAGTCACCCCACATATGCCTCAGTTTCCCGGTTTTGATCCCTAATTTTGGCTGGAGTCTTGGCTGCAGCCACCCTGAGCCAACCCTCAGTTTTTCCAAATTTGGTCCTCAGTTTCAACTGGCTCTTGGCCATGGACAGCCTTCACCTGGCCTTGAAACCTGTCTCTCCTGCTAGAGAGAACCATTTCTGGTTATCCATGAGCAGGAAAGGAGAAAGGAAAGGAAAATTGGGATTGATTCAGGAAAACTCATCAGAAAAATACATCAGCCATCAAATCACTTCATGGAAAACAAAGGCTTTTGAAAAAGTATTTATATTACACTGACAGCTAATGTACTATTATTGCAGTGTAGACATTATGCCAGTTAGATCCATTTGAAAACTGTTAAAGGAAATATCTACAGTGCAATGAAAAACCTATGGCAATCAGTCTCAGAACCTGGGCCAATTGAGTGAGGCTCCTGGAGTTTGGGTTGCTGGGCTAAAAATAGCAGTCTCAGGCTTCAGCCGAGGCTCGCAGATGCTACTCCCTTGCCAGGCTTCAGAGGTCAGGCTCCAGCTTGACCCAGAACGTGTACACAACCGTTTTTAACCCACAGTCCAAGCCCAACTAGCCTGAATCAATTTACCTGGGCTTTGAGTCTCTGCCATGGGTCTTTATTGCAGAGTAGACAAATCGAAATTGAATCACGAAAGGAGTGTTGAAATGAATATTTGTTAAGTGTAGTAATATAGAGCCCATGCCCAGGTACTGTGAGATTAGGGTAAAATTGTAACTTAGAGCAACAAAAAAATTAAACCTGTTTTCTGGTTGCCAATGAACTGGATTAATGAAATGTGTTATTTTAGAATATTTTATTCTAAGCCATGTGGTACCTGGAGTTTTATTTCCAGTATAGAGATGATGTTATAAATCTCTAAAGAAGGGGGGCAGATGGCACAGACATAAGCAGTGCTAATGCTGGGAAGTTATATATATTTGTTTAAAATTTGAATTCTGCAAAATTCAAATTTTACTTCAGTGGAGATGTTTCTAGCCTTTCCTCATAAATTATCTTTCTTCTATGTGATTCAGTGTCTATTATCACTGTGAGATAGCATTGATAAGAATTGCAAATACAAATAATAGAAAAAAGCATAACATCTTCCAACATACACACCCAAGTACAGAGGGTTGCTTTTAGTAAAAGTATTTGATTGCATCACTTGAGTATTTAAATTTAAAAAGGAAAAGTAATAGCTTTGATAATATGATGGCTTTATTGTTTTGATCCTAGAGTTCCAAATATCACTTCTTTGATAAAATGAACCAGATTAAATAGTGATCATTCTCTAAATAACAGGATCTGAAATAAATGTTCTGGTTAATTACCCAGAAATTAAAGGGTAAATCCCTGGAGAGTTCCCTAGAATTCTTCACTGATTTTATATGGACAGTTCCCAAAGTATTGGCCTCACATATAATTAAAAAAAGAACATGGTTATGAGCTGAATATTGTATGAGTAATTGAGTATTTTAACTGAACTTTAAAAAAATAACTTGTTTTGATTTGCAGTAGTCCACATTTTCTTTTGAAACAAAAAAAGTTGTTTTGTTTTAAAAAAAACATGCCAAGATATTCAATAATTTTTTTCTAGGAGATGGCCAAGTATTGTCTCCTATTGTCAAATTAATCGATTACTAAGCTTTTTGTGAATTTAGCTCCCATAAATCTGTGTCTGATCTTTATAGTTACACATGGGACACTGTGTAATGAATTCTATTTCTCAAGAAGGCAATAGACTCATAAAGGTTTTCTCCCTCTGGCAAGCACTGTCTTAAAATGTTTCAGCAATTACTTAATGTAGTGAGAAAAGCAGCAGCATAGCCCTACAGTGTTATGGAAACCATGGAAGGGTGACCCCATAAGAATGTGTAGCATTTATTTATATGAACTAAGGATCCTAAGCAAATCAATTACCTGTTGAACATATACCTTTTGGAAATACTAAGAAATTACTTTGTCATGCAATATCATCTTGGGCTGCAAGCCTGTCAGATCTGGTAATCTGAATAGACAGTCCAGTGTAATGGTCACTTTGGACGGGAAACCTCTAAGGAAAACTCAGGTTCTATAATAATTGGTTTGGCTCATTCTGTTAGTGTCTCTCTTGCTTCTGAGTTAGTACTGAATCAATGTCCCAATTTAGTGATAAGGCTCAGTGTGCTGCCAGAGGTGCTATCTTTTAGATGAAATATAAACCAGAGTTCTTAACAAATGATGGTCATTAAAGATACTATGGCATTTTCTGCAAAATTAGGGAGGGATGTAAACCTCAATATCTTGGCTGTGTTTCCATAAGGTAATGATATTCCACCTACCTTTAAAATTATTTGTAGTTTCAGTTGAGTAGCTAGCTCTTACACAAAGTTGTATAACTTTAAAGGGCACTGGTTAAATATTGCTGCCTTTCAACTCAGTGGTGTCTGGCATTCAAATTTGCATTAAATAATTAATAGTAATGTAATTTTTCACTTGCATAGTGCTTTCCGTCCATAGATCTCAAAGCACTTTACAAATACTAATGAACAAAGCCTCACGAAACACCCATGTATGTATTAGTATCCCTATTTTACAAATGGAGAAACACAAGCACAGAGAGGTTACAGGTCCAAACTGGTGAGTTACTGTGAGCTTCCCGTGACGTTTGTAACATCCACAACTCAAATGATCTTTAATGGGAGTTGAAGAATAGTGAGCTTAAAATACCATGATGAAGGTCACACAGGAAATCTGTAGAAGAGCCAGGAATAGGTCTTATATAATCATAATAGCCTGCTGTGACTATCCGATTTAGGTTTTGAGTTTTAAAATATAGTTACTTATATTTAAGTACTATTCAAGTGTATATAACTATTGTTATTGACATAACCTATTATTAAGCATAGCCTAAGGTGCGCTAGGCACTCACCGAACAAATACAAGAGGCTGTCCCTACTCTGAGAAGCTTACAGTCTAATTTTAGACATGACGCAACAAGTGAGCACAACAAACAGTGGGAGCAGTGGGAGCAAGATGGGGTCACAGTAAGAAGATTACATGGTTACTTAGGTTCATTTCATGCATTTCTTGATGGCATCACTGTTTCATTTTTATTTAACGTTTTTTAAAGCTATTGCAGCTATGCCTGAAGAAGCATCAGAAGCAAAGAAGGTAGAAAGGAAAGGAAACAATGGCAGTAGGGCAAGAGATAATAGCTCCTGAGGGTGGGGAAGTAGGAGACCGGGATAAGAGAAGGAGGAGAATATGGGCTGTAGGAAAGGTGGAGGGGAGAGAGGCTGTCAGCAGTTTAGATAAGGAGGAAAGGGAGAGGTGAAAGTGAGTAAACCATTTATAGGAATGGAGAGTGAGAGAAAAGCAGGAAGTTGAGAGGACAGGAAGAAAAAGAGCTCATGAGAGCAAGGGAGGGAAAGACATAATGGAAGGGAAGAAAAGAAAGTGTGTCTGAGGGGGTGATAAAGAGTAGGAGGGCAAAAGGTGAAGAAGAGAAAAAAGGAATGGTTGTTACAAGAGGAAGGATAGTCCAGTGGTTAAGGTACTAATCCAGGACTTAGAAGACTTGCATTCAATTCCCTTGTCTCACATAGATTTCCTGTATGACCTTGGGCAAATCACTTAGTCCCTCTGTGCCTTAGTTCTCTCTCTGTAAAATAGGGATAAGAGCACTTCCTTGCCTCACAGGAGTGTTGAGAGGATAAATGTATTAAAGGTTGTGAAGGGCCCAGAAAATACAGTAATGGGTGGCAGGGAAGTACCTAAAATAGAATCAGTGCCATGAACATACTGAGAACTGCAAGCAGCACTACAGTAAAGTCACAGAGAAAGTGCTGCATGCATCACTGGACTGCTCAAGTTCTGAAGGCTGCAGGCCCAGGCAGACATTATCAGGTTTAGTCTCTGTTGGCAGCTGCAGGCTTAGGCCTTGTGTGAAGAAAAGAAGTTCTGAAGATTCATCCCCTAAGAGTTTTATTTAAATCTAGCTCTTGTTGCCTCAGAACCATGTGGAGGGGGCTCCCACAGTATTACCAATGCAAAATGCTCAAAAGTCAGGGCCCCCAAAATCATTAAGTTGGTTTAAAAATCATAAGATTTTAAACATTAATAAATGTTGGGGTTCTTTTTATTTGCTCTCTGGATTTTGAGCCTTCCAGGGGTTGCATTTTCAAGCTTTTCCTTTGCAACAATGAAATGAAATGAAAGCTGAGATAGTCCCACAATCACATGACTCCAGGAACTTGGGCCATAGGAAACACCAAATGCCATAAGGTTTCTGGTTAAAAATCCTGAGAGGTGACAACACTGGCCCCATGGGAAACTGCAGGCTCATTTCACTGCATTTAAATGCTATTTTAGGCTACATCTACACTGACGGTGGCAAATTCGCCACTGCCAGATCAATTGCTCTGGATCGACTGAGCGGTTTGTGTACACCCTCTCAGTCGATCCAGCAATCGACACAGGAAAATCATCCCGGTAAGTGGCATAGCGCTACGGCAAAGGGAACGCTGAACCCGAAAGGGAAGTGTAGACTGGGCCATAGTCTGTCATTACATGAATTACAATTCATTCCCCTCCTCAAGAGTGTGGAACTAATCTAGCCAGTGATTCTCATACATGAGGAACTTCAGGATTCCAGAGGACTGCATGGGTAGGCATCCCCCATGTGGTACAAAGCCCAGCTTTGCATTGCCCCTGCATTGCAGCACAATGGGTGAGTGGGATGGAATGGAGGAGTGGCAACTGCATGGATTTTCCCTTACTTCCCCAGCTACTCAGACTGTGCATCAGGTTTAAGATTTAAGGTACCATTTTCAAAATCCTCTAAGTCCTTTTGTTGACTTGGGCATTTTTAAAAACAGCACTTGGGCTTTTAAGTCACTTTGGCGCTTTTCAAAATGTTACTTGAATTTTAATTGCTACCAAAGGTCCATGTCTAGAGGACTCAGGAGCTGGTTTCTTCATGATTTAAAATAAAAGTAGAATTATTACAGCTTCGAATTTGATTTCTGTGTGTAAACTGGTAGTTTGCTAATGCTTTGGGCTCTTCCAATGAAAGTCCCTAAAGTGTCAGTAATTACTATTATCTTTTAATTTTTTTAACTCTGATTTTTAAAATTTACTTTGAAAAAAAAAGTAAAAGTAAAAGAAATGTTCAGTGATCCTGTGGTGGTCACAGGCCTTTCTAAAAGCAGAGCTTCGAAATATCCAAATCTGTGTTGTGTAGCTTAGTTTTTACTCTTCCATTTGTGCAGTTTATTCAGGGAAAACTCTATTTGTGTAAATAATGGTAATAGTGTCAACCTGTTAGAGGACTAGGAATGATACATGAGGCAGGTTGATGCAGGCAATCTGGAAGAAAAACACAAACAAAAGCTATAATAAGTATTGAACCAAACACCATCATTTGAAATAACACACAATTGCAAATTACCAGCTGGGTATGGAAGAAGTGGGCATATAAACTAGAAGATTTAAAGATTCACAGGATATTAAGCTCTAAAGATCAATGTAATAGATGGGGGAAACAGTTCTGGGTACTTACTATTATTTGTAAAAGAAAATATATTTTTCTTTTATCTAAAAACATACAGTCTGGTTCTTTGCCGTGCTCTGGGTGCAACTGAAAGATCAGGTCCTTGATCCTGCAATGATTTATGCACAGTGTTTAAGTATTGAGTAGTCCCATTGAGTCTAATAGGACTATTCACATATTTACAGTTAAGTGTGTGTGTAAATCTGTAGAGGACTTGGGTCAGAAACATAGTATGTACATTGTAAAAATGCAGAGTTAAAATTACACATGCAAACTTCGCTTTCTTTTTTCCAAACATTTGGGTGGTTAAGCTTGCAAACATAGGAAAAACATATTTTCCCCCACACTCTTCATAGGCCATAACAGCTGATCTTTGTTTCTCAAAAATAAATCAATTAATCACTTCATAAAGAGATCAAGCCTTAAAAATGTAAAGCCAAAATAATTCCGAACATTCTAAACAAATGGAAACAAAAGGTTAGCATGGAAACACATATGCATCATTAACTGAGAGTTGCAGTTGCTCCTGCTATAGTAACAATGATAAAGTATATGGTTTATACACAGAAAATGGCAACTTGCGTTGTGTCACTTCTGTACTAGAAATGAAATGGGGACTGAGGACATGAATGTTCCATCTCTATTTTTGAGGGAAATACTGGTTTCAATTACAATTTTAGTTGTTGGTAACATATACTCTTCAACAGATATAATATTTTTAATCCTTGTGTTATACCTTGTGACTGATAAATCTATCCTACACAATATTCCACAAGCTGGTAAACAGTGGAGCTTTATGGCAACTTCTGCGTGCTAGAAAATTAATGTTGAGTAGGTGGATAACATGTCTAGCCTTTACAGTTTGGAAAAACAAAACAAAACAAAACAAAAACAGAAACAGAAAAAAACCCCCACAACAATACTTCTCTGTCCATTGCAAAAAGCCTACAAACTGTGACAAATAGAACAAAATGTATACATTCTAGTTATATATTTTGACATATAATGATAAAGCTCCTGTCCCATGCATTGAAAATATTTATATGTATTATTCTTCCCATTTTGCAAGTCCAGAAACTGTGAAACAGTAAGGGCTGCATTAAGCTTTTACGCTTAGCCCAATGTAGGGGTAGTTCTGAGAAGGAACTGTGTCATCCTTCCCCCTTGCTCTAAGGGAGGGAGAGATGTGTAATTCAATATAGCCTTTTCCAGGGTGTAGGATACACCTCCCCACAACACGCACACTCTCACACTCACTCCTGGCCAGTTGTGCGGGCAGGCACATAAAGAAGTAAAGTCAAGGTTCTGTTCACTCTCTGTTCTTGCTCACGGGAGGTATCCAGCATTCTATTCCTACTTTATCCCTCTTGCACCCAGAGCAGCAGTCTGGATGGTTCCTATATAGCTATACAGAAGAGGTAGCATATATCTCTCTTATTCCACTACATAGTTGTGTTGGGCACAACCAAGCTCTGAAAGATTAGCAATGAATGAGAGAAAGAATGTAGGTTAATTTGAGCAGTTTAGAATAACAGAATACATGCTGTGGTTAAGGGCTACATGTTTTCCGAGGCATAGTGCATGTAAATAAGCAGGGTATGTGGTTGCAAATGGTAGTGTATGTAATTGTAACACCCTTTTTTAATACTTAATTTCAATGTTCGCTATCAAAAGAGAGAGAGAGTACATTAGCCTGTTCTCTTTTTGATTGTTTTATGCCTTAAATAATGAGGTAATTTAAACAAATTAAATGCCATTAGCAATAGATAATTCCTGTAGTCTTTTAAAAAGACAAGAGTCTGCCATGCTTATTCACAATGTGTAGTCCCTTGCAACACGAGAAGACCCTTTTTTCCCCCAGTGAGATTACTCATGGAGCAAAAGGAACTACTAGTAAATATGGCAGAATCAGGTCTAGAATTACGTTGGTGGGGATTTTCTGTTTGTTTTTTAAATTTCAAGGCTAGCTTGTTGGGCCACAGAAATAGCTAACATTTTCACTTTCAGCCATTCCTCACGGGTATTATGTGATTATCCTTTGGGACACAGAAGAAAAAGCAATAGCGTATTCAGCATGCAGGTTATTGTGGTGAAAAATTAGCATACAGACTGAGATTCTAAAACTACAATGAGGCTCCAGATACCGTAGGTTGGACTGATCAATCAAATATTTCAAAACTCTTCTAAAATATTTAACATCCAGTTCTTACATTTAAAGCATTTATTGTGCACTGTCTGGGCTCTGTTGAGGAAAAATGAGTTACTACAAAGGGCTTTTTCCATTTTCTACAGGAAGCTATCTGTAGGAGTCTGGGTGCATGTAATGCATTTCACTCAGCAACAAACACTTCCCTGTTAGGTATTTGTGAACAGTATATAAAAATATTTAGAAAACCATGCAGATGTATGTAAATATCAGTCATGGGCTGACTCAGTTTGGTCTGATGTGAGGTTCCCAGTAGCTGTAGGTCCAATTCAATACAATATTTCTAGCCAGAAATGCACTGGTGTGAAGAAATAGCAATTGCACACATTTCTTTACTCATCCATTTCCTTCCCCCCCTAAGTTATAGCCTTTTCTGGCTTCTTTTTCATTTTAATAAAAATTATATAACACTCTTGACAAAAGCACTTAAATTAAAAATAAAAATGTCTGTAACACCTAACTTTACGCTAAAAGCCCATACTAAACATCTCGTTATTAGTTTTCTTTTGGACAATGTAAAAACTAAGGATAAAATCTTTCCCTCAGCTACTTTGAGTAGATGAATGGACAGAAACTCAAGTATGTTATCTCCTGCCTTGAACAATGTATATTTGTATGTTACATTTACAGCTTATTTAAAAAGGAAAAAGAAATAGCAGTATATATTACACCAATACCCCCTGCTGAACATTGAGAGAGAGCTCCAGGGAACCTGACTCTTGGTCCCTGACTAATACACCGCTGACAGACCTTCACACATGATTTACATGGCATTAATGAATGGGAAAACCATTATATTTATTAGTTCTTCAAGAATTTCACACTGGGAAATCAAACATAGCATCACTGTATATTGTGTGTTTATTTTAGTGGACTTTGAATATCCATTTCTGTGACAGATGGGGACAATCTTTCCATGTGAACTCATGGCTCCACACACTCTCCAAACCCACCCACCTGCTTGCATGGGAAAGGAAATAGCAACCCCATGGAGGGTCCCATACTGTGGCCCAAAGGAATAAGGGGATAAGCCACATAATGCTGTCCTGTAACGATTTTATTAGCACTCATTTGGAATGACACAACATAATTCACAGATTATTTTGGCACTCATGAGTGATGAAGCTATCCCAACTTTATACCCATCCATCTTTTCACCACCTCAGCCTATCATTTATTTTTGCTCCTGTCTTCTCTATGTATTGAGTACCATAGTGATGAGTGTGGTATAACACTAGATAAACATGGTGGCAGGTCTTATTGGCATAAATTTGGGATGGCTGTGTGATTGAAGAGTAACAAAGCCATGAATCATCCCAAATGATTCTGTCCCATACCAACCCACCACATGCTCAGTTTATGCTGCATATTTACAGAAAATATTTTAGAAGTATCTGAGTTTGTTAAAAGATTGAAAACATTTTTATATCCCTCTACCTGTGAATGCTGATTCACTCAGCACCATGAATTCATGGGGCCAGTGAAAGAGGTACACACATAACTTAAACATCTTAACAATTATTTTTAATAATCTTTATTATGTTAGTGTGTAGGCACCAACAGGATTGGATCCCATTATTCTAAGTACTGAACAAATATAGAGTCATAGACAATGCCTGCCCCCAAAGAAGTTACAATCTAAATTACAAACTTCTCAAATAGCTTTTCTGTGTGCTCATTAACATATCTTGACTTTAAAGTTCTGTATTTTGGATCTTTCTGGGCTAAAACCACATTTGTGTCATTGGGAAACTGTGAGGAGAGTCACTTTTTCAGTGCTATAAAGATCCCACTGTTAACTGTAAGGAGCCAAAAAAAAAACGTTGGACCTTTAGTTTCAGAACTAAATATTGCCTTTACTGGACTTGAAGTCTGTAATTTTAGCAGAGAGATGATTGCTTTTGAGGGAAAAGCAAACATTCTGTGACAGGTTCACTACCCCCCACTACCACAAGATGCAGTGTAGACATATACTAAGAGTTTTGCTGCATTGGGTTAGGACGCTTAGCACCCTGAAGGATAAAAGCCTTAATCACGTGGATCCTGATCCTGCAAATGCTTTGCATGCGAATAGTCCCATTGAATTCAACAAGTCTGCTCCTGAGACAGAGAGTGAGTTTCAGGGTACCTCACTCTAACCCCGGACTAGTAGATTAGGAGACTAACAGACCTTCATACATAATTTACATGGCACGAATGAATGGGAAAGCCATGATAAGTATTTGTAGGATCAGGGTCAAGGCTAACACCTTACACACACACATAAATACACACATACTTTTTTGCTGAAGGATCCGCAATGTACAATTCCTATATTCACCTCCACGAATAATATCAAATCTAATCAGAAGGGACTATCTTTGTGTATTGTAGGCATGCTTGACCTTTCTCCCACTCTTTCTTCTTTTCACAGAGATTGTCAGTCAAAGCTGATTACTTCATGTGGTGTGGGCTGCAGTGGATAAGGAATTAATTTGCAATTGTAAAATTATGGAACATAGAGTTCAGTACTCACATTATATAATTTTTATAAGCCGCAGCTCCTACATTGGATAGTCTGAGTACTTTTCTTTACAAATATAGAGCACTTTTCCATATTTCATACCAATACAGTTTTTTTAAAGAGGTAATGCTTCAGTTTCTGTTGGTATGATATTTATAAGGTGGCAATAAAGTGGGATTAAAAAATGCAAGAAATTAAAAATAAAAAGGGCAATTGTTAGATAATTAAGTTATTGATTAAATTTGAAATCTGTAAGATAATGAAAACATGAAAAAAATGACTTGGAAATGAAATTGATATTTTAATGTCTGAAATATGGAAAGTCCTTAATCAAAGCATAAACATCACCCTCTTTAGGTAGATATAGTCTGTTTGTATATTCAAGGGCCCTTATCTAATCAAGCACTTAATACAGGCATACATTTAAGC
>ML675604.1:59126256-59171256 GCA_007922155.1 Mesoclemmys tuberculata | reverse complement strand
GGGTAAGATGGGCTGTTTTGAATCAAATAGTCCAGTTATGATACCACTTCTTTTTTTTCCTTTTTTGTTTCATTGACGTTCAAAGTTGGGCATAACCTCCATTTATCTGAAGATGTGTTACCTTGCTGGACCAGTTCCTTAATTAATGTAATATAAAATCATAATTTATCAGGAATAAAATAGTCCATCTTGCCTTCATTCCATTTTACCCAAATAGTAAAAAAAAATTTGTTAATTAATTTACTAAAAAAACAAACTTTATTTCAATGATATGAATGCTGCTAAATGGTTTCCTTAAAAAATGCATATATATTTATCAAAGTTACTTTATATGTATTTTGTTTATGGCAATACTTGAAATTGTTTACCTTATAATTATTAGATCATTATTCTAACAAGTTACAATTTGATGGGAAAAAATCCATACATGTCAGTTTACAATTATATTTCTGAAGGAAATTAATTAAGTTGAATTCCATTTTTCCCTGTTTTTAATAATTAAGCACAAGAGGAGGTCATGTGCTACAAATTGTCTCATTAGGCTCTAAATTGGCATTAATATTTATGCAAATTGCCATACAATATATGGCACCCCCTCCGTTCTTTAGTGTCATGAGCAGGCAACTCCAGCAATGCATTATAATTTATCTTTATCTAGTTTATGCATAACAATCTAATATTGTCATTGCTGTTCTATCAAGTTAAATGTGTGGCACAGCCACCCACGTTTATCTGAAATTGTGGGGCTAATTATAGAGATGGGAGATGTTTTCTTTTATCTGAGAAATCACTACATGAGACTTTATTGCAATAGAAGTGGCAGAAGTCAAGGATTCTTATAATTTTGGGGCGTTGAAATACTCTGCTTTTTTCAGCAACAGCTTATTTTTCTTTCATCAAAAAAGTTTTTATGAACTGCTTAATTAATCTTTAAGTGCTTTGAAGAAAAAGCACAGAAGAAGTGCTACAATAAGTATTATTATTAACTTAGCAGCTCAATCCTGCTGCGAGGTTTTTTAATATAAAGCTTCCTTTGACAAGCCAGTTCAAATTACTGCCTTTGCTTGTTGTTTTCTATTGCCATGAAACTAAAAAAAATAAATAAAAATAGGGTTGCACATTATCTCATGCCAAAATTGTGCATTGAATCTCCCATTACTATATTTTGATTCCCACAGTCCCAAAATCCCTGTCTTGTAAGTGTAATCAGTTCTTATTTTCCATTTCAGTTGTGTTTGTTTGTACAAGCAATATGTAAACCTGTAGCTAAAAGATTTTTTTGCACAGTGATTCCATTATCACCACTGTGACAAAAAGTGCTGAACGCTTGTTAATTGTTTTCTGTGCATTAGTTTCATCTTTCTCCCCTGATTTCCATTAGGTTCTGAGCTAATGCCCAAAGCCCTCTCCACCAGGATAGTGGGAGGCATTTGGTGGTTTTTCACTCTTATCATCATTTCCTCGTACACTGCTAATCTAGCCGCCTTTCTGACAGTGGAGCGCATGGAATCGCCCATTGATTCAGCGGATGATTTAGCCAAACAGACAAAGATAGAGTATGGAGCAGTTGAAGATGGCGCAACCATGACTTTCTTCAAGGTAGGCCCTTTATGTTTTAATTGGAAAAAATGCAGAAACATGATTTTGAAAGTAAGAAGACTTTGAATTAAGCCTGTTAATTTGAAATACAGTATGTGAGATGATTCCCACTGCAATCAAACCCATTTAGAAAATCACACTTTGGGGGGTTTGCAAGAAAGCAAAAGAAACATCTTGCTCATACATAACTTTTCTCATGAAGGTAAAAAAAGATCATTTCAGTTTCCTGAATTTTTCTCGTGAAAGCAAAAAGGCAGGGCTTTCTGATCTGTTTAATCTTTCTGATGATTTTTCCTCAGAATGCTGAGGGTACTGTAATGGAGTAAGTCAAGTCAAGTGATGTTTTTGCTTAGTACTGCGGGGTCTGAGGGTGAGTTTTGCTTGAATATTGATTGCAGGATAGGTCAATAATTTAATCATAGTTAATTATGTATCTATCTGTTTAAATTTGGGTACCTAAATTCTGGTACTGCAATCATCATTGTAGCAGCTGGGACGGGAAACTCTTGTGGACACTGAATTTTTGAGAACCTTTCAAATTGATTTTTTTACTAGGTCAGATTCATACAACTTCTCCACTTCCTCTGGCTTGTGACTAGGGTGATTCACTAGACAACATAATGTGCTAATTTGTAGCTAAAGTGAAGCCTGTGCTGTTCAATTGATTAATGATAGAAGAAATGCCACTTCCCCAGCTCTGTCAATTATCTAGGTTGGCACAAATTACCATAAAGTACATATACTGGGCCAGATTGTAGCTGGGGCAATGGCCCGTCATCTTTGACAGAGCAAGAGGCTCCCTGGTGCAGGGAAATAGTCAAAGCCTGGCAAATGCATTATGCTCTGGAGAACCTTAGCCAGCATAATCATCACTTAGGAGCCATTACAAGTCGGTATAACATAGAAAAGCCCTGAGGCTTCACTGTGTTACACTGGGACCCAAAGAGATTCCAGAGATCAGGGGAATGATCAAGGGGAATGCCTATTTCCTTAGCAGCACAGAGTAAAAGTTTCACCATCTGTTCGGTTGCAAGGCCTAAGAAATCATTATCTAATCTTATGGTAGTGATGCGTATATAAATAAGCACATACTTTCTGTAATCTGACTTTCAACTTCCACCTGGAAAATAAGAATTGATTAATCTTCAATGATTGAAGACTTTAATCTTATCTTCCATGGGTTCTGCAGGTCATTGTGCAACTGGATCCTTGTGTTTGCATTGACATGGTTAAGAAAGCAAGATGTCTGGGCAGCTCTTCTAATCTGTGGAGGCTGGATGTGCGTTAGGACCAGGAGCCAGTCAACTGGGGTCAGTCTGAGCCTCCCTAACACTATGCACATGGCTTTACTGAGTTGAGTATCAAAGTGTTTAGTGTGATTGCTGTGAGGCCGCACTGGTGCACAGTATTGAGTCACAGAATGAACCAAGGCAATTGTTGGGTTTGTAGGGTCCATGAATTGGAGACCCATGATGTTCCAGCCAGTTTGCTAATAAGCACGACATGAGAGCTGACCTTATTGTGGGTGTTCTCTAAGTATCAGAAGGTCAAACTCTGGTGCAGTGTAACACCAAGATTCTTTGGATTAGCTTCATGGCTGACACTCTCCCTGCAGAACTGCACATTGAGTTTGTCATTAGCCATTTTATTGTTCAGATGGAAAGTGGTCACCATGTCTTTTTCAGGTTAGGCCCAAATTTCCAGCATTGGAAATAATCAGCCCTTATATTAAAATCTCAGGTTAGGGTACAGATGATGGTATGGAGGCTTGTGTGCTGAGCACCTAGGGCAATGTCATCCTTATACATAAATTTCCTTGACTCTGTTGTTGGTGATATCCGTGGTATATAAATTAAAAAGATGGAGTCCTGAGGGATGTCTGAATTAAGCGTTCTTGGTTTGCTGATCTGACCATTAAGGTGTACCTTAAAGCAGTGGTTCCGATCATCACCACTAACCAGTAGTGAATGATGTGAGAGATCTTGAGTGCCTGTCTTCAGAGAGTGTCATATGCTGAGGACAAATCAAAAGGGCAATCCCATCTTCAGTTTATGTTGGAATCCTGCCCCAGTGTTGCCTGTGAGAGATGCTACTTGGTCACAGTAGTTCTTCAGGCAAGGAGGATGTTTTCAATGATATCAGAGAGATGGCAGAGCAGCACACATTCCATGAGCTTGTTGATGGCTGAGAGGAGAAAGATGGGCAATAGCTAGCTGAATCCTCTGGGAGTTACCCAGGCTTCAGTAAAGCAACCAGACAATTGCCTATTGCCAACCTTTTGGACTTCTCCTGTTCTTTGCTTGGCAGTAAAAAGCACTGCCAGCCATCCCTATCCCCATCTTCCCAGGTTCTTAAGAAACTCTGGAGGAATGCTATCAACCCTTGCAGCTTTTTGGCTTTTTGTTTCTGACAGCACAACATTGATACGATCTTCTCGACAGAAGATTCCTTCAGGCATAGGTGAAAGTTTCTGCAGAATTCCCATTGGACCTTCTGGCATGTAATCTTGTCTATTGGCATCTTGCTGTTAGAAAGAAAATTAGAGGTAACAGCATGTGCAGTCACTTTTGGTGAGCATTGCATTACTGGCTGGGATCCTCCAAGTTGCCATAGAAGAACCCAGGCCTTACAGCTCAAATGAAATGAAGGTTTTCAGCTGTCCTTTCTACCTTTCCAGATGTGCCGAATTCAAGGATTCAAGCAGTGCAGTGGCTTTATCTGGGTTGCTGCTTCTTTCATATTTCCTCAGGAGGGACTTGGATTTTTTTGTCCAGCTGGGGGTGAAGGCCTTGTGGTGACTGAGCGGGATGTACTTCATAGCAGTTGATTTAAGAATGTTTACAAAATGGCCAAAGTTTTTTGGTATCGGTTTGAGCCATGGGATCTGATGTTCTGTTTCCGAAGTATAGGTGGCCAGTCAGCCTTGCAGAAATTCCAACAGGGCTTTGTCACCAACTGCACTAGAGGCACTTCCAGGCCAATATGAAGGATAAATGAGCAATGTTGACTATGCAGGATTAAAATCCTGCAACCCTCTGTGGAACCACATCAAGACCCTTACACTCAACTTTGATGCTGAGGCTCAATGGAGAGCCATCTGAAGTGGTTTGACTGCTCAAAACAAACAACTTATTGTTGACCTTGCCAAAGAATGACTGGATTTTGATTTATATTGGAAAGACTGGTGCAGCTTGAATCATGTCAGGACATCTCATGGGAGATGTGGACAAACCCTCTTTAAATGGAAAATGAGGCAAACACTTTTATGTGATTGTGGTCACCAGTCACAAACGATGGAGCACATCCTATCTGAGTATTCCCTTCATTCTTTTGCTGGGGGACTGATAGACATTCATCAGCTCACTGCTGCAGCAATGTGCTGGCTAGCAAACCTAGATATACATTTCTAATTGGTGCTACCTACCCAAGTTATACGAAAGAAAAAGACTGAAGATTTTGTAAGCCTCTTGCAAAGCTTAGTGGATGTGCTAGGAAAATTCAAAATAGCTTCCACAGAATATTTTTTTCAAAAGGAGCTGAAGAAATTGATGGAAGTAACTAATCAATTAGAACTGCCTTGATGATAGGAAATATGTGAAGCAATCCAACAAAACAACATTCAGAGAAAATTTAGAAATTGAGATTTTTAAAAGAACCAAAATGATTAAAGTCCCAGGACATAAAGATATGACACAAGTTATTTATTGCATTACCAGAAAACACTACAGGACTTTAATGTCCTTTTTTCCTGGCAGAAGACTTTGATCTTATACTCCTTCAGACTGGAAGGCTGGACTCGAAAATATTAGTTTTTACTTAGCAGTGTCTTTGAATCCAATTGCCAGCAGCACTTTTCTCTGTCTGTCCTTAACTTTTATCTTTATTTTAAAAATTCTCCATTACACTTTCCTTTCTTCTTCAGACATTATTTTTGTCTCTTCTTGCTTTTTTTTTGGTCTCTTCCTACTTCTTCTCTGCATTTTTCCCCCAACATATATTGCTCTTATTGTCTCCCCTTCTATACACACTTTCCTTTCTCATGTTCCCTCATGCTTCCCTGTGTTGTTCCTCTGTTTGAATGTTTCCTGTTTTGTTTCTGATCTTCCTCACATTCCTGTATTTATTTCTTTGTGTTTTCCTCTATGTTGCCTCCAGAAAAACAGAAGAACATTTACAGTCAGCAAAACAACGACTGCATCTCCTGCATAGAATGTTTTCCCTTCATTGACATAGAAGTTCGAAATTTACTAGAGTTGATTTGCACACCACAGAAACATACCATCAGAAAACACAATTCTATAGTGCTTCTAGTACATTTTTATTGTATTCTTCTATTTCAGTAAGGATGAACAAGAACAATGAGGTCATCACACAGGATTCAGTTGTTAAATTTAGGATAAAATTCTGCCCTCAGTTACACTGGTGTAAATACATTTACTGAAGTTAATGTGGATTTACACCATTGTATCTAAAGGCAAAGTATTTTGCAATGAATATAAACTAAGAGCCCAGTGACTCTATTGAGAGAATCAGTCAAACTCTTCTTAATATGTTTTGTGATCATCTGTGTTATACTATTAGTTAATTAGTAGCATTTTACACATGGTTCTGGGGAGCTAATTTGAAAGCAGTTTAGGAATTTACAGTTTAGTTACTTGAAGCTGGAAGACCTATGAAAGGAAAGGAGCTAGGAAGGTGGGGTATTTACACAGACAGCATTAGAACAGCCCTCTGCTGTTGCATTAGTACTAACAATAGAGGATAAAATGGAACTCAGATGGAAGGGGTAAATGAAAGTTCCATAGTCTCATTTGATTGATTAGTCTCTTCCTTGTGAAAGTAAGTTTCCTTCACAAATGTGCTGTTGGTTGCAGCTGAGTATATAAGGAAGAAATTCCAATACTCAGATGTATATGTCACAGAAATCAAAACCTAGTAGTGGACTAAATTCTCTTCCATTTATGCCAACAGAACCTCATTGATAAAACTGATGACTGACTTGGTATAAATGATCGTGATCTAATTTCATTCATTATGAGCTAACAGACTATAGTCCCATCTGGTAATATATATATATACACACACACTTATTAGTCTGTGGGGATCAACTTCTCAAAGCTGAAAACAATCATGAACAAAATTGAGTGGGAAGAATTACGTAGACTTAAAAATGTGATATATGGTGATTGGTTAAGAACACTTCATTGGATGCCTCAAAACACAAAATTCTGCAATCAGAAAAGACCTCTTTGTTTTAAACGCCATCATGGTTAAGACATGAAGTAAAAGAAGCAATATTTGGGGAAAAACAGAGAGGCTGATAGCAACGAGTAAAAATTGGAAGCTGGAGAATGTGGAAAATTTATGAGGGAAACTGAAGGTATTAATGAAAATTCTGTGGTCAGTAGGGTTAAGGACAATAAGACATTATTTTTCTGAATTAGAAACAAATGAAATCCTAGCAATGGTGTAGGCCTGGTGGTAGAAAAGGATGGTAAAATTATCATCATGAGGTAGAAAAGGCAGAAGAATTCAATTTTTTTCGTTTTGTATTTAGAAAGAAGCAGACAATGTAGTTATATCTTATACTAACTGTGAAATGCATTTTATTCCATCAGTAATGAGGTTGGATGTTAAGCAGCAACTATTAAAGTTAACCCCCTTTTTTTTAAATCTGCAGGATCAGATTACTTGCATCCATGAGTATTAAAATAAGTGGCCAAGGAATTCTCTAACTAATTAATGTTGACTTTTAACAAATCTTGGAACACTGGTGAAACTCCAGAGGACTGACATAAAGCTAGTATGCCAATATTTTAAAAAGGTAAATAGGATGAACCAAGAAACTATAGGCTAATTAGCTCAACAATTAATCCTGTGCAAAATTATGGAAAGGCTGATATGGAATATAATTAGTAAACAGTTAAAACATGGTAGCATAATTAATGCCAATCAACATGATTTCATAGAAAATAGGTCATGTCAAATAAACTTGCAATTATTTTTTATGAAAAAACAAATTTGACAGATAAAGATGATTGTGTTGGTATAACAAAATTAAACTTCTGTAAGGCTTAGTCCCAAATAACATGATATAATAGAGCACTATACAGAATCAAAGTAGCCCATATTAAATTGATTAAAAATAGTTAACTAATAATTACTAAAAAGTAGTTATACATGGGAATCATCCAGTGGTGATGGTTCTAGTTGGGTCCCAGTATGATCTGTTCTTTGCCCAATGCTATTCAATATCTTTATGAATGATCTGGAAGAAAATATAAAATAATTTCTGGGAAAATTTGCAGATTATACAAAAATTGATGGAGTGGTAAATAATGATGGGGGCAGGTCAATTACACAAATTGATCTAGATCACTATGGTGTGTGAATTTGAACAGCAAGTATTTTAACACCGCAAACTCAAAGTCATATATCTAAAAGAATGTAGGTCACACTTATAAAATAGGGATGGAGGTGGAGGACCTGGAAAGCAGTGATTCTGAAAAGGACTCTGAAGACACAGTAGATAACCAGTTGAACAGGAGCTCACAGTGCGATGCTTTAGCTAAAAGACAAATGCAGTGCTTGCATATATAAACAGGAGAATATCAAGTGGAAGAAGGGAGGGAGTGTTACCTCTGTATATGGTTTTAGTGAGAGTGTTGCTGGAATATTGTGTCTGGTTCTGGTGTTCACATTTTAAAAAGTATATTGAGAAATTGGAGCGGGATGAGGCAAGGGCTACAAAAATTACCTGAAGTATGAAAAACATGCCTTCTTATAGTGAGAGATTGAGGTTCTTTAATCTAGTTCATTGATGAGAAAAGTAAGATGTGACTTGATTATGGTTTACAAGTTCCTGCATGAGAAAGAGATTTTTGACAGCAGGGGGCTTTTTAATTTAGCAGAAAAAAGCATAACAAGATTTAATGGCTGGAAATTGAAGCTAGACAAATACAGAGTGGAAATAAGGCATACATTTTTACCAGGGTAGGTAATTAACTATTGAAACAACTAACCTCAAAGTGTGGTGGAATCTCCTCCCCCTGCAACTTTAAGTCAAGATTGAATATCTTTTGGAAACTATAGGTAACTATAGGTGAAACAGAAGTTATGAGCTTGATGCAGAGGTTAGTGTTTGAGGATCTTTGGCCTGTATTATGCAGGAGGTTAGAGAAGATTGGGTCTTAAATTCTATGCAACTATGGTTTCAACGCAAATGCATAAATACGACTGAAGGTATAATTTGATTCAGTGCATGTATGTATTTCTCTCTCATTACAGCAAGATAAAGCAGCTGACTAGATTGAGCACTACTGTGGTATTATGTGTTAGCATGAAATAAAGGCTCCAGATGGTTTCTTAATGTTAAATGAAAATATGAAATTCTGGTAATAGCTATTAGCTACAAACACAGTGAGACACAGTAGCAGCCCTAAAATTGACAGTAATTTCAGCATAAATTATTGATCTAAAAACTCACTGAAATCTTCCTTTTAATAATCTTTGGAATGCAGGCAGTTTTGGAAGAGCTAACATAGAAGAATATTATGTCTTGAAGTAGATCCTAAACCTGGAGCGCGCACACATTGGGTGGAGGATTTAAACTTGCTAGAGATAGTTACAAAAGATGAGAGTGCTGCGATGGGAAGTCATCACCAACTAGGCCCATGAGAAGATCCTCAGGCAAGCCCGGACTCCCTGAAATCAACAGCTATAGGGAAAAGGAAGGGAACTAGGATTTATACCAGAATGGTGTCCTCAGAGCCCGTATAGACTTTCTGTACCATCCTCTGTTGAGTAGCCATCTGATAAATATGAAGGTACATCTCCCGCAAGCATCCGGAAAGGAAGAAGAGTTTTCTGTGTCTTCCCTCACTTGGGGCCATTTGGCTATTTTGAGGGGGCTAAAACAGTATCCATAAGGCTGGATTTAAAAAGAAAGAAAGAAAGACAAAATTCTTCAGAAATCCCATCCATACCAACTAGGGTGAACATTCACCTGGCTCTTAAGTTCTTTGGAACGCCATGCGTGCTTTTGTGTATGTGAGTGAGTGAGCGAATGAGTGAGAGAGACGGAGAGAGGGAGAACATATAGTTACACAGCATAGATAATCACAGTGGATGAGGGGCCCTGATCTGGGATTCAGGAGACTGAGATTCTAGTCTTGGCTCTGCCATTGGCTTCCTGTGAGACTTTGGGCAAGTGACTTCATATCTGTGTGCCTCTCTTTCCCCTTCCCCCCACTTCCTGTCTTGTAGACTGTAAGCCGTTAAAGGCAGGAATTTTCTCTTGCTTTGTGTTTGTACAGCTCCTTGCACAATGGGAGCTATCATTTCAGCACTTGTAGTCTCTGATGTAATCCAAAGAGCAACCAAGAGGTATTTCATTTAGTCTGTCTTCCTCTAGCTAAAAGAGTAAGTTAATGCCAATACTTCCAGCCAATTTTAGGTATTTTCAACTCTTTAGGAAGTAGACCTATATGATAGCTCCATTTTAACGAGAGAGAAGCTGAGGCATTGAGCGATTACATGTCTTGTACAAGGTCACACAGTGAGTTAGTGGCAGATTGAAAATGAACCCAACAATCCTGACTTTGAGTCCTTTGCACTAGGTAGAAGACTATCCTTCTCCTACTTGTCATTGCACAGGGTATGTCTCCACTGCAGTTAGACTCCCGTGGCTGGCCCATGGCAGCTAACTTGGGATTGTGGAGTCCTAGAGCCCCAGGATCCAGCCAAAGCCCGGAAGTCCATACTGCAATTAAACAGCCCTGCAGTGCGAACTCTATGACACATGCTGGTATAAATCCTAGTACCCTTCTTTTTCCCTCTAGCTGTGGATTTCAGGGAGTCTGGGCTTGCCTGAGGATCTTCTCTTGGGTCTAGTTGGTGATGACTTTTCTATGAGCATGAGTCAACTGGCATAGGCTAGCAGTAAGTTTTTCATAAGTGTAGACATACCCAGAGTTTCCTTTCTCTTCCCCCTCCCTCCCAATCTTTCTGCCCCATCTCTAGTTTTTTTTCATGATTGTTTCTTTCTCTCTCCTCTGACCCTCTTTCCATAATGATCCGCTCTCCCTTCCTCACTTTCCCTCTTCACTCCTTTTTCTCCCTAATCCTTCTTGTTGTTTATCCCTCCTGGCTGGCTGTTTCTTAATGTACTGCTTCACAGAACCAGAGATCAGCAGTGCTGGTTACCTCTTCCCTCTCAATTCCTGCTGGTCTGGGATGCACTCAGAGTTACAGTGGGAGCAAAGGAGCAGTTGAAAAGCAGGAGATGGAGGAAGTTTTGGCTGCCTGGTCAGAAGCATCTAGGAGCTGGAAGGAGACACTGAAGGGAAAACTTTACTCATTGCCTGCAGCCTGGCTCAGAGCGACATTTCAGCTGGCATGATTTGAGAGAGTGACAGAAGGGGCAAATGTGTAAATGTCATTCCAGATGAGTGACACATGGCATGTATGTAATCAGTAGCAGTGACTGAATGGTTCAGTGGGTTTTTCCAAACACAGTTTTCCTTTTATTGAATAATTCCAATATTGCATGATATAACTTAGAAATGGAAAAGAGCTTTTGGCTATCTGGTTGTTCTCAACTGATAGTGTGAAATTGTTCTGTAAAATATATTTTCTGCTCTTCTGTTTGTTTACCATGCAACACCCTCCTCCCTCCCCCGACTAAGCAATGTGGCTTCCCTTTTTTCCATTGGAAGGCTATTCCTGGTATAAACGATTTAATGGTTGAGGAATTTTCTTGATATTCAACCAACATTTTCCTGCTCTTCATTTCATCTTTGTGCTGTGGGCCCACTAAAAAAAGAGGCTGACCAATACAGAAGGATGGGAGAGTAAGGCATCCAAACTACAACTCCAATGAGGTACCACAGCACCATTTTTTGGGGGGAGAAATCAGTTTTCAGGAGAAATATTTTGTCAAAAAGCTGAAATTTTTCATGGGGAAAATACTATTTTTCTTTCAGATCTACTGGTAAGAGCTCTAAAACTGGAATGAACTTTAAGTGCACCCACTGGATTATTAGCTATCCACGCTCATACCAACACAAGCAATTCCCCTTCTCCTTGGCTTTATCTATAGTTGGTTTATAATAATTAGGACACATTCATTAATTGGGGAGGATTTATCAAAGCCTGTTCAGTTTTTCATGTAGTATGATTCCCATAAACCACTTTTTCCATCTTGCTTTGAATTGTTTTTGTGATTTGGGAGCAGTTTTTCATTCCCATTTAGCTGACATTTCATACTGTGCTGCAATTAGCAGGTGCAAAATTAATTCAACATTTAACTGTTACCCTTTAATTAGAAGCCCAAGTAAGACAATTGACAGTTTATATAAAAGTTCAGCCTCAGCTATTTTAAAAACAACAAACATTTACATATTTTTTTCAATATGATCTTTGGACATTTGATCTTTGAACACTTCTTCCAAGTAGGAAGAAAGAGAATTTCACTACTTTGCCTCTAACAGACATCCCTAACATTTTTTGTCTATTTACTAATTCTTTTTAATAACAGTAAGTGGCTGCTGTACTCTGTATATGGGACAGTATAGATTCTGTTACTGTTTCTTTTTATGTGGTGATTATACCAGTATGGAAAGGAGGAAATGCCTCTTTAGGCAAAGGTGCTCAATTTTAAGAAATGATCTGTTCTAGATTCAAAATCATTCTCGCCTTGATTCACTATTAAGGTCTGCAGGGATTTCAGTGGAGCAGAGTACTGGCAACAGCTGATTCTGTAACATCCCCCAAAAGTCATACTGGCTCAATCTTGCATACCTGACCCTGAAGACCCGCAGTAATCTGATCTTCCTCTGACAGCTTGCTTGTAGGCCCTGTTTCTGAAGCTGTGGCTAGAGTTCCAGATTCAAGGAAGAATTATTTCTTGCAGTCCTATTTAAACAAACAAACAAACAAACAAGACCAACAGTTGAAGGATATTATTACCAGGGAATAAAGTCAGCAGATGATAAAATTTCATACCCAGTTCTTCTGTGCTGGTGAAGAAGAAAGAGGAGACTAATGACATTTATACCTATGCTATTCACATATACAGTGGATGGTAATTGGCTAATGGGTCAAATATCCTGATCAAATCCAAGCATAGTTGCTGACCTGTCTAATGATTCCAAATAATGAGTACCATGTTTCTCGGAACATAACCCAATACACTTCATTTAAAATTCTATTGCAGAGCCATTTCAAATTGGAATGTGGTCATGCAGGAAAATGTGTCCTTGGTGGGAAGGGGGATAAGACCTCAGGGCCAAACCACGCTAAATGATTACATCATTAGTATGCCTGAGCAACACAGGTGGGCCCTCAACTACAAGAAACATTAAACCTGATGCTAACATCACTTTCACTTCACTACCAGTTCTCCATGCGCTACCTAGTGTGATTTTTGTTCAAATTAACCACAACTTCCCTGACTCAAAAAGTTCTGCAAAAAAACAGCCATGAAGACAAGACTTGAATCTGTGGTCACAAAATCTGTGTCACGAGAATGACATAGGCAGTCTATGGGGATCAGATTGCCTCAGCCCCTCCAAAATTCTGCTTGCCTGTAGAACCCTTCAATGGTCAGCAGAGCTAGCCAGCTGTGTGCCAGGCATGAAACTCTGGTGAGTGGGATACGGTGATACTCGGGTGCAGACCATGAGAAAGGGAATGCAACTGAGCCCTACATGAAAGAGAGTCAGGCAATCTGGCATTATAAATTCTTTGGGGTGATTGATCTCTCTTCCCATCATCTAGGTCTAACCCATGCAAAGGGTTTGATTGTCTCATCCAACCAAGATATATATATACAGTGCAGAAATCGGGAGAGTGGAGTTTAAGGTGGCTTTATGCCATCTTCACACCTCTGTCCCCATATTGTGGGGTTGTCAGGGGCTTGCCGGTCCTTGGCATAAGTTAAAGCATATCATTAGCTCTCTATGGCCTGCTGCACCAGCCAAGACTAGATAGAGCATAGCAGAGCTCCATCCACGTCTCCTTCCCCAGGCCATATTCCCCTGCATAGTCATTGCAGCAAAGGCTGCAAATCATAAAATCATGGTATCACAGGACTGGAAGGGACCTTGAGAGGCCTTCTAGCCCTTTCTCCTGCACTCAGGGCAGGACTAAGTATTATCTGCACCATCCCTGACAGGTATTTGTCCAACCTGCTCTTAAAAATCTCCAATGACAGAGATTCCACAGCCTCCCTAGGTAATTTATTCCAGTGTTTAACTACCCTGACAGTTAGGAAGTTTTTCCTAATGTCCACCATAAACCATCCTGGCTGCAATTTAAACCCTTCGCTTCTTGTCCTATCCTCAGAGGTTAGAGAGAAGGTTTTTTTCTCCCTCCTCCTAACAAACTTTATTTACTTGAAAACTGTTATATCTCCCTCTTCTCCAAACCTAACAAACCCAATCTTTTCCATCTTCCTCATAGGTCATGTTTTCTAGATCTTTAATCATTTTTGTTGCTCTTCTCTGAATTTTCTCCAATTTGTTCACACCTGAAATGTAGCATCCAAGACTGGACACGATACTTTAGCTGAGGCCTAATCAATGCAGAGTAGAGTGGAAGAATTACTTCTCGTATCTTGCTCACTGCACTTCTGCTAATACATCCCAAAATGATGTTTGCTTTTATTTGCAACAGTGTTACACTTTTGACTCCTATTTAGCTTGTGATCCACTATAACCCCCCCAAGATCCCATTCCACAGTACTCCTTCCTAGGCAGTCATTTCCCATTTCGTATGTGAAATTGAGTGTTCCTTCCTAAATGGAGAACTTTGCATTTTCCTTATTCACATTCATCCTGTTTTCTTCATGCTATTTCTCCAGTTTGTCCAAATCATTTTGAATTTTAATCCTATCTTCCAAAGCACTTGCATCCGCTCCCAGGTTGGTATCATCCTCAAACTTAATAAGTGTACTCTTAATGCCATTATCTAAATCATTGATGAATATAATGAAAATAATCTGACTTAGAATTGATCCCTGCAGGATACCACTCGATACACCCTTCCAGCTTGACTATGAAACAGTGATAACTTCTCTCTGGGAATGGTTTGCTGACCAATTATACACCCACCTCTATAGTAGCTCCATCTTGTATTTCCCTAGTTTGTTAATAAGAGGATCACTTGAAACAGTATGCAAAACCTTACTAACGTCAAGAGAAGCTGTGCTGACTCTAAGTCATCTAAAGAGGCACCTACAATAGAAGTTTTCCCCAGTGGGCAGCTCTGATGCCTTTAAGCCTTTTAAAACTGCCGGAGTGATGTAAATGTGCTGTAGGGCAATAGAGAAGTGAGTCCTTCATATTCTTCATCTTCTCCTGTCTCTAAATACAACTCAATCTGATATTATACATAGTGGAAATGTTTTTAAATGTCCTCTCCTTGAAATACATATCACTTTCCAGCACAGACAGGATTAATCACTTGCAATAATTACAATAATAAATCAAATGCTTATCACATAAACAGATGAATAGATTCACTACCAGCTATTTTTAAGAGGACATGGTGGAGAGGAACCAAAACAAATAAAAAGTTGACATTAAGAAAAATCTCCTCTGTATTGGTTTAATCTGAATCAATATTTCCACAGCTTGAGTACCATCTGCTTCCTCCTTATCCTGAAATATTCGGGCCGGAGGGGGGAGGGAAGGGGGGGGGGGAATTATAGGTTGACCTCCACAGAGAACGCTCATCTTGGCAAACCTGAATACTCCATAGTCCAACCTGACTTTAATAGTCATAGATACTTTCCACCATCAAAGAACAATAGAATTGTAATATGCATAGAATGAAAATACCAATTCTAAAATGACATTTGAGTCAATTTGCAAACTTTCTTCTCATACTAATAGGGACTCATTCTCCAAGTACATTATTATAGAGTATGTATGAGGAAACATCTACATCTGGGTAGCCATACTTGCACTAGTTTATGCTAGCTAGCAAAGGTAACAATATCAAGCAAAATGCAGTGGCAAGGACCCTGGTACAGGCCAGAAACCCAAAGTACACATTCAGAGTCTCCTGGGCTTGTCCTGGGATGGCTAGCCCATGCTACCACATCCTCACTACAACATCCTCCTTTCCGCTGTTACCTGTGCCAGTTAGATTAAAGCTAGTATGGGTATGTATTACTCACTGATACACCCCAGAACAGCAATCCTAAAACACAAGGAAATCGAAACAGGACATACAGTTGGTTGGTCAATCAAAACACACCTTAACCATGAACGAGTTGTGTCAGCAACAGTCTGAATGAAGCATAACAACAATCCAAATGGCAGCCATGTAGCAGCAGCTCCTGGAAATAAACAGGAACAGGGAGCAGGAAGCAATAAGGAGAAAGGCAACAAATACAAACCAGTTGTCACATATACTTACCGCTGCTGTACTCACACATTCATTTGTGATGTAACAGACCCAGGGAGGGCAGTCTTCCTAAGGGTCTAGGACACCATAAAACAGCATAACCTGATTATAAACAACTGTTTTAATCTATTTTAATTGCTGCATGCAAAAGCTAAAAAAAAAATTCCCAATGTATGCCATCCATCATTTAATTTGTTGACTGTGGTTGGACAGACCTAGAGGTACAAGAGGTTAATGTGTCAAGATGTGATAACTCCAGAGAGAGACTAATGACAAACGAGGGTTAAACAAGGTGACAGTCAGCTCTTCTCTGGATCTTGTAGTTAAGAGTCCTTACCTAAATGCTGTTGGTTGTTTGCTAGCTAACTCAAGATGGAAAGTACCATAACAGCTGTTGGCAGATCTTGGAGAGGCAAGGAAAAACCCCACTGGCGTGTTGAGGACCAGGTGTATGCTCATAAGAACAGACAAAGTAGGGGCTCCACTAAACTCTTCTGAGTCAGCTACAGTTTAGTCTTTAGCTGCTCCTGTAAAATGGCACAGATCACACCTGGAAGTAGACTGTCTTGAGGAAGTGTCTGGACACTGTGTATGTGTTTGGGGAAGGGGAAGGTGGGGCGTTCAATAGTGCTGTGACTGCTAGTATTTGTACAGTGGAAACTGACTTCCACTGATGGGAGAATTTTCCGGTGTAGACTTTTGTGTTCCATGGATTGGTTTTAGTGCCATTCTGTTACCCCTTCCCCCACCACTCACCCCACTTCAGGGATTTCTTTTTTTATACTTGCTAGCAGCTACTGAGTATTGAATGGCAGCTTGCGGTTTATGAAGTGATTTTCCCAAATGTCATTGTCAACCAGTTCAGAGCAGGTATTAAGTACCTTTTGTTGTTGTTTTCTTAACGTTGTGGCTCCTTGTGGTCCTGGGGAGAGTGAGAGATTTTGTGCAGCACATATTAGTGCAAGTGATGATGGCTCTCTGATATGGGAATATGCATCATGCAAATCAATAAATGCCAAGTAATCCCCTTGATCAACTGCTGTGATAAATGACCTCAGTTCAACCATCTTGCATTTGATTAATTCGTTCAGTCATTTGAGGATTTAGCTTGCCTGACCCTTCAGGGTCTATAAAACATGGGAAGTACATCTGCAGACCCTTTGAGAATTTGACATTAGAATTATCATTTTGATGTCTAACAGTAAGTCTCAATTAAAATAGTTTCTCTCTTTTTTTTAGGAACAGGATACATTTATATTCCTTTCCTTAAAAAGAATCTTCCAAAACTTTAAGAAATATCAGTATAAGATGACTGACTAAAGCCTCTTGTCCTATGTAATCTGCTCACATTTTTGACACAGAAGGACAGCCTCAACTCTAAAGGAACTTTCTGTGAGAGAAGAATAGCATCAAACATTTCCAGTGATTTCATGGGATGGTCATATAGCTCTCTCTCTTTGCCTTATCTGGCAAAGAAGTTCCAAGAATAGTGCCTGTTACATGGACTTTTAACTAACTCTACCCTGAGAGTTCTTCTCCACCTCGTTGAACTGCTGAATCTTTACTTTTGGCTATAGGGAAACAGCAATTTTGTTTGTTAATTTATTTTATGGTAGTATCTAGCTGTTCTCAAACAGCTTGTGTTTCCTTGCTAGCTAGAGGCACTAAACTTACTTTATTATAGATGCAAAAACCCGTGTCCAGTATTTTAGACAGAAAACTTGTGTTGCCATGAAATTATAATAGACACTTTGAGGCAATGGAAATTACATGTGCAGCTGCATCACACAAGGCATCTCTAATAAGAAATTAAGAAAGAACTTAGATTTTGAACTTTTTTAGAATTAAAAAAAGCTTAAATGTCCCTGGTCTTTTCATTTATCAGTTTGGTCTTTATTTAACTCCTTATGTCAGATCACAATGGCACTGTTGGGATAGGAGGATTTGAATGCACTTTGTAAAGACTTGTTGGTTTCATATCCCTTGAGCAGAGTTGTGTCAATTTCCCTATCATACTTATCTAATATTTCTTAATCTGAATTTATTTTCTCGGTCATCAGTTCAATTTCTAAATACCTTACCTTACCATTATTGGTATTTTCAGTTAGTATTGTACCCGTTTATATTTATATTCAATTTTCCATCCACTGGAACTTCAAGTTTTCAAACTTTTTATTGATTCCTGCCATTGTTATCTGAATCATGTTAGTCTTTTATCACTCTGCTCTGAAGTTCCTGTTAAATCTGACATCACTTGATAAATTAAACCTATGCCATCTATCAGTGTAAAACCAACAGTACATTGACCTTGACTGATAGCTCTGAAGAGCAGATATATGGTTTATTTTGGGATGCTAATGGTACATTTATCTTTTCTGGGACTGGTGATGGTTCAAAGTATTAAAATTTGACTATTACTTTATTTGTAGGTTTATCATTGGAATCACATCTAACAAATCTTATATTAAAATTACATTTTAATCATAAAAGTATTAATACTTAGCTTTTCATCAGTAGAACTTAAAGTGCTTTACAAAGGTCGTTATCCCCATTTTACATACGGAGAAACTGATAGGTGAATTGATTTGCCCAAGGTCACCCTGCAGGATAGTGCAGAACTGGAAATTGCATCTCGATTTCCTGAGTCGCAGTCCAGTGTTCTATGCACTAGGCCATACTGCCTCCCAGCTGAGAAAAAGAAGTCAGCAACCACTGTTCAGTAAGAATAATTTAGATTGCTTTAAAAATGCTTTTAGCCAGTTTAGGTGATATTGCAATTATTTGTTTTTCTGGTGTCCTGGCCTATTGTATATCAAGACTACAAATTATTCAAAATGCAGCAACATATTTTAATGGAAATATAGAGGTCACAAGTAGAGCTATCCATGAATTTTCCATCACAATGATTTTCTGACAGAAAATGCAGTTTCTGCAAAACTAAAATTTTCCATGGGCCTATTTAAATTTCCCAAGAATATTTTGATTTTC
Organism: Mesoclemmys tuberculata; assembly: GCA_007922155.1. NCBI lineage: Eukaryota > Metazoa > Chordata > Testudines > Chelidae > Mesoclemmys > Mesoclemmys tuberculata. The sequence continues at coordinate 59,152,257 of ML675604.1, read as the reverse complement.
TGTCAGGAAAATGGAAATAAAATATTTTGGTTTCAAGTGGGTTTGATCCCATCAGTCTAATTCAGTTTGTTGAACTGTTTGTTTCAAATCAGTTCAACACTTATCAGATGTGGAGCAGTTCAACATTTATCAGATGTGGAGCATTGCCTCATGGGAGTTGTCATTTGGGTCTCCATTCTCTCTTATGTGCAGGGCTCTGAGGCCAGAATACATATCCCATGATGCAAGGCACAATTCTTTCTAATGGAGCAGAGTGGTGCATCATTGGAGTCACATGGCTGCAAGTGCATGTGAGATACAGAGATATAGGCTAGCCATGGAGCATATTGGGAGAATGGGGGCAGCAGGCAAACTGAACTCGAATTCCCATAAGGCAATGCTTTAGAACTGTAATGTTGAACTGACTCAAAACTAAAAGTCAGCTCAAGAAATTGAAATGAAACAGTTCAATTTTGAGAATGTCGAAATGTTTCATTTCAATTGAAAAAAATATTTAATAATTTCCAAATCAGATTTTATCTATGTCTCATTTCGACTCTGATTCTGGAAATGTGCTCTAAGATGAATTGTCTCTTGGCTCAACTGGTCTGCTGTGTGGTGTGGTCCTGCTACAGGAGCTGCCTTCAGAATCAGATCCTTGAGAACTTTCACTTCCATCCCCAATTTGGGGTGGAAAATATGTTGAAATATTGGAATTTCTGGTGGGATGAAATTCAGTTTTTGCTTTGATCCAGTCATGTTATATTACAGCAGCTTTTCAAGTCTGCAGCCTATGCAAATTCTTCTATTTTAAGGCCATGAGGGTTTAACTCTGGTATACTTGGTTGAATTCCTTGTGCAATATATTCCTAACCTGTCACATTAGTCTCAGGCAGGTCAATATTTAGTCAGTCTTGTGTAATACCTTAAAACAGTGGGAGCTAAACCTTTTACCAGCTATTGCTCTTACTATTGTTCTTGTAATTCTTAAATAAAAAATAGTATTTAAAAGTGGAATAAGATCTAAATGTCACCATATGTATTTAAACCTCTTGACATTCCAACGTTCTGTTAGGGTAAGCCTCCAGAAGCTTAGATGCTTATCTGAGCTAACCAGACTTCTGTGGTTTGCAAGTTTGAATCTTGTCCTGAACACTCTTCACACATATGAGTAACCTTACTTGGGAGTAATTCTGCTGAAGTGTGTTAGTCTTTGCAGAGTCAGGCCTCTGAGCTAGAAATTTCATGAGAACAGGCTTCATAGAGAGAGATGTTGGGTGGGCGACGAGGGGGACAGGCGCTTGGAGTGCACATGCACATAGAAACAAGAGAGCGGGGAGAAACAATGATAACCACATTTTGCAAACCATACAAAAGTTTCACATTTCAATTCTGGATTAGATTGAAGTTTTGTGCAGTGTGCATATGTCATATTTTAAAAAGACTCGTTTGTTCATTTCTATCAAGAATCATTATTATTAACCAGGAAAACCAGCAATTGTGAAAGCACTGTATTGCAAATCTAAACACAAAAGAACTAAAAGCAAACATATGTCCATGATTTTGCTCTGCCCATGTGATCCCATCTGCTTGATCATATTAAGAGCTTGAATACATTTATCTTTCATGAGGAGGGCAGATGTAGCCATGTCATCTGCTGCATAGCTTATCTTTTTTTTTTTTTTTTTTTGCATTTTATTAGTTCAATGAATTTTTTTATTAGATTAAGTTAAGATGACAGGTGCAGGTTTTTGATGTGTGCGCTACTAATGTAACACAGTTTGCATATTTTGTTGGAAGCATATGGTAAACTTGATATTTTTAGATGCCAGAATTTTCTTGGGGAAACTGTAAATTGAAGGATATAGTCCAGCAAATTGGTCAAATGAATTATTAAAAGCAGGAAAGGAATTAATCAAGATAAACAGAAAAATCTAAGGATGGGTACAACTTAACACTTTTAAATATTGCTTCCCATTTTCAGCTATGAAAATAACATTTTGTTTTCCAAAACTGTTATGTCATTTAAGTTGCAACTATTTAATCATTGTGACATTTAGTGTCAGTGATTTCATTTGCTAGAAAATCCACTGGGCTAAAGGCAGCAACAACAAATATAAGCGAAGGAATTAGTTTCATAATAGTTTATACACTAATTTTAAAAATTGCACTTGGGAACAAATCTGAATTAATTTAAAACAAAAGAAAATAAAAATCAAAACTTTATTATTATTATATTTTCTTATAAAGTATCATTGGCAATCAATTTGAACTGCACTGTGAAAAGAAACATACACACAAAAAAAGAAAGAAATACTTAGCAGCAGGGGACAGCCAAATATATATATTAAACTTTTTTTTTTTACTACAGGAAAATCTAATCCGCCTCCAAAATGTATAATCAGTTTCTATTCACTCTTTGGATGTTTGCACTAAAATTAGTGTTGGGTGAATTGGCTTGGTAAAACGAAGAACTCTGAAAAATACCTTAATAATTGCTCATTACTAGAACAAACAAAACCTTTTGGAAGGTTCTGAACTATTGTTTCTCTTTCATATTTTTCCCATTTTCACAAATCCTTTAAACTCCAGGTTATGGGCTGAGACTGGACAGAAAATTGCTGAAATCCTGGGAGAGAGACTGTTCTTGGGTTACTCTGATATGTGGCCTGATAGTTGGAAGTATTTTTTTTTGTAATTAATCATTTAAAGACTGATGTAAAATGTACAGTGTAGTGATAGTTGAATAGTAGGTCAGTTCCAAATATATAACATGGCCCTGCCCTGTTACAATATAAGGTCATTGATTCTGATTTCACTTAAAGAGATTTATGCTGGTATAACTTTACTGAATTTAATGGATTGAATTAGCTTTGATTTACACTGTCAGAAATATCAGAATTAGGCTGTAAAAGCATAACTGAAAACAAACTGTTCAAGCTAAGCAAGACTATTTTTGGAATGAGACGTGATTGCTACAGTTTGTAGCACCTGAAATCTCATTTTAAAATAGTCCATTCTTTCACTTTTTTTAAGTCAGATTTTGTAAATTCATCAGGTTTAAGATTAGAATATTTATCCAAACAGAACCAAAATGTCAGACCAATCAAAATACCAGTGAAGTTTTCCCATTCTGAACTAAAACATTCCATAATTGTTCTTCATTTTAGTGTAAGGAAATCTGTACTTCCTTGAGCTTTGTGATGTAGGTACATATCACATCATTGTAGAAGTTTTGGTCTTACTATTTATTTCATTTTTATTCTTCCGCTACAATACTTTTCTTTGTAAAAAGTACAGTAGAATCATATAATGAAATATTTCATGAGTTTAGTTCTTGAGAAAGATGTGCCAATTTTATTTTTTTAATAACAAAGACTTCTTGGTAAATTTGACCTTTATATTTTTAAAAGAAAAACAGATACTGAATGCTGAGATATAATAGTTCACTGTTACGTAAAGAAGAGATTTACAAGAGTACATTTCTTGTTTTTTGAGTAATAACTGATTTTTAGGTTCATTTCTAAAGAAAGATGGATCAGCTCTTCGCATTTTGTTATGGATATTTTACATGAGATATGGAGTAATTCTTTATTTGAGTAACAAATTCAGAACCAAATCTGCATTAAATATTTGCATAATTTCACATAGGGAAGGTTTTAATGCAAAAGTAACAAACACTCTCCCCCTCCAGCACACACACTTTATTATACGTAAGGGATGACTACATGTTAATCTTCATAATTTGCATGCAGCCTTTCTCATGAAGGTATAGGAAACAAACTGCTTTTACTACACTTCCTCTGTCGAAAAGGAAATGGTGCCATTGAATAGAACTGCCTCATCAGGCATTCTAGTTTTTATCATGCCAAGTTGCAGCGATCAATGGGGAAACAGCAGATGTGAAGGTTAGTTGGCATCAAAGAATAGGAGTGGAACACTTTCCTATGGGAAAGAAAGTGCTTCATTACGCTTTATCTATACTAAGAACATTGGCTCTATCAAGCTGTCAGAAAATTAGAAAATTATGGGTTTTATTACCTAGCTCTGCCAGAGTGAATTCAATAGTTAAAAAGTTAGAGATAATTCTCCATTTTAAGAATTATAATAAGTTATTAGGATTTTAGTATATTTTGTTTGTGAATAGAGCAGATCCAGTAAAATATCTGGAGTACAGAAGTTTGCTCCCTGAATGATTGTTACATCCTCAATAGGTGTAAATGCCACTTTTGGGATATTTTAATGGAAGAATGAAACAGTGCCACTGCCTGAAATGAAGAATTTAGAAGCACAGTGGCATCAGCTCTCAGGAGCATTAATGTTTAAAGAGTTCTGTTTCTCAAAAATCATTGCTTTGTGTTTTGTTTTTAATATACTGCTTGGCAGTGTTTGTCCAGTTAGGAATTGCAGCTGAAGAACTGTGAGTCTCGCTACATCAATCAAGGGGGCACTCTTTAGAGAGATTGCCCCATAGGGAGCGGGAAAATGTGAAAGTCAGTTAATAGAGTAACGTTGAGCTGGAACATCAAGTCACTGGATAATGGATAATAGTTGTCAGTGTGGGAGCTTACAGCCACTGATAGTGTTAGGCTGCCTTTCTGAGGGTGCTAAAAAAGGGAAACAAGTATGAGCTCTAAAGAGTAGAGAATAGGGAGGAAAATGGTATTGGAAACTTGGTTCATGTTACATATTGGAGAGTTATGCTTTGTTTTCAAGAAGGCAAGCTAGAGGTTTCCCCAGCTTTAGGCTGAACAGGGTTGTTTAGATAAAAAAAAAGTTCACCTTAATCACCATGGTTCCTTTCTTGTCAGAATACATTTAACATTTAACAGAATACATCTGTTTCCACTAAAACATTGGAAGAATTCTCTATCCAAATGTATATTTTAAATAAAAAAAATTGAATCATAGAACTATTGGGCTGGAAAGGACCTTGAGAAGTCATAATCAATCATAAAATCATAGAATATTAGAGTTGGAAGGGACCTGAGGAGGTCATCTAGTCCAACCCCCTGCTCAAAGCAGGACTATCCTCAGCTAAATCATATCGGCAAGGTTTTTGTCAATCCTCAGCTTAAAAACCTCTAAAGATGGAGATACCTCCACCTCCCTAGGTAACCCATTCCAATGTTTCACCACCCTCCTAGTGAGAAACTTTTTCCTAAAGTCCAACCTAGACCTCCCCCACTGCAACTTGAGACCATTGCTCCTTGTTCTGTCATCTGCCACCACTGAAAACAGCTAGCTCCATCCTCCCTGGAACCCCCTTTCAGGTAGTTAAAGGCTGCTATCAAATCCCCCCTCATTCTTCTCTTCTGCAGACTAAACAGGCCTACCTCTTTCAGCCTCTCCTCTCAAGTCTTGTGCTCCAGCCCCCTTATCATTTTTGTTGCCCTCCACTGGACTCTCTCCAACTTGTCCATATCCTTTTTGTAGTGGGGGGCTCAAAACTGGACACAATACTCCAAATGCAGTCTCACCAATGCCAAATAGAGGGGAATAATCACTTCCCGCGATCTGCTGGCAATGCTCTTACTAATGCAGCCCAATATGCCATTAGCCGTCTTGGCAACCAGGGCACACTGCTGACTCATATCCAGCTTCTTATCCACTGAAACCCCCAGATCCTTTTCTGCATAAAGTCCATTTCCTCATTCTGCCAGGACCAAGTAAACATAGACCATCCCTAACAGGTGTTTGTCCAAAGTTTTGTTAAAATCTTCCAATGATGGGGATTCCCAAACCTCCTTTGGAAGCCTGTTCCAGAGCTTAACTACCCTTATATTTAGAAAGTTTTTTCTAGTATGTAACCTAAATCTTCCTTGCTGCAGATTAAGCCCATCTCTTCTTGTCTTTCCTTCAGTAGACATAGAGAATAATTTATCTCCTTTAACTTAATAACAGCCCTTAATATATTTGAAGGCTGTTATCAGCTCCTCCCTTCATCCTCTTTTCTCACTACACATGCCTAGTTTTATTAACCTTTCCCTATAGGTCAGGTTTTCTAAAGTTTGTATAATTTTTGTTGTTCTCCTCTGGGATCTTTCCAATTTGTGCAAATCTTTCCGAAGGTGTGGTGCCCAGAATTGGACACAGTACTATAGCTGAGGCCTCACCAGTGGCAAGCCGTGAGACAATTACATCCTGCATCTTACATACGACAGTCCTTTCCATACATCCCAGAATATTAGCTTTGGTTTTGTTGACTCTTATTCAATTTGTGATCCACAATAACCCCCGGATCCTTTTCAGCAGTAGTACCACCAATCCAGTTATTCTACATTTTGTAGTTGTATGTTTGATTTTTCTTTCCTAAGTAAGGTACTTTGTACTTGTCTTTATTGAATTTCATCCTGTTGAATTGAGACCAATTATCCAATTTGTCAAGGTCATTTTGAATTCTAATCATGTCTTCCTGTACCCCATGTTTGCAATCCCTCCCAGTTTCATGTTATCTGAAAATTTTATACGCATAGTCCCCACTTCCTTATCCAAGTAATGAATGAAAATATTGAATAGTACTGGCTCCAGGACAGACCTTGGCAGTGCCACACTAAAGCTGCCAAGTCTGACAGCGAGCCACTGATAACTACTTTTTGTGGATGGTCTGTGCACACACCTTATTTTAAATTAATCTAGAGTACATTTCCCTAGTTTGCTTATGAGAATGTTATCTGGGACTATGTCCAAAGCTTTCCTAAAATCAAGATATATCATATCTATTCCTTCTCCCCATCTACTAGGCCAGTAACTGTGTCAGAGAAGGATTTGTTCGATTCTCATTCCTTAGTCTGTGCTATTAATTGTTAGAGCACATTATATTTGTCAATAGTGTGGAAGAGGAATCAGTATTAAGCATCTAAAAGCACTTTTTCGCCCAACTACAGTGCATCTGCAAAGATGTACTGTCCCTGGCCCTTTAGAGCTGTCCACCAATTACTAGACGAATGCACTAAAGTTTGAATTTAATCAAAGATTACATTGGAATCTTAGACACTTACTTGGCCCTAAAGGGTAGGAGCATTTTTGGAGATGTATTCTTTTGCCAAAGATGGGGATTTGATTTCTTGAGAACTTTGATGTGTTGAATTGTCTGTACATTCCCCCTTTCCCCATCTCCATTCCCTAAACCATTACTACAACTGAGGGTTTTGATATTATGAGCAAGTGGCCTATGTGAATGTCACGTTCTATCCATTAAGCTTGTTCTTTCACCTCATCATAATAAGATGTTTACAAGTATTCTGTATCTGCCTTCAGTGCTTACAGTTGCATTTGGAGACAAGACATAGCTGTTTTCCCTTTGGCTTTAAAGCAAAACTGAGGCATCTTGTCATGCATCCATCCAAGACCACATAATCTTATCACCTCAATAGACATCGCCATAAGCACTGTAAATATCTGATAAATCATCCCTTCTCTTTTATAACCTTTGTGGTTTTTATAAAACATATCATCAAAGTAAACCCAAAAGAGGTAGCAATAAACATTAAAGCTGTGTCTAACAGTGTGGTGTCATTTACAACCTGAATTTTATTAGGTTGGTTTAAAAAAAAAAAAGTAAACCCTGTATTAGCAATAGCACAAACAATTTTATTTAATTACATTGGAAAAGTTAAATGTCAAGTGTTTGAAGTAGTAAGAGACTGAAAGCACTTCAGGCTGAACTCCTCTGCCTCTGTGGTCTAATGCGGGTGGACATGACAAAATCTACTGGATTTTCCTCACTATGGTGCCAGAGTACTCTAGTGATCATACAATGATAACTCCATAACCTTCATCTCCAGACAGTCAACCAAACTGAATGCATGCACTGCTGGAAGTAGAGTCTGATGTTATTAAATAAAGGTGAGAAGATCAAATGCATGTCACTGAACAACTCTGATGGCTGCTTAGCTGGCCTAATATGTGTTGCTTCAATTAGAGTTACATATGTATAACAATTCTAAAAATTTTTAGTCCTCTTATCAAATCTGCTTTATAAAAAAGATACAATAGTGTAGTTCTCAGAGGGGGGAAATATACTACTACATTTTCTGACTGTGCAAGAACAAAGTCCCCAATTAGTATTAGCATATTACAAGCCACTGTTTAAAAAAAAAAAAAAAGACATACAAACCAAGTGCAGTTCATTGAAGAGATTTGATTATCCCTACAGGTAGGTGTCTCGTTTCTTAAATACTCCAATTACAGCTAATTAGGGTCTACAAACTATATTCTTTTTTTATTGGAGGTCTCCTGACAGTTTTTGGAAAACTGAGTGTGCAAGTCATTTTAATTTATTACTGGAACAATTAATAAAGGCTATAGAATTAAGTTTAACTCATTTTCCTTGGGAACTGCACTTTAATGATGCAAGTAAAAGATTAGGAAGAGCTGAGTTGCGGCAAAGCTTAGCTGCTGGAAACTTACTAAATAACACAGACAATGCTAGATGACATGAAGACAAAGATTTATCATATTTAGAACTTGGTTCTTTCGATCTATATATCAGATTCTGGTGTCTTCACGGACCCATACACTATTCAAATGACTATATAAATTTAAACTATTTAAACATTAAGGAGTACATTTTCAGCAAAATATATTCACATATGCTGTTCTCAAGCCAAAGGCACAACACCCATTGGTGTCGGTGGCAGCTGTATATATTGATTAAGAATAATAGGCTTCTTTCTGCCCATTTTTTAGAAACTTGGTCTTAGGGCCCAATGCAACTCCCATTGAAGGGAATGAAGGACTCCCACTGACTTAATGGGAGTTAAATCAGATATTTAGTGTGTAAGTGTAGCCTTACACACACTTCTCAGTAAATTACACTTTAAATTACTGCTGTATAGTGAATCCTTTGACTCCTGACTTTCTTGTTAGAAATAAAACTTCATTCACTGACCTCTAGCACTGATGCCCATAGTCACTTGAGTGGTGTCTCACTTTCTCAGCTGTCTACATTTATACCATACTCATTTTCATGGTAACCTCAGAGAAATTCCCCATCAATTGTCAGCTGACTATTGTATTGATGTTAGTTTTGTTTTAAATAACATTTGTTTTTCTGCACCTTCCCAGACACTGTAATGGGAGAACAGTAGTAAAAAGTTAAAACCAGTGTTCGGTTTACTATGAGCTGCAGCATGTGTGATAAAAGAGCACAGTCCTGAATGGAATTCCTTCTGCTTTTTCTCATAAGGCTTCTTATGAGTAGAAACAAGTCTTCTAAAGCATTAGTGAGTTGGAATTTCCATGTGGTAAAAAGCTTTTTCACTGTTGTGGAATCCCTCTTCTAAATGTAATGATCTAGTTACCTTTTTTTGCACTAAATCTAAGTTATTTACACATGTCCACTGCAGTGAAGGTTACTTTCACGTCCACTTCAGGGAAGGTTCCTTTCCCCAGACAGGCCATCTGGGGTCCTGTCATAGCAGCTTGTTTGCCTGCAGCCTTCTCATTGCTTCATTGGGATTGTAGCAGTGCAGTGTACAGATGCAGTACGCGCATCTTATTTAAAGGGACAGCTGCATAAAGTAGGCAGCAGTTCCACAGCAGGAATAATCTAAATAAGGATGATGGATGAATAGTTAGTGTTTATACAGCGCTTTTCACATGTACGTATTATAAATCCTAAGTATTAGAATTTAGCCACATGATGTCATGCAGCTGAGTCACTACAGTCAGGACCGGCCCTAGACCAAACGGTGTCTCAGTTGAGGAGTGTCTTCGCTGGCTCCCCTTCATTTGTTAAATGTTTTAATACCTTATTTTTATTGTATTTGCAGCTTATTTCATGACTTTGATGCATGATTTACATTCATGATTTATCCCTGTCATATAAAACAATACATTTGCAAGCTAGGATCTGTAAATCTGTGTTTATTCATGCAATATATAAGCAAATTTTTAAAAAAAACTGTTTCCTCTAAACTTATAGAAACTTTTTAATTTTAATAATAACTGAAATGTACTAACAAAAAATTTGAACTGTGCACCAGCATTGGGTGGAGCAGTATTAAAGAGTGTTACAGTAGGTGACAGTCTTAGAATGTTAACCCTAGTTCTTTAGTTCAGAAGATTGCTTGTCTTGCCTTTGCCCTCGCAAACTGAAGCACAGCCTCAGAGAGATCCGAAGACTGGCCAATGGCATTTTTCAAGTACTAAAATAGCAAGAGATGTCAATCTCTCATCAGTCATCATTGATCAAAGTGTGTTTTAATGAGCCTGAGCTTCAAAAAGCTACATTCACCATTCACAACTGACTGGCAGCGTGAGCAGAATCCTTAAAGCTATCCACATATTAGGAAAAGCTCTGAATCATGAATGAATTGAAGAACTTGTAGTGGAGGGTACTTCCCAAGTGGAAGAAGGTGATGGATGTTCTGCAATTCAACATAGAGGTCTTTATCATTGACGTCCAAAGATTCCCCATGCATCAGCATCCAGTGAAAGTCCATACAATTGTTCAAGAGTGTTTTCCTGTCTGCTGGCAGCTTACTAAGATCATACAAAAAACCCCAGGACTTATCATGGTGTTTCATTTGTCTGAACCTTTCTTTGATGGATACATGAGCAGTGTCCACAAGTGAGCAAAAAAACTCCTCTCTTGAATTTTTTTCTGTGCTTCCTATCACTTCATCTCTGCCCTCGTAATCAAACTTCTGATGAATATGAGTTTCCTTGAAGACAGGCTCAACTCCTAAGTTTTCTGCCATGCCTTTGGCAGCTTTGATGGCATCTTCAATTTCACTGTCTCTGGAGGCTAACAGTGAAAACAGCACCCCAAAATCTGGCCTTAACTACAGTGAAAAAATTCCTCCAAAAGATTTTTCATATCATTGAAAGCTTTAAAGAATACACTTAAATTGAAGCTTAAATTTTTAATCCATTGCACTGTACATGTGTACAAGTGATCACCAAAGAGTGAACAAACATTTTGAAGCTTGCACGGACATAACTTAGATTAAAAGTTCATTACAATCATGAGCCTCACCCCGTTGAAAGTTCATGAACGTGAGTTCACATTCATTTTCACAATGCTCATTTTCTTTCTGAAAACCTAGTTTTCAGGTTCTCCTCAAATGTATTTAGTTGGGTAAAGATAAATGGCAATTTCAGAGAGGAATTTTGCCACAAAACAGTTATTTACTGAGATCCATTTTACTCTCCCCTCCTCCACCCCAGTAAAACAGCCAGAATTTCATATAGTTATGCTGTAAAAATTGTTTATTAGCAGAAATGACATTTTGTTACGGTTAAAATTTACAGAAATAATGTTTAAAAAAAATCTCAGATTTTGCCTTGGAATAGTGTTAAAACAAAGCATTTGTAATTTTGGAAAGTTTTAGGTCCTGAACCTGCAAGTAGATGTTCTAACTATAAAGCTTTGAACACCATCCCAAAGTGGGTTAAACAAACAATTTGAAATCCTTACTTTAGGCTCTGCTCTGGCAATCTGATCTACACCGACTCTCATTTAGAGACCCATGGAAGTTAATGAAACTCGGTATGAGTCCCACTGAAAACACTGGGGCTTCAAATCACTGCAGTGTCTACCAGCATGGTTGAGATTATAGGGCTGGGCCTTTAGGTTGTACTAGGTGTAAAGGTGGTCCATATTTTTTTCACTAAAAAGTGGTTTGTGAAAAAAAATTGCTATTTTTCTAATATAGAATTTTTAGTAAAAAATTGTCAGTGTTATCAAAATTTCTCATTTTTAAAAAAATGTTCAATGCCATTTTATCGACACTGCTATCTATATCAATTTCAGAATCATTATGGAAATATCTTGTTGATTGAAGCTCTTGCTTTCAGTAAGAAAATAGGTTTTGTGATTAATAAGATTTTGCAATGACTATTTCTACAACTGTTTCTAGAAAATTCAGAACAACAATGGAAAATTTTGTGAAAAAAATAGGACATCTGTCCTTTTTTACCTCTGCAAAATGACAACTTTGACATTTGGAAATGTTTCATTCAATCTGCTTTCCCTCCTTTCCTTAGCTTAAGTGAGCTGTTTCCACAAGTTTCCCTCCTCCTGTGGTGGTATGCACTTTCATCCCCTCTGCTGTGCGTTAATCAGTGGTTAGGGCATACACTTTTGTTTTGTAATAGTATCCTCTTGTTTAATAGGGTATACCGGCTCTTTCAAAATACTTAGGATCTCTTATTTCAACTCAAATTTTGCCACCCACTTGTACTCTCTAGTATCCATACACAGTAATGAAACAATGACATTTCTTAAATTTCTTTGAAAAGTCATAATTTGGATTTAAATCTCTCAGCTGTTTTGTTGTCGTTTGATTTTCAAATACCAAATGCAACTTTAACATATTAGAACCTGAAAAATTCTCTTTTGAAATGTAGTCTTTGAGTAGTAGAAACACAAAGAAGTCAGACACCAGTACATTTCTACCTGATACCTGTTTAAATGTGTTTCTTAAACTTTTAAAAAATGGACCTCTGATTGATTTTTTCAGACAATTAAAATCAAAATTCTTGGGGTCAGATCTGCACTATTAGGTCCATTAAGTTTCAACCTGGAGAAGAGCTTTATGAACAAGCTACTAAACCCTTGAAAGAAGATATTTACAGTATGATGGATATACTAAAGCATTATTAATAATAAGCACTGCTGCCATGTGCCATTTTGATAATTTGACACAAGCAGAATGCTGATTTCCTAATTAATGATGCCTTCTTCATTTACTTTTACTTGCTTTATTAGTATATGGCTACAGCCTGTGTGAAAAGCAGTGAAGGATGAAAGCCTTTCATCTGTTATAAATTAGATTTGACAGGTCCACTACAATGCTCCTAAATGTTACCTTTTCAGTGCAGCATGACTCCTATGTCTTAGGACATTTTTGTAAAATATAACATATATATTTATATCTTTCTATCTGTCTAATATTTATATTTATCACAGAAACCAGAGAAGAAAGTACATATTAGGTGACCTTAGTTCAGAGCAGTGAAGAGCTTTTAAAAAAAGATTTCATAAAGGGCTAGGAGATTTTTTCTGATTACTGGTTTTTAGGTTCCCTGTTTAGGTTATTTTCCCTGAAAAGCCCTTTATTAGCTTGTGTTCTGCCAAGTGAAATGTAATTTTATTTCCTGCCCATATTTCTAACCTTTCTGGATCCTTTTGTGTCATTCTTAGCTTAGGGTGGGTGGGGAGGGTAGTAAGTAGAACTGAACCTAAACCGAATTCTTTCAGCAGCTCATCCCTACTCAATGCGTTGTTCTTTATCATTAGCTTTGTCTGTAGTCATTCATCGAGTTTTCAATCCATGACACAATGTTTTGGGCCAATTTTCTCTGAAATAATTTGAGACAAATTTCATAAGACATAGATGCAAGTCCTGACCCTTATTCTGTCTCCTTTGTGCCTTTCTGATGTCCCAAAGCAGTGCTTAACAAACCTTTTAGCTGCTGAGAAGTCATTCCTCTCCTGGTCCTCATGTAGTAGAATTATCTAGGAGAAAGAGTGCATGGCTGAAGCATTCCTACCTCATGGCATTCCTCAGTTTCTGGAACCGATTTAGGAGCCACTGGCAACCATTTGTAAATTAAAGAGCCCTAGGGATTATCTGTTTTATGATGAGGACCAGGATATGTCTGATTTTAGGATCAGGAAAGAGGTGCAAAAAAAGGTGAATTAAGAACAGCTTTGTCCTTCCTTGAGCTTACCTAACTCAAACTGTTCAGGCCATTATGTCAAATGCTTTACTAAACAATCAACATTCCTCTCATCCTTTATTAATATACTAATTTTATTTAAAAAGCCATCAAGTTTGTCTAGCATGATCTGTTCTTTATGTCAACCTACATTGCTAGTTGCTCATGGTTCCATTACACTCCATTAATATTTGTTCCTTTATTTTACTAGAGATTAAAATCAGCCTTAATTTGATCATTTTTTCATTCTTTCTAGCAGTTTGTAATTAGAACCATGTTGGCTCTCATTTTCAGTCCTTCTGTATCTCTAGCATTCTCCCTTGCATTGTAAGCATGATTGTCTGTGGTTTGGTAAGTTTATTAGATAATTCCTTTTACACCCCAGGACACATGTGATTTGGATGCTCTAAATTCTACGTGTTCAAGTTTTCAAAGTGTCTGTTTTTATTACTTTGCAATTGTCCAAACATATTTTCTGTAGTTTTCTTGTTGAAAAATAGTTACAAAAAGCAATTCAAGTATCTTTACCATTCTAGAGTAACGATTGGGACCATACCATTTTGGGATGTGTTTTCTGTATCTCCCATAAAATAAGCACAGTTTTGCCGGATTAGTATTGAATGAGATATCTCTGAATTAAAAACAAAGTGCTGAAGGAAGTGGTGTTGGTGATTAAATAGATTCTTGATTCTTCATCCATGTTAGCCTTGCATTATGTCAGGAAGAACTATGGTGCTGTTATACCATTTTTCTGATGATCTGTAAAATCAGGATTCCCCATTCTATGCCCATCAAAAATTCCCCATGTAGTTCCAATTGGATAAGTCAGTCTTTGGGTTTTTTTTTGTTTGTTTTAATCTGCTGTGTCACATAGCTGTGCCCTGCTATTTGGCTGTTGTTATCTGCACCAAACGTTAGCCTCTGCATTGCAGTGGTGACTGGGTTAATTCCTGTAGTTTTGAGAGTGATTTGGGTTCCTTTGAGATGAAAGGTGTCATAATTACCAAAAAAAGCTATTATACAATATTACTTATTATATTCAATTAATAGAAATTATGTAGTTTATATTTGTACTTTCATAAAGATCAAACTGAGCTTCCAACATGTGAGTATCATTCATAAGAGTAATAAGATCAATTCTGGAAAAAAATAATGTACATAGGAATTGCCACACTGGATCAGACTCAAGGGTCTTCTAGTTCAGTATCCCATCTTTGACACTAGCTGGTTAAGATATACGAACCTTGCAGTATGCAGATGTGAGGTAACCTGCTATAACTTTGGTCTCATCATGACCTCTAATAGTTAGAGATTACTTTAAACTCTGTAGCTTGAGGTTTAATGTAATATAAAAGTTGTCTTTAATTATAACTGGATATTCATTATATTCCTCTAAATGGACAACGTCTCTTTGAATCTTTTTAATTCTTGGCAACAATGACTTCCTGTTTCAGTAATTATCTCAGTTTACTCACATGTTGTATGTGGAAGTATTTCTTTTTATCATGTTTGAATTTCCCACCTTTTAACTGCATTGCATATCTCCTTGTTCTTGTGTTATCGGACCAGGGGACAGAAGATCCCAGTCTACATATTAATGTAATATAGTGGGTGTGGGAGGAAAGGATTTTGCCCCCTTTACTCCCCCTTCTAGTTCAGAAATATTAGAAATAAAATTATCATTTTTATAGTTAATTTCTGGATCCATTTGGTAAACTTACACCTAATTTTCCTCATGAATATAAAATCAAATGAGTAGAACCAGTAGAAGAGCAAGGCTAGAATATACAGCCTAGATGCCTTTTGTTTAACAAAATAAAAACGAAACAGATATTGCCAATTTAATTCAAACTATGGGCAGCTTTAATTTGTACCCTGACCATTTTTATAAGATTTTGAGATAGTGATTATCTGCATATTCATTTCAAATGCGTAATTGCATAGCACATCTGCAAAGTGTCTGATTCCACCCATCCTTATCTCTGTAAAAGGGAAATCTATAGCTGTCTAAAATATAGTATATGGATCTGTCACGGGGCCGCACTTACCTCCAGGCATGCCTCCTCCTGGGTGCTCTAGGGATTAGCTCTTTCCATGTCCCATGTTCCCCTTCTGTTGCTCACTGCCTGCCCTTCTGTCAATCTCTCTCTCTCCCTCTACAACTCAGAGTGCTCTGACTTTGTGGCTTGGCCCTTCAGACAGGGCACTGTGTGTTTTCATCTTTTGAAGTATCAAAATCTCTTCCTTCAAGATGTCTATCTTTCTTTCTCTGCCCAACCCATGCCACTTCCCCAGTGGCTGGCAGGGGAACCCAAGCCTACCCTTTACTCTGATTTCAAGCTCAGGGACCCCTAATCAGCAGCCAACCTCTGTCTCCCCTTAAACTTTACAATCTTTTCCCTGAGCCTTTTCCTACCCCCTCTGCACCTAGTTTCCCTTTTTTCCCTCTCTACTGTCCAGACAGTGGCTACTGACTCCCGCACTGCAGCCTCATTCTGCTGCCAACTTCCTGGCTTTATCCTAGCCCCACCTGCTCCTTCTCAGGTCAGTCATTATTCAGGGGTTACTTCAGCCACCTAATGCCTCTCACTCATAGACTCATAGACTCATAGACTCATAGGTCAGAAGGGACCAATATGATCATCTAGTCTGACCTCCCGCACAAGGCAGGCCACAAAACCCTACCCATACACATTTATAACAACCCCGAACCCATGACTGAGTTATTGAAATCCTCAAAAGTGAGATTTGAAGACCTCAAGCTGCAGGGAATCCACCAGCAAGCGACTCATGCCCCATGCTGCAGGGGAAGGCGAAAAACCTCCGTGGCCCCTGCCAATCCGCCCCGGAGGAAAATTCCTTCCCGACCCCAAATATGGCCTGTGCAGTTAATTAGCCTCGCCTCAGCCTCATTAACCTCTTCAAGCCTGGTGTGGGGGTGAACACCCTATTACAGTGTCTTTTCTATCCATAATTTCTAATATTTTATTTAATGAAAGAGTGTGTGTGTATATCTAGGTCTATATCTACCCCTATCTCCAACAGCAGGTATCGCATAATTCAAGTATGTATAAAGAAAATGACTAAAATGACTATTCTGTGTTGGTGTTTAAACACTCAAGTCACCTAAGAAGTATAGAAGAGGGTAGTACAGGCAGTGGGAATCACAAAGCTCCTAGCTGGTGCTAATTATAGCTGCTAGAAAGCCTTTTCTTCATGAGAACAAGGTGTGTGGGGGGAAGATGCTCTTCTGGGAGGAAATGGTTCTGACCTGAGCAGCTAGATTGGTCTTTTGGATGTTTAGGAATGTTTCTACCTTCCCAGGCAGCGGTGTTCCTGATGAATAAACAGACAGTGTGAAGGCTCAGCTGAAGAAAGCCAGCTCTGTAATTTTTTTTGACTACTCAAAATAGTTTATTCTAAGATAATTTTTGCTTAGCTTTTTGATGGGACTTTATCAGCTGGGCAGCAGTTCCCTCTCCAGTTACTTTGACTTCTGAATGGTTTTTTTTATTTTTAAATTCTGGCAATATAATCAACACCTCATTAATACTTTTTCGGAAATTTCAGCTCCTCCAGCACCAAAGACAATTGCTTTGTTGCACATCACACATGCAATCCAAATAATTCTCCTGATACATTTTGCGTTCACCTTATCCAACCATATGGAACGCGAAAGGACAGTGTTAATTAATGGAGACAAGGTAGTTGGATTATTTGCAGCTGACTGTCCAAAGGAGTTTAGCCTCTTGACAGTTTGAATAATATGCAGTGTCTTCCTTGCTTGCTTCCATTCCTAAACATTTTCCTGCCTCATCTTTGGTTTAGGAAGCTCAGATTGCACTTTCCCTTCGGTGATGTTCACGAAGAAAATAGAAATACCTGTGAGAACTGAAGTAATGACTTACTATGAGGAGAACCACTGGATCCTTTGTAAAGTGCTTAGAGCTCTACCAATGAAAACAGCTATTTAAGAGCTAGTTGTTATTATTATTATTATTAGAAGTATATGCTATACTTCCTGTTTCCTGTTGAAGAGTAAAGAGCAATCAGAATGACGAACTACTCTATCATGATTTCTGAATTTCCCTTTTTCTTTAATACAGTGTTGGCTGTACATGAAGAACATTGCAGATTAAGGTAATCCTTTAAGGAGACAAAAGCTTCAGATAAACTAACTATATACATTTAAAAGATCATACATGAAGATAGATGGTATAATCAAAAAGTAATTTTGGGGGGAAATGCTTCAAGGGAAAACTATGTTTTTTCGCTCATCTCTTTGTAGAGAAACATACAGTGTTTGGAGCAGCCCTGCTCTGTGCCTGAGATTATCATCATAACATACGGGGGCTCATCTCTAGTTCCTTTCCTTTTCAGACTCACGGTTGGATGTCTTTGTTCATATACTGGTATGTATCCAAAACCCATATCCCAGTGGGCATACTAGCCTCATTCAAGTTATTCTCTTTGTTCAGAATGAATTACCCAACTGAGAGAGCCCTTTCCCTTTCTGTTCAGTACAGGCATTGTGATGGTCACAGGTAAATCCCAGAGTGAAATGGATTCTTGATCTTGATCTGACACTGCAGCTGAATTACAAAGATGAACAAGACCAGTTAAAAATCACTAGGGTCTTAATGCCACTGCTTTACATCTGTTGAGGACAAGTTCTGCTTCACAGTATTATCTTACAGTTGCTAAGGGTAAAAGTCTGCATATATTTTCCCCCACCTACCTACCACCATGTTCCACATTCAGTCTTTAACCCTCTGATTCCTTGGCAAATATGTTGCATAATTGCAGTGGCGTACCATGGGTCTCCGGTGCTCGGGGGCCAATACTTGCATTTGTACTTCTCATTGGTGGCAGCACCCCACGGAGGGGGGGGCTACAGGCCCGTTTCCCGCTCTCTCCCACTTCCCCTCCCCATTGTGGGAGTGGTAGGTGTGGCTGGGAGTGTGACTAACAGGGACAGATGCCCCTAGGCTGCCCAGCAGCAGAGGGCGTGATGGGCTCTGGTCCTCCTGGTTCCCTCATTGTGCCCAGTGCAGAGTCTGGGAGAACACTTCCTCTGCCGCAGCAGGAGCCCTTGGCCACTGGCAGGCCTGTGCTGGGGTCGGTGTGGCCGCCGGGGATTTAAAAGCCCAGTGGTCCCTGGCTGCCTGCGACAGCAGGTGGCAGCTCTGAGGAGGAGGGCCCAGCCAGCGCCCCGCTCAGGCTGGCGCCCAGGGGCATGGCCCCCTCCTGCCCTCTCCCTCGGTACGCTACTGCATAATTGTGGTTCTCAGAAAATGAAAACTGCAGGTGTGATTTCTCCACATACAGTTTGGAGCCTTAAACTTTCAGTTGTTCTGCAGGGGATTTCCTGCTCTATAGAGCAAATTATATTCAATAACTTTGAATTTCGATTGAAACAAATAGATAGACAGGCCTATTGACTTACTAAATACTGGTCAGAAGTCAGCTACTTCAAATGCAGATAGTGACCTTAACATATATGTTTCAAAAGAATAGGATTCAAACATGCAGGCCAACATGTAAATGGCACAAAGAAATTGGTTGTGACTCCCGTGCCAAATTTGCTCTAATCTGCACTGGCTAGCTATTGCTCCCCAGGCACCTTGGCTAACTGGGAATTGCCATAACACAGCAGCATGTCAACCATGCAGAGGAACCATATGGTAGGAAAGAATTGGTCTTATAATCTCCAGTACCACCATAACGTACTAGCTGTTGTGCTCAGATTCTCCAGAACTGCGGACCACATAGACAGCTTTAATTTTTTTGGAAAAGTTCTTATTTCGTCTCTGTGTATGTACGTTTTTGCATTGTTTTGGAGAACACAGTTCTGGAGTCAATTTGAATCTGTTTCCAGCTAAATGGGTTTCCAACATAGTTTGGTTAGCTAATACAGATAGGGCCAAACCATTTTGTATTTCTAGGCTTGATGTGATTTTTTAAAAATCATTTTAAAACACACTGACCCTGTCAACAATGGCTAGCAAAAGCAGATCAGAAACTGGTTTAATGCGAAACATGTTTTTAAAATGAACTCAAAGTTAGTTTTAAAACAAGGTTCAAAGCCTTGGTCTTGATACTGCAAGCACTCATGCACATAGTTATATAAATGGTCCCTTTGAATTCAGTGGGACTAGTAATGTATAAAACTGAGCACATGCTGTGTAAGTGTTTGTAGAATCAGGCCTCTAGTGTGTAATCAGTTCTGATTTTCTATGACTCTTAGGGCCTGCAAGCATTCTGAGTACTCTTTTAGGCTGGCATTCAAAATCCACAGTAGAAGATGGATTGATTTCCTTTATTATAAACTATGCTTTAGTAAGGGTACTTGGATTATTATAGTTGTTATTTATTATCTATTTTTATTGTTTGTATTACAGTAACATCTAAAGGAATCAATAAAGGACAGGGCCCCATTGTACTAGGTGCTGTACAAATGCATCAGAAGATACAATTCAAGCCTAAGGGCTTGTCTATTGAGGAATGTTTTATACTGGTATAAGCAAAGGTGTGAATTTAAATTGAGGTAATTACACTGTTATAACTCCCTGTGTAGGCACTTATTCTAGTGCGAAGAACTGTTTTGTTTTAGCTTATGTCAATTTGCAAGGAATATCAACTAAACTGTGAAAAGCTACTCTTATACTGGAATAAGAGTGCATACGTGTGGAATTATAGTGGCATAACTACAGTAGAACTTCAATGTAACGAACACCAGAGTTATGAACTTAGTGGTCAACCACATTTCATTTGGAACCAGAAATATGCAATTGGGCAGCAGCAGAAACAAAACAAAAACTAAACCAAAAAAAAAAAAGAAGAAAAAAGGCAGATACAGCACAGTACTATGTTAACATAAACTACTAAAAAACTAAAGGCAAAGTTTTTTTAAAAAAAGATTTGAGAAAGTAGGAAGCTGTTTCTGTGCATGTTTCATTTAAATTAAAATGGCTAAGAGCAGCATTTTTTTTCTGCCTAGTAAAATTTCAAAGCTGGATTAAATCAATTTTCAGTTGTAAACTTTGGAAAGAACAACCATAACGTTTTGTCCAGAGTTGTGAACGTTTGTGTTCCTAACTCTGGGGTTCCACTGTATATCAGTACAATTATACTGGTTTAGCAGGTAAAATTTTCCTGTGTAGACAAACCCTAATTTAAAGCAAATGATAAAAAGTGACAGACAATAGGAGAGGAGGAGGGTAAGGCATGGCTGGGCTGGCAGTAATAAGTTCATAGACAAACTGTGTGTACAACTTCATAGTACAGAGATATTTACAAGCATTTTTATATGTCCACTATTATAAATTATCTGATTTCTTGCAATTAGGGCAACTTTTCCCGTAATCCCCCATGGTACAGCAAGGGCACCCACTTTTAGGCTTCTGGGTGCCCAGCCGTCACCTCTTGGATGGAGATCCACATTTCTCTTCCTCGTGACTGGGGTTTTTCCAGGCTGCACAGTCCCCTGCCTACATTCTGTTTCCACAGCAAACCAGACAGCCTAAATGGCCAGTATCTGCATTTTGCTCTTATGTTACCACATAAGCCCTTGCCAAGCAGGCACATTTATTCTTAAAATGAAAGCAATGCAGAGAAGACATATGTAAACAATAAAGGAAGCTATATGAAACTAATAAGAGATCACTCCCTGACTCCAGCCTTATGCTCTGGCAGGTGTTAGTACTTTCAATCCTTCTCTAAGAATTTGGGTCTTCCTTTGGATAGAAGGGCCTGTCCATTTGCTGGATCAGAAACAGAGCCCTGAGTCAGTTTAAACTTAAGTTATTTATCCAAAGTTCTTTCTTTGTCTGCTGGTCCCTAGAGAATCCAGTATGAACCAGTATACACAAGCCCTTTCAGATGGTGGTACTCTCTGGTGATGCTACAACTTGAGTGAATTTGTCTAATCACTTCCTGCTTTCCCTAGTTCCTCAGAGTTGCTGTGGTAATCCTCCTCTTTGGAAATATGTGCAATCCTGATCCCACATAATACATAAACTTAATACAGTAAGATCTCCCAAAGATACTGCAGGAAATTGCTATGTCTGTCACAGATGTTACAGAAAAAGTGGATCTTGATGAACTTGAAGGAGGTAGTGGCTTTAGAGATTAGTTCCAATATAAGGAATAGTGTTCCATGCATAAGGGGTGGCATGGAAGAAAGCAGAAGATGGCAGATCAGTGATAGTCAAGGCCAACATCACTGACAAAACTGACTGGATGGCAGGCATGACATAAGAAACAAGAACAGATAAATAGGGAGGGGTAGATTTGTGAATGACCGTGAAGGCAATGATGAAAATATTGAGCTTGTTGTGGTGGAAAACCTGGGGTCAATGTAGGGATTTAATCTTTGAATTCAGCGAGCTCAGTGGAACTGTAGATATGTTTAAAGCTAAGCATGTGCATACACTTTTGCAAAGTCCGGGTGTAAGACTGTAACTCATTAGGTCAGTGTCCTTGTTCTGACTTTTGATAATACAGTAAAATTACTAATTAACATGAGCATCCCTCTCTTCCTGTCAGTGTTCTTAGGGACTGTAGGTTCTTAAATTGGTAATCTGAATGTGAGAGACCCAACCGGCCCGCTGTTCTGCCCATCGTGGAAGTCACAGAGCAGGAAAGTTGGTCAGTTTGTAGACAGGATAGGGTGATTGTCAGTAGGGACAGGGTCAGTGGAGGGTCAGACAGATTAACACATACGATATTTGGCGGGCTCTTGACATGGAAGGGAGTGGAACAGATTGGCAGATAAAGACAAGCCTCTCATTTGCTGGCCTGCTGCCTTAAGTGGTGTATAAAGTCTCATCACAACATTTCCCATGGCCAGCTTTGCGGTGCTGACTGTGCTCTAGTATAAACTCCAGGAATACAGGCTCTTCTGGGCTGCCCATTTACCTGTGGTCAGCCCATTCCTGTGGTTCACACACCAGGTGGAGCAAAGGTTCTCTCAAGCCTACTTTCCTAAAATGAGAGTTCAATCCTTCCTACTCAGCTGTGTCTGGTTCAAAGGGCTTTGGATTCTTACACAAGCCTTTCATTCATCCTTATCTGATGTCTGAATGCTTTATATTATATTACAGTATAATATACTAATGAAATACCTACAGTATATAATATTTATAAAAAAAGCTCCTTAATTATATATTTACCTAATAACCTATAATCAGAGACTGTGGAGTAATTAGTTCTCTGAAAATACATGTTATTTAGTGACTAGTTCATGGCTTCTTTAGAGTCCTCAGTGACTATTCTGTAATTATGTAATTTGTACATTTTACAGTGAATATACTTTTGTATTCAGTAGTCTGTAAGGGATAGTAATCTGCAGCTGGGAGCATGCTGCTTTTTTGGACATCTTTTAGAATAAATTGATATAAATGGCATAGGCTACCTTGGCCTGAATTCAGAGATCTGCAGCCTTCTGAGAAGTGGAAGAAGAAGAAATACTGAACTAAAGTAATACGGTAGGTAGCATTTGTGATTCCCACTGTAGCCCTTTACTAATGTGATGTGAACTGCAATGTTCAGGAGGAGATGGTCAGTCTCCCTATTACTTTGGAAATGAAGGTGACCATGAGGTAGCACAGATATAATGCCTTCTCTTTTGGAAGTCAAACATTTGTTTTTGCCATCTGGATGAAATCTGCCAGTAATGTGCATACTGCACTAGACACTGTAGTATCTAATTCTGTTTTATATTTGGTTTACTAGACCTACCAGAGTTTAAAGATTGAGTTTAAGGCTGGAGTCCAAAACTCCTGAGTTTGAATCCCAGCTTAACCGCTGATTCAATTTATAACTTTGAGCAAATTATTTACCCCCTTTTTACCTCAGCTTCACTATCCATAAAATTGAGATATTACTTACCTACTTCACAAGGATGCCGCTAGGATTAACTGATTTTTGTTTAACATTTTGAAGTACTATATAGATGTTAAATCGTAGTATTCTTTTCTCCCAACAGACCCTTCCCTACATCAGAGAATACTGGCTATTCCTTAGGGATTTTTTTTACCTTTCCCTTGCCTTTCCAAATTTCCTTTGCTCTGGCAAATTGGCACATTCTTTCTGAATCAGCTGTGTAGGAAGCAATGTGTATTAATAGCAAAGAGGGATGTGCTTGATTCCCTCCTTCCATCCTCTGTGTGTGTGTGTCTGTGCGTGCATGCGTGCGCGTGAGAGAGAGAGAGAGAGAGAGAGAGAGAGTGTGTGTGTGTGTGTGTGTGTGAGAGAGAGAGAGAGAGTTCAGAGAAAGTTTCATTTAAGAACTCTGCTTAGGAGTAATTTGCAGTTCTCATAGCTATTCTAAATTGTAAGCCTGCTCTCCTGGTATGTGCTCTGTTATTCATGACCTGCCAGCTAATACTTTATAAAGCCCTGAGAACAGGTCTCTGTTGGCTGGAGAGTGTCTCTGTATTGTCCTTTATTCTAAATGCTTGTATGGCATCATGTCTCTAGTTCAGCTCAATGTCCTGGTTTAACAATTAGAGAATGTGGGTAAAAAAAGAAAGAAAATGTACACAGGTTAGCTGCAATAATTGCAGCACTTGTGGAAGACATCACAAAACTTTTATATCTCAGGCTGGGTCCACACTGATGGCAGCAAATTTGCCGCCGTCACATCGATTGCTCTGGATTGACTGAGCGGTCTGTGTAGACGTGCTCAGTCAATCCAGGAAGCGATGCAGGAAAACCACCTCAGTAAGTGGTGTAGCCTGTGTCGAAGGGAGCGCTGTTCCCTTCGACGCAGCGCAGTGTGGTCGCCACGCAGAAGGGACGCTGGTAAGTCGACAGGAGATATGCAAGTGATTTACGTCACTTGTGTATCTCCCATCGACTGCCGCCGAATCGCAAAGGTAAGTGTAGACCGGGCCTCATTGTTTATTTCCACTGCTGTGAAGGCCATTTGTAGTAACAGTTTGCTCTGAGACCTTAGTAGAAGTTGCATGAGATCACACGAGGAGATGGAAAGAGAAGAAAAGGGGTGACAGTGGCCTTTTAAATGGGACCAGGGCCTATACACCTGTGTCTTGGCAGTATACTCCAATTTGGCCAATTAATTGGCTTAAAAGAGGGCACCTGGGCCCTTGGGGAGGAAAGACCCAGTGAGTGAGTGTAACCTTACAGCACAGACTGAGTAATCAGGAAAGGTCAGAGAACTGTGGAAGGCCCTGAAAGTACACAGTGGCTGGTACCGAGGAAAGGAAGGCTGGAGACAGGCTCAGACATCTGCTGACATCTCCAGGGCCACAACACGACTGTGAGATGACTAAGGGAAGTGAGGGATTCTCCCCTAGCAAGGATGCTCCCACCAAAGATGTTGTGGGGGTTCCCACAAGAAAAGTGGTATTATATTACACGCCAATTGGAAAGACTGGGATGGCTCTCCAGAGACAGAAGAAGACTGATGGAGCCTCTGGACATGGTTGAAAGTGCTGGGGTGTGGATATAAGAAGTGTTGTGAACAAGGTGTCAAGTGATCTTAACGACCATTTGCACTGGGGGTGATGAAAGGCTTTTATTATAGGACTTTTGCCCATTTTACACAAGGTTTTAATAATAAATCAGTCCCAAGAGGGGTTTTATTGAAAGAGAAGAGGCTGAAGTGAAGTTACTGAGTTAGCTGAGAGGGAAAACTAAGGCACAGTGCACCTGCCTTGACTGTCCTGCTGTGGCTTCCTGCAGGGTGGTGCGGTAGGCGGGGCAGCCCTATGATGAGAGATTAGTGCCAAATTAACATCTTACTTCTGTAAAGTAATGTACGCAACAAAATTAAATTCCTGTTAAAATAATATCTACCTTAAAAGAATACCACCTTTAACTGAAAATATAATTACTAACAGGTCTGTAATATTAAAATTATTGTGTGCTTGCATATGTATCTGTGTGCATATGGGTGTGTGTCTATATATTTCATGGACTCTCTGTACAGTGTATAATACAGAACTATATGATCTTTCACATTAAAATCCTTTACAATTTCACAATAGACAAACTTTAATGATTGCCATAAAATTAAAAATAGCAATGTGTTATGTGGGACAGGTGAAGCATATGGTAGATTGCAGGGGAAAACGATTTTAATTTCAATGAAGATGAAGAGCAAATTCTTTAAGATGGATCATGAGAGCATTTCTGCTGCTGAGCCTTCAGGATTTATCTTACTCCTAAGTTAAATAGAGTATGTTATTTGTCTGCAGTCAAGCATTTTCTCCAATTATATTGAGAAACAGAACTAAAACTATTAAGCTGCCATTTAGGAGCTTGTTAGTCTGGAACCTGTGTGTGTGTGTGTGTGTGTGTGTGTGTGTGTGTGTGTGTGTGTGT
>ML675604.1:58889102-59126246 GCA_007922155.1 Mesoclemmys tuberculata | reverse complement strand
GTGTGTGTGTGTGTGTGTGTGTGTGTGTGTGTGTGTGTGTGTGTGTGAAAAAGACCATATCAGATAATTTTCTTTAAATGATTGTGTCAAACATTGCGGATGTATTGAGATAAGGAGGGAGAACTTAATCAGGAATCTGACTATGTATGTTTTGATTGCCAATTTCCATTTGTTATGAGAGAGAATTTGAACACTAGCAGACAAGTCTTCCATTTTATGTTTTGGATCTCTTGTAAAAAAAAAAAAAGTAATTTATATATGAAAAAAGTTGATTGAAGAATTGTAGAGACCTGTTAGCCTGTCATTCATCGACTGTCAAGTAAGTACCCTCATAGTATCATGTAATTCTGATTGGCAGCTGTTGGGTGCTCACCTTCATCTCATTTTTTCTCTTAGAAAATTGCTCACTTTCAGCTTATTATCTCTCCGCTCTTTGTAAGTCATAGCCTTAAAGCAATCTGGCAGTTTCTGACTGAAGGAAGTTGGAAAATGGGTAAGCCATAGAGTACTGCATCTTCATTCTGAAGCTTTCTGCTGCTGTTGTTGGTGCTACTACCTTTGGCTGCTATTCAAAATATTGTGAGTCAGGGCTTGATATTAAAGCATTCTGTCAGTGGAGTTTGACCACAGTTAACTGGTCAATATCTGATTAGATAAAATGTATCTCTTCCTAAATTGGTTGTGAATGTGGGATTTTTTAATATGCTTCTAAGAAGCTGTGTTTTCCTATTACCGTTGGGCCCATTTAATTTGATAATGTATATTATGTATGGATTATCCAACATTGCCAGACAAATTGGCTTTTAGGGACCTTATTTTAGTCACTTGCATTTAGTGTTGCAAATGCTGTATTTATACGTCTCTTTTTCTGTGCATAAATACGTAGATTTGTTGATACCTGTATCATGGGCACAAAAGGAAAGAAATAACTCTCTTGTCATCCAGGAGGCGGGGACAAAGAAGGCAATTGCTAAGGGCCTGATGATTTTAAGGGGGCCCAGAGATTTTTAAATGAAAGTGAAAGCTTCACATCCTGCCTCTTCAACCTGTGGTCCCCAGTCCACCTGCACTTTGCCATAGGCCCCATCACCACCTTGCTAACTGCCACGTCCAACTCACCAACCCACCTCCCCTCTTGGCCACCTTCCTCTCTTCCACACTCCCTGTATCCCTGCTTGGCCTCCCTGCAGGCACATTCCTCCTCCCTGCTCAGCCCGCCCCCCATGTGCATCCCTCATTTCCTCCCCTGCTTATCCCCCCACCACTGCTCATGTCTGTCCTTCTTCCTGTCGTTGCTTGCCACGTGTTCCTCCTTTCCTTTCCTCCCTTTCTCATTCCCTGAGCCACTGCTTGCCGTGTCCCTTCTCCCCCCCCACCTCCCTCAGCTGTCATTCAGCATCTGGAGGAAAGGGGAACATGGAATGTGGAAGAGAGGAGGGGATAAAGTGATGAAGGGGGCATGGCAGTGAGGGGGCCGAGAGGAGGAGGGGGTAAGTCCTGGGGCAGGCTGTGGGTGGGGCCACAGGCAGAAGGAGTGGAGCCACAGGTGTAAGGGGAGGAGTGGAACTGTTCTGCCTTGGGGACTGGAATTCCTGTCAGTGAGACAGTCCCAATATTCAAGGTTTTGTCTTATATAGGTGCCTATTAGCTCCCACCCCATCCTGATTTTTCGTATTTGCTGTCTTGTGACCCTAAATGGGCTATAGAGGCTATTCTCTCTGTGACACTTTCTAATTTAAGCCAAATTGGTTGGTTCCAAAAATTATCATCTGATAATTGTATGGTGAAGAGAACAGGACGGTCTCATCCCAGGTCTCACTGATTATATGTCCACATCACTAAAGCCAACACAACAGTTATGACTCATTGACTCTCTTATTAGTAATCTCAAGAGATCCAGGAACTGAATGGACATGGAGGCTGTGAACCATTCCTTCTAGTCAGTGGTGGTTCCCAAGTTTAAGGTTGAACAACATGGGTAGGGCTGTCCTGAGAAGCTTGCAATGGTGCTAATACATGTTTCTTGAGTAAATGGAGGACTTAATTCACTTGGGTTGTAAATCTGGCAACTTTCCCAAGTTATAGTAATAAAAATCTTCACCTCACCCAGCAGAAAACAAAATGGTGATCAGCTGGAAAATACTCTATTTAGTTTATTGATACAGGCTGTCCTTTTGTATAGAGAGACTTTATTTTGCAGCCAAGTTATGTGTTATGAAGAAGTTATTTTTTTCTCCTTTGATTTACATGTCTCCAAGCAGCAGAAACTAAGGAATTCAGAAACATGGGAAACTGTTTTCTGAAAAGGCACAAATATCATTTTATCTGCGTAATTTCAAAGCAGCAAGTTTTAAAGCAGTCTTGCAAAATTCTACTATTCACATGTTCAGGGCTTGGCCTTTTTTTCCCCCACACACAGGCAGATAAAATATCATTGATAGAGCTGGTTGGGAATTTTTTGACAAAACAATTTTGTTGGAAAATTTTGATTAATTGAAACTGATTTTTTTTCATGAGTATATTAGTTTCAGTTCAGTTTTTGTCAGGAACAGTGTCTGAGGTCCAGTATGGAATTTCACAGGGAGTTGCAGAGTTCAGAATAGCCAGTTTTTCAGTAGAGCAGGAACTCACTTGGGATGTAGAAGATCCAGGTTTAAATCCCTGCTCTGAAGTGCAAGTGAGTGCCTGATCTACTGGACTATTGGCTATTCTGGGGGTGGGAATTTATCTCTCTTTATTGTTTTGCAAATAATTTCAAAGGGTCTTAGTTTTGTCCTGATGCAGGATGGGAAAATATTTGAAATCTGAAAAATTTTGCATTACAGGGAAACCATTCCCCACCCAACTCTAATCATTGACGTTCTCATGGTCAACATTCATCACATTGAATTGCAGGGTGAGAAAACAGTGTTCCAAACATACATAATTTTGCACAGCTGTTTTTGTTGCAAGGAAATGTTAGTGCATGTGCGTAACTTGGTCCTGACACATCTCTTTGAAAATGAACTTATAACCAGAATGGTCCATAAAGTCTTATACATAAGTAAAATATTTCAAATTAACATTTCTTCCAACCAGGAGGTTGTGACAGCAGTTACCACCCATATGGTACAGATCAATGGGGAATCTAAAAGAAACTTAAATTAGTCAAGAATAAGATAAACAACTGCAGGACAATTTTAGGAATATCAGCAAAACCAATTACAGAACCAGGAGGAAAGAGAACAGGAAACTAAAGGTGCTTTAAAGAGCTCCATAATTATTTATTTTATTTCTGTGACACACTCTGCCTAAAAGCAGAATCCTGTAATCCCCATATTCATCTTTCATATATGGTTGTGATATTTTCATACAAATCATGCCATGTGAGATGTCTTAGGAAAGGTCATAATATGCTGAAACCCATTGTTCCATCAAAATATGTAAATTGTTAGTGTGTAACAAGTTACAAGATTTTGCTGTATGTGCAAGCACCACACAATGTGGATTGCTCAACTCTGGGAATCAGTTGCACAAGACCACATCAGGGAGATTGCTCAACCCTGTGACTCAGCAAAGCCCACCAGGACATGCCTGAACTAGTGTTTTCCAGGTTCGCGGACTAGGGATATAAAATAAGGACAGTGGCATCATGCCTTGGCCTTTCTCCTCCCTAACCTTCTCTGAAAGCAACAGGAATGCTGGAAGACAAAGACTTCAAAAGGAGAGGAAGCCTGTGTATTAAGAACTATAGCATTCAGTGGGGTGAGAAAACTGCTTGTTCTAAATTCTGTCTG
The DNA here is from genome assembly GCA_007922155.1 of Mesoclemmys tuberculata. Taxonomy (NCBI): domain Eukaryota; kingdom Metazoa; phylum Chordata; order Testudines; family Chelidae; genus Mesoclemmys; species Mesoclemmys tuberculata. The sequence continues at coordinate 59,122,470 of ML675604.1, read as the reverse complement.
GGGTAATGAGGTTTAAGATATAGATTGTGCGTTTGTCTTTTATTTTCTTTGCTAACCACCTCTGACCTTATATGCCTACCACTTATAACCACTTACAATCTACCTTTCAGTAGTTAATAAATCTGTTTTATATTTCATCTAAAACTGTGTTTTGTTTGAAATGCTTGGGTAACCTCAGCTCATTCTTTGTCTGTGTCCTCTCCACATTGAGGGACAGGTGGACTGGATAATAAACTTACTCTGGTCAGGCTTCTGACCAGGGCAAGATGGTGCAGTTCTAAGATGCAAGACTGGGAGCTGGGGGGGCAATTGGCTGGTGCCTTTCCCCATGTGATTCATGAGTGGCTTAGGGAGCATTCATGCAATTTAGTTGGGTGTGGGGCTCCATGCTGTTGTGCTGAATGATAACAGTACCTGGAGGGATTTGCTGCATGTCACTAGAAAAGAATTATGAGACACACTGAAGGCTAAAGGGACACAGTGGTACCCCAGTTCCAGGTTGCACCCCAGCGATCCATCACAATTTCACTCTTGATCTGATTCATATCAAAGCCACAGCAACCTGTTTGATTCAAGCCATGCAGTGACTGAAAGAATTCAAAAGGCTTTCTTGAAGACACTCCTAAAACTCATTGCCATTTGCCCCTTTAAATGCATGATAAAAAGCAAATGGCTGAAAGCAGCCAAAATTGATATATTTCATTCAGTTGTTTTTATCTGAGAGAGAAAGGGTGGGAAGTGAAAGACGGTGAGCCAGGATTAAAAATAACCCATTTATATACTTAAATTCTTTCCCTCTGACATTTCCTCATTGCTTTTAATGAATCTGCTCCTATTGATAATTAGACTTTCCCTGATATATTGTTCTTTGCTGGCAAAAGGAACGATGGAACCAAACAGCCCCAAGACATTAAGCTCTCCACATACATTTGGACGAAAATATTATATAAACCCGTATGTTGCCACAAATTGTCAAAAATCATATCTTTTGACAGGAAAAATGCAATTATATATGAAAATCCCACTAAGCTACAGAAATAATATCCATTCCCTTTAGGAATATGAGAACAGAGCGTCTCAAAATTCCCCTTCCAGAACCCCAAATACAGTATCTAAATAGTCATGACCTGTTAAAAGAGCTAATATTTATTTATTTATGATACGTTTCTAAACACTGTCATAGTAAGCAGTGGGGGCTCAGCAACTGAATCCAATTCTGCTGGAGGGGAAATCTATTCAGCCTCAATTCCTGTTTATTTTTTTCGTCTCCCCTGCATTTTAATATTTTTAGAATTTAATTTCTGTAACCCAACAGCCTTCTCCCATTAGCCCCTTTTAACACAGATTCCTTTTACCCAAATCCCCTCGGGGATCTCAATGGAGAGAATGAAAAACACTGTATTAGAGTACTGGATATGACATCTGTCCTGCATTCAGACATGAAAACATTAAAAGGCACCTTGGTACCATGTTTCCCTAAGAAAAGGTATAAACAGAAGTGATTCCCTGTATCTGACATGTCCTTAGACACTTTGGTTCCTGTCCCCCTCTACAAGACATTGCCTGCATTCCCAGAATATGTTGAGGTAATGGAAATGTAGCACTGCCTACCAAGGGTTAATATTTCTCAAGGGAAAAGAAATAAAATAAAAAATTTGCATGGAAAATAAATTGTTAAATGGTTCAGGCTTTTCAGTATAAAAATTTCTTATTTTTGGTTGTTTTGATGTGTACTGACCAGTATGCATGGGGAAAAAAACTGGTAGAATTTGTTTTAATTTTCAAAGTTTAACAAACAAGGGGAGAAAAATAAAGATCAGTCAAAATGGGAAATGTAAGGCTGCCTTTATCATTCAGAATGATCATTTAATCATAGGTTGCATCTATGTCACATGCAAAAAATGCTTCAGTGCCTTCTAAGCTTAAACTCTTGCCTAACTATTTCTGTGAGTGATTTTGTATAATCCTTAAATACAGAAGTAGAGTTATTTTGTTTTAAGTCAATGAACTGGTCCTCCTTTACTTTTGTGGCTTGTATTTTCAAGGATGCATGGGAATACTGAATGAGAAAGACCTGCCAGCACGGTTTTCAAAGCATTACTGCACAAATTTCTCTGATTCATCTTTCATTTCTCAATAGAACCTTGCCCTTATTATTATCTAACACCCTTTTACTGACCCTCACTATTGCTGTACATTATATCCTACTGTGAGCTCAAGCAGCCAGACTCCAGCAATCTGTCAGCCACTTTGAAGCTATAAGTCTCGAGCCTGATCCCGTGCAGTGACTGTTCTTTAAAGGGCCAAATTCTGTTGTATTGAACAAAGCTCATCTTGTTGTTTGGAACAAACATTCTAGGACTGAGGAACAATATCATCAGCTGGCTGAGCTGCCTTTGAAACTTGATCACACCTTTCTTCCACAGATCATAGGAGGGGAGAGCTCTTTTCTATTTAGGGGGGTTTGGGTACTGGATCAGTTCAATGCACTGACCCACAAGCCTTACTCTCAGTCCTCTCATAATCATTCTCTGCATGTTCCTGTGCTCAGTCACCATAGAGGATTGTACTTGTTGGTATAGTTTCCCTTCAGGTACTCTTAACAGCTTAGCATTTGTCCGGTAAGAATGTAGCATTTCCAGTGCATTTCCCTTAAATCTTCCAGAAGGAGATACTGACAGATGGCAATATCAGCCCCTTAGCCATGGCCAGCCTTCGATCTTGACAATGTAAACTATAAAAATAATGCACAATACTTATAAATGCTGCTTTTTATTAACCGTTATCTCTCCTAAATCCTACTAAACAAGACAGATGATTGCATCAGATGTGGAAACCTTTTAAAATCTAATTAGCAAGAGAGCATCCACCAAGCATATTAGAAAGCAGCTGTTGGCTTCAGAAAAAAATGGAAAAATCTTTGATTTACAGTAGAAACAATTCTGCATCTGTATAAAGTCTTCCAAATTTATCTTGCCTCACATTTGCTTGTATTTGCCTGAGAGCTCAGTCTTGTTGTTTAAGTGTTAATCAGCTTCTACTTCTAACTGGCATTTTAGGAGGGTAGGGGTGAAATAATTGTGATTTCATGATTAGGGATATTTAATCTCAGGTGAGGAGTAAGCAGAAGAGCAGATGAGCTCTTGTGAAATAGATGTCCTGTTTACTCGCAAATATTTTAAAATAAAAAATCAATAATAATAAGAAGGGCAATATTCAATTAATGGATTGAGAAATTTTAAGACTAGAGGGATCACTGTTACCATCTAGTTTGACTTTGTGCATAGCATGGGCCGTAGACATACATTTTCACCCATTGCATGTAGCCCAATATCTGGTAGTTGAACTAGAATATGTATTTTAGAAAGACTTCCAATTTTGCTTCCAAGTAAAAGAGAATTAAGCTCATCCATTAGTCATCTGTTCCAAACTGTCACTGTGAAAAAAATTGCATCTAATTTCCATGCATCTAATGCCATGATCTGCTAAATTGAAGTGTTCTCTAGTGTCAGATATCTTCTTCCTCTATAGGTAATTATAGGCCAGGGTCAAGTCACCTCTGAACCTTCTCTTTGATAGTCTCATTGGAAGGTGAGTTTTCCAGACTACAAATTATTGTTGGAGTTCTTTTCTCTGAACCATCTCAACTTTTTCAAAATCCTTTTCAAAGTGTAGACACCAGGTCTGGGAATAGTATTCCAGCAGTGGTCCTACCAAGGCTGTATACAGAGATAACATCACCTCCCAACTGCTAATTATGCTCAAGAGTATACTTCAAGGGATCATACTAGCTGTTTATGCCACAGCATCCAACTGCAAGTTCATGTTCAGCTGGTGATCAATAATGATCTGTATGTCTTTTTCATACTCATGGTTTCCAGGATTCTGTTCCCATTTTGTAAGTAGGCCTATATTCTTTGTTTCCTATGTATGTATTTGTATTTGGCTGTATTAAAATGCAATTGTTTGATTGCGTACAGCTTATCAAGTGATGAAGATGGCTCTATGTCTGTGACCTATCGTCTTTTTTATCTACAACCATTTAATTTTTTTTATATTATCTGCAAACTTTATCAGCAGAGTTTATATTTTCTTCTATATCATTGATAAAAATATTGAACAGCACTGGGCTGAGAAATAATCTCACAGGACTCCATTAAAAAAACCCATATGTTGATTATTTTCCATTCACAATTATGAGTTTTAAGGCGTAATCAGATATGTTTGCAAAGGCGTGTTTTTCAAAGTACCAAGAGTTAATGCACTGTATGTTAAGAAAGTGGATGAGGGGGAAAAAGGAGGTGAGTAAAGAGACACGCACACGCACACAAGGCAGAGGAGGTGAACACACAAATAGGGCATATATATGTAGTGTATCAGAGACTCTTTACAATCCTATTTTCCTCCAAACTATCTTATCAGCCCTTCTCACAGATGAGATGCATTCATGTTTTCAGTATTCACTGTTTGAATGTAAGCATGGTAAATACAAAATATAAGTTTTGTTTCCCTCAGTACAAAAATGGAATACATCATCATTGGGGTATGCTGGGAAACTTCGCCAATTTTTTGACCAGAGAGAGAGGAGTGAAAGATCTACGGTGATAAATATGAGGAAAACAAGGAAAAGGCATAACAGTATTTTGGCTAAGTGAAAAATACAGGTTAATGAATGAAGAGTCTGTGAAGGAAAGGAAAAATTCAGATCATTCAATTAGTAGCATTAATTTACATGATTGGCATTTATGGGGCAGAGATTCACAGCTCTTTCAACCCTTAAAAGCATGAATGCGTAAATCTGCACACAAGGTTAACTTCTTGAAGTCTTCTCCAATGTCTTATGCACAAGCATGATTTACTTCAGCAGTAATCTTGAAAGGTGACTGTTTACCACTCCCTTATAAGTCAGACAAATGCACGTATTGTGGCCAATGCAAACCTAAACCTACTTTCTAACAGAACGTCCTGATAAAAAAGATACCAGTCAGTAGTTCAGTTTTTCTGAAATTGGCTTGTTTGTTTTGTCACCTATGTAGAAACGCTTTCTCCATCACATTACAGTACCATGCCAGGAAATAGTGCCCCCATGTAGTGAAATAAACCTTTAAGTCCATCTTATGTCTACAGCACTGGCCACTGTTGGGTAGGATCTGACAGTAGCGAAGAAATTATTAGGGAGTTTGAGCAGACAATTGGATTCAATACACTTGTGTTGCCCCTGTACTTGGATGTGTAATGAACTGGGGGTGCTTTCTGTACCATTTCTGAAATGTGGGTGGTTTTATGAAATTGTATCATGAAATTACTGTGTTATGGAAAGCCTGTGTGTATGTAGATCCACCAAAATGACCAGAGTTGTGTCATGTCTCTGCCAGGCCAGAGTGGTGAGCACCGTGGGATAGTGGGTTTGCTCTAACTGGGAGAAGACACATCCTTCTATTGTTTGAAGTGGGATGGGGGAGACCAGAAGTAATGGACAGTTACTAGGAGGACAACAGATGAAGCAGGTGACCCCAACAGGAGTCTATAAAGGGACTCAGAGAGAGAATTGAGGGGTAAGATCCATTTTGTGCCAGATTAAAATCAGGGTGGAATAAGGAAGAGAATGGAAGACTTCGCCTGCTAATAGAACACTGTTAGGAACTGAGAAATAGGCAGTCTTGCCTAGTGGGCAGATCAGGCATCCAGGTCAGGGAATGACTTTGAGGGTCAGCACTAGAGTCAACTGCTGATTACCAGAGACAGGATTTGAGCCAGTCAGAGCCAGGAAGTGGGCCAGTCAAAGCCAGCAATTGAAGCTGAGAGTCAGAGCTTCAGGGATCGATATCAAAGTGTTAAACCAGAGTCAGAGATCAGAGCCACGATTGGTAATTGATTGGTTTGAAGCAAGGAATAAAGGCAGGAACTAGAGGAGAGGCAAGGATCAGACAAAGAGCAAGAGCATGGTTGGAAGAAAGAACAAATCAGAGTGAGGCAGGGGCCAGGAGTGGTGCAGGAATCAGAAAAAGGATTGGGTGCAGAAAACAGACACAAGTTGGATCAAATGCAGCAGCAGAAGCAGAGAGTCATGCCCCCTCTGGCTTAAATAGCATGGTTGGACCAATTTGGTGGAGCCGAGTAATCCTCCAATCATGACTTCTAGAGGTGGTGCCTTGGCTGAGGCTGTAGTCCTATTATTTCCTTGGCCTTCCTGGTTTCAGTAGACATTGCATGGAGATGAGAATGGTATGACTGTCTGGGAACTCAGAGACCTGGGATATCTCACACAGATGTTCCTCCAAGGACTCCGAAAGGAAGGGTGAGCTGGTGAGGGACACTGCATCTAGGATGTTTTATTGTTTTATATAATTGGTACTCACTTGTGCATATCAGGATTAAATATATAAGAGCATAAATATGTTGCTTGGCTCTGTGTGCGTGTGTGTGTGTGTGGATTGACTGCTTCACAACTACTGCATGCCCTTGAGGGAGTTAAACTGTAAATCAAAAGCTTCTCATCTGTTGGGTGGAGTTCTGGGAGAGGGCTGTGTTTAAGTATTGGATGGTCAGTGAGGTACCCAGAGGGGCGAGGAGTTCCAACAATGAGTTCCAACACTCAGAAGGCAGGTGCCAGATAGATGGTCTATGCCCTGAGAGCGTGCATAGAGACCTCAAGATTTGAATAGTGTCTGAACTCTAATCAGGTCGAGAAGCTTGAAAACCTCCAGGGTATCTAGAATGCAGACGTTTGAACTCCCCTCACTAGGATCTGTGACAGTATATGTGACTGGATTCACTTCCCCCAAGACAATACACTCTGGAAGGAGGTCCTGTAAGATAAGCAAAAAGTGACTTCCAGATTAGCTGAGTTTAGTACAGCTCTTACAACCAGAGGGGGGGGCACCCCTTTTTCTCATACCAGCAAAGATCCTGTCTGCTGACTACAAGCATCCTAATTCAAGTCTCTTCTGTGGTAGTTTATAGGATACAAATTAAGTTCAGTCACTATGTATGGGACTCTCCTAATTGATTAAATCCACATTAGCACCAGGCTGTCAGCTTGCCAACATACCAGTTACTTACATAACCCTAGTCATCATATTATCCCTCTCGGTTCCCAGTTCACAGAGGATTGGGTCTGTTGAGATCCCCTGGTCAATCCACAGTGTGTTGGCCAAGATGGCAGTTGTCACAAGTGCACTGTGTACTTAGTGACTGTGTGCATTGCAGGTTTTCTCTCCTAATTTTAAATTGAATTTTTATATTATAGTCCTTGAAAGATGCCAGTTTGACAGGAGTAGAAACTGAATTCCTTAAAGCACAGTACATGCTTGGTATAGAAAAGGGGCAACATAAGTATCCTTTCATAGTCCCCTGCCTCTACAATGTCCACAGTGTATCTCACACTGTTCTAGCAGTTAAAAAGTAGTTCAATTTCTAATAATAATTCAGTCCTGAGCCTTTGTGATGAGACTATCAAGGCTCCACACTGTGATAGTTTTCATAATGAGAACACTTACAATACTTGTTCAAAACTAGTCTGACATTATCCATTTCATATACTTCTATTCTCCTATATGCTTTCTCCTATTAGGACTTCCAGGATTGGGCCACAGAAGAGAATAATACAGGAGAAAAGAGGTTCCATAACTATGTTAGGATTATTGAAATTATAGATAGAAAAGATGTAGTAGATTATCTGGCCATCTCTTGGCAAGTTCTGGATAACACCAGCATTCTCTCTGCCCCAGAGAGTAGCTGATACAATTGATCTTGGGTAGCTAAGCACTACTATGATCTAACAGTGTGTGTACACGGGAAGCAGAAACCCATGGCAGTGAGTGCCAGAGCTTCGGTCTGCAGATTCAAGCTTGCACTAAGGTGCTAAAATAGCTGAATAGACATTGAAGCTTGGGTTCTAAAGCCCCCCATCCCTAGGCTTCAGAGCCTGAGTTCCAGCTCGCATGCAAACGTCTGTATATGTATCTTTAGTGCCATCGTTATTACTTCTTTTTCAGATCTCCAGAAAATCAAAAGTTTTATTTTAGCATGTAGCAAATAGCATTTAGTGTTTCCAGAACAAATGCGTAATGTATAGGTAATGAAGGACTCCTGTAATATGAGAGGTCAGGGGAGGGAATAAATTTGCTATCATAAAAGAACTGAAGAGTTTTATGAAAATATATACAAGCAATATCTTGAAGCTAGCAGGTGATTTCATGGTTCTTTTAACAACCAAGAGTAAATAATCAGTAAAATAGATTGTCTATAAAAACAGTAAATAAAGAGCTAAAAATCAATTGAAACATTTAGTCCAGAAATTTCATGCCTGTATTCCTGAATAAATCCTATATTCAAAAGGTATATTTTAATATTAATCTTCTTGCTTATGGGCATTTATGGGCAATCAGATTAATTGAAAACAAGTAAGCAACAAAAATAAATATGGGCAGCACTGCATATTAGGCCTTTAAAGATGCAGATCTATTTCTAAATGGTTACTTTCAAATTATTGAACAATATACATTTTACTTCTTTAAAATGACCCAATATTGCATTGCCTTAAGATACTATTTATAAATCTTTCATTTATGATACATAATTAATATCTTTTCTCCTAATCAATTTCTGTAAGATTAAATATATAAAAAGCAACATCAAATTTTAAACAAAACAAACCATCTGCTATATTCTTGTACAAATAATTTAAATATAAGTGTTCCTGTTTGCACATGCTTCATAGCAAGCTTCTATGCTAAATACATTGAAATAGTTTATATGTGAGTTATAATATTACCTGATCATTTTGTGATCCTTTATTTGAAAAATAAAAATATATTCATTATAGAAATATTTATAAAAGTTTTTCTAAAATATTCTATATTTTTATTTTTGCATATTTTAATTGGACTAAGACTTAAGTTATGCAGTAAATATTAGTTTTAATTTACACTGTTAAATAATATTCAGTTGTGAGAATCTAGGTATTAACCCATGCACTCTTAGCATGTGTACAGCTATGTAAAATTAACCCCAAAGCATGTGTTTTTCTAGGCATCAGAGATATGTAGCTGTCTTTTGTGTTTAAATGGAATGCTGAAGTTCCATATTATCTCCTTTATTTGTTCATATTATTTCATTCACGTGTCTTCACATTTTTATTTATTTATTTTATTTTCCTATAATAATGTCATTGATGCTCTTCTGTCTTGGAGTTAGAAACCTGTTTGTGCCCCTATTTATAGATTCCAGGCTCAGAGCCAGTTACCTTGGAAACTATTTAAAGTGAATCTTCTTGATGTGATAGAACAGTCACCAAACTGCCTTCTTTCCTCCTTCATCTATAGCTCTACAGAGCTTGGGCTAGCAAACTGGCATGTCCAGCTTCTGTCCTAATGTAGCTCTATCTCTTAGCTAATCAAGATGACACAGTGTCAGATCACTTTTAGGCAGTCACAGATTATCTATCTATCTATCTATCTATCTATCTATCTAATTAAATGCAATATTGGATTTATAGACACTCCCTTTCATTAACAGCTGGCATCTGAAGCAGTGTGGTGGTCTGTAGCTATACTAGAAGCATAGCTTTCAAACAGCATCTGTAGCTACTGCTTTTCTTTCAGTTCACAATTTCTTTACAATTTACTAGAGCTGTGGAAGCAATGAAAATAGGCCAGAGGAAAGCTTTCTTTGATATTAATAACACTTTTTAAGATGACAGTCTAAGGGATTAGGTTAATTTAAATCATTTGTGGTATCATTAAGAAACAAAATTGTAATTGTAAGTTATTAAATGTCCTGTTTTTATTATAGGGCCAAATCCTCAGTTGATGTTAATCAACGTAGTTTTACTGAGGTTCATATCTCCTAAAGACTGTGTTTTGCTTCTCTGTCTCTGTGTCTGTTTCTCTCTCTCTGTCTCTCTCTCCCTCCCTCCTCTTGCCAAATCCAATCTGTTTCTATAATATTTTCCTTTTCTCTCTTCCTACTCCTTTTTACTAGTTTCAAGTGTGACAACAATTAAATGTAAACATGGGCAGCATAAGGATGCTCACTTCTCATGTTGAGTTTAACAGGCAAATGGTTGTGACTTTACAAACATGCGTAAGTGATACTCCTGCAGGAATTCTGTGCCAAAAAATTAAAAATTCCTAACACAATATTTTAAAATTCTACAAAATTCTGCATATTTTATTTTGTCAAAATAACACAGTATAATCACACCAGTTTCATTTTGGTAATTTATTTCAAAATACCTGTCAGTAAGTATGTCTGTAATAATACAGACAACAAAAAAGATTCAGGAAATGTTTTCTGACAAATGGATTCCTTACTAGGCATATAAATATGGAACTTGGAGTAATAATACATTTAAACTTCAAAAGAAACATATTTCCCGCACCCCTCAGAAGCAGTGCAAAGGCTTGGGGGAGTCAGGAGTAATGGAGGACCTGAAGGAGAGGAACGTAAGAAGTGGGAAGAAGCCTGGAAGTGAACCTGGAGAGTGGAAGAAGTACAGAATTTTTTTTTGGCGGGGGAGAAGGATTTCTAGGGAGTTGGGGAGATCACCCATGCAGATCCTGGCTGACCCTAGCCTCTCTCACTCAGGGCACATCTGACCCTGTCCTCATTTGTCCCTGCATTCCATCCCCCCATCCCCATGTGTCCCTACACCTCTATTCCTATTCAGCCCCTGCCCCAGTCTGTCCTCCACTAGCCTTTATGAACCGCAGTCTTTTACCCCCAGCAGCCTCATGTGCCCCACACTGTCTGTCCGCTCCCCCCCCATCCCCCATATACTGTGCCTCCGCACCTGGTCCCACGGGCAGAGTGCTGTGAGGAACGCAGCCTCTTCTTTTCTCTATCCACAGAGGACTACTGTCAACAGAGGAGGACTACCCTCTATTCTGGCACCACAGCAGCCCCTGGTGAGTGAAAGATGTAAGTGCAGTGCCTTTGGCAGAACGTAAAAAAATTCTGGAGGGCATGAATTCTGCACAGGCGCAGTGGCACAGAATTCCTCCAGGGGTAAAGTGATTATAGAAGATCTCTTTTTCACCAAAGCTGGGCTTAATTGAAAATTGCAATACAGCTCTGTGACCCATTCATCTTTCTCTCCATGGCCAAATGAGTATTGTAACATCCTATGAAACTATTTATAAAACATTGATTAAGTAAAATTAAGTTTGGTAGAGAATATCAATAGCTTAAAGATTAAAGATCCTTACAAAAGAGAGTATGTAAGATAGTTATGCTCTAGTCAGTGGTTAGAGCCCTTACCCAGTATGTAGGAGACTCGGATTGCTGTGAAACAGTTAGAGCAGGGACTTGACCTTAGTCTCCTGTTTACCAGGTGAGTATCCTGACTACTGGGTCATTTCCTGTTCTGGGGTGGCTTGTGCATGCTCACATGCTCTCTTCTTCTCCCCCAATCAATTTTTTGGAAAGGTCTTGTTTTCTTTCCACGTCCACACAAAAACAAAATAAAAAATTCTTTGCAAAACAGAATTCTTGTTTTCCAGCCATCCCTTCTTAGGAGACCTGGATTCTCTTCCCAGATCTTCCCCCTAACCTGTGTGAGTCTAATAATTTCTTTCATTTTTGAAATAGTCCTCACATGGATTTGGGGAGAGAACCACTCCCACCCTCCTTGCTGACTTCTGCAGCATAAAGCCCCCATTATGAGAGCCACAGAAGTCATGCAGATCTTAGTAAGTGCACAAGAAAGGGAATCCAATCTTCAATACTGTACCAGGTTTGCAGAAGAAGTCATGGATATGCAAGGTGAATTGGAGGGACAGCCTCTCAGGGGACTGTTTCATTCCCTCTGTTGCTTTAGATGTATACACAAGCAGAACCTCATTCCCAAGAAGTTTAGAATGTGCACGTGGGAAAATCCACTGGGGTAAGTAAATTAGCCCTGTAGTGACTTGTAGCCTTCTGTGGGTCCTCAAGCCCTTCCTACTGCAAGGCTTAGCATGTTCTTTAGGAGACAAGCAGCTCTAACTCCCCTCTCCTCAGACCTTCCATAAACCAAGGCTTAGGGGAAGCTGAAGAGCAGGGAGGTTTACTCCTGTCAAATCTATTTTATCTACCTAATTTTAATTCTCAGGCTAGGCTCTGGCAAAATTGTGTTAGAAGAATTTTCTAACTATGTAGACCATGACTTTCTTAATGTGTTTTTATTTACATAGAACCTGTCTGATTAACTCAGTCCTGATGGAGGAATCTCTGTTTGTCCAATAGCAGGGCCTCTTACGGATCAGTTTATAAAGTGTGTTTATAAGGAATAGAACTGGGAAATGTACTTTGTTTGTTGACTGAAAGTGTGCATCTCCAGCAGTCAATTTGACTTTGTATTTTAAACTCACTGGCTCTAATGAGCCCTTCTGTTACTACAGTTTTAAAAACTTAAGAACATTTTGTCTTTTTCAACACTTGCTACTTATTTTTGGAAACTTTTGATGTTATAAGCATATCACAGCATTAGCGTTCATATATTTTGTGTGAATATCTTTGTATTTGGTAATATGTAGTATACTGGCCTATCTGGAAGAGCTGTACTCTCATAGAGCTGGCCATTTTTTGGAATTAAAGGTGAACCTATAAAGAATGCTGTACTGATGAAGAGACTGCAGCCATTGAGAAGATAAACTGGCACCCATCCTTCTAAGCATTGTGCAGCTCCCTGGTCTATCCTCTATTGTGCACCACCTAACCTGCCTCCTGAAAGAAGGAAGCCATTGTCCAGAAGGCCAGGGACTTCCTGATCTGGGTCTCAGTAGTGACTTTGTGGTGCAGATGTACCAGTGGGGAGGCAAGACAGGTACGGAGTATGAAGCTTTCACTGGTATCACCACCATATTATCCATTTTGAGCTTATGGCAATTAACTTTTATCCAAGTCCCTATATATTCCAGAGTTTTGCAGAGCAAGGAAATGCCTCCTTTTTGGGGCCATGGTAAAGCAGATGAAGAACTGAGTGTCATCAGCATATTAATGACTTTGTACCGCATACTGACTCTCAGTGTCCTGTAGGAGTTGAACATACGTATTGAGCAAGTTAAATTAGAAATCTCGGCTTTGTGGAACTCCACAGCTGAGAACCCTTTCTTATATCTCAGTGGGTTTGTCTTAACTATAATGAAACATGTTGTTGTCATTCGTTGTTTAGAACATGCTAGCTAGCATATTCTTACTAGCATGGACATGGCAAATTGTGCCTGAAACCTTCAACTTGACCTGCTAGAAAATGCTAAATGACAACTTTCTTGTGTACATTAGAGTTTTAGAATGTGTTAGTTAGAACCTGCTAGCTAACGTGGCACCCTGATTTATTCTAGCCAAGACATATTGTAAGTACTGATGCCATTTCTTCCACCTTTGCTAGTTTCCACAGTCATGTCAAGAACCATTAAAAGATCCAATAATAGTAGCAGGAAGATCTGATCCATTGCCCAGAGGAGGTTGTCAATCACCCAAACTAAAACCATGTCTCCATCTGATAGGTGTCCAAAAAGCGGTGGTTAATGTTAGGTGATAATGGAGTTCTGGCAACACCTTATCAAAAACCTGTCTAGACAAAAGAGAGTGGGAAATAATTGGTGAGGACATTAATGTCAAGAAATCTATTACTGAGCATACCTGAAGTCTGCTGGGAGAAATGTCTTTCCTTAGGCCAGATTATGTAAATTGAAGTCTGGCCTGCTTTGAGAATGCAACAGAGCTGCATTCCTGCAGGGAAAACTTCAGAAGGAATTGCGGTTCAGGTGTCACAATCCCTTCCAAGCTCCCAAGCACACTGGAACAAGACCCTTGCTGCCCCCTCCCTTGGGATCCTACCACCTGATCTTGTCTATCTCTTTTGGTCATGACTGCATTTCTTCTCTACCCATTGTATCCATGCTCCCCAGAGCACAGACACTGCCTTGTGCAGGTAAAGGAGAGAATGAAGGACAAATCTAGCCCATAAGGGAGACAGATAGCAAACTCGGCCAATAATTGTCTCCCCACTGGTTTTCACCAGCAATGGATCCTATTTGCAAGTGGTTGAATGGAATCCCCCAGGTGCATCTAGAAATTCCATTTGCAAGATTGGTTGAAGCTCAGTCAGGGAAGACAATGCTTTTATGCTTTTCTGATTCCAACCATCCTCTCATGAAGAAATGTGTATTTTCATTTGCTGGTTTTTAATTTTTTTTTTATTAAAACAAGTCTTAGTGTGTCTTCACTTCTATTACATTATAAATTATTTATTTCCCTATACTGCATTCTGCAGTTGGCCAAAATTCAGGCTCTTGCAAGTTGTTTCCATTAGGAAGCGAAAATGATGACGACTCAGGGATTTCTTTGATGCAATCCTATTTATTTGCAAAGAATACACACAAAATCATGTTTTGTAGAGCACAGTTGAAATCAAACCAGAGGAGGCAAGCCTTTTTTGATCCAATATATATATATGCTTTTTCTCAGGGCCACATTCCCAGTGCTTTTCCAGCTGTCTCCTTGGATTTCTTTAGGATGTTTCTCTCAGCCTGTTCTTTGGGTGCTTCTGCTCAGATACATATATGTTCATAAAACAAAATCCACCAAAAATTCTTCTGCCCATATAACTAAGTTTCTGACCAGTCTTGCAGGTGGCCTCTAGTTTGACTGATAGCCTAAGTGTCTATTTGAGTGTGTTTTAGGAGAACCATATGAACTAATCTTATATTTATGGTAGGATACAATAGACAGCATTAGGGGGAGGAGAGAAGTTCTTTTTGTGATAGTTACAATGAGGTGGGGAGCCATCAGTTAAAACTAGCTTAGTAACAAAAAGCTTTGCAGCTGGGGTTTAAGGTATATGCAGTTTGCATTATCTTATGTCCGTTGGGCAGTTGGGATTAGGGTATATGCAGTTTGCCTTATGTTACATGCATTAATTAATGTAATTCGTTAGCTTTCTTGTGGCTTCCCTCAGCACTAACTATTAATATTAATGAAAGATAAAAATAATAAAGCAGACTAGCATATACTCTGTAAATCAGTCAGTGTAGACAGGAAGAAATAGACTCAGACTCATAGGTCAGAAGGGACCAATATGATCATCTAGTCTGACCTCCTGCACAAGGCAGGCCACAAAACCCTACCCATACACATTTATAACAACCCCGAACCCATGACTGAGTTATTGAAATCCTCAAAAGTGAGATTTGAAGACCTCAAACTGCAGGGAATCCATCAGCAAGTGACCCATGCCCCACGCTGCAGAGGAAGGCGAAAAACCTCCGGGGCCTCTGCCAATCCGCCCCGGAGGAAAATTCCTTCCCGACCCCAAATATGGCGATCAGCTAAACCCTGAGCATGTGGGCAAGACTCACCAGTCAGCACCCAAAAAAGAATTCCCTGCAGTAACTCAGTTCCCATCCCATCAACATTCCCACAGACCATTGAGCAGACTTATCTGCCGATAATCCAAATCAATTGCTCAAATTAAACTATCCCATCATAACATCCCCTCCATATACTTATCAAGCTTAGTCTTAAAGCCAGATAAGTCATTTGCCCCCACTACTTCCCTCGGAAGGCTATTCCAGAACTTCACTCCCCTAATGGTTAGAAACCTTCGTCTAATTTCAAATCTAAATTTCCTAATATCCAGTTTGTACCCATTCGTCCTCGTGCCTATATTAGTACTAAACTTAAATAATTCCTCTCCCTCCCTAACGTGAATCTCCCTGATATATTTATATAGAGCAAGCATATAATATATGCTATATATATAATATATAGAGCAAGCTTAATAATTGTCTTCACAAAAGGGTCAGCAAATTGATCCCAAAGAAGAGCAAATTTATACATGAGCTCATATTAGTTCCTTCTCTATTTCTTGGTGCTTTGAATAAAGGGGTTGCTCTGCATTTCAAGGGGAGAGGAGGGGAAAAAATGGTACTGCACTACAACTGTAGTATTTGGAATTGTTCAGATGAAACCTGTTTAAAGTAGGGAAAATAAGATTGCCATAAGCCTTTTGTTGGCTTTCCATCTGAAACAATTTCATATATATCGAAAAAGATTCAAAGAAAAAAAATCACAAAGGAGAAAAACATTAAGCATTTGCTTTGACCAGCTCATTATGTCTCTATTTTAGGCTTTAGTCATACAATATGTGGGTGAGGGTCGAAGCAGCAGAGGTCAATAGGGAGTGTTTTGGTGCAGGCAAAAGAGAAAACAAAGTTAGCGATTTAGAACAGACTGAAAATTTTAAAGCAAGGCATAAAGGTCACAAAATCAGATTCAGATTGCTGAGGCACAGTGGGCATGCTTTAATGAATTCTCAGCAGAGTTTTTTAATACAAGCACTCAGGACTGAAATATCGAGATTCTTTTTTCACTAATCAATTGGAAGAGAGATGGAAAATTCTAGAGAAAGATCAGACAGAATTATGAAAACTAGTTTTCAAAAAGAGAAACTGAGTTTCCTTAGACTGGAATAAGAAACTTTTCTACAGCATAAAGGAGGAGTTTGAAATTATTGGGTTTTGTAAGTATATCCTACATTAGGGACTGACTTGTCATCTCAGGATTTTAGCAATCTAGCTAATCCACAGAGACTGGGGGAGAGATATAAAACTGGGTGGGAGGAGTATACCACACCATGACAAATTGCATTCAAGGTGAGCAATTGATATGCTCTAGTCCTGGCTCTCAGTTTTGATGTGCATGTGGTCTGAAAATACAGTCCAAATGCAATGACAGCTCTCTAACTTGTCTTGCAGTCACGGAATCTTATTGTAGTCCAAAGGCTACATTATTAATAATAGTAATATAAACACTATTTGAAATAACAAATGCAGTATCCAGACTCAATAACTCAGCTGAGTACTGGAAAGATCAGCATAAGGAAGTGTGAAGAAATCCTCCTTTCAAAGCAACTGGTAGCAATGGAGCACCTACTCCTAGAATATTTCCTTTGTAAGGGAGAGGGGAAGACCAGAGAAACAATACAGTGTTAGATCCTGTTATCCTGGCCCATGATTGGGGCTTTGTCTACACTGAGGAAATGTGTCGTGTCATTAACATTAACATGTTTTAATGAAATCATTGTTAAACACCTAGTGTAAATGCAGAGACTAATGCTTTAAAATGAATTAGCTGGTTGTCATTGTTAGTTAATAGATTTTCTAACACAGCTCACTTTCTTAGTGTGGACAAAGTCCAAGGCTGTTTTGCCATGCAGGAAATTGCTGTACAACTGGGCTCTGTGCCACACAGGGTGCACACACCTATGACTTCATTCAATGCTGCCACCCCCTGCTTTGTACAACAGTAGCCAGCTCTTTATTATGTCAGGGGGCTCTCCTCACCCAAGAATAGGATTTGCCCTACATTTTAAAGGGATCTTCCTGACTGTATGTGGTATTGACTTCATGGTCCAGCAGAATGGTGTGGTAGCTGGGACTTAAGGCATTATGTAAGCTGAAGCTTCACCTTGGAATCAGAGCTAGGGGGTTAGAGGTTAGTACGAGGCATAAGCAACCAAGCATGGTCATCAGGCCTCTCTAAATTGGTTGCCAATAGCATGCAGAGGAAATTAATAAAGTTATTGGAAGGTTACTCTTTATCTTTTCAGGTTACTTTAATGGGTAAGCCAATGAAGAATGGCAATATAATGTGAATTAGAGAAGTTGTGGTTCCTGTCAATATGACATTTAATATTGTTACAGTTTGTTTGGTATTTTAACTGCTTTTTCAGACTGAACTATTTAGAGGTTTAAAATTAATGAGGGAATGACAAGATAATACCTGCCTATAAACGATACAAGGAGGACAGATTTGGGAAGAAAATAACATGAAGCCTTGAAGAATCTATAGAGTCTAGTCTGATAGACGGATGGTAAAATTGAATAAGAAGAATACAAATGAGCAGTGGTAAATTCCTAGCCTCCTGATCAGGATAAGTATGCAAAATGCTGAGGTAGATCAAAGGGGTAACTAACTATAAAACAGCTTCAGGTCAAATAAAATAATATAACTAATTAATTATTATAATTATATAATATAATTATAATTAATATAACTAATAATGGCAACCTTTTATATAGCTCTTTTTCATCATTAGGTGTCAGAGCACTTTACAAAGCAGATCAGTATCATTATTGCCATTTTATAGGGACAAATGTCACAAAGTTTTAGAGAAGCAATTTCTTGAGCGTTTTTTTAGAGGAGCAGTTGTTTCTTGGACTAGCTGGTTCTAGAGCACACAAGAGAAGGAAGATTTCTTCACATTACTCATGCTGATCTCTCCAGCGCTCAGCTGAGCTATTCAGTCAGGGAACAGAAACGGGAGTCTCATGTCACCTTAGTACTGATTAATTCACAGCACTTGGCTCAAGAAGTAGAAAAAGTTCAGTCAATAGGTAGGTAATAGTGACCACAATATAAGTAAGCTGAATATCCTCAAGAAGGAAGACTCCTAGCCCACACTAGCTCTTATCACAGTAAAGTTCAGAAAGGAGAATTTCAAAACAAGAAGTCCTAAAGTAAAAAAAGAGGAAATTTAAATCCCTAGACTCAGAAAGGAGACTACTTAAACATATTGCACCAGAATCAGGGAGGCAGATATACGTATTCCTAAACAACTGCTTGACATTTTATGAACTTTTGATTTTTAATGAAAACATGCTAAAAAAAATTTGTTCAGTGATAGGGGTGGTGGTATTTGTTTTATTTGTTTGTTTGGGGTTTTTTGACCAGTATAACTCTAAACAAAAATGGAGGAAGTAATAAAATAAAAAATGAAATGGCAAATTCGAGAGATTTTCTAGCCAAACTAGTATCACTTAAGGGGTTATCTGAAATAGTGGAGAATATGTTGAGGATAAAGCCACTGCAGAGAAATTAAATGATTTCTCTGCATAAGGCTTTACCGCTATGGATGTGGGAGAGAGGTCTACCCTTTCCATGTAAGGTTTAAGCCAGGACACTTCTTTTATAACATTTAGGAGATGTTTATTTAGTTGCTTCTTTGTTAGGCTATTTGTAAAATGAGATCTTGTAGGTTCAGCCTTTTTTCTCCTCTCTCAAAAACAAAACAAAACAAATCCTACACCAACGGTTCAAACTTGGGTACCTAAAATTTGGCATGTAAATCGATAATTAGACATCTAAATAATAAACAACTTTTCAGTGGCTTCTGCATGTCCCACTGACTTCAACACTCAAAACTTCTGAAAATCAGGCTACGTTTATTTGGGTACTTAAGTATGGATTTAGGTATCTAACTTGAGGGCACCAGCTTCGAAAAGGTTTCCTTTGATTCTTACAAAATAAAATTTTTTGACTGTTAGGCAAATTATATTTGGTATTTTGAAATCTGAAATAGTGGTGGTAGTTTGAAAAGTGAATATCTGAAAAATACAGAAAAAATGGGAAGGCAAAGCAATTATTTTGGTAAATTTCCTATAAGGCTATAGAAGGCATAAGACTTGTATTTTCCATGGCATCTATGAGCTTGCACAGTTAATACTAACTCTTGGCATTTTGAAGTAATATTTTACAAATCATAGTTATGTTGGGTTCACTGGTTATTTTTCATGTTTTTTGTAACCACTAGATAAGGAAAACAGATATGCCATCAATTATTATTTATCCAAAAGTGGCAGTGACATATGAAGCACAAGGTGAAGCTTGAGTGATGATTTCTCTAGACTGTAAAGACTTTTGCTAATTTTAAAATTATATATTAAATGATTGTTTATGGGGAATGGATGGCTTACGTAAATTGGAAATGGTTTTATAGAGCCAGGAACATTAGAATTAGTGATTTAAAGAAATTTGATCCACATCATTGGTGACAGACAATAATAAACATCTAGCAACTGTTCAATGGCTGTTGTGAAATGACTTAGTGGTGTGTCTCAGTAGAAATATTTTTTTAACCTGTGTCTACATCAGAAAAATACATCACTGAATTAGTGCCATTTTTAGCACCCTCAGCAGAGGACAGATACTCAATATGGAGATGGAATTTCCCCCTTCCATCTAAAACTGGTCCATTCAGAAAATGGCTTCAGCATCAACCATGACAGTGAAGGGTGTTTGTATTGTCAATGTCTGTACAATTCCTCTTCTTTAGAGGCATAGACAACTTTGCATTTCAGCACTGCCCTCCAGCACTTTTCTCAAACATAATATTCAGCTTTCAAAAGCCAATTCTGTACTTGAGTTTACAAGTAGGCACGGCTGGTTTGTTTGTAGGTGACAATATAAACCAGAATAATGGTTTGTGAGTTTTACATCATTAAGTGATCAAGATGGAATTACAGAGTTATTAACATATCTATGCTATTTATTTTGTCATAATACATGGAAACTAAAGAAACATTAGTAGCAAAGTGCAGTTTGTAGAAGAAACTGTTAGGTTTCCTGTGTCTTCAAATGCTTTTTGTTACAAGTTCTAGTCCTAAAAGATTACTTTGAGCAATGCAATTTGTAATGTTTTATGGTAGGTAAGGATGGCATTTACTTTTATTACAATTGTTTGTGACACATTTAGTTATTATGCAATAAAATCATGTAAAAGCAATTATTCACCAAGCAATTACTGTATAAGGACATATGTACCTTGAGGAATTATTCATCTAATTTTCACATATGGAACAATTAAAAAATAAAATGAGCAACAGAATCAGTTTGGTGAAGAAAAAAAAACAACATTAAATCATTATCATCTGAAATCTGCTCAGAAGAATGAGTGAGTAACACCCAGAAGATCTTGAATTGTTTTGGCAGTTAGGCTAACAAATGTATCAATTTAAATTTAACTTGCCAGCCACTCACACTGTCAGTCAGAAGCTTCGTTTGCCATCAGTGTGATGCCAAATCAATAGCAAAGTGACTTTTTGACATCCAGTTGACACACCCTGACTGACAGCTTAACAACAGAAACAACATTATAGCAGTTCCCTGCAAGAAATGTCTATTGTCCTCGCATATCTGAAAATACTATAGAATCGTCAATGCAATTCAGTGTAGAGTTCAGCGTTCTGGCATACCACATATCAGTATATGACATACTTATGAAATATATAATTTGCCATGTTGGAACGCATCATTAGTCCAACAAGTCATATATCCCATTTCTGACACTTATAGGTTCCTTCAGAGGAAGATGGGGGGAGGGAGAGGAAAAAATAATATTCCAAGCCAGTTATCCAATACTTAATTTTGGAATAAAATTCCCTTGTGACCCTAAGTATTCATATTACGTCATGGAGCCTGAGATTTAATTAATTTTATCAAATATAAAAGAAATATGTATTGATGTAAAATAATGAATTTAAAACCTATAAAGTCTCTCCTCAACAGCAGTAAAAAAAATTTATTGAAAATGTAGTTTCTGCAAAATTACAATTTTCCATGGGAAAAAGTTTTCCATGCCAAAAATTTTCAGTGTTCTGTGAGTAAAACCAAACTGAAATATTTTCACTTTCGGTTGGCTGGACATGAATCTAAACATTTCAGTTTGTTGACTGGAATCAAAACATTGTTTTGAGTCAGTTTGACACTTTACATCTGACAATGCTGCTCTCGTGCTTTATGGAATTTGATTTACTATTAGTTCTCGTAGCAGTATACTATGTAAAGGCTTGGATGCTCTCTTAACTCACTTGTGCTTGGTACTAGAGTCTGACGGTAAACTCTCATGTAGCATATGTGTTTGTCACAGGTGATGGTAATACAGCAACACGTTGCCACAGTGGGTAACTAAATCTCCTTGTTTTGGTCAGTGTGGCTCAATTTTAATATTATTTTAACTTAGATCTTTTATGTTGATGATTAATTTTAACACTCTATATTCACACCTTATTCTGCATGTAGGTGCTCATAGGAAAAGCTGCATCTGAGAAGGAAACCATAGAGTGTACATTTTTTTCACCTAATGTCCCAGAACCTGCAGGGCAACCTGTAGCTCCGGAGAAAACATAATTCTAGAATCAGGCAATACAATGCATGGTGCACACATTTTGACACACCCTGCCCACGTCACATCTCACAATTTACTTTTGCTGCTGACATTTTTAATCTGCACTTAGTGTCTGAGACCACAGCCAGTCTTGCCATGAGCTCACATTAGCACTGCTTCTTTTGGATCAGGAAGGTACATCCAAACCATTATTATGTACATGTCAGCATAGCAGTCATTATCCTTGAAAACTGGAACAAAAGAAATCCCGTGTGAATCAAAATCCCTGAATTTTGGACAGCTCTGATTATGACCTCAAACCTCTGCTATTGTCACTCAGGGGATGGGGCTATATCCTGACAAGAGCACCAAGAAACATTGTGCAAAGGCAGGCACAGCAACTACAAGAATGTAAGGGAAACACAACCAGCTGTGTGGGGGAGTAAAGCAGACAGGCCACTATGCTGATTGGTGTATTCCTCCACAATCATCTGGTTTTAAAACCTGCTTTGTCCTTTACTGAAGTCTGTCATCCTAGACCTTTAAAATTCCTTTTTAACTTCTCAGTTGGTTGGAAGAAAGCAGCTCTTTAAATGTTGCATTGTCCTTCACCTCAAGTATGTTTTAGGAGACTAAAGAAGCTTCAAGATAAAACTGCCAGAATTATTCCAAGGACTGACAGGCTTGCTAACAACAAACTGCTTTTCAGATCGCTATATTAAAGTCTTCTACACCTTTGATATGAACTACATATGCCATCAGTCCTGTTTTTCTGAAATAACTGCAAATTTCTAGTGACCAAGGTCAGATGATTACACATAGAGACTCAGCTGTTCTCACCCAGCACATACGTTCCAGCATTGTTGGTAATTTATTTACTGAAGTCCAAATCCCCTCACTACAAAGACCCCTGATGTGGGCTTTTCTCAGACTAGGTACTGGTAAATACTTTTACACAAGCTCATTTGTGAGGAAATATTGAGCATTATTATAGATTTTTAGCTGCACAATTATTTTTTTGATAGCTTTAGCAAGAGGGCTGATGAGATGGATCTGACTGAAAGAAACTATATAGAAAATCCAGTCTTGGTGGCATTAGATTTGTTTTGATGGGGATTAAGTGTGGACACTAATTAGTGCTGATTGTCATTCTAGCCAAGCACAGAGTGGATAAACTGTCAGTGGAACTTCAGCTACCTTTTCCAAGCACTGTGGGGATAAAGGTACAATATTTATTCATGAAGACACTGGGCAGCAGGTTGGAAAATAAAGGCTATTGTTTTTGTTTTAACTTGTGTACTGTGGTCTTGAGCAGGGTTGCTAGCAGAGGCTTTAAGTTTGAATCCTAACACTGCTTGTTCAGTCTGTTTTAAATCACAACAGGAGCTAAGTCTTTATAGCATAGTATGTAATAAACTTTATCATGAAATCTTGCAAGAAGAGTTTCTACACCAATATAGCAGCTGTGTGAGTGTTGCTTTAGGGAAGCATAGGTTGTCGTGATAAGGTCTCAGTATGTCAGCTGTAAAGAAACTTTTCTTTAAGTCAGTAGTTGTGGACTAAATTTTCAGCTTCCTCTTTCAAGAGTGACACAAATATTGATGACACTATTGTCTCACTGCTTGTAGAAGGTGAGACTGTGCTCAGATATAATGGAGACCATGTATTCTCATGCAGAGTCCTAAATACTAATTTGTATTTGACAGCAGGCAGATGAGCAGTGGTGAAGAATTCATTTGCCTTTCTAAAGCAATTTGAGCAAGGTAGTCTTTAAAATCAGATGAAATTGTATTTGTCTAATGTGTTGTGTCTGTTAATAAAACGGAAGACCTATGGCAGTGTGAAAAGCATCATCCTTAACCTATCTTCCTTCATGCTATTCTACAGGAAAGATAATTGTGCATCTAGTGATAGTCCAGCAATCGCTCTCTGATATACAAGAGATGAACATTTTCTCCAATCCAGTAGTAAATTTGGTGCTACAAAATTCGTACTTACAAAATTCTTAGGAAAACATTGAATGAATCCAGCATTAACTATTAATTTATTAGCTTTACCTCTAATTTCTTTTTTTTAAAAGTTTTCACTACTGCTAGTTTTCTGAAACAAAAAGCAAGCACAGTTGGCAGCAGAGTAAAATTTATTTTTCCCAGCACTTCATTTTTCATTCCTTGTAACTCCATTCTTGGCAGGAACACCTTTCCTACCTTTCTTCATTTGTGCTCTATGGACCATGAAAACTGCCATTACAAAGGAGAGAGTGCCGTATGCACTGGTTTTATCTGTTTTGTGCTGACACAACAAAAACTAAATCGGCTGGTTCATTTAGGGGTTTACAGGCCTCAGCAGTTTTGATTAAAAAAAACAAAAAAACCCCAGAGGTCATGGAATTGAGGAGACCAGTCTGATAAAATGTATGGGTGTCTTTCATCCTTGATTCTTTTTCTTCGAGGCTTGAAGAAGAAACAGTGTGTGTTCTAGGTGGAATGAAAACCAAGAAGGGTTACTTTAAAAGTTTTTATAACTCTTGATAAACTTTTCAGAAAACCTCCTAACAGCCTGAAGTTCATTTATGTTGACATACTTGATCTGATTAGTGATAAACTGTAATTAAGCTAATTTATTTCTGGCCTATCATCTTGCATTAGTAGAAGAGTGTATATACTACTTAGTGTATAAAATATCAGAGATTACCACATATACTTTGCAAAAGTACTGCAGTAGTCCATTGTAAAGGTTCAAAGCTGTGCATTTGACATGTGTGAGTTCAGTATTTGGAATGATTACTATCTCATATCAGGTTGAGATTTGCCCTGAAAATAGGCATTCAAGCAATGTGCTGTGCATGAAAAATATGGCATATCCTCCCCAGAATTACAGCACTTACTTTTGGAGTCAAGAATTAATTATCTGAGATTTTACAAGTAATTCTGTTAATTAAATTTCGGTGTTAAAATAATTAAAAATGTGTTCTTTAAGAAATTAAGCACCTGGAACTCTGCCCTATAGTGACAACATGAGAGGGAAAGATATCACATGATTTTCTTTTTTTTGTCTTCAAAGTTAGTTTAATTTAATCTGAGGCTATCATCACTAAAATGCCTTAATCATAATCAAATAGCTATTATTTCTTATTTGCATTATTATAGCTCCTAGGAATCCTAAAGACCAGGTCTCCATTATGCTAGACGCTTTACAAACACAGAACAAAAAGAGCATACCTGTCCCAAAGAGGTTATAATCTAAGTATAAGACAAGAGACCACAGATGGATACAGACATACTCATGGGGGAGTACCAAGAATCAATGAGAGATGGGCAGCATGACAGGGAGTGATGTCAGTCAGAGTGTATAGGTTTGTGGGTAAAGGTTTGAGTGTCCCAACTGCATTTCCATATCTGAACATGTTCAGATTTCTTTTAAATTTCACCTTAACTCTGAGTTTCCTGGATTTATAATGTTTTATCTGGAATAATTATATCATCCCTGTAACATATGTTACCCCAGTTTAATTGATGTGTTCTCTCAGCCTTATCTCTGTTTAACATTTTATACAGTGGATACATGGGGTTATCGCTACACCATAAAACCAGCCTTAAATATCTTTGCTTTGCTTTGACTGCCATCCTTTCCTGTGGTTAGAAAGGTTTTTGCAGAGAAGGGGGACATTGTAAACTTTATTTCACTAGATTAATAATAGAAATGCAATGTGAGTACTGTACATATGGACTTTTGGATTTATTTTTACCATCAAAAATAAAAAAAATACATAAAATAAAAAGCACCTAACTGACAGTTTCTTTAGGAGTCAGTAAACTCAGTGTTTTGTGTGGGCAGCTTAGCTTGGGCTTCCAGTTTGTAGTTCCAGATTCTTTCAAGGGTCTAATTTATTAACAATTGAAGTTATTGCCCTCCAGATTCCAAGATTGCTTCATAATCTTATGACATTCTTAAATAACTGTATGATGCCATTTATTTTATTTATATGCCTGTATATGGGAGTTAAGGAATTGATTCAGAAAACTGAAGTGTGAAAATGACTTAAGAAAAATCCCTTTTACTATGCTAATAAAGAGTTGTCCATCAGCTCACCATATAAACTGCACTAGTCTACAGGCTATTTTTTAAAGGGGCAGTAGCAGATATTATTTTGTTTCCTTTAAGAGAAAGCTGTCTCCATCTTACACAGTATGGTAAACTGAAAGGTCATGGGAAACAGTTCTTACTATGCTTAACTGTGAATTACACATGAAGTGAAGATCCCTGACAGAAATGGGCATTTTTGAGTTTACCATTCTTCTCTTCCTAACTCACACAGAACCTATGGGCTTGATGCATGAATTACAGAATGAGGTTCTCTGGCCTGTGTTATGCAAGAGGTCAGATTAGATGGATTTTATTGGCCATTTCTGGCTGTGAAATGAATCTATGAATCTGGGGCTTGATAAAAAGTGACTTTTGAACATTCAGAATGCTGTACTCTGCAAAACAAGGACAACGGTCCTTTGAGAGCAGTGACAAATGCAGAACACGGGAGAATAACTACCACAAC
Source organism: Mesoclemmys tuberculata (assembly GCA_007922155.1). NCBI lineage: Eukaryota > Metazoa > Chordata > Testudines > Chelidae > Mesoclemmys > Mesoclemmys tuberculata. The sequence continues at coordinate 59,095,987 of ML675604.1, read as the reverse complement.
GCTTCCCTTCCCAGTGATGCAATCTCTTGAGCCTATCATCTTCTCTTTTTGTGTTTAAATATAAATTCTGGGTGCCTAATTCTCATTTACATTAAGGTCCCTTTACAACATAAAAGGCCTCAGTGTAAAAGAATTAGGCCCTTGTTTTTTGTTTTTTGTTTTTTAAAGAGAGAAAATGAGGATGTACACAATATCCCTGATCTGCCCACCCAGCTTTCAAGAATTAAGGAAGGTTTTATAGGTGTAGCTGAGGCTAGGATGTTGCTCATTACATTAAAAAGTTTGTATATATTAAGAACTAAATTTTGATATAATTAAAGAACACTTTGCACCTATTGTTATAATTACAAAAGAGGAACAATACATCAGTTCTTTCACTGCACACTTTTGCTGTATACTCATCCACTCTTGCCCTCGCTAACACACTGATGTTGTGTACTTACCATAGCCTGTGACTTCCATTTGATCCTTATTTATTTTGGTATTCTCCCTTGCCATCAGACAGCCTCCCATTAGTTCCCCCTTCCCACTTGCTTCATTCCACACTGCTGCAGTGCTGACATATTTGTCTTTTCTGTCCAACACTTGGGCATATAGCAGGAAAATTGCATTAGTAAAGACACTGCCTCCCATTTCCAGTCTTCACAGATGTACATAGCAGTAGGCTAACTCAGGCTTCACCGGTCTCACGTTCATGATGTCTGACACACACTGTTATCTTCAGAAGATCTTTAATTTACAAGTGCTGAATACACCACTGGCAGATGCCTCTGGATGTCATTGTGATAGCTGCCATTTTCATGCACCAGGAAGCTGAAATTCTTGATTTTCTTAATTTCATTTCCAGTTTTTCTGATAGTTAGGATGGGTTGCAATGTTTCCATTGCCGTCTTCTCTTTTCTGTTCCAGTGTAATGCAAATTTCACAAAGTGTAGGCAGCTGGCTTTATTAATCACTGCATTATCTTCTGCATTACTATGGGAGCACAAGCATAATAAATCTTGTCACCATAACTTATCCCATCTAGACATCACTTCCAGTGGAGACAATGATTTTCAGTTAGGTCAGACATGGTGTGCTAACCAAAAATAAAATAATACACTTCACCAATGGAGTCTAAGTCAATTCATCAGATTTGCTCACAAATAAGTAAAAATAGAAGCATAATATAAATTATAGAATCTGCTTCCATCAATATGAATGTCACAATCACAACCACCAGAAACAACAGGCAGTGTATTCTCTTTAGGTCAATGTCAAACCAACCTGCGATGACTTTGATTGTTCTGGCTTTTGGATTCTAGTCATAGAAGAGACTAAACAGTAGTTCTCTAAATACAGGGAAAATCCATTTATGATTTGCTTGAATCAAAAGGTATTTTGTCTGTGTCAAATGGTTCCTTGTGTATAAAACATATCTCAAGTCTCTACATTCCAATATTGAAATATAATAAATGTATGATCACGGTCATGTATAGGCAGTCTATTTTTCTTGGTATCACTTCAGCTCTGATCTTTACCTTTTCTAGGATGAATAGAAACATTAGGGTTTTTTTTAATTATTTTTATTTGTTTTGCTTACATGAGAAATTAAGTGAGATCATTCTGTAATTCACACTACCTACATATACATGTTTTGGTAGATCGATGGATTGTGCCTTTCACTAATTACCTAGACCTTGCTCCATCTTCCATGTAGCTTCACAAATCATGCATAAAATGATTCCAGCAAGCATGCCACCTGTAACCCTAAGCACCGCTGTATTCACACCCTACACACTACTACAATATTTCTACAAAATATGCCTGGTGAGGTATCATTTGAAGTCTCATAACACATAGGTTATTTTAATGGCATTGTAAAATGCATGTGTTAACGTTTTATGTGAAGTTATCCATTCCCTGTGTATGATGTTACTAGGATATATTTAAGACCAGATATCCTAGCCCAGGTAAAAGTGAAGCTTTGTCCTAGAAAAAGGAATGTGGTAAAGGTAAAACTTTGTCCTAGACAAAAGAATGTGGGTTTACTCCAATTTACATATTAGCAGTAAACAAAGCCATCTAGCTAATCCAGTGAGGGTTATCCTGAACTAAAGACACAGAGAATTATAATGGCTCCTGCACCCCAGAAAGACACAGGAGACTGAATCCCTAGGAAGCCTTTTTAATTTGTAAGACAATATCAGTCCCTTTGGGGATATAAGGAACAGAGAGAGACTCTTCCTTGATCATTCACCTTAGGAGACAATGAAACCAAGAAATTTGACCTTTGTAGTGGGTCTTGGCCAGGTTGGCCAGTAAAAGCTAGAAAGAAAACTGGGTAAAGGAATCTATCTTGAACAAAATTGTATCATACTAGATTAAATTTTAGACTTCAAAATGTGTTTTAATTTTTACTTGCTTGTAACCATCTCTATTTTTATCTCTGTTACTTCATATCACCTAATCCATGCTCTTTTTTAATAAACTTGTTTTACTTTTACTATAAACTAATTAAGTGCTGTGTTTGAAGGGAAGAGCATAGTCATCCAAATTAAATTAATTAGCTATGGTATACGGACTCTTTAACAAAGCAGCCAACTTGGTATCTTCTTTGAATGCACAGTGGTAGGGGCTGTGCAGAGTAATATCTCTGAGGAGCTCGGGGTCTGGAATTCACTGATTATTACCTCGGAGGTGAGGATTAGGCCAGGATTTGGAGTTTGCCTGAGGAGTTTGCTGGTGAGGAAGCCAGACTAGTGTGGCAGAGAGCTAACATACAGTCTAATTGCCAGCAAAACTCATTCCTGCTGTGGCAGAAAGGTAACACAATGGCTCACAGCTCTGGTTATCCTCAGCAGTGTGTTGCACCATCATAGCCAGAAGCTTGGCCCCTCTTTACTTTTGTTCAAGAGTTTATAGGTGTTAGTTCCTTTTCAAATGTGGCTGGGATTTCTTCCCAGCCAATTAAATCAGTCATCTCGTCCATCTTAGTGTAGAAGTTATCTGTGTATTCTCTTCACTACTGAATCTCTTGTATTTTTCCACATGCTGTAATGCTTCAGAAGAGAACAACAGTTTCCATATATTACATGTTTTCATGCTAGAGATTGTCTTTCACCTTATTCTCTCCTACAGTTCTTTTTTTTTTTTTTTTTTTTTTTTTTTGCCCTGCATAGATAACACTAATATGTCTAATGGTTTGCCAAAGTTGTTCTCTGTACCAATTTTCTGTGTAGTTCAGTTTATTCCACAGTGGCTAAAATTATTGTTTTATACATTCAGGGTAAAGCTTGACTGATGAAAGAATTAAATAGTGATTTAAGTTGATATAGGCACTTGGCAGTTTTGCTGTAATTGGAAAACATTGGTTTTCCTTCTTTTCTGTATGATATAATCATTTTGATTCCCATCAGTCTGATGTAAAGGACTGAAATGTATTATCTTACACTGTAATGTTGATATAAAGTGTTTGTAAGAATCATTTGATTCTCAGACCAAAAATCAAAGAATAAGAGACCATTTGTTTGTTACTTCTTCTCTATTCCATGTTTCACAATGATATTCTGATCAACAAACTTTTTCTGCACGTTCACACTGCAATCAATACCATATCATGTTTTGGCACAGTATCAGTGAGTTCTTGCAGATGGAAGTAAAACTTCAATTTTATTAACGTTGGCTACTGGAGTTAGTTCAAATACTTGAATGATAGATGTTCTGAAGTCCCCAGGCAAATTGAAATAAACCTTACATTGTATCTCAGCAGGGATACAAAGTCATCCTTACTCAGAATAAATGTTCTTTTTTTTTTATCCCACATACACCACTAATTCTCCTTTGGGGCAGAAATTACAGCTGCCAGTCAGATGAACTTCAGAAAGGTCTGCAATGTCAATTTTTGCCCAGTGTCTCTCCCAAAGTTGAAGATAATGTTTGAGCTTAACATTAATAGATCAGAGACTCCCTGAAAAGTCTGCTAGATAGCATATACATCATGTTACATACATATCTATCTATAGATATATATATATAATCAGACTATACTAGTCTGCTATACTGGGCTTCTACTCATGTCTTACTGGCTAGGAGTTAAAATTACAGCACATCTAATGGATTTTGGTTTGGGACACTATTGTATGAAGGTGAGGGGAACACAATGTACTAAAGTAGGAATCATAATACTTATATAGTGTTTTTTCATTCCTATTCTCAAAGTGCTTTAAAAAGGTTGGTACATATTATCATCCTGGTGTCAAAATCAAGTGTCAAAAGGAGAAGTGACTTGACTAAGGTCACATAGCAGGACTGGGTATAGAACTCTGTCTCCTTACACAAAGTCCTAGCACCACTGAACTATGCTGTGAATACACAGCATGTGGAGCAGTAAACAAATAAGGGGCATTTTAGGTTTAGTTCTTTGACACCTGGCAAACAATATTATCAGTATTACTAGTTTGTATTGATATCTTTGGGCAGCACTCCAATTTCTCAGACTGTTGTTTCATTGTATTGTGGATCAGAAGGCTGCCACCTTCCAGCTTAACGGTGATTGCATTGCAGTGGTCTTTTTTTTCACATTGTCATTTATAAAGTGTTCTAAAATCGTTCAGGATGACAGATGCTATTGGTCAGTTTTTCAAAAGAGCTCAGCCACTCTTTAGACATCAGAATAAGAGTCAGACTTTTATTGTTTTTTCAACAATGCCAAGCAACCAGAAGCATCATTTGTGAGACTTGCAGCCAGGGTGAAATTCCATTGAAGTCAGTGGAAGTTTCTTCCATTAATTTCAATGGTTCTGGACTTCACCCTTCATCCTTTAACAGAACCAAGCACCCAATGCGATGTGCATTTTTGAAGGTCTGGCTAATCATTGTGGTGTCTAAATGGGAGCTGAACTATTTGGAAATCTATACCCTATATAGATATAAAGTATTAAATAAATACAATTATTTCTAGAAATGCTATGTTAACTGAGGCTTTTTCTGCTTTGTCATCAATGTATTGTTCCTGTTAATAGTGTATTTTAATATTTTATATTTCAGAAATCAAAAATCTCCACTTATGACAAGATGTGGGCCTTTATGAGTAGCAGGAGGCAGTCAGTGCTTGTCAAAAGTAATGAAGAAGGTATCCAGCGTGTACTCACCTCTGATTATGCCTTTCTAATGGAGTCCACAACCATTGAGTTTGTCACACAGCGGAACTGTAACCTAACACAAATTGGAGGCCTGATAGACTCAAAAGGTTATGGCGTTGGAACTCCCATGGGTAGGTTTATATGTCAACCATTTGTTCTGTGTTCATTAATTGTAGCTGCATCAATAGCGCAAAAAAAGCTCCAGCATACAATATTATTGCTCTCCATAAGCCACCAGAAGTTCCTTTCCGTTTTTTCCTCACCAACTAATTCAAAATACCATACTATATTAACAGTTTATGAATCTAGTGCAACTTTTAAAAGGATGTATTGGTTACTCTTCAAAAAAATTTAAAAAAAAAAGGAAGTTTGCATGTTTAATGCCTATGTTCTAGATGGGGACTGCAAATTCAACTAAAGGAAATATTTATCTTGCCGAGACTTTGATCTCAAAGTATTTTTTGTATTTATGGTATAGCATACTCATAAAATATGTAGCGGTAGTGCAGTGACTGCATATGCAAATGTGGTGGCATGCAAAGTTCTGTTATGTAGAAAAGTTTATGTATTGAGTTCCCTTGAATTATTGGGGAAAGAGTCATAATAGTATGTTATACATAACCGCAGGACAAAACACAGCAAACTAAAACTTTCTGTGTCTGAATTATGGAACTGTGATTGCAGTTTCTAATTCTGAGCAGAGTCCCATCGAGTGGGCATAAGGATCTGCCCACATGGACTTGATTGCAGGGTTGGGGCTTAGATCACAATTCAGCAAGCTCCTAAGCATGTGCTAAAGCTTCATTAAACTATGTTGATATACATGAGCTGAGGATCTGGCCCTTAGATTTTAGAGAAGATATCTTTTTAAATGGACTAAAAAAATAGTGCCACACAGAGACAAAGAGAATGTTAGGAGCATGGAATGACCTGCTTAAAACAACAGTACTTTGTCCTACTTTTAGTTTATTTTTATATCAAGAATTTCATCATCTTGACATTGGAGTGAACATGTCCTATGTTTTTTCTAATATGACTTACACATATCATTTATTTTACTGGTATTTAAAGCATACTGTAAGTCACCTTGCAGGGAAAAATTTCTACAACACTTTAGAAATAAGAAAGATTAAGAAGAGAAAGTTATTGGAAGGTCTTGTAAAAAAGTAGCTAATATTCTGGCAGTTTTACCTATGGAGCTATTCTGTAATTTTAATAGAACCACTAAGACATTAATAGCATTGCAGTTTCAGCAGTCACAATGAATACGATTGCAACAGTGCCTTGTGTAGAAATTATAGTTTGGTACATCCCAGCTGAGAATGGTTAGTTGCTAAGACTCTAATATTGATCCAGAAGACAGTTTCTCCATAAACCTTCCAATGTAATTCCATTCTGTTCCCAAATAGCATCTTCTTTTTGTAAATACTTGTTTGACTCTTATAGCAGAGCACGCTTGGGATATGTCTATATTGCAAGCTTGGGGTGTGATTCCTAGCTTGTGGAGACCTACCTTTGCTAGCTCTCATCAAGCTAGTGCTTGAAAAATAGAGTGTAGTCACCGGAGCAGGAGGCATGGGAGAGCCTAGGTGCCTCGAGTGTGTCTCTTTTGAATGGGCACATACTTGCAGTTGTTTGCTTTACCCACAGCTCGTGCTGCCCTGGTTATATTTTATTTTTAGCAAGGGGGCATGTCTCCTCAAGTTGGGAATCACACTCCCAGCTCAAAGTGTAGATATACTTTTGGTCTCAGAAAAGTAAGACAGAGGACCTAATTCCAAATTCTCTCTACATAGTGCATGAAGTCATAGTGAATGAATATGCACATTGGGTAAAAGAATACACAAATAGGTTATGTTAGTCATTTTAGCATAGTTACCTGAAACTAGTGATGAGGGACATGGTTCAAATTCTCTCGGGGTTCCACTCCTGTTAATCTACAAAGGACTCACCACTCCCCGATAGTTGCAGTCACCCATGCTCTTTATTTACAGTGCAGTTACAGTCTTCTCAATTCCAGCCCAATGTACTCTAGGGGCTCAGAGTCTGTACCTCCCTCCTGGCCAGCTCCCAGCCTGCCTCACAGTGCTTCCCTATTCTGCTGGGTCACGCCTTTCTCTCAGTTTTCTGCTCTGCCCCATTTATCTTCTGACATCAGGCTAACAGCTGTTCCCCTTTCCTCATTAGGCTAGACTCTGACTCAACCCTATTAGGGGCCACAGTTGTTGCTTATGCTGCCTTAGCAAAGGGGCAGGTCTGACAGGGACAGAAAAGGGGGAAAAAATGGAAATCTCTTTTCATGACCAATTTGTTATTGACCTGGATGACCTCTTCATTTTCTTTGGAAGTCAGGTCTTCCACAAATATCACATATGCACTGCCTTGGGGAGAGACTGACCAAAAGCACTTCCACATGAGGTTCAAGAAATATGAGTTCAGTGAGAATGTAATGGAATTCTTAGGATATATTATCTCACCCAAGGGACTCACCAGGGACCTACATAAGGTGGCAGCAATATCTGACTTGGCTGCACACAAGGTACAGCAATTCCTAGGGTCTGCCAATTTTTACAGCCAATTTATTAAAGAATTCTGTAGTCTGGTTGCACCCTAATAGCACTCCTTCAAAAGGGGGCCCAATTCTCCTGGTTCAGGGAGGCTCAGTTGGCCTTCAATCGACTGAACAGAGTATTCACCCCAGCACCGACCCTGATTGACCCATATCCCAACAAACCATTTATGATTGAGGCGGGTGCCTCTGATTTTTGCCATAGATGCAGTTTTATTTCAACATGCAAGCCCCAGCAACCAACTCTGCCTTTGTGATTTTTATTCTTGGAAGCTAACCATGGTGGGAAAAATTACAATGTTTGGGTCAAGGAGATGGCCATCAAGATGCCTTTCAGTGAGTGGCGCCACTTCCTAGGAGGAGTGTGATTCCTGGTCCAAGTCATGACAGACCACCAGAACCTGGAGTATCTACAGACTGCTAGATGCCTTAATTAATGCCAGATCCGCTGGTCCGCCTTCTTCACTCACTTTGACTGTGTGCTAACCTAACAGCCAGAGATGAGAAACTGGAAGGCGGATGCCAGGCATTCAAAAATAAATATCTCAGACCAGTGGAAAAGCCCTCTGCCACTATGCTCAAGCTGTCCAACTTTGTGAACAGGACAATTAACAGCAATCTGACATATTCCATCCACTCCCTGCTCCCTGATGATCTATTCATAACCCAGATCTGTCAGACCCTGAATGATAAAGGTACCTGACCCGACTCTGAATTCCAATTGCAGAACAGCCTTCTCTATTGCAAGGATTGTATTTGTGTTCTGGAGGGACAACCTAAGCTACAGGCATTGAAATTGGGCCATGATTTGTGGCCTGTGGGCCATTTGGGCCAATTCAAGACCTGGAATCTGATATCAAGGTGCTTCTGGTGGCCAGGCCTAAAAGCTTACATCAAAGCTTATACAAGGTCCTGCATGTTCTGCACCTGTAAAAAGGAACCCAAGATCAAACCCCTAGGTCTTTTCCATCTTCTGCCCGTGTCTCGCCTCTCAAATCTGGTGAAAATGTGTCAGACTTCTTGGTATCAAGTCCCTCATCATGCCTGCCTCTCACCCACAGATTAATGGACAAACAGAAATGTTCAATCAAATCTTGGAGGAGTATCTTTGCTGCTTTCTGAGTTACCACCGGGGAAACTGGCTCTCCCTTCTGAGCCTATGCCTAAATTTGCATATAAAAATCTAATCTATGCCTCGACTAAACGTAGTCCATTCTTTAAAAACTATGACTTTTACTCCCACTTCCACTCAGACTTATCTGAAAGTTCTGCAGTACCAACTACCATAGATTTAACCTCCCACCTACACCAGGTGTTCTGTACAGACCACCAAAGCAGTCTACAAACACTATGGGGACCAGGGCAGTCAGGCTTCCCCCAATCTGGTCATAGGGGGATAAGGTATGGCTGTCTACCCAGAACCTAAAATCAAGCTGTGTATCTACCAAACTAGACTACCAATATCGGGGAGTCCTGAAGATCCACCCCATCTTTAACATCTCACTTTTAAAAAGTGCATTGAAAACTTCTCCAACCCAAACTTCTCCAACACGTCTCTGCCACCCATAACAGTCTGTGGATAGAAGGATTTCTTAGTCCACCAAATCCTTGACTGTCAGTGAGTAGAGGAAGATTCCATTACCTGGTGGATTGGGGAGGCTACGGTCTGGGTGAGTGGTCTTGGGAACTGGTAGGGAACATCGATGCCCTACACTTATTGAAGTGTTCCGTAAGAAGTACCCCCAACAAACAAGGCCCCAAGGCCCTTAAGAGGTGCTCTTAAGGAAGGGATATTGTCAGGGATCAGGGCTGGCAACAATGCTACTCTCTGGGCAAACTTAGCTGGCCTGTGGGATGGTACTTGACTGGCTACACCATCTCAGTCAGTAGACCAGAAGCAGCAGTTTGGAAGCTGCTCAAAGCATTTGTCCACTGCTGGAATAGCTCCTATTCCTGTCTTGTTCCCAGCCCCACTCCTCTCTCACCTTACATCACTCCAGGTAACCTGGCTCTGACTCTCTGCTTCAATACCAGCTACTGATTTCAGCTCTGACATCTGGTTGCTAACTACAGCTCTAATCCGGGCTCCTACTCCTGGCTACTGATTCCTGCCCCAACCACTAGACCTGACTCCCTGCCCCAGCCACTAGGTGTGGGGCCATCCACATCCATGTCTCTGATAGACAAGTTCTCAGACTGCCCAAAGGTCCCTGCTTTGGCTGCTTCTGCTTCTACTGTCAGTAGTCTCTGGCTGGCTCTTCTCAGTAGATTTCCCCAGGGCCACATGGCACCACTGGAGCCCATCACACAGCCAGAGATGTACTTGTAGTGTGATCCTGAGAAAAGCTGGCTGAAAGAGGCTTGGAACTGTGAGCAAAGAAACTGTCTCATGCTATTTGATTCCTACTGTGTTCAGGGAAACAGGTCTTTTTACATTCTTTGTAAATACATAGGGTTACATTGAAGAAATACAAAACGCCATCATCAGTTTCTTCTCCAACTGGACCTGCAAGACCACGTAAACTGTCTAACGCTCCTGTTAAAAGGGATAGCAATATTGAATCCTGTGGCACCTTTCACAAGAATTACCTTTTTGGTAGGATAGCAAATGAAGACATTTACTAAGCCATAATAACTAAGAATACCTTATTAAACAAATACAGTGTATTTCAATAATTAAAAGACTATTGAAATAAAGTAAAATAATAAAAATAGATTCATGTTTAGATGCAGAAGAGCTAGGAGACTCTATGAATGTTGTAAGGGAATGAATTTCACTGTATCTGTGCCAAGCCGCAGTATTGTGAAACAACAACTTGCAGATTAATGAAGTGTCACCTGTAAGTGAACCTCAACCTTTGCGCAGCATGGTAGGGCCAAAACAGCTTCTGCACGAAAAATTCAACTTCTGACTTTTCAGTTCTCCACCTAAGTTAATGAAAAGGAAACTAATGGTACATCATTTGCTTGGATTTTCAGTTTCTCTTACAAGATGGAGGCTAGAAAGGGAAAAATATTTTAGAAATGACTGTGGTTTTAAGCTATAATTTTGTAAATTTTTCCCTCTCACTAGCAACTTAACCTCTTCTTCCTCTATAGCTTTTAGTCAATAAATATTTTATTCCATTGATTTTTATTGTACCAGGATGTCTTTGAGATACTAGTTCTGTTTGCCTTCTCCTTTCAAGCCAGTTATTACAGCTAAAGTATGTTTGGTTTTAAGCTTTCATCGTTATTATAAAGACATCTTGTATGGTCTGCTTTTCCTCTGGCAGTAGTGAACATTACCTTTATTTAGTTAGAACTTAGCTTTAGCTTGGAAGTGATATATGTACCTCATCATACAAGGGTATTCTTGCTATTATAACTGTAACTCTGCTTTAAAAAAAAATCCTTTCTCTTGGCCTCTCATACCACCCAGAGCCACCCTATTGTTTTAGTGTTACAATGACTGAAGTGTCCCTTACTACCTGCCAGCTACCCCTGCCTGCCCACCCCCCAACTCCACTAGTTTTAAATGTTCAATATCTGGTCCCCTTATGAGAAAGGTTAGGTCTGCCTGATGATAAATACCCTTTGGGATAGATCTGCCCTACCACAGTTTTTCCCAAATGACTAAGAGATTGAAATGCTCCTTTGTTCTTCAACTTTTCCACCATGTATTGACACTCCTGGTCACATATGTAAAATATGTAACACTTAAAAGAAGTGGATACTAGAGGCTCTGAATTTAAGCTTTCTATTTGTACTAGAGTTTTTATCATCACTGAAGTGTAGCTTATATAACCTTCATTTAGCCACAAAAAGAATACTGTAAAACAAACTAATTCTAAATGGCACATGCTATTTTAGATGTGTAAGGATTCAGTTTTTATCAGTAAATGTTGATTTCACCATACACACACAAACTGATGAAAAATATTTCCATCGATAATGTTGGAAGTTTATGGATAGGCAAAGAAAAAAAAATGCTGCTTGAGACCATGATTTAAGGATATTTCCTTTGTATACTTTGACATGTGAGGTTGACAATTTGTGTTTTAATGGTTATAAAGCCTTTATTTTTTGAATCTCTGTGCCTATTCTCATTAACTAATTATTGTCTGACTCCTCTGCCATAATTTCCTACAACTGTGAAAATTTAAATAAAAAATGTGCTTAAAACCCATAATTTTCCACATCTGTGAAAATTTAAATCAATACAAAATTAAAAATTCTTAAAAATAAGCATATTATCCAAAGAAATTATATAAAAAACCCCCTCTAGTTCTGTGAAGCCTTGAGTTAATGTGAAACGAACCATGTAAAGTTCAGAAGTTTGGCTTGGGTGCTCGTGCAGATCATGCCAGTACTGTCTTATACTTTTTGGAGTCTGCAGAAGTATACTGGACATTTCACAAGAATATGAGAATTCTGTGAGATTTTTTGTATTTCCTGTTTCCAGTTGGTCGGCAAATATCAAAGTGTAGCTTTTTGCAGTTTATTTTTCCTGTTTTTATCCATAACAAGGTATGAAAGTGTTAGAAATTATAAGTATTTTTAAATGTTTATATTCATTAGTTTGAATAGAACATGAATAGTTCTTGAAAAGCCTGGATACAATTTTCATTAACAATTTGTAGAAGTTCTAATTATTTTTTGATCTGTTTTTCCATCTTTAATCAGAATGATTTACTGTACCACTTGCAAGGGAAGAGTTCATTTCCCAGTCTCAGTTCTGATCTGGATGTCTTAGTCACAAGTTTCTCCATTCTGTTCCCCCTTCTGTCTATCCAGAGAAGCTGGGAGTGAAAACAAACTTACTTCAATGTTAGACTTCTTCCTCCAGAAGTCACTGTTTCTGTTGCTGTTGGGCTTTCTGGGGTAGCCCCTCTTTCTTCTCTGCTGCTTTTCCACTGCTTCCACTCTGGGTTTCCCAACTACCAGTTCTGTGCATCTCAGTGCAGCAGAGCAGGAGAGGTACTGGGCGATGCCAGGAGGAAGACTGAGTAAGAAGGAGCAGGGGAAACAGGCAGCTTGGAGACCCCCAATAGAAGCTTCAGCCTCCATTTGGCAGAAGTAAGCTTCAGAGCAGGTCTGTGGTGGGGGTGGAAAAGTAGCTTTTACACTGCCTCAGGTATTCATTGATCTGTCAAGAAGAAGTTTAACCCCTCTGGAAAATTAGTGCAGCCTTAGGGGTACAGTAAGTTGTGCTCTGCTAATCATAGTTCCAATGGCACTGCCGAGCATATCTTTTCGAAAAACATCCAGTCTTGATTTAAAGATGGTCAGTGATGGAGAATCCCCCACAACCTTTGGTAAGTTGTTCCCATGTTAAAAATCTATGCCTTATTTCCAGTCTGAATTAGTTTTCCTTCAAATTCCAACCATTGGATTGTGTTGTACCATCTCTGCTAGACTGAAGAGCCCATTATTACATATTTGTTCCCTACGTGAGTACTTACAGGCTGTAATCAAGTCACCTCTTAATTTTTTTTTTTTAAATTAAATAGATTAGACTCAAAGAGTTCATCACTATAAAGCAGGCTTTCTAATTCATTAAGCATTCTTGTGGTTTTTCTCTGAACCCTCTTCAATTTATCACCATCCTTCTCTTATTGTGGATACAGTTTTCCAGCAGTGGTCACAGAAGTGCCAAATACAAAATTCTCCTACTTCATATTCCTCTGTTTATCCAAAGATCATGTTAGGCCTTTTGGCCACAACATCATACTGAAAGCCATGTTCAACTGATTATCCACAACAACCCCCAAGTCTTTTTCAGAGTCATTGCTTCCACGATTGAGTCCCCATCCTGTAAGTTTGGTCTAAGCTATTTGTTCCTATATGTATATATTTACATTTAGTCATATTAAAATCCATGCTGTTTGCTTGTGCCCAGTTTATCAAGCAATCCAGGTAGTTTCATTTGCGTGACCTGTCCACTTTATTATTTACACTCCTACATATTTTGAGTCATCTGCAAGCTTTCTCAGTGGTAATTTTATGTTTTCTTCCAGGTCATTGATAAAAATGTTAAGCAGCATAGCTCTAAGAACAGATCCCTGCTGGACTGCTCTAGAAACATACCTGCTCGCTGATGATTCCCCATTTGACAGCTGTCAGTTAGCCAGCATTTAATCAATTTAATGTATGCCAGGTTAATTTTATATCATTCTAGTACTTTAATCAAAATGTCACATGGAACTAAGTCAAATGCCTTATGGAAACCTAAGCATATTACATCAACATTATTAACTTTACCAAACTTGTAATCTTACAAAAAAGATATCAAGTTAGTTTGACAGTATGTATTTTCCATAAATCCATGTTGATTGTCATTAATTATATTATCCTCCTTTAATTCTTTTATAATCGAGTCCCATAACTTCTCCATTATCTTGTCCAGACTGATGTTAGACTGACAGACCTATAATTACCCTTTTACCCTTTTTAGATTTTGGCATAACATTAGTTTTCTTCCAGTCTTCTGGAACTTCCCCAGTGCTCCAAGACTTACTGAAAATTAACTCTGAAGGTCCAGCAAGCAGCTTGGCCAGATCTTTAAAAACTCTAAGATGTAAATTTTCTTGACCTACTGATTTAAAATCTTTAGTAGCTGCTTAGCTGACATGCAACTGCTCCCTGAGATGCAACTCTCTGGTGACTCCCAAATTATTTAAAGAGCTATTACTTAGAAGGAAAGAAAGTTAAATGCTGGCAACTGTGGCCACTCTGTGGACCTGGCTCCTCACTGCAAACATGGAATAACTAATTAGCAAATCGGATACATACAGTAGGCCTAGCTACCAACACTTAATTGTACACTTGATTTCAATGGCACAATACTGGGATCAAACTGCAGTAACATATCAGTGAATTAGACCCTGTATGTTTTATATAAATATATTAAAAAGTGTGTGTGTATACACAAACACACATATATGCACATAACATAAAGCTGGCAGGAGAATACATGCTGTCATGATCTAAAAAAATAATATACTCTATGTGTCAAATGAAAATAATTCTGAATAAAATACATGATCTTCCTGCAGAGTTGCGTTCCCCATAAACACCAGAAATCAACATACTCACAGAAGTTCAAAAGGTTAGAATAAGACCCTACGGCTTTCACACTTTACAGGGATGCCATTTTCCAGTGTATTCCTTTTCACTCTCAGTTCTAAAGGGATACTGACTAAACCACATTTGTTAACATCGTTTTATTTCTTCCCTTTACAGAGAAATGTACATTTTTGATGAATCAGACCCATGTGAAGGGCGTTTTGTTTTTTGTGTTTCAGTCAACTGTAGAGTACATAATTAAAATGTTGTTTGGAGTAAGCACATTTTGAAGACAGTGGTATTCACATAATTTCATCAGACACGGGATCTAGAAAGAGGTATTTCACACTCCACTCCTTTAAATTAAAGACTTCACTGCAGAAAAAGGGTTTCAGGCAATAATTTATGATCTGCTATTTCATACCTCAGCTAGGAATGTGACTTCATGAATTATTTATATTTATCTAAGCCATTAATAAATGCAATGCAATACCATTCTTCTTTATCTCAGTAAGAGGTGCCTGGATTCAAATGGTTTTTAAACAAACAGCATAATGAACAGATGTATAACATTTAACTACCATGCTATCTCCAGTAATATCCTGTATGCCTCAGCTAATTTAGCTTGCTTATTCTTTTCCTCTTGGAGTCGACTTGAACAAGTCCTTCTGTTAAACTTTTGCTTTTACAGTACCGGATTCCTTAAATAGATTTTACTATTTCTTTAATGCACACATTTCACAAAAGCATCCTGGTAGGATTATCTGATGTTTTCATTTAAATGCATAGTCCCACACTTGACAAACTTTAGCTAGAGTAACAGTTATAAATACAAATTTCTTAAGGAGAGAAATTGATGGCAATTGTAATTTTCTTTAAAAAATTAACCAGGAAATTCCAAGTTATGGAACAAAGAACAAATAGAAAAAGGAAAGAAAAATTTAAAAAAATCTTTAAATGTTAGGTGGTTTGGAAATGCCCCCTTAAGTTCACCTTAACCAACTTACCTCTGCCCTTATCCCCACCCGTCCTTCCAGCTTGCATTGTTGTCACACTTACTATGTAAGAGAGAAAAGTTTTGATATGGACCTCCTGCTATTTCAGTCATCTTAAATTCACTTTATTTGCATAGTTTGCTTGTGGAATGGAGAAATGTTGGAGTACATAGCTTGATTTTGCATCTATGTGTAAGTGTGATTCCCCCACCATCTTGCATTCCTGAGGTTTAACCTATACATATTGTCTGGCCTTTAAGAGGTTTTAGCCCCAAATATTGCAACACTTGAACATTTGAAACCCCATATACTTTAGGATCCATATTCCAAATGATTTCCCTGAATGTAGATACTTTCTATGAAGAGATCTATTATTTTTTACTACAGTAATACCTGAAAGACTCAACTGAGTTCAGGTCCCATCACGCTAGGCACCCAACGTAAATGAAGTGAGAGACTGTCCTTAGAACTTAAAACTTCATACCTATTCTAAAGAAGGGAACATCAGAGTTCATGATTTTAGATCTTTTAAAGTCCAGTAGAAAGAGCTATGGTTTGTCTATTTCTGAAACAAGATCCTTTTTTCTCAGTAGAATATTTATAGGGATACTAATCTTGTAAAATTTCAAATGTATTTTTGATTGTTTCTTAAAAAAAAAAAAGAATCTAAAATAAAGAGAATAAAACTGACTGAATTGCAATTAAAATCTTAGCAGCAAAGTCAGGGGAAAAATGCATATTTTATCCTCCTAAAAAATAAAAACATACACAATCGTGTTTTATATAGTCAAAATCTTGAGTTCCATCTTATGCTTCACTCTTGGGACTCTTCTATTTTAGCTCATTCTAAAGGTTCTACATGATGAAAATTCCACAATTTAAGCATATTGCCAAGCTTTGAAAAGAGAAGTATAAATTAATCAAGCAAGTGGATGAATCACTTTCTGGTTTGTTTATATCAGTGATCAGTCTTTATAGGAGTAAATAGGTAGCAATATACCAAAAAGGGAAGAGTTTTTCTTCTGTTTCCTGGCACTTTATCAGTAAACCTTCATATTATGTAATATTCATCACTTATATGTGCATAAAATTGCTGGCCTTCAGTTCTTCAGTGTAACTAAAACGTATTACTACATTTGTCTGCATTAGCTGAACGTATTGTACACAACATAATATGCACAAAAATTGATGCATATTATTTATCCTTATACAGGTCAAACCATTTATTAAAGCTCATTCCAGAATTTCAGCAGCTTTCATGGGGAATTAAATATTGCTGAACTGTGTGAAACTGTAGTTAAAACATTTGGTGGAAAAGAAATTTTCATAGTATGTACGAGCAAAAGAAATATGTTTTGAAAGGCTTGTCAGAGACTGAGCTTTGTATCTGGCAAAACCACACCAAAAAACCCTCAGAAAATCCTAATACTTATTGTTAGCAGACTGCCTGAGAGAAGCTAGGTTTCCTTTGGGAATTCACTGAATAGCAAGAATTGGAGCACAACCAGCATTAAAATTGCAAATGCTGACCTAATGGTACCTAGGGCCATATGTGTATCACGTTGTCATATAGTATGTTATCACAGCTGTTTTTACTTACAAGCAGTAAGCATCAAAGATGAATGTTTTAACTTTTGCAGGTCTATTTTTCTATCACTACAAAGGTACTTTTTATTTACAAATATTTAGTGGCTTTCATAGTAGGAAACTCATAGTAGTCCTGAAACAGCTAATAACATTAGTTTGAGTAATGGTTGAACGTATCAACACTGATTATTAATGATCCAGAGGGTTTGCAGTAGACTGACACAAATCTAACAATTGTGTCATCTGAACGCTTTACAAAAGAGTTCTCTTCTAAAAATAGTTAGTGGTCTTCATTAAGAGTGTGAGGTTGTTTCTTCATTAATGTATTTCTTTTTCCTTCTTCTGTTTTCTTCTCCTTTCTTACTAATCGTTTTTCCTCCCACTTACTTCTTGCCTTCACTACTTTCACCTCTTCCGCCTTGTTGATTCTTTGGTGCTGATTTTAGTTGTAGATATGCGAATACTAAGTCAAAGAAGTGTTTTATACTTTTATATTCTTAAACCTATGACATATGTGATCTTTCTTCTCTCCTCTGCTTATGAGTTCCAAAGCCTTAGGCCTATTGCCAAAACCCCCAATCTCTCCCTCTCAGAAGCTTCAACACTGAATTTCACAGTTTGAATTTGACACAGTGGGTGTGTGGGACTGCCATGACCACAGAGGGATGGGCACTCTCTAAGGTGTCTTGAACTAGTTGCATGGAAGTACTTGATAACTAGGATTGAGAATTTGAATTTTACTTGTATTTTACAGAGAGTCCATTTAGTGAGTGGAACACTCGGTTGATGTGCTTTCGGTGTCTGGTGTTGCTGTGCAGATGTGCTGTTCCGTTCTTGAGTAACTGAGGCCTTTCATTTTTTACACTATATACGCTCATGTAGAGATATAGTGAATTTATGCAGGGTAGCCTGGATGTCCAGGAGGAAATGAGTACTTCCAATCCTTTGCTAGCCTGGTAAATCAAATTCAGGGACTAGAAGCTGCATCCTGATTCTCCAGGAGGCAGAGCCCTTTATTAGGGAATTATATATATGATAAAAAATAGATCTGTAGGAAGCTACTAAAAAGGACAATAAGCAGTGGAATTCTCTTATTCTTTTCTGTAATGTTATGTGGAATCTTGATATAAATTCCAGTCACTCTGAAGCACTGTAATTACTTTAGTATGTTTGCATATTTGTTACTTAAGTAGAGACTAGCCAGATTTAAAATATCTACTATTCAGTTATACCCAAATGCCACTTAATACGTCACCTAGAGTGAAATCCTGACCTTACTGAAATCAGTTGCAAAATTCCAGTTGACTTCAATTGGATTCACTTCTCATCTGTGGGGTTCCTGAAAAAAACAGAGGCCTGGGCTCTCACGTCTGGCCTCTATTTTTTGCTGTGATCCTTTTTCTCATTCTCCCCACCTTTTTTTTTTTTTTTTTGAGGAGCACAGACATTATCAGAGAAACTATTGTACTAGGACATTAGGCATTGATATGTCAGGTGGTTACTAGCTGAGGTGAGAGATAGTCTAAAGAGTTAAGTTTGGATAAGTATTATTTCACCATTGAGAAACATTATGTCATCAGATGAGATGGAGAACAGATACAGAATTGGTTAACAATGCTTTGTTCTTTTCCATTTTTAATTAATCTTTTTGGAACCACTTTAAACAAAGCAAATGGAATGTGCACTTTCTTATACAGAGACCAGCCAAGTTCACATACAACTGTGCAGAATTGGCACAAGAAACTTTTTGTAGTAGTATAGTCAGCAAGAGCCAGATCTATCTGAGGTATTTACCAGAATTATTCTAGATAGAAGGAGGAGGTGATAGGAAATGAGAGTGTAAGAGTCAATCTATGATTTCTATACTTTTTCATATCAAGTCCAGTGGTGTTAACCAGAAACAATGAATCTAATTTTCCCGCTTGAATCTGTTACATATGTGTTTCTCTACCCTTTTCATTCTTTGGAAAAGAGGGTGGAAAGAGGACCCCTCATTATTTAACTGTGAATCTCTAGATGAGACATAAAATTAGATTCCTAACTTTTTATGGTTTTTGAAGGTCTATGGAACTTCTCTCAAGAGTGGGATATTATTTCTGGTGTGCTAGACAAATTCCAATTTTGTTGCTTACACTGTGCCTACCTCCCTAAGTTCCACATACATTTTAAATAGAATATAGCATGCTTTTTAACTTCCTGTCCTTAACTGATATGCAGTATTTCTGTGTATTGTTAAACAGCTCCTCTTTTCCCACAGAGGACTCTGCATTCAGTATTGATTCCTCTATACATGATATAGTTTGCAAAGATATTTGGGATCAAAGGCACCATATAAATTTAAAATGCTTTTAGTTATAGTAGCAGTCATATCAATTATTTCCTCAGTATGGAATTATCCTGTTCTACTGCACAGTTCAGCAGTGCCATAGAGAGTTTCAAATTTATGCCATTTTCAATGAACTTTTTTGATGATTCAAAACATGCAGAGCTATGGAAGAAAGACTCATGTTAATGGCTATGATCAGTAACTTTCACTTAGTGAATTCAGTATTCCATTCTGGCTAAGGCTGTGTTTTAGAATGGAGTTGCACTTTGAAATCAGTAGTCTCTAGCAGAGGGTTGTGAAAATGAAAATATATTGACAAACATGATGATAAAGTTATATTGGTAGGGGGTCTGTAGTAGTAAAAAGGCACAGTGGCTACAGTGCTTCTATTGTCTTCATGGTAAAAAAGGGCCCAGTTTGAGGAAGCCACAGTAGCTATAAAGCCTACTAGTGCCAGGTGTTACTTAATTTGCCTATAGCTAAGCAACCAGCCTGACATATTCTTTTGGAGACACTAGGCAACATTATGTGACATTTTGGGATTGAATTAGTTATAAATTAGGATAACCTAAAATATCCCTTCCCAGTCCTCTAAGAACATAAATGTTATGTAGGATGTGCTTAGGGTAATCAAATAGCAAGTGTGAAAAATCAGGCTGGGATGTGAGGAAATAGGCAACTATATATAAAAAAAGCCCCAAATATCGAGACTGTTCCTAAAAAATCAAGTTATCTGGGTCCCCTAGATGTGCTCATCAATGGCAGTTGCAGGAATTGGCCCACAGGCTGAACAAATTTTTCTCTCAGGTACATTGCATGCAAAGCATAGTTCCCAGTAGTTTAAGTAAGAAAGAAATCTCAGCTAAATTTTCTCCTGTTTACAGTTCAGTTGTGTTCATATGCACCAGGATATTTATGGAACTGCTATGAGGGTGAAAGGAAGGATAGGTGAGGGTAGAAACTGAAAAAAAAGGAAAAGATGTCATGAAATATGAGGAATTTGTATGAGCTCCTTCTAGTCATCCCCCAGAATGCACAAGTTAAAAAGGTTTCCTGGTTCTCACTAGCTCTGTCTTTTTTGGGCATATATCCATAATGGCTTATGAATGTAAAAGAGGCATTGTAAATGTGCCCTGTTGACTTCCTCCTGGATCTTGTTTCAAATCCCCTTGCTACCTTAATTAAATGTGAGATAGTTTAAATTGTTGTAAACATCTATTGGGTATTTTGTATTATAATAATCAGGATGTAATGAATGTTTAATGATTATACGATATCTAATATCAAATCTATGGTAATGCACAAAAGTCTTAATGTAGTGTTAAGTTTGCAGAGTTAACAATCACACAGAGCTAGGAACCTCCAAAGTTAAGGGTTCATCAGGAATGTTATGTCACCCACATTTGAAATGAAATAGTCTTTTGACAGAAATAATAATACATAAAGCTACACACTTAACCAGCAAAATAGGAACATATGTATGTGCAACACATCCAAATTAACATTGCAGGTGGAAGTTGCATTTTACTCCCCTGACTCCATGTGATTTTGTCTTTGAGTCTGCAGCCTTCTGATTATGTATGTATTATGTCCACTGCATGCTAAGTGCTTTGCAAACAAAGCTCATAGTCTAAAGGCAGATAAGTAAGCAGACAAACAGCAGGTAGAGGGAAGATGAGCAACAGATATACATTGTTTTAATAAATGTACATGCATGATGTTTATAGTACTCTTAAAAACTAAACAATGCATTGTTATTGACATGGCAAACAGACTATATTGGCTGCAAATTTATTAACATAGCAACTGCTGTCAACTGATGCTGAAAGGCAGGTAGTCCTTGTAAACTTTCTCCTGGAGAGAGTGCCTGATGATATCCCCCTAATCATAGACAAGGCAGTGATCTTGGACAACTTGTTATTTATTAGTTTCTCTATGGCGCTCATTGCTGTAGTATCTGAGCATCTCTCAAACATTAATTTATCCCCAAAACACAGCTATGAGGTGGGCAACCATTAATAAATCCCCATTTTTGTCGGTGAAAAATTCAGGAGGTGAGTGACTTGTC
The DNA here is from genome assembly GCA_007922155.1 of Mesoclemmys tuberculata. Lineage (NCBI taxonomy): Eukaryota > Metazoa > Chordata > Testudines > Chelidae > Mesoclemmys > Mesoclemmys tuberculata. The sequence continues at coordinate 59,074,272 of ML675604.1, read as the reverse complement.
CAAGATACACAACGTCTGAAGCAAAAACAATATTGAATCCAATTCCTGAGTCCTAATCTAGTGCTATAACCACAAGGCCAACCATCCCCCTTTCATCCTCCCTTACCTACCACCCAATGAATTGCTCACACTTCCTGATGTGAAAGCAGCCAGTTCGCTTGCAGAGAACTTGGATCCTCTTATGATTAAGCCTCCATCAGCATCTAAATGGTCAGGGTTTTTTAGACTCTACAGGAGTGAACCACTCTGATTCCTAACAGCACCAAAAATAGGACATGAAATTCACTCAACTGTAGTCTAAATTGTGACTATTTTATCTTCTAGCAACAATTGTCTACCACAGAAATCACAGGAATAAATTACATTGCATTTATATATAGGAAGATGTTACTGCAAAATCAGACCGAAGGCACCCCCACAATGGCCTAATTACATCAATAGTTCAATTATTAGTTTTTTCTGTTTTGGTAGGTAACAGGAGGTGGCCAGTCCTAGGGGAATTGCAAGGGTTTTCCCAGGGGTTTTCCTCTGATCATTGGAAAACTCCCCAGAACAGATTAACGACACAGATACAGCCTTCTATCGAAGGATTGACACCCAGGCAGCAATGTCTTCAAAAACAAAATAATCTTTATTTATTACCAGTCTTTAATACAACTGGATTCTAAAATCAATACAGAATACACAGTAGCATAAGTCATATAACAATGCAAGGTAACATTAATCACATAAACATAATGTAACATCAATGATAATACATAACACAATGTAAAACAAATCCCTTCAGTGTATAGTAACAGAATAGCAAATATTGCAATACTGTATAATAAGAGTAGCGGTCTTGAGTATGATATTCTATATATGGTGATCAATCACATGTAGAATGTAGGTGGCAAATTCTTACTTAAACTCTAAAATTATACTCATGCGTACTCAATCATCCCATTTTATTATCCCAAACACGTCCATTCATATGTTATAATCTTTTATACAAGAGTCATCATGCTTACTTTTTATGATCTTCCTTCCTTCTGACTTGTCCAAGGTCCTTCTGTTCTATCACTGCTCCACCTCCACTGCTCTGCTGCTTTTCTTCAGTGATTTCAAGTTTTCAAGTAATTTAAGCTCTTTGTTCCTATGCATAGTGATTTCTGCTTCTTTTCTCTGCTTCCTGATATTCTGCTGACTCGCTCTGCTCAGACTCCACACTCTCCAAGTGCTCCAATGCACTACTTCAAGCCTACCAGCTCTTTGCCTTATATATAGGTTTTGATCTTTTCTGATTGGCTTCTCTTTCAGCCCTAGTCTTTAGCATGCCTATTCTACCAATTAACTTTAATCTTTTCTGATTGGTTACTTTTAAAGACCAATCACAGCTGCTAAACTCATCTGTCAATCAAGCTGGAGCTTTTTGGGAACCTGTGTTTTTGCCTGACTGACCTCTCCCTTCAGGTTTTGAAGTAACCTTTGTTTCAGCTCATTCTGCCTGTTTGCAGTTGGTCAAATTGTTCTAAGCCCACCATTTTGGTTTTCTCAGCTGTAATTCCCTGCAGCTGCCATCTTGGATTTCTTGCCATGATCACTCAAAACTATCCTTATTATCAATTAGTAAAGCCATTTTAAAACTAAAATAATTAGATATTTGTGTGCATCTTATTATTATGGTTCACTGTTAACACTCTAATTATGCTAATTAGGACAAGATAAATTCTCAATCTTTCCTCCTGCTTTAGCTGGGTGACAGGGTGCTGTCCTTGGTGCTGCATCCCTTACTCAGGATAGAGCAGTTAAACAATCTCTTGTATCAAAGGGAGGCCTTAAGCACCCATTGGAGTACTTTTAATAATGCAAAGATGTTGATCAGTTAAAATTCCTATATACAATAACTTGGGCAGAAAGTGGAAATACAACAATGGTCATTGTTAATGACCTTCAGAAAGAAAGTTCCAAAAAGTTAGGCAGTGAACAAGAGAAAGGGACTCAGATGGTGTCCTTCACCTACTATAATGGTTTCCGTGGTGACCAGTTGACCAATAGGAAGATCACCATCCAAGGAATTCCAGACACTGACTTTTGTCCTTAAGTCAGTGAGGCCAGTGCTTCCTTTCTCTCTATCACAAGAAGTGTAGATCTTTTGAGGTGAGGAAGGAGGAAGGTTTGCAGCCGAGTCCAGCTGTATTGAGCAGCGTCAAGAGTCTGTGGCAGTGTCACTCAGTGTTGAGAGTCTGTGAGGTCAGCAGCAGGGAAACCCAGGACCTCCTTGCTATGCCAGGTTCTAACTGGTTCAGTCACAGGTCTTGTGACTGGCATGTCAGATATGTGGCCTGCTCACAAGCCAGCTCCCTGGGTCAATTCCTCCCATGGCTTCTGCCCCTGAAAAGTCACAACAGGGTCTGCTTAAGGGTTCACAAGGCAGGGGGTTCTCCTGACTGTGATCTGGAGGCTCTTTGCCTTCAATCCTGGCCCACCGTTCCCGGTCTCCATGGAGGAGCCTTCAGCTGCTTTGCAGCAGGGCCTGGTCCAGAGGTGAAAGAGCTAGCAGCAGAGGACTCTGCAAGAGCTAATAGCAGAGGACTGCTCACTTCCTCTGTCCACCCTGCCTGAACTGAGTGGCTCCCTTTTGAGCTCAGCTTCCATTATGAGCATCCAGCAGGTAAGGCTGGATGGGGCCTCCAGGGCCCAGAGCTGATTGTTAACTCTTGGTTCCCTGGTATTGGGCTTATACTGCCCAATCCAAGGTCCAGCCGAAATGAATAAATAGGGGGTTGGTTTTCTGAATTTAATTTGAATTAAATAAATGGCATAAGGAAAATCCGTTCCTTATGCTCAGTAGTATTGACACTGAAATGATCCCTGAGCCAATGTTTGTAAGAAGCTGGGAATGGGCAACAGGGAATGGATCCCTGTTACTATCCATCTATGTATAGAAAAATGGCTGTATCCTTGCAATGGACAAAGATAGATTTTTGTTAAAAATTGTAAATGTGTAGAATATTGTAGACTCTAGCAAAAATTGCAGAGAGTCATTACACTTCCAGTGTCTGCCTTTGTACTCTCACTCCTGAAACTGTAGCTAGGTTGGGGTTTTTTTGTTTTGGTTTTGTGTTGTAGTGTTTGTTTTTGTTGTCATCGGGGATGGTTTTGTTTTTGTTTTTTCATTCTTCTTACATGTCACCCAGTAGCAGCTTATGGACAAAGTGTCCAGGTCAGGTCAAGAAGGTAGAATGTGGAGTTGTGTCACAAAGGGGTCGAGCACCAATTAAGGTCTACTATAAGAAAAATTTTAGAATATGTCCACTTGGCATGCTCAGAAGTGATTTTTCTCTTTTTTTCCCCTTAGTCAATTGTCCTCTATAGGGACTATGTCACAACCAAGACAAGCTTCAAATTTCAAACCTTTGTGCAAGGATCATTAATACTGAATGTGTTGTAGGAACTTTTCATATTTATAGTACTTCCATTGAATGATAGAAGTTCAAGTTGCTGGATTAGAACTTGCTTAATGAAGGATTTGGTGGAGTGCACTGCCATTAATTTTATTTATTTAGTCCCAAATTTATTTAGGTAGAGCCAAATATAGGGTCTAAACATGCACTCCATCTCCTTCTTAGAGGTAACTTGTAATCTTTACATATGAACAAGTATAGTTTAGAATGGGATAAACAGCCATCAGGGTTCACCGAATTATCATCTTGCCAGCATCTCCACCACCAGCCAGCTCAGCAGGATTTTAGCACGTAGGTCTCATCTCAACACATAAAGATTATGTGTGCATAAGCCTTACTTAAGCACATACTTTTGCGCATAAATATTTATGCACTGAGACTTCAGGGCAGAAAACTTATCCACAGAAAACTTTGTGAGTGTAGCACTAAAATATGACTACAATGTGTAAAAGCTTGAGTGTATGCAGGCTTATGCAACTAAATTTTTATGCACTCATGTTGCTGCAAATAAAGATTTTTGTGCTTAAGCCTTTTTATGATGCAGTTTCACTGATCTGGTTGGTTATGGGGAAGCCATTAGGCTGTCTGTGATCTAAAGTGTCAGCAGGTCTTGAAGTCTGTTTTCAAGGGATTTGATCTTAGACTTCACTGTTTACTAGGCAAGTTTCTATAGTTATGGTAACAAATGAGAGAAAGTTCTATGACCTAGGGGTCAGTAGTAACTTACTGTGTGTTTAATGAAACCTACCTCAGGTCATCAGGGCTTGAACCAAGAGCTTCATCAGTTAGGAATTTGAGCTAAGACTGTCAACATAAACTAGCAGCAGTAGTAGTTTACAATCCTTCCTGTGGGATAGCTGCTAGAGGGGGAAACAACCTACCCTTTACAAGCATGTTTGCATATGCAATCTCACCCATATCTCAGAATGAGGGTGTATGATTAGACTGGCAGGAGAAAGACAACCTCAGGGTCCTGAGAGGAGGGAGACGAGAGGGTTAGAGAGGGTGCTCTGGGGCCTTTTTCCATCTTCCCTGCCTAGAGCACGCAGGGAAGAGGGCAAAACTAGAGGAGAACTTCTCTGATTTTTCCCTGCTGAGACTGGCTAGGCTGTGGCAGGAGGAAGCAAAAACTTTTTGTCTGTTGAGCCAACATTTCCTATATGTGAAACCTGCAGAACATGCTGCAGATGTCATGGTACATGCCAGACCTGCCCTATAATGGAGAGACAGAGAATTTGAACTGTGTTCCCAAGATGCTGTGGGTCTGACTAATCTCCAATTTTGGGTATGAGGAAGAAATGTTTCCCCGTACTGACAAAGTGTTTGGTGCATTTTTCACCATGGTGGCTCAGTTTGGGGTTCAAGTGAAGTTTGTAATTTTGTTGTGGCTTTTGGCCAGTGTAGGTGAGAGGCTCTAGAGGGCCAGCTCCAGCTGTAAACAGAAGCCCTTGGAGATACCTGTTAACCCCAATTAGCCTGGAGGAAGAAGGAGACAAAAACCCTGCTTTCCTGTGCTTGCTGACTTAGGCTTGCAAGGCTTGGGCTGTGGCTCTGTTTAACTGCACTGTAGACCTTAGGGCTCAAGCTACAACCAGGGCTCTGTGCCCTCCCAAATTTTTGGGTCCTAGAGCCTAGGCTCTAGCCCGAGCCCAGATATCTAAAAAGCAATGAAACAGACCCACAGCCTGAGCCCTGTGAGCCTATGTTTTTTCAGACTGAGATATCTTTCACGTGTACCATCATTCCCCATCATGGGGGGAAGGTGAGAGGATTCAAAGATGGTCTGAAGCCTAGGGGTCAGGCTGAGGAAGGCTTGTCCTGTGTATTGTTTATTTGGCATAGAGGCCATTTAACACATTGTCTGGAGGGGAGGAGGAGAATTTAGCCCACCCTCATTAAGGTTAAACATTAGCAAAGTTGTGATCTTCTGCTTTAAAATCTATCCCAGTGCCTGTCTTCATTGGAACTTCGTTCTTCTCCAGTTCTTCTGCGGTAGAATATTTTTACGGAAGATTGTACTCTCCCATTTCATATAGACATATTCTTTTTATCCTGCACAGCAATGCGTGCCTATCCTAAAATTCCCCCCACCCCATTTTCCTCTCCACTGATGGTTGATGTTTGCAACTCGCACTCCTTTTTCACTACAGAATGAAAGCTTCTCTTTATATCATGTCTGGGTACCTGGACAAATCTGACTCTTCAATTTCACTCTCTTCTTATTCCTCCAGTTTTTATTTTACTATTGTATTTTTAGGCACAGCCCTAGAGCTTTAAAGTTTCATATGAATTCAAGATGAATTCTGTTGAATAATGTTAGCTATTTAGAAAATATGCTCCCTTCCCACAGTACAAATGAAAGTTTAAAACTCCTGGGGCTTGATTTCAGTCTCTATTGGTTTTACACCCTTAATGCCAGTGCACATGCAGGGATTGATTTGCTGGCATGTTTCCAGTGTTTCTAGAATGTAACCCCTGGCTGCCTTGTCCATATCTTCTATCAGGTCAGGCCAGACCTCTTTCTAAGTTACTTTGGTCTCTCCAGAGTAACTTCATTGCTTAATTCTTCGTTGCTGAGTCTTGTAAACCAACTTTTCCCAGAAGAAACCTGGGAATGAACAGCACTTCAGGACTGCATATATCTTTCTATGCAAGCTTCATTTGTGCCCCTCTCTCCATTTTTCCTCCCTTACCACATATCATTAAATCAGTGAAATCCACATGAACAAAAATTGGTTTTGAAAGTTAACTGTTTTTCAAAGATCACATAATTAGGGCTGTTTAAGTAATTTGTTGCAAACAAATTAGTCAACAAATGTAGCTCTTTGTAAATTTTTCATGATCAGACTGGAATTTTTCTGAATGCCATCAGTATTGATAATTCTCATTCTTGTGTAGACAGAATAATGTCAGCTTCTAGATATTTTAAAAACATTTCACTTTGATAACAATGACACCCCAAATCAGTCAGCCAAATGACATGATGGTGCTTTTGCTCCTTGGTTGGGCAACTGAAATATTTTAAAAGACAAAGAGTGAATAACAAATATTCTTGTGTGTGCACAAATGCTGTTGTTCACACATGGACATCAGCACTTGTACACTCTCCAAAATATGTGCAAATAGGCAATAAAAAGAGACACAATAGTGTTGAACTGAATAACCATTTGGAATTTAAAGATATGTTTGCAAGCATTGTTTATGCAATACTTGACTTTCTCTGCTAAATATACTCGGCTGTATGTTTGAGTTTTATTAGGATTTTTTTCAGACTCAATTAATTGTTGATCTCATATTTCTGTGCTTATGGTTTATTCTGATGAATTTATTTTTCTTTTTATTTCCATTTTTAAATGTAAAGTACAGGTATTTTAAAAAATAAACTGATGTAATGATCTTTCTTGTAAATGTAGATGGCAGTTACGATCTAGCATATCTGGAGTTGTGTTGAATAAGTGAATCAGAATCTCTTTTTACACAAATCTGGTACTTCAGATTGAGCTAGGATTGTTTCTGTACAAATTTGGCCTCTAAACTATGTATAAATAATGGGTTGCTTCCACCATCTAGACCAGCTTCCTCACCCCCACAATTATTTGGACCAAAGAAAAGATTGACCACAAAATGCAAATTGGTAATTTTTTTTTTAAACTGCCTGCTGTCAGTGTTGACTATGCTTCAAACTGGGTCCTGAAATAAAGGGAATAGGGTACCAAAATTATGTTTTGGCACATAATATAATCTAAGTTGTTAATAAATATGTATAGGCAATGTAGTGCTAAAAATACCTCCAAAAGAATATAGTATGAACTTAGTCTTCCCCAGGCTGTTGTAAGATTAGTATCTTTTCTTCTTGAAGGTGAAGAAAATCGTTAACTGTAGACCATAAAAAATGTGTTTAGTCACTGAGGACTAGATTGTGACTTGGATTACAGGTATGTACAGGGCAGTAGGAGGGAGTTAGACTTCCCTCCCACTTTACAGCCCTAAATCAGTTACACTGACCTGAGTGTAGAAACAAAGCTATGTGCCTACAGACTCTTTCCCCAGAGTGAATAGAGCTGGGTGACATTTCTTGACTGAAACTTTTTTCCAGCAAAATATGAAGATTTGGTGACACTGAAGCATTTTATGAATTCTTGTTGATTTTGCTCAAAACCTTAAAAAAATAATCCCACAACATTTTTATTTTGACCTTTTTGAAACAAAACAGTTCAGTTTTTTAATTGAAAATACTTCATTTTGAAATTTCCTTTAATTTACTTAAAAAAATTAAGATGCTCAAAACAGAAACAAAACATTCTTTCCAGGCTCAATAAAATGCTACACTCAACAATTTTCAGTTCCATTAAACAAATAATTGTTGGGGTTTAAAAAAAAATGTTTTTTGGAATTGCCAGTGAACCAAAAATCTATTATTCTCCAAGGTCTATTTTCAGTGGGCGGACCCTTGATTCCTTTCCTATTTTCTGGTAAGCTTGAGAAGATAGTAAATTGCTATAGCCCTGGAGAAAATGTAGGTCAAGGAAGACACTGGCTATCTGAGCAACGCTTCTTTCTATGGTTTAATCCTGAAAGGACACAGTTACATGCCCTCCTTTACTATGGGTTGTGTCCTTGTGACAAAAAGTATAGACACAGAGGGTATGTCTACACTGCAGTTGGGAGCGTGCTTCCTAGCACAGGTACACAAATGCATTAGCTCTGATTGAGCTACTGGCTAAAAATAGCAGGGTGGCTGTTGCAGCAGAACCCAGCAATGGCTTGAGCTAGCCACCCAGGTACCAACCAGCTTGCTCCCCTAGGCACATACTCAGGTGGCTAGTCCAAGCTGTCACCCACCCTGCCGTGGCCATGTTGTTACTTCTAGTGCACTAGCTGAAGCAAAGCTAGCATGTGTCTGTCTACCCATTCTCCCAGCTGCAGTGTAGTTATACCCAGTGTCATGTGCTGGGATGATCAGTTCCACATGAAAAATGTCCCATCAGGTTCTATAACACAACTTAATTCACATCAGTCACACTTTTGAATCTCCCACCACAGGCTAATAGTGTCATGGGGTTTGTGAACCCACTGGCGCCACTCCTCAAGATGCTTCCTTGCTGGGGAGACAAAAGAGGATGGCGAGTGGATGAAAGCATAGGCGTGGCTACACAATGCATTAGTCAGCACCAGAAGGGTGTAGCTTCTAGTATGTTGCACGCTAACTGGCCTGTGCGGACCCTGCTGGTGCGTATTCAAAGTTCCCTTGTGTGCATCAATGCAGGACTGTTTGAAAGTTGACCGGGGAACTTTTGGAGTGTGCCAGTCAGGTCCACAAGAGCCAGTTACTGCACAGAACTCTAGTGAGCGCGAGAATTTACACCCTTCTGGTATGGACGGTTGCACACTGTAGACAAGTCCTTATCAATCAACCAAAACGACACCATAAAAACTGTAACAAATAGTATAATTGTGAGGAGCACTATAGAGAGAGAGCACATGAAGAGAGGGTCCCCTTTGTGGGGTGATGCACATACCAGCTCCACCTCTCACAGGTGACTTTTGAGCTAAGAATCTTATCTTTTACTCAGATTCATATTGGTATCCAGTTTCATCTATATCCTTTTAGTTGGACCACCGAGAGAATGATAATAATAAAATAGGTAGCTCTGTTATATCCCTAAACATGACAGAAAGTCTCAACACAGAAGACAGTTATGAATGATGTCAGTGACTTATCGCCTGCCATTCCAAAAATAAAATCATTCTTTGTTTACATTACTTATTAATTAATTTAATTTGTAAAGTGCTCATTGCGAAGTCTCTGGGTGCTGTACAAAGGATAAAAACAACATCTCTTGAAAAAGTAAAGAGGCTTGCCTACTGCAAAATACATTCTTCCCCCGACCTCCCTGCAAATAAGTTGTTCCCTTTCGGTGACAGCTTGGAGAAAAAAGAGGGACTTTACCCTGGGCTCTGAAGGACAACAAACTCAAAATCTGGCAGGCCAATAGAGGAAGCAGATTTGACATCTACAGACCAAACATAAAATAATATTCTGCACACACTCTGGGGTGAAATCCTCAGCCCCATCCTGTCCCCTTCATGCCAGGTAGAAGGGCTGGACACCCTTGCCAGTTCTGTTGCAGGGACTGGGGTGGCACTGGGATAAGAAGGGTTTTCTAGATTTGGTACTGCAGTTCACATACTGCAGAAATTCCAGGCCACAGAACAGCCCTAGGAGGCTGCTGTAATTTAGACAGGCTCCAGGGCTCCAGCCACTGCAACATACCAAATTGAAAGGGCGCAAGGGTGAAATCTTTGCTCCTTCTGTGAGTTCAAATTGAGGCCTGTTAAGAAAAGCTAACTATGGTGGGCTTAATTTTGAAACTGATAATAGGCAACAGCATGAATATAAAGGAACATAAGCTGCACATTGATAAGGGTACAAAATACATAGCACAAAGGAATGTTGACTATATATATATGCATGTGTCAGTGAGGTTTTTCATCCTACCATCTACCCTAGAAATAGAGAGGGCAGCTGTCAAGTCATTACGATATTCCTCTGTCTATCATATCCTGGAGTCTGTGTTTTTTCATTAACTTTTAGTTAATAAAGTGAAAAAAGAATAATTTCTGAAGGTATTTGAATGTTCCTATCATTTAGTAGATTTGACAATCTGACAATGAACATGATTTTTTTGACATAAACTAGCAATAAAAATTCCTGAGAACTCAAAGTTCTTCACATCTATAATGTCCTCACTCTGTAGTGTTATTGCAGTAATTATAGTACTTATTTATTTATGATAGGGTAAAGACTCTTGTAACATCTTTTGCTGTTGCAGCATTTGCCACACCCGATTTCATTCACAGACAAAAAACTTTGTTTAGGTATAGCTAAGGTTGTAAATGTGTATTAGTAACTTAAGGGAAACAAAAAAACCCCAAACCCTTAGATTTAAATTGTCACACTCCATTGATTTCAATGTTTACACCAGTTGAGGATCAACGTTTAAGTTTCCATCCATTATAGAATTGGAAACAGGAGATGTTGGAGTATAGAAATGCAGAGGTAAGGCATCCAAACAATCTTAATTTTGCCCTTGTTGCCACACTGCTTGGTACCACCTTACTCTATACGCTTGACGTAAGGTAGATAAGTGTCTAGTAAATGTCCTAGTTGTTCAGCTACTTATGATCTTAAACTTTTGCATAATGTGGTAGTATGGCCGTGAAAATTGTTGTTTTCACTATGGAAAATAAGCAACTGAAATGCTGTGTCTTGCATTGGCTCTAGAAGTAAATTGTCTGTAATTTTAGATATGTTAAACTAAGCACTGGTCTACGCTTACCTGGAGATTCAGCGGCAGTCGACGGGGGTTAGGCAAACTACGTCAACTGCTGTGCTTCCCTTCTGCGTGCCGTCTTTACTGCATTGCGCTGATGGGAACCACGTTTCTGTCGACGCAGTGTTACGCCACTTGTGGGGATGGATTTACTGCATCGACTTCCTGATCAATTGAGCTACACTGACCACTCAGTTGATACAGAAAGATCAATCTGATGGCGGTGACTTTGCCGCCATCAGTATAGACATACCCTCCAAAACTTGTAGCTAATCCTACATTTGGTTGGTTGTACGGGGTTTAAGATTTCTGAAGCCATACAAATGAGTGATGTTTAAGATGTTTTCATTTGCAAAATCATGTTGCTTAGCTGTCAGGAATTGTAGTAATTACATTTTCATGTGCTCCCAGATATTGGATATACACACAAAGAATAGGTATTTATATGCGTACAGGATAAATTAGCTACTTAACCAGCCAGGTACACAAGCAGTTACTGGATTTATGCACACAAATTAAGGATTTTCATGAATAAGTTAATCATGTACAAAGATGTGTGGTCAGTTGTATGTACCTAACTTTGAAAATATTCTGTAATCTGAAAAAGATTTTAAAACATCCTCTTTTTGCCACAAGACATGCCTAAAATAATTGAGAACCATCACAAGAATATTTATGTCCCTTCTGGGGACTGAATGAAAACATTTTTACTCTCCTAAAAATACACTTTGGTGCACTGGATGTTTCCTCTAATCTTTTGCAGGGTCTCCATACAGAGACAAAATCACAATAGCAATTCTTCAGTTGCAAGAGGAAGGCAAGCTCCACATGATGAAGGAGAAGTGGTGGAGAGGCAATGGCTGTCCGGAGGAGGAGAGTAAAGAGGCCAGTGCTCTGGGAGTTCAGAATATTGGTGGCATCTTCATCGTTCTGGCAGCTGGATTGGTGCTTTCTGTATTTGTGGCAGTGGGGGAGTTTTTGTACAAATCAAAAAAAAATGCCCAGTTGGAAAAGGTAAATATTGTATTTTTCCATTTAATTTTATATTTTTGTGGTAATTGAATCAGTTTTAAGCTTTTGGTGACCAAATGGAGGGCTATTCTGATATCTTTTATACCCTAGCATAGTATTCTGTAACACAGGTTCACAACAGTGCACCTGAAGTGTCACCTATGCAGCTTTTAATTTGTCTTTAATATGTTTAATTGTAGCCAGCTTTCAGGACAACTGACTATTTCTCCTCTTATACAAGCCTGAAAAAAGACAGCTTTTTACTCCTGGAAGTTCACTGCAGTTAATTTTATGGATGAAGAAGAAATGCGAAACTATAATGGGAAACAAATTAATCTTCTACAGATAAATCCAATTTTTAAAAGTCAAAACTGTGTATCAGTTAAAGTCAGAAGTCTAGAAATGTCCTTTCCTGAAGATGTTGACACTTGACAAGTTGGGCTGGTAGCATCTGGAAATTATTAGATCAATATGATTTTTGTGGATTTACTAGTGATTATGATTTGAACTCTTGTAATTTGAATTCATCCAGTTTCCAAATAGCTCGTGTTAACTTTTTCAGTACTGACAGTTTACACAAATATGGTAATTGAACTGTTGCTGGGTCCGGTATCTTCTTGTAGAATTCTTGGGTGGTATCATCAGCTTTGCATAATAAATATTTATATGCATATATGTAACATCTAAAATTGAACTAAAGTGTATAGCTTTTATTTATATGCCATATTTTTAATTTACATTTAAAAACTTGGGAGACAGTGTAGTATTTTTAATGGGGTTTTTTGTTTTACATTTTTGAGGAGCTTGTGACCTCTATTCATCCCTATTTTTATACTTTATTTTATTAAAATCAGTAGTAAATCCAGAAGGCATATTTATATTGATATTTTTTCAGATGGTACTTGTGATTTTTTGTAACTTGAAATATTACTCAGAAACATCTAAAGGCCTGTCTTTGGAGACTGCTGAATTTATACTGATATGCTTAGCTCTATTTGTATAAATGTCTTAATTTTTTAATAACATATTGCTAAAGAAAGCTTTGATATTAATCAACAAGGCAGCCAGAGGTCACAAGTTCCTAAATAAAATTTGGACATGGATAGATTTTATTAAATAGTACAAAACTAATTACGGAGAGGAAAAATGAACACTCCAATTCTTTAATTTATAAGAATATAGCAATATTCCATTCCGTCAATCTCCTTGACCTTTGTATTTTAGAAACAAATTTCTTTTGAAAAATTACCATTTGTTTTACATAATTCATGTACATTGCAATGTCTTTATCCACTCTAGAAGTAATTGACTTAATATGAACTTCAGTATATTTTGGTTTAGGTGTTCTGAAAAAAAAATTAAATCCTCATTTACTAAACTGGGACCATTTTGATGAGAATTTTGTAATGTAAATTGATGAATTCTTTACAGGGATTGAATGCGTATTTTATCTTACTTGCTATAATTAGATATGAAGCTAACAGCATGACTTATCCTTGGATGCTGCACCAGGAAGGTTAGGTGAAGAAGAAAATGTAAACTTGTCTGTCTTTAATCCCTCCATTTTTGGGGAAAAACATTTTGACCAATGGTAGTTCCACATGTGAGGGGCAAACAAGATCAATGTTTGTAGCTAAGAAAACAAAATAAATGTAATAGACTTGAGCCTCTGAGCTCAAAGAGCAAATAGGCATTTGTTGATAAAATGTAAGCCTGCCTTTTAGCAAGTGCAAAATGTGCAATTATATCTGCAGTATAGGTAACTAAGCAGGACACTGCACATTTTGCATGCTTAATTTAGATGCAATTTCTTTCAGTTTAGTTGCTTATTTTCTGAAGTAGTTAACAATATTTCAGTCTTATGCCCTGACTCTCCAACTGGCTGTACAGGGGTAGGTCCATGTGTTCGTCAGGGTCAACAGGGACTTACACAGGCAGAGGGTCTGACAGGGTGGAGCTAGTTGCAAGATGCCTGTAAAAATGATGCTGGGTTCAAAAAAGCAGAAGGCAAAACTGTAATTGTGCTATTTGTACCAATGCTATTAAATTTAGTAGAACGGGGGCTCAGATCTTACATGTACCTGATTTATCTGAAAAACTTGCAAGGATCACATATAACTAGTTTTGGTCTTTTTGGGAAGGAGTGAGTCATCACTTACAGATACATAATTGCTTTCATTTCATCACAGCATTCTCCAAGCACAGATCCTCTTTTAATCACTATTTTGAAAAGCAAAGACAAGAATGATCAGAGTAAAATTGTCAATAATTTGCCCCCATCCTGGTTTATTTATTTGTTTGAAAAAGATCAGCAACATCCTAATCCGCTAAGAATTCACTAGAGTGTCCAAATCTGAAGAAATGAAAATGAGCAGTGCGTGGAGTGAATTCTACTATCAGAGACATTGAAATCCATTGTGCTGAAAGAGGTCGTACTTACATTACCAAGTGCAAAATGGACTTTGGCAAATGTAAAAGTGGGAAGCCGTGCAGGCAGTTATATCTGATTTATTTGTTTCATTGGATGAAGTCAAGATCAGATGTTTCGGACCAATAAAAGTTTCAAATCTGAAAAACAACAACAGAATATTACTGGAATGATACCATCAAGTATTAAGCTTAAAATCAGTTGGATTTTATAGTTGAATTTAGAATAGTGAAAAATAAATAATTCTACATCTCACTGTGTTTCATAACTTACTTGCCTACTCCAGGAAAGACAGATTTAGACGAGCTCTATATAATTAAGACTTTAGGGCTCAAGTCTGCACAGTTGAGTTCAGATGGTTTAAGTCTAGCTAGTTTAGCTCACAGATCACTATCATTGGGAGATGAGGGTACCCATCATTTTGGACCCAAAGTGAATATGAGTAACAGTGAATATATATGTAGGTCACATAGGAGCAGTTCCCTTCTTTTGCAGCTGCAGATTCCCGTGAAGTATAAAAGGAGTCCTGAATATTAAATTAGGCAGTATATGGTCCCTGAGAATTTTTGTAACAGAGGCTGAGAATGTAGGTTGAGTTGAACTTTGCCATTTACAGAAATCTAAACAACTTCATACAATGTATAAGCTACATTTTTTAACCTCTGCAAAGATAACATTTCTTAGAAGTCCCTGGGCCAAATTCTGCTCTTAGTTACACATCTGTTCAACAATTCCAACAATTTTAATGAGCTGCACAGAGGTGTATGACAGAGCAGCATTCAGCCTTCCATGAGCCCCAGAAAAGTAAGGTTTTTAAAAAATGATTAATAATTAATTCTGATCAAAAGTAAAAACTGAACAAACATTTGATTCACTTGATAGCCTGTATTTTATTCTGTGAAATCTTAAGGGCTGACTAATAAGTCCAGCCCAAGCAAAACTTCCACTAAGTTCCCCTCTTTGGGAGTTCTGTGGGTGGATCTGTTTGACTGACTTTATAGCAGAGGGTTAAAATTCAAGTCCAAGTGATGGAGCAGGATGAGTGGACATTGGATTTTCCAAGTCCTTAAAGCTGCATTCCTTCAGAGTAAACTAGGATGACCAGATGCCTGATAATCAGTCCCAATATTAGGGGCTTTATCTTATATAAGACCCCATACCCCTCTCCCATCCAATTTTTCACATTTGCTATCTGATCAGCCTAGAGTAACCAGAAGATGGTGTATTGTATTTTTTAGAAAGAAATTTCATTGCCAAATTTTAATAGAAATAAATTATCAAAATGCCCACCCATCTTCTTTCATTGCAGTCTTTTCAAAAGCCAACAGTTTGTATCCTTTCTTTATTGTGTGTGACACAAAAACACAATTATGTCATCTACTTGGAGACATGTTATGAAGCAGACCTCTGTTCTCTAAGACAATCTTGACAATAAATGCTCATCCATTTGCATTTTATAATTGCTTCTCTTAGCAAATGACGTGCTCCCTGATTGTAACATTATGTTGACACTTAGAGGGCAGTGAATAAGCAATGTAAGAAACTGAAGCCATTTTAAACAATTACCAATGTATTTATGGTTGATATAATTTTTTCGGTGTGTCACAGTTTTATTCCCATTACATATCTATGTTTCTGCGATGCTTGAGAGTTTTACACGAGGAAAGAAAATGTCGATCCTGAAAAATAGCAATGTTTAACATAATATCTTGATGGTCCTTATTTTGATAATTTATTGACTTAGTTTCATTATTGTCATTTCAAAATACAATTCTTTGAGCTTATTTTCATTTGATTCTGTCTACTCTTAGCTTTAATGCCAGTGGAAATTATCAGGTACCATTGAAAGACAAAACTGTCTATTTAATCCCTTTGGGGGCAGTTAGCCCATGTAGAGGGTACCATGTAAGCCTTTAGAGTGAAATTCACCCCGAGATCAGAAGGCCACTGAAAGATCGTATAGAACACTGGTTTATGATAGGGCCACATGCAGAAAGGGGTTGTACTTCCTCTCTCTGCCAGCTGTGCATACTTCAGTCAGCAGGGCAGCATGGAGCCAGCAGCCCCAGGCCCTATGCAAGTGGCATGGAGGGGCTGCAACTGCTATTCCAGGTCACAGACTAAAAGGGCAGCTGTGCTGCAGCCCTATACAGTGGCTCCAGAACCTTCTTGCACTTCTTCCATGTCAAGCCCAACAACTCTGGCTTTAATTTCATTGCTAACATGGGGTTTACTCGAAGAGAGCCTGGTACAGCACATTTATACAAGGATAAATTTCACCCACTAGGGTTTAGAATTCTGCTCTTTCACATCAACTTTGGAAAAAATGCTGGTCATCATTCACCCAGTGTTTAGTTTCACCTATAATCAAACACAGAGTGTACCTAATGTAGCTAATTTGTACGATAAATGAAACAGGGTTGTTGTTATTGAAGTCTTATGAACCTGCAATATGCAAGTCTGAACATGTAGAAATCTGTTTTTTCTCTTTTATAATGGTTATGTTCAAAGCAATGAAAATTGAAACTGGTACAACAATTTCAGGTTCAGAATTTTACAGAGCCTACTTTTATCCTTCTATTCCTTTTCCTTCATCGTATAGTTTTTCTCAGATATGAGCAAATTCTTTTTTATTAAACTGTCTTCCTCATTGTTATTTTAAAAAAAATATAAAGAGGAATGAAATTAATTATAGCAACATTACTACTGTTCAGAAGATATCCTGATAGTTTAATTTTTAAAAAGCTTTGATAATATGCTCTGTGCTTTATAATATTTTTGGATCAAGACCAAAGTAATTCCCAGCACCGTGATTGTTTTTTTCAGGGTCCGCAAGTTCAAAAGATTTTTAAGTAGAAGAGCATGTTCATCAGGCTGCAGATGAATAAAAAATATAGGGCTTGTTGGTAAAGCAAAGCCAGAGATTCAGGATATGTATCCCAATAAACTTTATAAAAACACACAATCATGATGCAGCCTGAATGATGTTATATTTTATACTAGCATAACCCCTGAGTTCTTGTAGTTGGCTGGAAATAACAGAATGGAAGCTGAGGGACAGCTGTGACAGTTCATAAATGGAACAGTTTTCCAACGTTGGTGCATCTGCATTCTGCAGATAGGCAGTTGGAAAATTAGAAGCTCTTCTCATCCCTGAGCTCCATAATGAACGAATGTCCTGGTTTTTGGAGGGGAGAAAGATAGGGGGCGGAAGAGGGAAGGGAGGAAAGTATGGGGTGAGAGATGAATTCTAATGCAATGCCCTCTTTAAAATTGTTTTACCAAATATATTTAGAGGATATTTTGCAATGACAGGAAATGTAAAGAAAATCTTGTGCTGGCAAAGATGTGAAAAGACAAAAGTGTAACAAATAGCACAAAACAATGGAAATGAAGATTTTTATTTTGTTGACCTGACATTTTTCAAATAATTTGCAAACAATAAAACGTTTAAAACATTATTTCTATTTTGACTTTTGATTGCAGTTTAACAAATACCTATTGACAATGACACAGGTCTTTTGCTGTTAATTTGAATTCACTGAGAAGTATAAACAAGAGGATAGAGAACACATTTAAAATTTTCCAGTTGATTATGTCCTCCTTGAGAATTATTTCACTGTAAGGTCCTGATCCTGCAAGCTCATACATATGTGTATGACATCATTGGTCCAGGGGTCCTGCCCATCTATGTTCTCATTGCAGGATCATGTCCTAAATTGCAGTTCTGATTTGTGAATATTTTTTATGCTTTCTACACAGAAGAATTTAATGTTTAATTTAAAAATTATCTTCTTATCAGTTCCTTTTTTCATAACAGCTTTCTTCTTACCAAGGGAAGATGGAAACTATAAAAAATGTAATTGTTGGCACCACTAAAAGGTGTTTTACTTGTTCTCAGGGGAATTTTTTTTTTTTTTACTATATTTCCAAAAATGCAGGTCCTCTTAATACTCACTAATTCTTTCTTTTCTCATGTTACATCAAGTAAGTCCTGCCTAAAAATATTCTCATTTATAAATATCTGTGTCTGCAGTCATTTACATTAAATATAACACTTGGTCAGAATATTGGGATGTACTACAATTGATTTCTGATTAACAAGCCCAGATCAAAATTAGGATACCTGTTAGTTTACTGCAGGTCTGTGGAGTTAGTCCAGCAAAGTGTTAGCATGCTCAGCTGATTGTAGTTGGACTTGAGGCACCTCTTGTCCCTGCAACAGGAAATACATTTTTGTGTTGTATTGGCTAACACAATCTGAAAATGTATCATTTATTATTTGTCTGTTTTGCCAACACAGTGGAAACAAATGTGTATGAGATTGGTATAATACTCTATGCAGTATGATCCAAGACCATACCATAATTTTTATGAAAAGTACAATGTAGCTATGATACCACTACAATTAGTAAATACTTTCACAGTCAATATTTTGGAGATAATTTTAACTCAGCATTCACAAATATGCATAAAGATATTGACACATAGCTTCAGAAAAGTTGACCAGTCACATTTACCTTCCAAAGGGCTCTGTGTTGTATAATTATTTTATTTGTTTTAAGATTTACACTGTATGCAGGTACATGGTGAACATTTTCGAACAATACAAATAAGTTGTTGCATGTACATCCTTCCCCAAAAGAAGGTTCAATACACTTCCTGCAATCACTCCCTTAAACTGTCCTGAAGGACAAGAAACTTGAGCTCCATTGGACAACCTGGAAGTGAATTCAGAACCACAGTTGAGATTGCCAGTGACCAGACTTTCAAATTAAGTGACCAGACTTTCAAATCTAAGAGCTGATTGCAAAAGATCACAACTAGTTAACTGATTTCAATACAACTAGGATCGGGCCCTGAAGAAATCAGGGAATTTCTTATATAGCAAGAAACTTAGTCATATTGAACCTATAAATTAAAATAATACTTTGAATAGCACACTGAAGCAGATAGCCAGTGCTTTTTGTTATTATATATCTGGTTAGCATCAGTTGTGCCTGACCTGCTGTAATATGCTCCATTGTTGCTAACTCTACTTTATAAGCATTCAGCAGCGTTCTGCACTTCAGTTTCTGACTTGTCCAGAGTGGTAGCCCCATGTAGAATGGATTGCAATAATCCAAACTGGCGGACACAAAGACCTGGATAACTGTGACAAGGTCTGCATCAACTAGAAACTGTTCCCAATATCTAGCCAAGCACAAAAGAGAATTTATATTCCTGGCCACTGAAAACATAGGGGCATTCAGGAAACTGCAAGAACCCTGAGACTGCAAATCAGATTGTCAAGGCTGAGCAGAAGCTACAATTATGAGGGCAACTACAAACTTCTAAAAACATCCCTTTACTTGTCCAGTATAACAGCTATCTTCTCTGGATTGAGCTTCAATCACACCTCTATTTCAGCCAGACACTGGAAATGCAAAAGACTGCACCACCCTGGTTTGACAAAACAGAGATGTAGGGCTGTATGTCATCTGCATGTTGATGGCACTGCAGCCCAAATTGTCTCATTATCTCCCCCCAGTGGCCTCACATGCATGTTGAAAGGAGGGATGACAGAATGAAACCTTGTGGAGTCCCGCATAAAAGAGAACCCTCGGGGCTGATGAGCAATTGCCCTATACCATCCTCTGGGATCTCTCTGAGAGGGAAGAATGGAACCTCACAAGTGCAATCCCATCCATCCCAACCTAGGTCCACAGGTGAGTCAGCAAAAGCTCATGGTCAGTGCTATCAAAGTCTGCTGATAGCTCTAAACAAAATCATCAATGAGAAAAATTTGTGCATCGTTAGGAGGATCTTATCAACCAGTGGAACTAGTGCAGTCTCCATGCCATACACAGGCTGGAAAACAGATTGAATGGGGTCCAAGAAGTCGGAAGACTTCACCGCAAGTTTCACACTCACCATTGCCAGAAAAGGAAGGTTAGACACTGGAGAGTAGCGGCCTAGATTGTTGTCATCAAGCAATAGTTCATTGAAAATGATCCTAAACTCTGCTGATTTGAGGGAAGCTGGCACCTTGCCCTCCCATTAGGGCACATTAACAACCTACACCATAATGGTCTTCATATTGCCCTGCTTGAATTTACCAATAATGAGGGATAGGGGATCATCTTGTAGGTCATGGTCCTAAGCTCCTCCAGCAACTCTAGAATCTCAGTGAGCACAATTGGTTGCAACTTGTAGCCTGAGAAGATGTTGTATTAGTCATCCCTGGCATAGTTCTGTAACTATGGGAGAGGCCAATCAAGTCAGAGTCTGATTGATTTTCTCCACAAGATAGATAGAAAACTTCTTGCCACCATCGACATTCAACTCTGTTTCAAAGTGAAGCGTCCCCCAGCTCCACCAAGCTGTCTACAACTTGGAATAATTCCACTGATCAGAACTTCATGGATACTATGGTGAAGGAAAAGCTTTCTCAACCACCACAGCAAACTTATGGACTTTTAGATAGTTTTACTTTTTGCCTTGTTTTCAGTCTTTGCTTAAACTCCCACTGATTTTGGTTTGAAATCATAACTAACTACTTAATTCAGATCCAGATCTATGATCTGGCAAAAGAGCTGGTGATTATTAATTCTTAACTAGAAAGTGTATTTGTGAATATTGCAGTTAATTGCTCTGAAATTTAGTTTGCAGAATATTTGAATGCTACACTTGCTCTGGATCAAGAATGCTTGCAGTGGCAAATTCTGTGTAACAATGTCACTTTTAATGCATGTTTTTTAAAGAACATATGACCTTAAGTCAACTCTCCTTCTCCAAATGTATGTTGGTTGCTAACATTCTAAGAATATGATTGGTTCAGATATGTTTTTAAATATAAATTGAAAGTGAAATGGTTCAAAGTACAATTTATTTTCCCTCTTTCTACTGTTCCTCATAAGTTTGTTTCTTATATTCCGTTAGTTGCTGCAATGTCTGTAATTGCATCTATCTTAATGGATTTCCTAGGATTTGTATTTCTGCCTTTGCATCTCAGAGACTGGATTGACAGGTCCTCACTATACATCATTCAAAATCCTTGGGGAAGTGGCATATAGAAGCAGAAACTGATTAGAAAGGAGGCTCAGGGACGGGCTATGAATCGACTCTCAGCTAACTTCAACAAGACGAAAACCAGTTTGATTGATATGTCCTAGTAGATGTTAGAACATTGACCCATAATATCTGCTATAAGCTGCAGGATTACAGCCATTATTGCTTTAAGAAATTTTAACAAGGCTTCAAATAATATCTGACATGCAAGGCTGGAGGTAATGAACTTCTGAATAAATCTTGTCATTTCATACTGGATTTCGACCGTCAATTTTACACTAACTCCATCAAACAAGAAAGGAGACAGATTTATAAAAGAGCAAATGATTGAGTCTTTTCCTTTAATGAAAATAAAAAAAGAATAATGCTAGTTAAATTCAAAATTTGAGAGAAACAGCTATACCATTTCTGTCTTTTTTCATAGTATTTTGTTTCCAGGCAATATATGGACTGGTGGTTTGTTCATTTTTTCCATTTGTTTTTCCTTGCTCTAAAGCATACATTTGCTTCACTCGTGGTGCAGTCAAGCTTTGATATTTCTGGGTGCAGTAATTATTTTTCTTTTTACAGTCATTAGAAACAAAATTTATAATGATTCCTAATGTTGGGTCTGAGGAGTTTTAATGTGGTTTCTAATTACTTTTCCTCTAAATGTGACATACAGGTATATAAGAAAACTGCATAAATATTTTCAAAATTTGGTATTGATGCTTCTGGGTATGCAATCCCACATTATTTCAGGCTCAAGAACTGGAACAAACTGTCTGCCTAGATTGTAAACAATGGTAAGAAATGATTATACCAAGTCCACATGAGCTGGCAGCTGTGACATGAAGCAAAGAAGATACAGCTTACACTTCATAAGGAGCTGAGCTCTGGCACAGTTCCTTTATGTCAGAGGCTGAATGACATATAACACTAATGCTGATTAAAATCTTACTTCGGACATGTTAACTTTCTGACTATAAATGCAATACTCCCCCCTCCAATGTTACAAATTGATTATTCATTTTGCTATAGTAATTACATCTAACCGTGTGAATGTTTGTAGAACTTTTAACTTTTCTTCACGTCATTTGCTATCTGATACTCTCTAAAATGACTTTCAGACAACATTTACTTTCTGGTTACATTTAGCAAAACAGCTTAGAGGTAGCCAAAATTCACTAATTGTTGATATTCTTGTAACCTGCCTGTGGTCCAGAAGGTAAGCAAGGAACAAAAGGGTATTTGTCTATGAATTAAGTGAAAAATTTTACAATATATATTCGAAGAGCTCATCTTCAAACTAGAGAAGCATTTCTGAAATACAGCCTGCAATCTTGGCAAACTTTGCAGGTATAATTTGAAAGGCCATTTGAAATTGGGGAAAAATATTTGATTATATCTTCTAAAATCTTCTCAGAAAATAATGTAATCTACCAATCACAAAAAGCATTGTATAGCTCCTTTCTTATTCCATATGTCATTGCTCCCAAAAGCGTAGCCTAACAACGTACTGTTCTTTGAACATGAAGTTTCTGTAGACAGAAAAAGATGAGTTGGTGGAAATTAAGAGCAATTAGAGTAGAATTTCAATTAAAAAAATGTCAAACATAGAGTAATCTTTGTAAAACATTCTGCACGTTAGTCTGCACAACATGGGGAAACTCTTTTTCATATTTTTTCCTCAAACCCACTATCCAACCAAAGAAAACTAAAGATCCAAGTTGTGAACTATTATATAGCCCAGAAGTGGAGAATCAGTGATACTAATGCTCTTAGCAGAGAGAGAAATTTACAAGGAGAATGTTCCTGTTTCTTAATGATTTGTCACTAAAAAGACAGTACTTTCTGGGAGTGAAACTTCTTATTCTCAGGCACAGAATATTATTAACCTAATTTACATATAGTTTAAAAAGTTAATGCTCTAAGTTTCAGTGACTATAATGTTTAACTCATGTAAATATAACAAATTGAGATAAATTTGCATGAACTTAGACAGAATAAGTTGAAAGTACAGGGCAGGAGAAACTTGTATTTACTATGTATTCACTTAGACGAAATGTAATTATTGACATGACAAATTTATTATCTGCATCATAAAACTGTCAGGCTTTAAAATGATCTTCATTTTTATGGAGCTCATTTTAATGAATACTGAGATTTAGGAGAATACTTGAGAGCTTTATTTGCCCTTTTTCTGAGGTCTGGGTTTTTGTAAGTATTTGGTACACCATTTATGTGTGACAAGAAATAGCAGAGATTTACAGCACTGTATATTAAGAAACAGGCTGAGGAGGTTAGTTGTGGGAACGAGATTGGTCAATATATATCATTGCCATGTCAACCAGTACTGAAAGACTATTTCAGAAGGAATCATTCAGTTGTAGAAATGCAATATTTCTAAGAATATAGGGTCAAATTCATCAGCATGACCTGGCTGCTTTTTGCCACTCTACAAAAACAAAGAAGTTGTGTCAGGATATTGGCAATGAAATGTGTATTCTTTCACCTCTTGGTCACTAGTTAGAATCCTATTCATGTGGATAGTGACTGAATGTTGTCACTTGCTGACAAAAGTTTAGTAATCTTCGCAAAATGAATTGGTGGGAGACGGAAGTTCTAGAGGGACCATAAAATCATCAGTCTTTTTGGAGGCTCTTGTTCAGCATCTTAGCAGAAAAGCTAAGAGAGAAAAATTTCAAAAATACCTAAGTGACTAACTCCTCGTTTCAGAAGTGGTTTAGGCACTTCCAAGACTATATGCCATTGGCTTTCAATGAGCTTAGGCTCCTAAGTGTCTAAGTCACATTTGACAACAGGAACGTGGCTCCTAAATCACTTAGGTCCTTTTGAAAATTTTAGGTAAGGTCTTAATTCAAATGAAGAATGAATTTTCCTTGGACATGTTCCTTCCTGCAACAAGGCTAAAACATGTTGGTGGGGACAGATGAATAGGACTGCACTGGTACTACTCGTTTCTTGAATAAAGGAGGCCTTTGGGGATGATTTTCAAAGGTACAAGGGGGAATTAAGTGCCCACCTGGCCAAGACTTTCATTGGAATTGGACATCTAACTTTCTGTTTGCCACTGAAAATCCCCCCATCGTTATATCTTTACCAAGCGCTACATTCAAAAAGTATATATAAATATTGTAGCTATACATTTTATGCAGAAGATAAAAGCAAGTGTAATGTCACAAGTGTAGCACCAAGAAAACATCGTAGTACATGGGTACTACATCATTATTTGGAGAAAACTGTTGTTAATAGGAAAAGTAAACCTTTTGGTAGAAATATGCTTGAGTGGGAGAGTTTCACTACTTCTTGCATTTATTACCTCTTCTTAGCCTGGGTTTATTGTAAAAGGATATTTTGATTTGTGAATTTGAGGCTTTGGTTGTCTCTAACATTGTTAATATTTTTTTTTATTTTGCTGACCTTGTTATGGCATTGATGTAATACAGAAGCCAAAGATAAAGCTCAGCCCATCTCTGCTTGAACCGTGCCTAATCTGGGGCTGTTCTGTGTGCTCTCTTCTTGTTGCACTGAAATTCAGCAGGAATAACCAAATTCCAAATGAATTGTAAGGCTTCATTTGGAACTTGTGAACTTCTGTAGAGTTAGTTATGTACAAAACAGGCAAGAGTCCTGAGACTAGGAAGAAAGTGGACAGGTTGAATATACACTGCTGACCTATCACTAATCACACAGAAGTAAACACTGGTTAGGAGTTGCTTGCAGCAATTCCAGAATCTGTTTTAGGATGGCTTTGTGGTACCTCTCACCTGGGTTTCATGTGACTTCTATGGACCGGTGATTGATAGAGGAGATGGAGGGGGCTAAACACAAAGGGCTCAATTGTAATTTCACAATCTGTCTTGAATGAGTGGCAATGTGTTGCTGAGCTCAGAAAATGGTAATTCCTCCTACACTGTCCCTTTGCTTTGGGGAGTAAGTTACTTCACCTATTTTCAAGGAACAGTTTAATCCCCACAATGTGCCTGCCTTTTGGATCTAGAAAGTGGGGCAAGATTTGGGAAGGGGAAGAGTTCAGAGACAAGGCTCCTCCCATCTTCACTTCTCTCCCTTACACAATGGGGAGTATTGGGCAATAACCAGGACTCAAAGTCTAAGCACTGCTGAGTAAGGGATTAAGGAAGACCTTGTACAGCTGAGTAAGGGTTCTGACGATCTAGCTCATATTGAGAATATGTAGTAAATGTCTACCTGACAGGTTGTTCTCAGGAGTTTATGCACTTCAGTGTCAAATTAAATCTAATATTTGATTTGTAAAAGATCTTCTCTGAACAATATTCTTCTGTGGACAACAGCACTTCTGATTATTGCAGATTTGAAGCTAAAGAGATGCAAAATGAGATGCAGGGTATTTGTTTTCCATTTAACTTCAGGTATGATTGTTGACCTCAAGTTCTACCTTTTTTAACATTAATTTAAAGTTAATTTAAATTTTACACAAAACCTTCACACAAAACCTTGATATGTTTTTGAAAAGCAGTAACTCAGATTTAGTAGGAATTAAATATATTATTCTGAAAATATAAAACAGTGTATACATGTATACCCAGAGTATATAGTATACATGTACATTCAAACTTTAACCTGCAAGGCTAAACTATGCTAACAGAGCATCTGTCTGAAATCTCTTTACATATAATGTGCATCACTAGACACTAGTTGGCAGATAAATAATTGTAGAGACAAGGTGAAATTTTCAGTGAGCCATCACAGCTTGATAAGTCATTTTAATTATTATGTGATGCATATTTAAAAGACAGCAATTTGTTATAAGCTCCAGGCTGAAACGTGGCAAACTGACAAGGCTGTGCCAAAAGAGTAAATCTGCCTCTCACCATTACAACTTTACTTTCTTACAGCTGTTTTTTTCTTTCTTTCTTCCTCTCCTCCTTAAATTTCCCCCTATAGAGATCCTTCTGTAGTGCCATGGTAGAGGAGCTGAGGATGTCTCTGAAGTGTCAGCGTCGGTTAAAACACAAACCACAAGCCCCTGTTATTGTGAAAACAGAAGAAGTTATCAACATGCACACGTTTAATGACAGAAGGTTGCCAGGTAAAGAAACCATGGCATAGAGCTGGGAGGCCAAATACCCCAAGCACAAACTGTCATCTTTTTTTCCAAACAACTTTGCGAGAATGTTTCCTGTGGAAATATGCAACCTGTGCAAAATAAAATGAGTTACCTCATGCCGCTGTGTCTATGAACTAGAGACTCAATGATCTAAGCAGTTGCAATGGCCAGACTCGAATCACAAGCGTCATGGATCAACCAAGTTATGCAGGGGTTACACTGTTTGTCATGGGTTCCACCATTATGAATGAATGAATGTTACATGTGCGTTTTGTGGCTGATTTCAAATGCAGTCTCAGTGAGAAATTGCAGGTTCCTTTTGAAGTTCAACTGTTGCCAGGACATGGAGAATAAATGTCTGACATAACACCGAAGGAGTCTTCTAAAAGTAATATCTCAAAACTCTAGTGGAGCAAGAAGCAGTATGTTCTTCAGAACTTCCAAGCATAGAAGAGTTGGTATTTTCTGGCCTATATCTTCAAACTGTAACTGCCAGCTGGACAGGCGATATGAGCGTACTGGATGGGAGAAGTTTTAAAGCAAAGAAAATCTAAATCCCATGAATAAGATAAAAATGTGGACACTAACCTGCTTTTTGGACTGTGTCTGTGTCAATGACCGAAATAAAAAATGTCAGTAACAAAGACGGTAATAATTTTCTTTAATTTACTTGGGCTGGAACTTTTATGTGCAAAAACCATTAGGTTGACCCAAATTTAGGTAACATAAAATTTTCCTGAATACAAAGGGATGTATCTTGCAACCTTTAGCTGTAAGCAATTACTTTGTTCTTTAATTGTGAAAAGCAAAAAAATAAAATGTATTTGGCACATACCAGGCTTGCATTTTAGCTAAAAAGGGTTGTGAAACCCTTGATCCTGCTACTAATTGAACTCAATGGAGCCTGTGCAATTCTCGCTAATAGTGGAAAAGGGATTGTCACCTAAGAGAAGTGAATGTGGAGAACTTTAAAGAGGACTGCATTTATCAATATGGTCACAGTGTTAAATGAACAAAATTCTTGAGCAGTTTTTTTCAAAAAAATGTTCGGGTTTATTTGTGGAAATGCAAGATTTCTATGAAAATAGTTTTTGTATGGAAATTTTTGTAATACTTTTTATCAACAAAATAAGAACATGCGTTCCTGTCGGGGGTGTGATGCCAAGCATGAATGGTAGTGCGTGTGCATCACCAACGTTTGGTGAAAACTATTTTTATCAAGAAAAAGGAATCTTAGAAGAGAAATATTTTCAAGTTAGATAATATAATTGCTAAGTACACTACCAGCACTGCTTACCATGCTACACTCCTGGTTTCCACTAGGCTGACAACATACTGTAATGAACAATTGCGTGTAAATGGTAAAAGACACAAACCTCTTGACCACATTGTGATAATAGTTGAAGTGCACACAGTTTGCTGTTTGAATCCAATGCACAAAATTAAAAAAAAACAAAAACCATTAAAATTATGTCAGTTTTAGTTGTTGTTTTGTTTTTGCTGTGTGATTTGAGCAATTTATGTACAGTACTTTGTGCCAGTGCTGGTACTTATAACAATTAGAGCTTAAGGCCCGATCCTACAAATATCTTGCTACTTAGCATAAGCCAGTGACTTCATTGGGACTGCTGTACACCGCCTGCTATGGACACCTACTGCAGGATTAAGCCCTTATTTGTCACAAACCTAATTTACCTGTCCTGCTTTTAGTGGGTTTCAGGACATAACATTTTGAAAAAACTGCCCCATTGATGTTAAATCTTGCACCCTGTAAATCTGTATCCTGACAATGCAGCAAAATGTATAATGATGGGTTATTATAGGGACGTTGTGCTTACCACCAAAGTTTATGAAGATGGTTTTTTAATTCATAAAACATTTTATTTGGCTATTTTTATTTATTTATTTATTTATTTATAACAAACAGAATCTTAGAAATAGAGGAATAAGAAATCAGTCACTGGTGAGGAAAGAGAAAATTTGTTTACTCAAGGCACTATTTTACATTATCATCCAAGAGAAATATTCTATAACAAGTTTCACTTTTCCAGTACAAAAGTGTAATATATTTCACCAAAACTATATAGATTATAGTATGCAGTTTGGGATTTTCTGTCTACTATCCAATTCTCATAAATTTTCATATACATTGAGCTGGCCAATTTCATTGTGACTAGCGATCAGGAAAGTAAAATCTCTGCTTGTGAGAGTTTCATCCCATTGATGTGGAATAAAGAAGAGGTTATCTCTGCTAAAAAAAACCCCAAAAAAACCAAAACAAAACAAAAAATAACATTAAAAAACGTTCAGCAAGGTTTCTGAAAAAAATATATATATAATTACGTAATGCACATTTAAACAAGTTTAATTTTTAAATAAAAAGAAAAAAGATTGTCATACAGGACAATGGAAACTCCCAATTATGATGGCTTGGAATGGAAAAACATTGGCTATTGCATTGACTGATGATTTACAATAAAATTTGTAAAGTCATAAAGTATAATGCTGTATTATATTCAATTTAACCTCTTTTCTCCATTTAAGGATGTTGAAATAAACAGGAGTTCCATTCTCCCCTAGATGCACATGGATAATTCTCATTAACATTAATGTGAGCTACAGTAAGTATGAACAGGGAGGAAAATCCTTTATATATACCATCTGGGACAAAAACCCATAAGGAATGGGGGATCTTATGACAGAAAGCAATGTGGATTAATTTGCTTCTCAATGAGAATATGCAGCCTTTAATGGTAAGAGAAAAATGCAAAGTAACTGACACTTGGAGATTTGTACTGAAAAGCAAGACAAGAATGGGTGGTTCAGCAGACTCACTGGGATAATGACATTATTCTGAATGTATACTCTAACCCATTATGTTTATTGATGTGAGCTGGTAATGATTTTTGTTGTTGTTGTTAGAGAATTAAAGAATTTAAATAAAAAAATGACTCACACACAGTAGTCCCCAAAACAGCAGAAAATGTCACCCATTTCTGTACGTCCTCAATATCTCAATGGATCATTTTCCCTTCAACACCATGGAGAAAGTTCCCTATCCTGAAAGAAAAAGCATAATTTCTGATGGCTGCTAAATGGCAAGAGCCAGATCCTCAGCTGGTGTACATTGTGATATCTTTGTTAAAAATCAATGGAGCTGCACCTATTTACACTAGGTAGATCTGGCTCCTGCAGATGCTGAGTCAGACTTTACTCAGTTCAACTGCTTTAAGTGGGCTTTTTATATAATAGATCAATATGTCCAGTGATTTAGCAGAATGGGAAGGGTGCTTTTTTTCTGGCTGATCATGAATGTCAGTCCAGAAAAGAGTTTTAAAGCAGCTATCATTCAGCTATGAGGCTCTTCCTGGATGATAAAAAATAGGAGGTAAGATATTAATTCTTTCAGGGACATTCCCTTTCTTCATATTTTAATTAATTTACACATTGTTAATATTTAAGGATTCCCAGGATGTAGATGTAAAATCTTCAGATTTGTCTCTTAGCACAATCTGTAGAACCTCTGGTTTGGCATAGGCAACTATTTAGATACAAAAATAAACGACAAAGTATATTTAATGTCACATGTTTCTGAAGAATCTAGAATTTGGCAGGACTGGAAGTAGAAATTCTGGACCTCTGCTGAAGTCACTGGAGATAAACTGATTTACATCAATCCAGTCCATTGTACCAAGATACACTACTGCAGGAGACACTGCTCTTGTAGTATTCCCAAGTCAGAAGAAACAAGAAGTGCTAAGAGTTTTGTGAAACATTTTATTCTTGTGAGGTTTCCAGCCCAATTTCTTAAACTGAAGAGCTTAATGCAGGAGTGGAGAATCTTCAAGTTTGTACCTGAATTTCTGGGGATGTATCTGAACCTGCCCTTCTTAGGTTCACCCATCACTTCTTCCAAAGGAGCATCATTCAATTATTTTTTTAAAACAAATACATTGACTGGTTCATATGACAGAATGAGAATGACATGAAGAATGGAAAAGATGAAATTAATTAATTAATTAAATTTGCAATGGGAAAAATGTCATGATATGCTACAAAATCAAGGAGGTATCAAGACCAGAAATCAGAACAGAGCAAGAGAGGCAGGCGGCATTTGCCATATTGGTTATTTCTGCAGAATAATGTTTAAGGCTGGTAAAAATGCACCAAACAAAGAGCAACTCATACACCACTTCACCTGTTTCCCAGATAAAGGCGATCCATCACAAAATATAGGGGATGAAATCCTTGCTACATTGAAATCAATGACAAAATTCCCATTGATTTCATCCAGAAGCACTAAAAATGGTTAATTTATTCAGCTAAATGTACAATGACAGAAACATTAAGGCCAGAATATGACACTAGCATTTCAGTCTTCAAGCCTTCCTTTAGGTTTACAAGTGCAATTTGTCACAGATTCATATTTTTGAGGCCAGAAATGTCCACAGTGGTCATCTAGTTTGTTCTCTAGCATTTCTTGGTGTCCTCTTTCCATGCCTTCTTTCATGCTGCCCCCTGCACCTGGATCTTCCTTTCTGACACTGTCCACCAAGCTCTTCCTTTTCCACCTTTTAAATCGCTTCCCCTAACCCAGTCCTTCAAGCTATTCTGTGGTCTGTACTCTAATTAAACCAATGTTACTCAGAACACCTCATATAGTTTGTTTGTAACCATCCACGGCCCATACCCTAGCCTTTCCTGTGACTGTAATCTTATTGTCCTTTTATTTTACTTCCTGTCCCCTGCCTTTGTTATTTCTTCCTGTTTGTCTTGTATTTGCCTAGATTGTATGCTCTTAGGGGGTAGGGAATCTATCTTTTATTTATTATATGAAGCACCATGCACATCTACAGCGCTATATAAATAATAAACATAAGACCTTTTAAAATTATATTTGAAGTGATATTGATCTGATTGCCATCCAACCTAACACAATGGGCTCCTGGTTCATGACTGGGGGTCGTAGACATTATGGAAATACACATAAATAATAACAGTAACAAGTCAATTGACAGGAGCCATCACTCTGCCTCACACATCAGTGGGAATTACTCTACAGAATCATGGTAGAATATTCAAAATATAATGGAAATAAAACTTCAGTAACATAGATCCTCATGGTCTGATGTACTTAACAGCAGTTCTACTATTTATTCTATGTCATTTAAATGAAGACTTTGTCTGAAGCTTAGTCCAAATCTCACACCCTAACTTATTTTAGGTTTGGAAAACAAGCAATTAAATATCTCCTCTCTTACCTTGACCTAAAACTGGTTTCATGCCTTCCTAAAAATCCATCTAATTGTTTAGTACGTCTACCAATATTTCCCAATGTCACAAGCATTTACTAAAACCATTGTGCAAGGAATTGTTTGCTAATGATAGAACTGTAGAAATTAGAGTTAGAGAGGACCTCTTAGGTAGGGATAAGTGAAAAGGATTTCCAGAGAGTGTCTATGACTTGATGCACCTGGCCTGGTAGCAGAACTTATCAGTTTTTCTTTTTCCTATTGTGCCTGGTCCTGGTGCCTGGAACTACACACCTTTTTTTGCAAATGGGACGGCATGGACAATAACACTCAAGAAAGCCCTACTTCATGCAAAATGCTTCCTTCCCTTTCCTTGAGATAGTAGACATATTTGGGGTTGGGAAGGAATTTTCCCCAGGTAACACTGGCAGGGGATGGTATTCACCTTCCTCTCAGCATGGAGCATGGATCACTCACTCATTTTAACTAAAGTAAATGATGGATTCTCTGTAATTTAAAGTCTTTAAATCAACATTTGAGGACTTCAGTAGCTCATCCAAAGGTTGATGGGTTTATTGCAGGAGTGGATGAGTGACGTTCTGTGGTGTGCGTTGTGCAGGAGGTCAAACTAGATGATCATAACCATCCTTTCTGGCCTTAAAGTCTGAGAATCTGTATGTTCTCAGATTTCACAGAGATCTATCCAACTAAAAGAAAATCCCCTTCTCTGCTGCACTCTAAAGGATTTTATGGGAAGGAGAAAGGAAGCTTGGCAATGATGAGAAGCTTATTTCACTTTATACACAACTGAAGAGAGGTATGAGCACTTTGGAGATTGGCAAAATTTTGGGCTGCTATTACATGAAGTAACAGGAGACATAGTAAAAGATTATTCAGGCAAAATTCTTCCTACATCTACATGACCTTCCGTTTGCTCGATATAAATTTCTTAGAACACAATTCACTGGCAGAATTAGCAAGAGTACAATATCTGATTGGCTAGCTGATTGGATTTCACATTACTATGCTCTGGCTGGTCAGAAACAAGCAGACCATGTTAATGGTCACTCTGTCTAAAACAAGGCTACTCTCATAACCTGCATCACAGAAAATTCCATTTCATCTGCAAAGGTGCGGCTACTGAGTTCCCTTACCACACATTACAAAACAATACTACTTTGATCAGGCCTCCAGAAGGAAATCCCACGTCCAACACTCC
Source organism: Mesoclemmys tuberculata (assembly GCA_007922155.1). Taxonomy (NCBI): domain Eukaryota; kingdom Metazoa; phylum Chordata; order Testudines; family Chelidae; genus Mesoclemmys; species Mesoclemmys tuberculata. Next base: position 59,041,440 of record ML675604.1, on the reverse strand, counting down.
ATGTTCCAGGATGTATTGTCGCCTTTTTCACTCTATGAGCTGAAGTCACCATTGCCAGGAAAATGTAAGCTTGCAAAAACTGAAAATGTGGTCAAAAGGCACTTTAATCAGCTTTCTCCAGATCACATTAATACCTCATGTAACAGGCAGCTTTCAGATAATGGCATTTAAAACCACAAGCCTTATATGAACCTGATGACAAAGTGTGTCAGAGCCACTGCTCTACTCTTCACTCATTCATGACTGGCTGGAATAGCTGTCAAATATATGGAGTTAGTCTTAAATGCAGAATAAAGTGCTCAAGCAGTATTTATGTAGAGCAAGTAAAGAGGTCCTTGTGGGCCTTTTTGAATCAACTCACCAACTTTTTCTCACTTGGCATTTTAGTTCCTTTCAGTAAAAGGCTACCAAAATGGCAGGAGGACACAAGCCCCCTTCTCAGAGACGCCATTCTGTAGACCTCCACCCTTACAGGAGTAAAGCTCAGAGACCCAGGGCCAGATTTTTAAACGACCTTAATTGCCTAAATAGCTGTCTAGTCAGCTTTAGAAAATGTCACAAGGTACCTCATTGACTTTTAGGTACCTAAATGCCTTTGAAAAAAATCACTCCCTCCCACATGCCTGTTGGGATGGCACACGGTGCTCTGAGTGATGCTCTGCAGCCATGCTCTCAGTCTGATGGTATTGGCTTTATGCAGCAAAGCTGTGATTTGCAAGTGTCAGGGACTGCACTGGCTATTAGGATCAACAAACCTTTGCTGCGCTTGAGCTTTCCAGTGAATGGCAAAGGCATCCCTTGCTAATGTGGTATTTCTCAGGCCAGTTGCTTTTTGTTCAAGGAATCCCATTGGTCATCTGCTTCCTTCATGGAGTTTGGGGTTGAATGGGGGGGGTTGCCCAACATGCTCATAACACTTGCAGTTCTGCATATAATAATGGTTATAATCTAATTTCATATTTCAGGGCTTCATATGGTCACCTGCAGGGATCAGGAAGATATTTTTTTACTTGATGCAAAATTGTAATATGGGTTTGGGATTTTTGCCCTCCTCTGAAGAAACAGAGCTCTGCCATGACAATGGATGGGATACCAGCTGAGGTGGACTGCTTCTCAAAGTTGATACAGAAAAGCCTTTGTTCTAGGCGCCTCATGATTCCTGCTTGTTCATATAAAATATGGTGGCCTAAATGTCAGTCTTAACTAGGGACCACATTTTGGGATACCAGGTGTCTGAAGGGCCCTAATGTGTACAGGGCTTCTCTCATTACCACAATATTTAACAGTGAGAGTAACTATTTACCAATGGTTGTGCTGGATTCTCCATCACTGTCAATTTTTAAATCAAGATTGGATTTTTTCCTAAAAGATATGCTCTAGTTCAAACAGGAATTATTTCAGGGACGTTCTATGGCCTGTGTTATGGACAAAAATGAGACTACATGATCACAGTGATCCTTCTGACCTTAGAATCTCTGACACTGTGAACATGTATGCACAGCTGTTGTTCTGGTCCATATGTAGACCTGCTAAATGAGGTCTGCTGTTCCTTTTGCTCGTCACATAACAAATGTCAGATGAAGAAGCCAGACAGGCACAGTGAAGTCAAATTAATCACGACAGTAAGGCCTACATAGTTATACACACTGCTGTTCTAGCAGGTTTTTAAAAATAGAACCCAGCGAGCACCACAAACAGGCTTGCCAACTATTTAAAAGGATGCTATGCATTTCCTGTATACACAAAGTCTAATCCCCATTACTACGTTTTGGATAGGAGGTGTTTAAAAGTTCATTCCTAGTGGCATACTAATCAAGGATTGTGTAGCCTGAGATTAAAAATGGATGAAAAATGCATGTTCCCAAATAACAGTTTCTTTTGTAGGTGGCTACTTAGAATTAATTAAGAAACTGAGATTGGTGAAACACAAACTTTTTGAGCATTACTTCATACAGATAAATATAAGTGAAATAAAAGAAAAATCAATATACATAAATATAAAATAATACAGTAAAGTGGTTTCCTGCATTGGTCACACTTACAGTCTTACATTGTGCATACTTACAACCTTACGGAGGCCATTGGAACTAAAGATGATAGTCAGCAGAGTCTACCACAAAAGAAAATCCCTGGGCCAGGCTCCCCTGGCTGGTTTCCCCATGTCGTCATCTCAGTGTCTCAGGTAGGGATGGGTTTACAACCTACTACACAATTTTTCCCATTCCATCCACATGCATCCGAGACCATATCCTATCATGTCAAGTCTCATATTTCGTATTCTAGGAGACCAATGTTGGGATTGTAGTTGCCCATATGTGGTGTTCCAATTGACCACAATTACGTTTCTGATGGTTAACCCAATGCTTTAATGCCTATATCTCTACACTACAAGCTAGGGGTGTGATTTCTCAGTTTGCATATATATAGTTGTTCTAACTCTCATTGAGCTAGGGCAAGTTTAAATAGTAGCGTGGCCACAGTAGCATAGGCAGTGGTAGCGGCCGCAGAGTTTAGTCATGTTGAGTGTAGCAGTTGAGGGCAACTACAACTGTAGTCCCTCTCTGTGGTCCACCAAGGATGACCTCTGTTGGGTTCTCAGCTGCCACTTCTCTGAGGCAGTGACCCAGGTCTCTCTCCCTCCTGACTGGCATTTCTCAAGGCTGGAGAGTCCCCTTCCTATATTGTGTTATTCCTAGCAAGCCAGACTGCCTAAAAAGGTCAGTGTCTGTATCTTGTCAGAGCATAATTGCCCACATTTACAAGTTACCATGGAGCTCTACCTAATGTAATGGAAAAAAATCATGCAGCTATTCAATTTGGGTTGGATCAAGCAGAACTTTAATCTTCATAGACACACAGAAGGCTATAGCTAAAAGGAAGCCCAGGCAGAATGTCTCTGTGCTGATCTCTGGAACTTCACTGGGTTCAAGATACAGAGGGCTTCTATAGGCTTGTTTAAAATTATTCTTTTTACATACAGATCGTATAGTGGCGTTTCCAATACTTAACAAGTCATTTACCACACATTGGGCACTGTAGGAAGGTGCAGGGACCTTCCACAGAGGCTGGGCCCCAAGAAGGGCCACTGCCCCAAACACAGGCCAGCAGGGAGTTAAGAACTCAGCCTGCCCGTCAACACAGGGGACAGGCTGGGATAGGCCCAACCAGCTGGCCAATCCCCTCGGCAGAGGGCGGGACTTCCCACGGGGAGAAGGGGATAAAAGGCAGGGCCCGCCGCTCAGACAGGGGCAGGCTGCCAGTGGGTGCAGACATGCCTTCCTGCCGGCTGCAGCGCCGGCCTGAGCCCAGCCGGGCCAAGACCCAGCTTAGGGCCTTCTTTGAACCAAAGAGCTGGGAGCGGCCCTACCGCCCAGGACCCGATGACTGGATCGGGCCCCTAGACACCAGGGAGTGGGCCGAGCCCCTGGACCCTCTGGGGTGGGAAACCCCTCCTGAAGCAGGTCTTGACCTAGATGAGCTACCGGCCGCAGAACCCTCGGAGGCAGGGCTCGACCTGGAGGAGCTGGCCGAAGCCGAAGCACCCCCAGAACCCTGCGACCTGGAGGAGCTGCCCCTCGCCAAAGAGCTCGCCGACCTGCCACCTGTCAACGAAGAGGGCCTGCTAAGTCTGCCCCGAGCAGTCTACCCAGCTGACCCGGAGGAAGGAGGTACCTGGGACTGGAGGGGAGGAAGTGGCCCAGGGGCAGCCTGGGTTGTGGCTGCGGCTAAAGGCTCGCCACAGTTGGCGTGTTGCGGTGGGACCCCGCCGGCACAGTGGCAACGCCTCTGCCACTATTAGGGCCCTGGGCTGGGACGCAGTGGAGTCAGGTGGGCCTGCGTCCCCCTCCCCCTCTCCTTTGTCCCTGAATAACCCAGCGAATCCTCCTTCACCCCCGGCTCTGCGATAGACTGCTTGCTTGCCCGCCATGCCATGGGCCGGGGCGATAGACTGCTTGCTTGCCCGCCCTGCCACGGGCAGGGGCTCATAAACTGTTCCGGTGACTAATTCCCCATTTGTTTCTGGAAGGTGCAGGGACCTTCCATAGAGGCTGGGCCCCAGGAAGGGCTGCAGCGACCGGCACGGCACAGCCGCCGGCTTACAGGCACCTATAACACATAATGGGATTCTCCTGGTGCCAGCAAGTCCCGGTGATTCTCCTGGTGCTAGCAAGTCCTGAGGCTAAAAGAAAATCTAGGGCCATATGATTTTGAACTTGAGTAACTTGAGACAGCTGGGAAACTTCTTCCTGCAAGGTTTGGATAGCGTCCATAGTAGCATTCCCCATTGCTTCTCTAGTGGCAGAAAGATTGACTATTGCCTTTTCTAACTCGGTTACACCTAGTGAAGGAAAAAAGGCCCATACGAATTGATGAAAGCCAGTGTGGTGAGTTGCCAGGAGATTCTCTGATCTTTTGTTACAGAGGGCTAGATTTTGGACCTGTAGACTATACAACTTACTATGAATCTCAAACCCTGGGATAACTTGTCCAATGGTACAGGTTCCAACCCAGTTCCAAGGTAAAATTTTATATGCCCATTTCCCACACAACCAGTATATTCCTGGGGCATCTATGGTGGAATAGGCGAAATGGGTGCCGTTCTTACACTTCGTTTGATAGGAACTCAACATCTTCTGGATAAATACATGGTGTACGATGGAGCAGTTTGAACGACCTTGGAGGCATTTCACATCGGGAGCTATTGGCAGAGAGGAAAAATCCTGAATCCCACAGGGTATAGTTAGAGTTGTGCTGGGTGATGGAGTAGCTTGTTTGGTTGGGACCAGTACAATGGTTGGGAATCACATTCCCTAACAAAATTCCATAATTAGCTTTGGTCTTTTAATCAAAAAAAAATTGGCAAAATGGGTAGTGACCAATAAGGGTACCGTTGCCATGGGTATCATTATGGCGATAACAAAGGGTAGCTTCAATCCACAAGGCTATCTTCCATCTAAGAATATGGATGGGGACTCATCTTAATGATGACAGGTTCTTGGGCTGCAATATAAGGTGGGTACTGTTGTTCACTGAGGCCCATTTGTCTAGTGATGCAGATATAGCCACAAATGGAATACTGTGCTTTGGGTGTGCTGGTCCATGAGTGCAGATCCAGAAATTACTGTGATTACTGCAATTACTGTGATTATTCTGGGACAGTTTCACAAGGAGGTTAGAGTCCCAGTCAGCAAAAACAAATGAAAGGGTTAGGGATAAGATAACAGCTAAGGTTTTCATTTTACCATCTATTCGGGAAGAATGCCTCTAAGCTAAAACAGGCCTGCTAATATAAAGAGGGTCACTAGAGTCTCTTATGGTTTTCGTAGTCTCAGACTGTACTGATGTCTTGGAGTTTTGTAGGTATTGGTCAAGAACAGATGGTCGGAGGACAGGCTCTTTCTGCGATCTTTCAAGGTCTCAGGGTTCGTTGAGTTGTGGTTCACCGACGGGGACCGAAATTCTATTGCCCTTGGGTCTAATGGTGGTGAGGTCTTTTTGCAGTGTGATGCATTAATCCAGTTATGGTATCCTTGGCATCACACAGTGGTATTAGTGGTTAGCAACACTTAAGGTCCCTTCCACTGAGGCTGCAATGCATTCTGCTGTTGGTGGATCTTTACACAGCCCCAATCTCCAGGTTGGAGGGAGTGTCACAGTTCCATTGCAGGTGTGGGAAGGGCTTGAACCTGTGAGTGGATAGACTTGGTACATTAATAATTTACAATAGTCCAGTAACATATCATCAGTTAAATGTAGATCAAATTCCTGCGGGTTTGGTGGTGGGGTGTGTGGCAATCTCATAGATCTGGCCATAAGAATCTCATGTGAAGATAGTCCATGTTTTCTGTTGACAATATTTTTAATATACATGAGAGCTATAGGGAAGGCATCTGGCCACTTCAAGCTGGTTTCTGTGCATATTTTGGCTGATCTAGTTTTCAAGTCAGAATTCTTTCTTTCTACAGTTCCGCTGGACTGGGGGTGGTGTGCACAGTGCAGGTGTTGTTGGATTCCTAAGGCTTTACATACATTTTGAATGACCTGTCCTGTGAAGTGGGTCCCTCTATTGCTATCCAGAATGAGGGGCAACCCAAACCTAGGTATAAATTCTCTCAAATTCTTGGCAACAGCTACTGTATCCACCCACTTACAAGGATATGCTTCTACCCATCCCAAAGACATAACAACAATGACTAACACATTCAAAGTTACAACATTTAGGCATTTGAATGAAATCCATTTGTAAATTCACAAAGGGACCCCATGGAGTGGGGTGTGCTGAAGGCTTGGTCTTTTCCTTCTGGCCTATGTTAAGGGCTAGAGAGAGAGAGGACAGGTACTGCAGTATTGTGCTATAGAAGAAAAATTCAGGGCAAACCAATCGTGTCGTACTGCTGTGATCATCCCCCCTTTGCTTGTGTGAACCACAGAGTGAGTCACATGGGCAAGGTAGGGCAGAAGAGCCTTAGGTGCTACCAGACGGCCACCCGGGGAGCGCCAAAAGTATCCGGGTGTAATTGGCACCCATGTCGCTGCCAGTGATCCTTCTCCTGCTCTGGGGTCTGATCTTGCAGATTGGCCAGAGCAGTGAGGCTGGCTAGGGTCAACTGATCTGTGGAAAGGAAAATATTAACAAAGTCTGGTGCTGGGCGGCCAGAAAGGGCCGCTTCCCTAGGTGCATGATCTGCCAGTGCATTTCCATGTGTAACATCATAAGGGGTAAGGTGGGCTTGACATTTAACGATAAGTAGGGTGGAGAGTGATTGAGGAGCTTGTAATAATGCATCAACATATTGTCCATTTCGAATGGGGCTTCCAATGGAAGTGAGGAATCCTCGCTGCTTCCACTTTGTCCAAAATCATGGACGACCCCAAAGGCATAACGAGAATCAGTGAAAATGGTCACAGATTGTCTATCAGCTAATATACACGTGTGAGTGAGGTCTACTAACTTTGTGACTTGGGCAGACAAAACGTGGTAAATGGCATGCCTCTAATATTTGGTGCTGGGTACATACGGCATATCCGGAGACAAGGTTATCCAAGCTGTCTCAGAGACAAGAACCATCAACAAACAATACTAATTCAGGGTTTAACAAAGGGACATCTTGAAGATCAAGTCGGGGAGTAAGGAGGTGTTCGGTAACTAGCAGGCAGTCATGGGGTTCAGCATTGGAAAGGGTGGGGAGAAGTGAGGCAGGATTTAGCATGGAGCAGCAGGTCAAGGTGATGTTGGAGGCTGAAAGGAGGAATCTCTCATATTTAGTTAGCCTGGAGTTGGATAGATGCTGGGTTTTGACTTTTTTAAAAGTAAGGCAGCAACAGCATGTGGAAAAACTACAGTCAAGGAGCATCCTAGAACGAGAGTCTCAGCTTTTTCAATTAAAAAGGCTTCTGCTGCAGCTGAGCGGAGACAGGGAGAGAGTCCAGCTGCTACTGGGTCTAATGCGGTGCTATAATACGCAAGAGGACAATTCTTATCTCTGTGGAGTTGAGTTAGGACCCCCTGGGCAAACCCATCTTTCTCGTGGCAAAAAAGGGTAAAGGGTTTCTGGTGTACTGTTACCCATAGGGCAGGTGCTTGAGACAAGGTTTGCTTGAGAGATGCAAAGGACTGTTCAGCCTCAGGGGACCAGACAAGAGGCTCAGTGACTGAGTCTAAGGTCAGGTTCTGCAGGGGTTTGATGAGGGAAGCATATCCCAGGATCCATTGTCTGCAATATCCTGCCATTCCTAAAAGGCTTCTCATTTGTGTGCGAGTGGTAGGCTTAGGTATTTGTAAGATGGCATTGATCCTGAAGGAAGATAAATGTCTTTCCCCTGTGGAACTATCGTGACCTAGGTAATGTACTCGAGGGAGACAAAGCTGCAATTTGGATTTAGATGCCTTGTGACCCTTAAGGGCAAGGGCGGTTAACAGGGTAAGTGAATCTTGTTTACTGGCTTCTAAGGAGGGAGAAGCCAGCATTAAATTGTCTACATACTGGAATAAGGTGGAACCTCCACCAAAGGCTATGAGGTCCAGGTCTTTCTTTAAAATTTGTGGAAAAAAGAGTGGGAGCTTCAGTATATCACATTGGAAGCCGGGTCCATGTATACTGAATCCCTTGGTAGGTAAAGGTGAACAAAAATCTGCAATCTGGGTGGATTGGGATAGAAAAGAAAACAGAACAGACGTCCACAACGGTAAAGTAGGTGGCAGTTGCGGGGATGCATGACAAAATAGTTGCAGGATTGGGGGACAATGGGAAAAGAGGAGAAAACCGCAGCATTAACTGCTCAGGGGTCTTGTACAAATCGGTAAGTATCTTTCCGAGGCTTTTTTACTGGGAAGATCGGAGTCTTACATGAGCTGCGAGTGGGAAGAATAATCCCTTATTCCAAGAGTGAGGTTATAACTGGTCGGATACCCTCTTCAGCTTCTCATGAGTACTGCAAAACTCAAGAGAGAGGCTTTGTAGCATTTAAAATGACACGTACAGGTTTAGCGATTAACATGTAGCCTACTTCATTCAAATGGACTGACCACAATTGCAGAGGCACTTGTGTTAACAGTTCCTGTTGCAACAAGGAAGTGTCAGGTTCATGTCTCTCTGGTCAGAATCTTGTAAGAATGTTAATATTGTCTCTCCTCTGGGTTCCAGCATATCAAGATAAATACCATCTGGAATACTTTTTCTAATGCTGGATAAAGATGAATTTGGGGGAGAGGCCAATTTCTCCTGTACTTCCTTCAATTGCAGTTTTAATTTCTCCTGGGAATTCTTTAGACTCTGAGTTTGTGACTCATAGCGTCTTCTTGAAGCTTCATCATACCAATCAAAAAATGCATCCCATTGTGACTGGGATACTTTGGATCCATGAGACTCTAGAGCTTTTCTCAAGTGTATTATTTTATCCAAATCAAACTTTCCCACCTTGAGGAACCGCCTGGCCAGGTTACCCTTGGTATAAGAGTGCCATTTCACCAGAACACGGTAAATTCTGGTAGAGTAATGCGTACTCATATAATACGCTGGGGTTCTCTTTGGGGGACCTGACACTTGCCTTAGATGGTCCTGTCCCCATTATCACTCATGCATGCACAGGAATGGCTTATTGAGGGATCTGCACTGCTTCAATTCAGACCACAATACTGCCAAGGTGAATGAAGTGCCAAGGTGAGGACCTGATAGCATCCTCAGCCCGCAGTAGGAACCCCCAGACTCTCCCTGTGCGCTTTTCAGAGACAAATAAACAGACAGTTTTAAAGCTTACCTTGACCCTTACCAAAGTTCGGATCTCACTTGGCTGTTCTCAAATAGGAAGCCTATGGCAACCCTCCTCTGAAACCCCAAATAGAGATTTAAAAGATCTACCTTTTGAGTGGTGCCTGGAGTTTTGCAGGTAGCAGTCTGCAGTCCTTCCTGGGTGATACCAGCACTTGGAGATCTGAGTCACAGCACCAAATGGCCATGGAAAAAATCTCACAGCTACTCAATTTGGTTGGATTGAGCAGAACTTTAATCTTGACAGACACACGGAAGGCTATAGCTATAGGGAAACCCAGGCAGCACATCCCTGTGCTGATCTCTCAAACTTTGCTGGGTTCAAGATACAGAGGACTTCTATAGGTTTGCCTCATGCTACAGAGGAAGATGAAAACCCCTCTGGGCCTGTGCCAATCTACTCTGGGGGAAAATTCCTTCCCAAACACAAATATGGCAAGCAGTTAAACCCTGATCATGTGGGCAAGACTCACCAGCCAGACACCCAGAAAGAATGCTCTGTAGTAACTCAGAAGCCACCCCATCTAACATCCCTTCATAGGCCGCTGGGAATATTTACTGCTAGTAATCTAAAATCGGTCAATTGCCAAATTAGGCTGTCCCATCATACCGTCCCTTCCATAAATTTATCAAGCTCAGTCTTGAAGTCAGTCCTCCATAAAGGTTTTCAGTGCTTACAAGTTCATAATAGCTTTAGCTATTCAGTTTCTAGGAAAAGGTCCTCAATATACAATGATCCCCTCTTCAGAACATAGCTTCGAAAGACTGGGTTTTTGCATAACCAGAGGTGAGAATATGCACTCACCTCCCACTAGAAATTCCCTAGGCAAACCCCTTGAAACTGTCCAAAAGTCCATTCTTGTCTGGCCTATTGTTTAATATAGTCCTTTGAAGTTCATAACCCTTCCCAATGCACACAATAATACATAAACTTTGCACTTAAGACAATGGACTCCAAAGATATTTAATGCAATAAACATTTTTTCAAGGATATTGAAGAAAATTTAGTATAAAAAAACTCTTGAAACCGGGGAATATGTACTCAGCAGTTCAGCCATGCCACCACTGCTGCTGCCCATGCCAGCATAGCTATACTACTATTTATATGTATATGTAAGCTGGGAATCACATCCCTAGTTTATAGTGTAGATGTAACCTTTGTTGACCCCTTTGGATATTGACTAATGGCTCCATAATGACAACAAACAGGAATGGCCACAGAAGCAACCTGCTGGGATCTCTTCTTTACAAACATACCTGGGTAGAGATGCAAAGTGTCTGAATATGGCATGAAAATATAAATATTGACTAATCTATTAAATAGGGATTTAAATGCATTCACTACATTTTTATGCACAGAAAAAGAAGGCACATTGCCTACCCTAGAGGGAGACCTTTTTTTTTCTGCTCCTCGTTAACAATCCTTAATCCTCTTTCCAAAATTGAATCAATCTCTCTTTGAATCTTAGTCAGATCACCAGCAAGTGGCTGATAAGTGATTTCATAATTTAATTGCCTTAAATTTTCTTTTCAGTAATCTTGACTATTCATAATTACAATTGTTCTGTTATTGTCTTCTGCTTTAATTACAAAGTCCTCATACTGTGTAAGTGTCTTTTAAGGAGTCTCTTTCTCAGATAGCTAAGTTATGGATAATTTTTGTTACAGTTTTTAAATAGATCAATGCCCCTTTTTCAAATCTCCCATGGAAAATGTTAATCCAGCCTGTGTATTACATTTACTTTTACATTTAAATAGCTCATTTATGTGCACTATCCTCCTGCCTCCCCACCCCCCAAAATTTGACTTAGCCTGTTAACTTTCAATGTAATAGTTTTATTTATATATTCTCTCCAGTTGAGGACCAGGCAGGGGGCACCCAATCCATGGCCAACCACATTTTTGCTAGGCCAAACTGAGTCACAGGTCATGCAACTCAGTTCAAATTGGAGATGTATGGGATCTTGATCTGGGGGGGAGGAACGGGCACCTGAAAGGGGAAGAGGAAGGTCAGGTAGCCCCCACTCAGTTTAAATGGTGCACCATAGCCCCTTCTCTGAACTCAGAAAATGTTGTTATTCCATTTCATTGAGAGGGATGAGAGGCTCGGAGTGGAAAAGTGAGTTGCCTAAATCCACATGGGAAGTCCATTTCAGAACCACGGGTAGATTGCAAATCTCCTGAGTCCTAATCCAGTGTTTTAACCACAAAGATATCATTTTACTTTAAGTGGATCTTATTGAAAATCTTCTGGTGACAGAGTTTTCCATTGGAAAATGGTGATTAGATGGAATGACAGCATTCTGGGGTAATGTCAGTTCTTTTGATGGAAACCATGCTGGACAGCTACCCATCCTGTGTGCTTGGCTGCCCGCCTCGTGGGTGGATTAACGGGCAGGCAGGCAGGCTGTGCAGCTGTCCAGCTTCCCAGAATGCCTGGTTTGTTGGCTGGTAGGCAGTGCACAGGCTTCCTGGGCTGCTCAGCTGATAAGACGCCATGGCTACCTGACTTCCCAGCTGCCCTGCTCTTGGGCTGTGTGGCTTGCTGCCCTATTTGCTGGTGCCCCATAGATTGGCTTCTCGTTTGGCTGGCTTGCAAGCTAGCCATCACCCTGTTTCCCTGACAGGTGGCTTGCCTGGAAGCCAGGGTATTTTCCAGCTTCCTGGCTCCCTGGCTGGCAGGTGGATGGGTGGGCTGCCTGACTTCCAGGATGGATTGCTGAGAAGCCAGGAAGCTGGCCAGCAGCAAGTCTACCAGTTTCGCAGCTCCCCAGCTGGTGGATGACTCCGTAGCTAGCTCCCAGGGGCCAAAACAGATCATTTTGGGGGGGGGGAAATTTTGCTATGAGAACATTTCATTCCTAAGCAGAACACAATGAAAAGTGAACAACCTGCTCTACCCACAAGGCTATTCTTTTATCCAAAGAAAAGCTGCCTTAAGTATTTTGTTTCCATTTTCAGTATGCTGCTTCCATGGATACAAATGACAAACAATTCTGTAATTTTGTTCTCCATTATGTCCAAAATAAGTTCAATGCCTGATTGCCTTGAATGGTCACTTTCCAGATATCTGACATCACCTTTCCTTTTTTTTTCCCTCCCCTTGTATCTATTCTTGTTCACTCCATCAGTGTAACAGAAACCCATGATGCACCAATTTTTATTCTTGAGTCCATTCCCTCTTGATTTTCTTCCTTGTGATTTCTGATTCAGATTGTTTTTTTGGTAGCAGGTTCAGAAAATCAGCTTTTCCTTCATTATAGTCCCTTCATAGTCTTTTCCTTCATTATATTTTTGAAATACAGACAGACTCACTTTTTCACTAACACTCATTCTGCCAAACTGTGAGATCAGGGTTAAGATTTTACATACACACAAAGAGCAAATCTACGTTTCAACTCAGTGAGTGAGAAAAAATGCAATGACACTCTGTAACATTCTGTATCTGAACAGAGACAATAAATGACAGCTGTCTCAAAATTGCCCTTGCAACTCGGAAGAGATGCACTTCCATACTTAACGGTGCATATACACAGAAATCCTTCAGCCTCCAGTAAGGCTCTTTGTCCCTTAGCAGGGAGCATACAGCCAACATAACCGACTCTACAGCTGCCTTTATAGTCCCTGGAGCAGGGACTAATTAGGGGCATAACAGGAAGGGAAAAGGAACGTGCATGGCTAGAGTAAGCTTCACTCCAGCCAACCCTGGCTGCTGCAGGGACCCATCTCCCCATCCCATAAGTTACATCAGCTATGAGTCTGAATTAATATACACCAAGGCCCAACACAATTCCTAGTGGGCACAGGGATTGGTGGAGTCAATTCTCCTGCACTCTATTCCCACCATACCTCGGCTGACCCAATGATTGGGACCACAATCTTTTCCCATTTAGATAGCTGTTGTACATCTCCACTCCACAGATCAGAAGTGATGCTGTGAAAGTTGACTCTGTCCCCAGAGTCCTGACTGACAGGACGAAGAGCAAACAGGAGAAGCTGGCCTCTCCATCCTCACAGAGCTCGGGCTGGTTAGAGAGCTGGCAAGAAATCCTGCCTGAGATTGGAGGAGGAACAGCCTGCTGGAGAGAACATGGTGTAGCTAGTGCTGCTACATTAGGCATACATCAAGCCAAGCATCTCAGTTCTGAGGCTGGGGACAAGCCCCAGGGAGAAATCTGGGCACATGGCTCCTGTGAACCTGCACCATGCCGTACAAAGAATCAGCCAGAGCCCAAACGGGATGTGATCCCCTTCTGGGTGACTGAGGAACTGATGTGTCAACCGACAGTGATGACTGTTAGGATCTCTGGTTGAATTCCTAGCTCTCCAAAGGCTATGGGAGGTTCTGCACCCCAAGGCCAGTGGTGGGAGTTTGAACTGACTACCAGCCATGGGACCTCCCACCATGGCATAGAGCACAGTCAGGAAAAGATGCAGGGGCACGTTGCTCTGTTTTTGTTTTCTGTATTTAACGGTAGGTCAGGAAAAGTAAGTGTCAGATACTTTGTTGATGGCCACAAGACTCTTGTCAAAGGAGTGAATATCGAGGTAGATGGGCGGAACTGTAGGTGCAAGTGGGCCTCCACCCTCCTCTTACTGCCATTTCTGATTGCTTTCATGGAGAAACTGCTTATGCTCCTCATCTGGTTTGGAAGCAAAGCTCCCACTACAACCATGAGGAGAAAGAAGAAAGAGGTTAGTGGAATCCCACACACTTTGATGGACCAGTAATCTACTGATTTATTTTATTTCTGTCTTCAGACTGCTCAGTGCTGTTTAAAGCATTTCCTTTTCAAGTTGCACTGCTTGCACTTCCTCTCCTTAAGTTCATGGAACATTTATTTAGCACTGTGAAGAGAGATTAGCATAGTGTTATAGATCGTAAGAATAGAAGAGTGAAGGAAAGAATCAGTGTATAGTAATAAATCTTTCTCTGTCTGTTTTACTTTCTCAGTCCTGCCTCAGTATTGTCTGGATGAAAGAATAAAAGAGAGAGAAAATAATGGGTTTGATCGTACAGTCATGGGGATTCTATGGGCTGTTGCTTGAGAAAAAAGACTGGGCTTATTGCTTATTACTTTATAACACATCATTAACACTTACTTATTAATCTCCCATGTGCTTGTGCATATTATCCCCATTTCACAGACAGAGAGATCAGGAACTGGAGTTTTCAGAAGAGCTCAGTTCCCAGTTAGCCCCCAAAATAAATGACTATGTTTTCAAAATGCTCATTTGTCATGGCTCCTCTTCCCATTGTGGGGAGGGGTGGACTGAACTCTTGAAAATATCTGGCCCAAAGTGTTTAACTTTAGTAGTAGAAGAAGCCTGCACTAGAGATAAGGTTTATTAATTTATTTTTACTACCATGGTGCTTAGGAGCCCTAGTCATGGACCAGGACTCCTTTGTGTTAGGCACTGTGCAAACAAAGAACAAAAAGACAGTCCCTGCAACCAACAGCTTTCTGTTTCCCAGACTTCTGCTCACATCAATAGATGACACCTTTCTCTGTAAGAGAGCTAACAACTCTGCTATATTATTATATGTGCTAATGGCCTAGATCTGCTCTCACATAACTGCAATGACCATTGATTTCCATGGGCATTGCACTGTGTAATGGAGTGTAGCAATGAACCTTATACATTACTATCAAACTATATAAATGACTAATAATCTTATTTCTTTTATTCTATGAACAATTACTATACTATAGTAATTACTATATATCATATAACACACAAAAGCTATACAATTAATAGATAAACATTGCATAAACGTCAATGTATTTTAGAAATTGTAATAAAAAGGTAGAAATATAAAAGGTGATAACCAGGACTTTACAATTTCAGCACAAACTGACACTGAGACATCCAATGGATATTTGTACTGTGTACCGATGTGCAGATTAGGACAGTCATCTTACCTTAAACCTTGGTCAGTTAGTGGCAAAACTTAGCGCTTGTTTAGCTGATGCTTTAGTCTGCACCAGAGAAATGTAAATTCTTGTGTATACTAATGTGTCATGCACTAGCTGGACTGTGTGGACTAAAAGTTCTCTATTATGCATCAAAGTAGTCCCGTTTCAAGCAGTTATACATGAATGTGCATTAGGAACCTTTTTGTGTGCAGTGACAACATCCATACAGGCCGGTTAATGTGCGAACACCAGTGCGTGAACACACAACTTTCACCCCTCTGGTGAGGCCTAACGCACCATGAAGCCCAATGTTTAATTTTTATTTTTAAACTGAGAAGTTTGCATCGAAGTTCCATTCTTTCAAAATTATGTAATAAGCATTAGTTTGTACTTACACATACCTTGATGCAATTAGATACGCTCCCAGGACACCCTTAACTTGAATAGTGATTTCAGTTTTTGTCACTTCATCTCAAAAAAAAGAAAAGAAAAGAAAAGAAAGAACACAGTAGAAAGTCAAAACTGTACTGAAGAAGGCCAAAACACTGTTGCGTGATCTGTGGGATAAGAGATTTCATTCATCAAGAAAGGGTAAAAAACCAAAACTAAAATAAAAAAAACCCCCAACCACTTCCTAGACTTATTTTGCTCGGTGGGAAGAGGGAGAGGAGCTAGGACAAATTTATATACTCCTTACCACAAGGAGGTCAGTTGGCTGATTCTAGTAATTAGGATCACAAAATACATTGTGTAGTTGGAGCCTACTCCAAATCCCATTGAAGTCAATGGAAAAACTTCCCTTGATTTCAGTGGGCTTTGGATCAAGTCCTTGGTTTAAAGAGAGACGCTGCTGTTCTATGTGCTCTCACTCCAGCCAGTCCTCTCCGTATAGAACATAAAGGAGTAAACAAAAAGTCAACACTTGACACTAAGAGCCACCTGGAATAGGTGCTATTTCAGGACCTCTTTCCATTTTTTCACAGTCTGGTGTCAGACAGTACTAGGTATGTCTCATTTTCATGAGCACTCAA
Organism: Mesoclemmys tuberculata; assembly: GCA_007922155.1. Classification (NCBI taxonomy): domain Eukaryota; kingdom Metazoa; phylum Chordata; order Testudines; family Chelidae; genus Mesoclemmys; species Mesoclemmys tuberculata. The sequence continues at coordinate 59,025,222 of ML675604.1, read as the reverse complement.
TTTATCCACAGATTTTCTATTTCTTTTTATTACTCAAGAAACATAGTAGAAGCACCATATGTACGAACTAGGCAACCTGTTGATCACTTGAAAAATATTTAATGATATAAGAATAGCCATGCTGGGTAAGACCAATTGTCCATTTAGCCCATTACCCTGTTTTCCAATAGTGGCCAAAGCCAGATGCTTTAGAGATACTGAACAGAACAGGGTAATTATTGAATGATTCATCCAGTCCCGGCATCTGGTGGTCAGAGTCTTAGGGGTATCCAGTATTGGTGACTTTTTACTGTTTAATTTGTTCCAAAACCTTCTCTACTGACTCCCTAATCTGGGGACAGTTCCTGGGGACAGGTTTAATCACCTAAAACAAACAGCTCAGGTGTGGGAATTTCCCTCACATGCTCTGGGGACAAGGCTGATGCAAAGAATTTATTTAGCTTCTCCATAGCAGCCCTGTCTTCCTTGAGTCCTCCTTCAGCACCTCAGTCATCCAGTGGACTCCCTGATTGTCAGGCTTCCTGGTTCTGAGATATATGTTTTAAAATTCCTGTTAGTTTTTCTGTCTGTGGCTCTTCAAATTATGTTTTGGCCTTCCTAATTATACTTTTATACTTGCTAGAGTTTGTTCCTTTCCATTGTCTTTAGTAGGATTTGACTTCCAATTTTTAAAGGATACCTTTTTGCCTCTAACCACCTATTTTACTCTATTGTTTAGACATAGTGGCATTTTTTGGTTCTCTAACTTTTTATTTTAATTTGGGGCATACATTTAATTTAATTCTCTATAATGGTGTTTTTAAAATGGTTCCACGCAACTTTCAGGCATTCCACTCTTTTGACTGTTCATTTTAATTTGATTTTAACTAACTAGACTCCTCATTTTTCTGTAGTTCCCCTTTTTGGAGTTAAATGCTACTGTGGTGGGTTTCTTTGGTAATATCCACCCCAAGAATGTTAAATTTAATTACATTATGGTCTCTATTACCAGGATGTGTAGTGTGTCTAGTGATACCAGGACTATGATTTTCACAGTGAGCACTTGTGTCTCTATTAAACAAGTTTATTGATCAAAATTGCCCTTGCCCTTGCCATTTTTCATACTATAAGATACATTGATATCTTTTGATTAGTGTTAAGGGATGTTAGATTATATTCATGGAGCTGAACCATTGAAAGACACTGTGTTCTTACATGCGTCTCCTCTGCAGTGCAGAAGATCCCAGCAAGACATGGCCAAGAACAGTATAAGGTATGTATGCCAGCTCTCTAAACACCACCACAGCTGCATGCTGAGCACATCAGGAAGCACCTTTTCTCAGTGAGTGATGCTGGCACTGTGACACAGACGAGGGCCAGCATTAGGGAGAATTGCTGTGAATGACACCTCTCATCAGCATAGGAAAGGCTGGCAGCAAGATCACTTGCTGCTAGTAAAATTTAGTAGGGGAAAGGCCGAATTAGACAGGTAGCAAGACACCTGGGTTCTTTTATGAGGATTCTGAGACCGATGGGAAAGAACATCCCAGGTTGAATCAATGAATAGCTTTATTGACAATAACACAAACAAATAAGACAATTGACAATACTTCTCACAATCAGACAGCTAGACAATTAAACTTATACTTATTCATTACTATTTATGGAAGTTTCTCTATTGATTATCCTTATTCTCAACAGATGGGCATTGGGACAAGTCCTTTAATTTACACACAACTTATGCCTGATCCTTAAACCTAAACAAACCTAACTATTTCCCTTAATTTCCTATTAACCTTTATATCTTATAAGCACTTTAGCAATTGCCTAGGGGAGACGTGATCCACAGATCTCAATTAAATCCCCCCGATTCCCTGAGTCCACAGACTCCTGAACTATCTGGGTGCTATACTCATGGCCAGACTCTGCCTCAGCCTCTGGTCTGGATCCTTGCTTCAAAACCCTTGTCCTCGACAGGTGGTTGCTGGGCTCTGGAGCTCACAAGCTTCTTAGACTTGGTGTCCTTTCAACAGACTCAAGAGTAGACACCCCTCTTGAGCCGAGCTGCAGTTCACTGAACAAACCCCTATCTACTCTGAATATTTATTTACTTTTCCAAATACTGTCTTGTGATTTAGCTTTTCTTAACCCTCTGTGGTCGAACACTTTCATGTAAGTTTTGGCCATCCTCCAGAAGTCTGCCTAAGTGCATCTGGTGTTCTGTGGGTGCTCATCTCTGGCAGATGGACAGCAGGTGAGCACATTTCTGTGGTTGAGCATATTTCTGCGATTCTGTCTTGCTCAACTGGCTCAGTCGTTGCTCTGTTGTAAGTTCCCTGTGCAACGTCGCTCTGTTGTAAGTTCCCTATGGAATTTATTCAGTCTCTCTATTTTGCCAGTCCTTGCATTTTATCAGGCCTGCTGTTCAATTTCAGTTATATCACGGATCAGACCCACAACTAAAAACTGAAGAGAAGAGGAAGTGAAATGGGGGAAGAAAGCCTTGAAGTGTGGTGAGTAGTGTTGCTTCTGTTAACTCACTAAGGGCCAGAGTGTAAACCTTACCATCTCCCTGAAAAGCAAGCAGTGGATGTGATCCCAAGAGAAAATCAGAGAATGAATTGTGACGCAATACAATTATTTCCCTGCTCCCCTTTGATTCTGAGCATTACTAAGGCATTTTTTCTGGAGAAGGTATTATGACCAGAACATACAAGGAGCAGGGTTAAGTCTCCTTTACCTCTCTCTGCTCTCTTCCCACAACAATGCAAGTTGTCTCTGCTCTCCCCCTGTGGCTGGAGTCACAATCTGAGCTGGGCACCTAAGGGCTGTGACACTCTAACCCTAATCTTCCCTTTTCTGTATATTGCCCAGCAGGGGTTGAGTGATAGCTAGGTAAATGGACTATGCTCACTTTTTAAAATCTGAGCTAAAATAGTTTCCTTTTATTTTTGCTGGTTGTAAATGCTAACTTATGCAAATGCTTGAGAACAGAAGGCTTCAATATGATGCTAATCATCTAGTTTACTGGAAATCTATAGTTGTCTTTGAATCTGGCTTGGTAAAAATCCCAACTGGATCCTTGACAAAATGGGCTGTTGGGGGAAAAAAGAAATCTTCTGCTTCTATCCCAGACTGAGAGGATTTGATATAAAAGATTGCACTGACAATATTGAATCAACCTGGAGGCTGTTTAACAGGGACAAGGTGTGGAGGATGGAAGTGGAGGGGCTGGGGGAAGAGAGAGATAGTTGGAATAAGAACTGCTTGGTGAAACAGAGAATTCTGTGCGTTTATTAGAGCTTTAAAAAATCCTTAAAAAATGGAAATCCTGCCAAATCTCAAATAAACTGGAACACAGATCATATCAGGGAAGGTGCATATCGAAAAGAAATTATTTATTTTGTTTGCAGTGCCCAGAAGCCTGCATTTTATAATCATATAAAACACATGGCCTCTGCTTCTAAAAACTTAGAGTCTAAGGCCCTGATCCTGTTATGAGGTCCACTTGGGTGAACTCCTGAGCCCTTGCAGAGAACTGCTGGCTTCTACGTGGCTCAGTGCTCTCACAGCCATGCCAATGCAGAGCTCATTGCAGCATCAAAGCCTTACGAAAGATATGATGCAGCAAATGGGTACGTGACTAGGACACATGAGGGGATGGGTAAGCAGAGGAAAAGGGTTACATCACCAACATTCTGTGAGTACTTAGGCCTAAATTCTTAGACTCAAAGTTCCCCCACACCACTAGCTCATCAGGCTAATGCAATTAAGGCACCTCAGTTTCATAGCCAACAGTACACAGGGAGTGATGTGGCCAGCATCACATCCAATCAACTTTGACCATCCTAACCCAATGGATCAGGCACCCATTTTGCAGTTGATGAAACTGGAGAGAACCTTTCAATGTGAGATCACACCAGACACTAACTCTCACCCTTTAGGGCTGTAGGTGAGTGCCTTAACCGTTTACCCACCTCATGTCTTAAAATGGCTACTAAGTTTGGATGCCTCAGCTTTTGGGTGTTCAAAGTTAGGGCCTACTTTTTTTTGGAAGGGCTGAGGATCCACTTCTCCAGTTGTACTCAATGGAAGTGATGGATTCTCAACACCTCTGGAAATCAGGAGATTGTGCCTTGAATTGGACATTGGGCACCCAAAGATCAGGTGCTGTTTTGGTAAATTCAGGCCTGAGAGGGTAATGAGTCTCTCTGAATGGGATTTTAAGTTGTGACTTTTTTGCCTGTTCGCTTTTTGTAGACATAGGCCCAGATTCAGAAAAGGACTCAAGAACCCACTTGCTAATCTCTTACCTTTCCTCTTAATCTGGCAGAGAGAAGATTTGAATCCACATTTACCTACTTAACATGTGAGTGCCCACATCACCAGGCTATAGAGTCGTCCTGGGCTCTCACTTTGGCCCAATGGCTATTTAAGTATTTACACAGAGTGGGACAGCTTCAACAAGAGAGGCTGAGTGTAGAAGAGCCAGGTGGTTAAGGCACTCACTTGTCAGGGGAAACCTGAATACAAGTCCCTACTTCAATGAATATTTAAATATTTCTACCAAGTGGAACCGCTTCAACAGATTGAGAGCATCCCATCCCAGAATGGCCTATGGCCTGATGGTTCGGATGCTCGCTGGCAGGGGGAACTGAATTAAATTCCTGGCTCCAGTGTGGGAATTGAAACCTGGGTCTCCTATATTCCAAGCAAATGCCAGAACCACTGGGTTAAATGTTATAAGGACAGACATGAACAAAGTTTTCAGATGCTGGCTCTGAAAACCTTTTTCTCAGCCAAAATTAATTGGGTCAGATTTGTGAATTATTTGGGATCAATCAAAAACATTTCTTCTAGCTCTAGGAAATGCCAAAAGTGCATTTTTGCTGTGTTATAGGTACAGCTGGTAAGATTGCCTAGGATTAAGGTTTCCCGACATTTCCTATTATAACACCCTGCCTTCAGTTTTTTATAATTTTACCAAACATCAACAATGAGTTTCCATGCTGAATTGTATTGGAAAATTTCAGATAACATGGTTCTGCCATTTCCAAGAATGCGGTTGGAGGAAAAAAAATGTTGTTTTGCAATGTTGAAGCAATTCTGGCAACCTTTTCTTTGAGGCGGTCTAGTGCCCCCGAGCTTTGGTGTAGGAGCTTGAAATTCAGCAGGGTAGTGGCCTTTGTGTCAGGTCAGGAATGTGACTTTTAGCATAGTTGAAAAAAATGGCCAAGTTGTGAGCATTTCAAAAAATCAGTTTACGTGTGCCCAGGAGAGACTTCATTTCCTGCAGGTAAAATTGCCAAAGACTCCATCTTCACTGATCCTCTCACAGCTACTGTGCACCAGCCTCACAAAGTGACTTTTCATTGTTCCCTGCATACCAGTTACAGGGGTGGAGTTGTACCTTTCCTATAATTGCTGCTTCTGGCTGCTCTGGGTTGGGTGTAGGCACTGAAAGCAAGAAGTTTGACCCCTCCACCCAAACGCAGGCAGCATGGAGGAGGAAGAGCCTGCCCCAAGTGCAGATGGCACAAGAGCCAGACCAAGGGTGGAAGGGAAAGGAGTAGATTGGGACTGAAGTGGATGGGAGAGAGAGAAACTCTGAGTGAGAGTTGGGGGGAGACTGGGACTAGGAGTTGGGAAGGGAAAAGGGGTGGGCATGGATGAGTGACATTTGGCTGGGGGTGGAGAAGGGAAGGAAACTGAGATCTATGGGGGAAACTGAGATCTGTCCAGGAATGGCCTGGATTAGGAGGCTGGGACTAGGAGCCAGTGAGGGGAAATAGTGGAAGTTAAGGGAGACAGATCTGACAAGAAGTCAGAGTGTGGGGTGAGAACTGGGACTGGGTGGGGAAGGATGCTGAGAATGGGTATAAGGATGGGAAGAGACTTGGTGTGGGGGGATAGTGGGACTCAAAGGGTGGAGACAGGGACTGGTTGGGCAAGGAGACTGGTACTTTGATGAGAAGCCTAGGAGCAGAGATTGGTAATGGGTAGGCAAATGGGAATGAGACAAGGAGCCAGGGATGGGGAAAAGACAGGGACAAGTGATAGGGAATATGGCAGAAAGGATCAGTGTTGAGGGCAATGTGCAGAAAAGTCTGTGCCTGCTAGAGCATATTGCCCTCCAGAGCCTGGAAAGGAATCCAGATTCCTGCATCACACCATCCCTCCCTTGTCAAATATTTATGAAAACCCAGGGCAAACTGTGTCTCATCCCTCTTGGGTACTGGTCCAGAGAAAAGATGACAACCTACTGTTGCTATCAGTTACTCAATTAGCTCAAGTAGCAGAGATCTGAGTGGTGAATCTAAATGATTGAACCAAGAGGATGTCAATGTGATGCCACATGATGGAATTTTTTTTTCTGTTTCCTTTTTTTTTAAAAAAAAAACATGGAAATAACTAAAGAAAACAAGGTATCTAAGAAAACGTTCAGAAAACAAGAAAGCTGCATGTACAATTCATTGTTAAAAAGAAAGCAGATGGATATTAATTAGCATGGATAAAGGAAAGTAAAAATACATGCATTTTTTGCATCTGTGAATCCTGAATTTTAGATATAAAATATTTGAATGTATCCTTGCGAGGAACCAGTACAAACAAACCAGATAGCTGGAACTGTGTTTGTAGATAATGATTCTTCAAATGCTTAGAAATAACAAACACATTTGTCAAAATTCTGATTAGTTCTTAGACAACATGTGAATAGAAAAGAGGATAACAGAAAAGTGATGAAGTTACTTCCAACTCATCCAGCCACAGTACATGCTCATGTGACATCATCCCAGTTTAGGCCACCTTATCTTAAGCAAGAAATAGCTGAGATTAATAATGATCTGAGAGGGAATCAGGGAGGATAGGATATGTGTATGGCAAGAAATTTCATTGCTGATCACCAGAGGAAGGATTGCCTTGTGGTTAAGGCATGAACCTGAGGCTGGGTCTACATGGATGGCAGCAAATTTGCTGCTGTCAGATCGATTGCTCTGGATTGACTGAGCGGTCTGTGTAGAACCTCTCAGTCGATCCAGCAAGCGACACAGGAAAATCACCCTGGTAAATGGCATTCCCTTACACGCAGCACAGTGTGGATGGCACGCGGAGGAGACGCTGCAAAGTTGACGGGAGATACGCAAGTGATTTACATCACTTGCATATCTTCCGTCGACTGCCGCCAAATCGCAAAGGTAAGTGTAGACCGGGCCTGAGACCTGTATTCAGTCCCCAGCTCTTCCACAGACTTATTTTGTAACTGTTGTCACATTATTGAATCATTTAGTACCTCAGTAAAATGAGAATAATAATATTTTCTTTCTCTATCCCAGCCTCTTCCTTATCCACTTGGGTAATCTCAGTGGTGTAGGGGTTGTTTCTTCCTATGCACTCATACAGTGCACAGCAAAATGGATCTCTGGTCTCTGTTAAGGTTTCTAAGTTACTGGAATCGTAATAATAATAAAGTTAATAAATAAATATTTAGCTTGGAAAAAAAAGATAAGTAGTGCACATTTACAGTTTACTGAGCAGCCAGTCACTAGATGATCTTCATGGCAAGTGGTAATGAAATGAGCAGTATTGGTTGGCCTGAGGAGAGCTTGTAAATATATCACTTGGCATGCAATTATTCCTTAAGTAACTTATTTAAGGGTCAAATTCTTATCCCAGCACCCCCCTGAAGACACCGTGCTAGGTGCTGTGTCACAGCATAGGGCAGGGGTGGGCAAACTACGGCCCATGCAGGGGTGTGTATCCCCTGCAAATCCCCCCATGTCATCTCGTTCACTTCCCCCCTACCCTCTGCTCTGTCATACTTGTGCAATGGAATTGATCTGTGACCAGAGAGAAGTGACAGAATTTTCCCCTATGTAAGCCATTCATTAATTTCAGCTCCCTACATCCCCATTCTATTTCTTGTACCCAAAAGTACCAGTCCTTAAGCCATTAGAAGAAAATTGAGCTTTTGGATTTATGTATCTTTGTTGTAAGGTTTCATTTGGCTTTGTGAGGCATTCAAGCTCTAGTATGTTTGGAACCCAAGCATTTGCAGAAGCTACTTTCTAATGATTTCACTTAGATCCAATTACACTTTATGTGCACTGTAGTCGAAACAATTACCATAAACAGTAGAATAACATTTTAGGTAGGTACAGAGAAAGCATGCTTATTATTACACACAGCTACCTGGAACAAGCTGTAAACTGAGCAACCAAAATATTAATAACATAATATGACTTTATTTGGAAAGGTAGAACATATTTGGAAAGGTATACCTTTATTTGGAAAGGTAGAATATAAAATATTCCTTGTGCAAAAGTTATTTGCAGATGAAATTCCACATCTACAGGAAAGTAAGGAAATAAATGTCATAGCAAATGATTAAACCTGGGGCTTTTGACAAATCAGATGCACATTTACACTAAATGAGCCACACTATTCCATGTGTCTGGCTGGAGTCTTGTAAGGGTTTAAGTTTCCTTGATTGCTGTTAACTGTGGGCCAGTGATCAAGCACGAAGTACTAGCATGCACACTACTGAACCTGAGAAATTGTGCAACTTCACTCTGCTTGATTTGGAGTTGAAGCTGCAATGTGTTTAAAAAAAAAAAAATAAAAGAATATCAAGAACTTGACACCCAGTGTGAGATTCTTTTCAGTCCAGCTTTTCCCAGATATTGAAGGAAAGCAAAAGGTGTGGAAATGAAAGTGTTTCAACAGCAGATAACAAAAAAAGTATTAGTCCAGGTCATTCTAGGACATGTTCTCTTTTAGGCTGAATATGATCTAGCAACATATCTAGGGAATTTTGACATTGACTCCAGTAGAAACAGGGTTAAGCCCCAAGTTCTGTCACACTTCCGATCTGCTCATAATTCCAAAAACTGTGTGTGTATCTCCTAGCTGCTTTTAAAATCAAGTTTTGATGGCTCAACAAGAAACAAACATAAAGGGCCTACCAGTTTGTTGACTTGCCGATATTATTTCTCTTAATGCCAATGGAACAAGTAATTATATAATGATAATAAATGGAGTTTCAGTGTGATGCACAGAACAGTGCATAAACACTTATTATTGGTGGTCTGTAGCAAACAATTAGCTAACATGTATTATTCCCAGAGACCTAGAGTTTTCACTCTTAAAGTTGAATGTTGGTCCCAATGAAGTCTTGCAAAATTGTGTCTTTTTTGGGGTTTCGACTGTCAGTGAGGTAGCTGTTGCAGAGAGAGTGTGAGGTAAATAGAAGGGAGTCATTTTAGATTCTGCTGCATTGGAAATGGGATGGGGAGGGGAAGCAACATGTACTAATGGTAGTCAAACTTTATGTAGAAAGAAAATTTCCTCCATGTATCTAAGTGTGTGATAGTTTCACTTTGTTTACTTTCCCCTTTTTTGATTGACAGTATTTGTCAATCTCTTTTTACCCTTAGGCCAGTTCATCAGTATTTAGTTATGAAACCTCTGGTGTACAGGGAAGAATCTCTTTCTAGTATTGCACCACATGGTACATCCTATCTGACATGTCTAATGTCACATAGCAGCTTATATTTTTCCAATAGTTAAGCCAAATAAATAAATAACCTATAAGAATATACTGGGACTTTATGCAGCTGCATAATAGCTTCCAATAATGTCATCTGAAATTGATTTTAAAGATATGAGTTTTTAAAAATATTCTGATATGAAGAAAAGTCATTTTCAACAGAGATGCACTAAACAAATAAACCATTTCTCTATAAAAATAATATTTTATTTTCTATTGTATGCAGGCAATACTGCAGTCTGCACATGGAACTCTTATTGGCTTTAATGAGAGTAATGCACAGAGGGCCGGATCACTTTCCCCTGCACCAAAGCTTATGGAGGGGCCTCGCTGGGAAGAAATCTTGCCAGATAACCCTTGTGCAGATCCTCTTTAATTGTTCCACTGAGGGACGGGCCTGCTTGCTCTCAAAAGAATGAAACAAGGGGCCTGCCCACAACCCCAGCACATTCCTGAGGATCTGGTCATGTACAGAGATGTTCCTGCAATAGCTCTGTGGCCTTAGAGGTTCAGATATGGGTCCCTAGCAAAGGAATCATGAAAGGGGCTTCTCTGATGTAGAGAAAATGCCCCAGGAATTGTATTAGCTTCATAATGTACTATGCTAGGTCTTGAATCCAGGCCTAGGTAACCCCAGGCAGCTGCTGCATCCTGGTCACCACCCAATATCTATTGAAACCTGCTGAGCTAAGAAGCTAGTAGGACTATAGCCTCAGCCAAGGCACCACCCACAGGATCCCTTATTGGAGGATTGCCCGGCTCCACTGATTGGTCCAGCCATGCTATTTGAGGCAGAAGGAGGCACAGGAAGTTTGTCTGAGTAACAAGGCAATTTCCTGTTGTAAGTGAACTGGACTCTGCTTGTGCCTGCTCAGCTCTTGTCTCACCCCTGCCTTCACTCCTGTTCCCATTGTGCTCCAGTTCTGTGTTTGATCTCTGTGTGTCTTCCACTCCCTGCCCTTACACTTTGCCTCCAGTCATCAGTTACCTGTCCTGGCTCTGACCTTGGCCTCTGACTCTGGCTTGACCCTTGGTTTTGATATTTGACTTTGACTCTGACCCTCAGCTCCAATACCTGGTTCTGTCTCTGGCTTGAGCCCTGGCTTTGGTGATTGGCAGTTAGCTCTGGCACTGACCCTTGGCTTCATTTTCCAACCTGGATGCTTGCTCTGCCCACAAGACCTGACTCCTGCTCTGACTACTAAGCCAGACTGTCTAGATCCTGATCCATAATGCACAATTTCAAGAGCTGAAGGGGTGGGGAAGATGATATATGTCCCTCCTGTCCTCAGCCTACCCACTTCAATGCAAATCCTTGGAAAACAGAAGAGGAGGCAGATGGCACTCTTGCTTGCAGAAAAGGCAATGTTGCATGTTCAGATCTAACCTATATGAATTTTTATACCATACTTATCTGGAAGACAGGATCCCCTCCACAGAAGGCACAAAATGCAACTTTGCAGTTTGGCCCCTGTGGCAAATTTTCAAAGATTTCAGAAAGTTTGCTACAGGGCAAAATTTTGCCTTTTTGGTCAGTGAGTAAAGTTTATATGCAAGAAGATATCACATAACAGCTATAGAATCAAAGTTTAATTCATGTTTATGTTGGAACAATGACACGGGATCCAGACCTACAATCTTTACTCATTCTAAAGTTCCATTGACCTCAGTGAGAGTTTTGCCCGAATGTGATGTGGCATCAAGCCTGCAGTCATTGGAGGCATTGTGTATAAGCGAGAATCAATATAACTCACAATTAAATAAAATGGAAATAATTCTGCACATTAATGGCAAGATCAACTAATAATAAATAATAATGAAATATATCAGTTCCTTTAATATAATCTGGGATCCACCAAGTAGAAGAAATAGTCCAGTAATTCTGTGGATAGGGCATAAGACTGTTACACATTATGTGAAAGGTAACTACAAAGAGTGTAATGCAATCTCCTTTGGTTTATATCTAGGACTGAAGTGAGACCTGAGGACACTGAATTTCAGCAGAACAAATTTTGGAAGTATGTGGGAAATGATGGGTGAAATTGAATGAGTTTGAGTAATGGAGAGAAATGTAAAGCGTTCAAAGATAAATTTTTGTATGCCCACAGATTATGCATGCCATCTAACCATAAATATAGCGAGAATGTTTTTTAAAGCCATTGTAGATGAACAGAGAAGTGGAAAAATAACCAACAGTAAGACAGACACATGCAATATGTAAAGGAAGGTACAGGAAACAGTTTAAGTACAGAGTACATATTGGCAAACTGGTTTAGAATAAATAATTGACATGGAAAACACTGAAGCAAATATGAAGGCTCTTAATGTTTGATTTAGCTTAGGCATGTGCCCCATTTCTGATGTGGGCCATTTCTGATGCAAAATCTACCACAGTAGGCCTGAGAGATACATTTTCAAATTTCATTTCATTTTGAGACTTCATTGGGGTAAGATGTACCCATCGCTTTCGAGAATATCTCAGACCTATGGAAGGCCACACTCGAAAGAAGCGACTTTTTCTGCAGACTGCAAGTCACAATTATACACCACAGTTGCTTTTGAAGGATGTTTGTAAAGATTAAAAAAAAGGTTTTTTTAGATGGTGGTAGAGGATCCCAGCCTAAGAATATGTCTATACAGGGATAAAAAGCCCTTGGCTGGCCCGAGTCAGTGACTCGGGCTCAGGCTCCAGGGCTGAAAAATTGCTGAGTAGAGGTTTGGAGTCAGGCTGGAGCCTGAGCTCTGGGACACTGAGAGGTTAGTGGATGGTATTCGGGTTACAGCACAAAATAATTGGATGGTGGAAGCCAGGGTGACAGCTACATTCTGATAGGCTGCCTGTTGGTGTCAGGGCTGTGAGCTACAGCAGCATAGCTTTTAAGGCATCCAGAGTTACAAAGCAGGTAGTGTTGCACCCCTTACTGGTCTGGATTGAACCCCAAAGCACATTGTGGGACTTGTAACATAGTGTGGTAGGGCCACATTCTGCGACGACTACCAAGAAGAGGGAGGTGTAAAGGAAGAGAGCAACATATTTCAACGTGAATTGGACAAAAGTGATGCACAAGCAGATAAAATGAGAGAAATGTAGAGAACTCTAACATTATGAAACTGTATACAAAACTCATAAAGAAAATATAAGCAATGATGATACAAAGCAGTTAGAGGGAAAGAGGGCAAAGGTTAGAGTTGATTAAAAAGCTATCACTTTTGGGTTCATATTTAAGAGCTTGAAACAAACAACATTTTGAAACATGTGGGTACTATAGACAATAAATGTGATTAAATTAGTTTAGAGCTGTACTAGTGAGAATATATTAAGCACAAGGAGTAAGTTCTGACAAGGCAACAATCAGGCAAAAGAGCAAAATATTACTCAGTCTTCTGAAGATAGTTATATATGAGGTTATGAGTAAACGATTAAAGCTTAAATCCTCTGAGGAATTTTCTTCTTACTTAGACCTCAGTAGAATCAACAGTAGGTTTTGCCCAAAGTTGGCTTGTGACCTATATCTCTGTAATGTAGACTTTATGGGTAGTTAGTCTGCACAACACACAATACCCCCAAGATTTAGGTCATGTGTTGAGCCCTATATAACAGCTCTATCTGAAGTTTGGACCTGTAGTTTTTCTCATTTCTTTTTGCATTTGGTTCTTTAAGGTCTTGATTCTGCTCCTGCTAAAGTCAGTGGTGAAACTCCCATTGACTTCACTAGAGCAGGGCAGCTACAACCCCACCGTGTCTGGAATTCAGATCAAAAGAGGAGATTTGAAACAAAGAGGGAAACTGATACATTTTTATATGGTTTGTCCACCTCAGGGTAACATTTTCAACAGTGCCTAGATAGTTTGGGAGCCACTTAGCAACTAAGGCCCACATCCACAAAGATATTTAGATGCCTAAACCCCAGATTTAGTGCCCAAACCTCGGCTTTTATCTGTCCAAGGAATCTGTCTACACAGGGAAGCTCAGGAATGACAATGTGAATTTAATAAAGTGTGAATTTAAACTGCATTAAAGCCCTGTGTGAATGCTCTCATTCAAAATTAAAGTGGCCTTAATTTGGTTTAGTTTTAAGACGTGGTCTGCCACAAAGGGTGCTTCTGGTGGGGCAACCCTAAAATAGCCTAAAGCTCAGTTGAAAATCAATATTTAGGATCCTTAGGTGACCCCTAAAATGGGAGTTAGGCTTCTAATTCACTTGGGCACGCCTAACATTTTTACCCTAGTCTCAGCAAAATATAAACCAGTGCAAGATAAGAGGGCTGGAGCACAAGACTTATGAGGAGAGGCTGAGGGAACTAGGCTTCTTTAGTCTGCAGAAGAGAAGAATGAGGGGGGATTTGATAGCAGCCTTTAACTACCTGAAAGGGGGTCCAGGGAGGATGGAGCTAGGCTGTTTTCAGTGGTGGCAGATAACAAAACAAGGAGCAACAGTCTCAAATTGCAGTGGGGGAGGTCTAGGTTGGACATTAGGAAAAAGTTTTTCACTAGGAGGGTGGTGAAGCATTGGAATGGGTTACCTAAGGAGGTGGTGACATCTCCATCTTTAGAGGTTTTTAAGCTGCAGCTTGACAAAACCCTCGCTGGAATGATTTAGCTGAGGATAGTCCTGCTTTGAGCAGGGGGTTGGACTAGATGACCTCCTGAGGTCCCTTCCAACTCTAATATTCTATGATTCTATGATCCTATCTGGGATCAAAACAAAGAGGAAAAGTTATGGCCAAATCTAGTTTTTTTAGTGGATGTGCTGTTTTGTAGTTATGCTGATAAGATACCCTACAATCAACCCTTCTGAGAAGTGATGCAATATCGTTTTCCCTGTTAGTCTGTATCATGATGTATCACAACATGGCAGATTAAATTACCCTTTACAATGTCTAGACATCAAAACATTGTTCTAAAATCTTAATGAAAAGTTAAAATAATTCAAACTGTGTTCTGTCTGGCTTTATTTTTGTCATTTCATTATTTGCATTTCAAAGAAGAAATATCTTAGAAGAGATGCTAAATTATTTTTCTGCTCTGGTGTTATTATAGTTTTATTTTTATTTGTATACAGTAACATGATCAGTATACAAGGAGCTGTGTCAATAATACTAATTAGTATTTTATATAGCTAATTAGCTCTTACAGGGATTGACCTCGTTAGGTGCTTGCAGAACTGTGTCCAAATAGTTAGTGCTTTTCATCTGCAGATTTCAAAGCACTTATTAGATGTATAACAAATAACCTAAGGAACCAATTGTGCCATCTTTACATTGAGTAGATTACAATGGGGCTCTGTGTGGAGTGAGCTACTATGAATTTTGTTACTCTTGTAAGGTAGACATGATCAGTAACTTCCTTGCATGCCACCAGTACAAGCATGACTTTTGAAATAGTTCTACATGAGATGAGTGTATATTCTCCCTAGCTGGGTACATCTGTATGAATAAGATTTGATCCATGGCTGTAGGCCGTGGTCCATGCAGACTTCCAACAGAAATGTCTTTTGTGTCAGTTCATTGGTTAAGATT
This sequence comes from Mesoclemmys tuberculata, assembly GCA_007922155.1. Classification (NCBI taxonomy): domain Eukaryota; kingdom Metazoa; phylum Chordata; order Testudines; family Chelidae; genus Mesoclemmys; species Mesoclemmys tuberculata. The sequence continues at coordinate 59,010,176 of ML675604.1, read as the reverse complement.
AAAGGAGGGCTGGATAGGTTTTAAGCAAGTAGCATATCAAACATTTTTGAACAGTGGGTTAATTGAATGCCTACAGTGTGGCAAATATTTGGCTCCCTATGGATGAATGTATGCAGATCAAGGGTATATACAGTAGTTATGCCACTGAATTAGCTTTATGGCATTGCTCACCAATTGCAAAAGGATATTATTGTGCTACAGAAAGGCACTCTGTATAAATCAAGGTGTTCACAAGGGCTGTACAATATGGGGGCAAAGGTCAAGAATATTTAATGTCTCTCAATCATTGATAAGTTACCATTAATTTAATCTTGTTATTGCATCAGATCGAGAGCTAGAATGAACTTTTTGCCAGAACTTAAACTGTGACTGTGTTCTTGTAGATGGTGTTTAAAAATAGAGACTTCAGTTTGTTTATAGTGGGATTGTGATAAAGTAGAAATCACCAGAAGATATGTATCTTATTATACCAGTTGTGCTATGGGCCTATAAATTGGAAGCCAGTTCCAGTGAAGAAATGGAATAAAAGACGTTTGCTCTGTGGCAAATAAAAAAGTAGCTTGAAGACATAAAATGCTGTTGCATTTTGAGGGTGATTATCTGTAGAACAGCTTTGCTATGGCCAGTAAAATCAGTATCAAGCGCTGATAAATGGCAGCAGGCTGCAGACATGACATTTTAAGATAAATAAGCATGAGCTATGCTGACAATACCCAGGCATATGAATGGGAATATCTTTGTAATTAGAAATAATCATCAGCGATCAAATGTGTCTGAGGATTAGTGACAACTGTAGCAAACAGCTGCCATGAAGGCTAGTGAACAAATAAACCTCAGAGAAAGACTCAGGAACAGATCAAAGTTAGCAAAACATTTTTTTTAAAGAACTTTCCAGCCAGTTTTTGTTGTTAAAACCTTCTCTCTCTCTCTGTGTGTGTGTGTGTGTGTGTATATGATGAGAACTGGCCCTCTGAGGGTTGGCTACTCAGCCTCCCTATGACAGTCTCCACTAAGGAGAATGAGTCCCTCAGATCCACCTGCAGATGGTTAATTGGATAGCAGCAGGGTGGTAGTTAATTAGTTAAGGATCATCTGGCCTTATAAAGGTTTATGCTGGTTCAGGCAGGAGCCTGGAAAAGAGGGAGGAAACATGTGGGGGTAGAAGAGGAGAAGCTACTTCCAGTGGTATCTTCCGGGAGAGCAGAGATTCTTAGAGAAAGGAATTGGCCCCTGGAATACACATTACTCCAGAGAAGAGACTACAAAACTCTTCAGAGAGGGAGGGCCTGAGATGCTCTGAGTGCGCAGGGGAGAAACTGCAGAGCTCCAGGCAGTGGAAAAGCCTGGGAATTTACCACAGAAGGAGAAGGCTTGTTTACATACAACATTTGGTAGATGATTAAATAAACTAGCCCCCTGAAGGGCCACTGCTCACTGTCTACAAGCCTCATTAAACTTATTGAAAGCCTACTAGAGAACGCAGGGTGAGTGCCCACCATTACATTGTGTGTTAACCGGATAGAGTCTGATCTCCTGCTAACCTACCGCTAGTGACTGTTGTGCAGACAAACTCTTAAATAGGGCTTAAATGCCATTTGGTTATGATAGTAAGTAGGATGCTCTTCTGGGTTCAGGTCCTTAGTTTCTGCAGAATCTAAGCTTTCCCTTACCAATGAAAAAAAAACTTTCCAAACACTTAAATTGATGCTGTTTTCTGCAATGCACAGATGGATCTCTCCAATGCTTCTGCTGCAGTTTGGTCAGTTTTCACTCTACTGCAGAGCAGGAAAACTACCGCTTTTTTCAGTTTGTCACGACTGCCCACAGAGTTCTGAAGAGCAGAGTGAAAACCAGCTGGTTAGTTTTCACTGCTGCTTTGAGAAACTGGCAGGTAGCTGTGAAACTGACAGTGTGCCCAAACTTGTGATTTAACACTACCCTTACACTATTTGGTGGCTTTCCTTTTAGCCCCAGCTTCTGGAGTCAACTGAGTACAAGATAATTCGCTTTTATTTAAAAAAAAGAAAGTGCTAGATTCACAAATAAACTTAGGTGTGGTGATGCTCAGTGTCACCACACCTAACTTCTCAGTGCCAAAAAAAGGCTCTGAGAATTCCGGTGTTGAGTTTGATGCTGAGGCTCCCTGTACAATGAATGGGCAGAGAGAGTGACTTCAGATTGGGATGCACAAAAGCTAAGCCCCCTTGTAAATAAGCCCCATGGAGAAGCCAAGGTGAAGGGTGTGTCCTAAGTCCTCCTCCTCTCAGGGAGTTCAGTATTGAAGTCTGGGCTGCAGGGAGGCACCTCGTGCTTGGAATTCTCAGCTGCAAACCCTCTCTTGGTGTGAGGCATGGGGGAGGGGGATTGGAGGTTGACCTTCATATAGCTTTTAGCCCAGTGGTTAGGGTATTCTCCTGGGCTGTGGGAGCTCCCTGGTTCACTCCCCTCTCTTCCTGAGCGGGGAGAAGTGATTTGTACAGGGCTCTGTTACCTCTCAGGAGCGTGTTCCAGCCATTAGGCTATGGGATATTTGCTGTGGGGGTTCCATCAATCTCTTCTGTGGAAGCTCTTCAACTGTGGAAAAATGTCAAAAGTCATTGGAGCAGGGGTACGGGATCCTGGGTTTCCCACTGAGTGCTCTAACCAGCAGGCAACAGAATCACTCTCATGCATACGTGCACGTGCTCGCACATACCCTCTCTCTCTCTCTCTCTCTCTGGCCCACTGATTCTTTCATTATTTATTCAGAGTGGAACAGCTTCAACAGGAGAGACTGAGGGAGTCCAATATCAGAATATCCCATTGTCTACTGGCTAGGGTACTCACCTGAGAGGTGGCAGATCCTTCTACAAATCCCTTCTCCCCTTCAAGTAATCTTCCACATCCTATAGGTGGTTCACCTATAGGAGCCTGATCCGGTACAGGAGCTTAAAGAATGTTTACTGGGTTGGGCCCCACAGGTGAGTTAGGTAGAGCAATGCCTATTTTTTCCTGCTATGTGGATTTGGTGCCTGGGTGCCTGACAGGGGTCAGAAATGTGAATGTGTACAGAGTCCTTGGCACTTAGAGAACATTTACTCACCAAGTAAGTTTAAACACAAGATTCAGGGGCAGCTGAATGGAGGTTTTGTGAACAGTAGTGGGGCCTAGTTCAGAGATGTAAGCACCTAAATCCTTATGTGAACTTAGCCCTAAGTTTCTAGCCTGCATGGTTGCAAGGGGGAAAAGTCATGTAAAAGCATCCCTAATTAACCCTAAATGCTCAAAAGCTAGAAGGCAAATATGGCCCAAAATTTAAAAACATTTTAAGCCAACATCATGATTTTTGTGTGTGTGTCTGCCTCATAATTTCCGAATTCTTGGAGTTGACAGTTCTGCAAGAATTGAGTCAGTTGCACTCTGCTGGTAGGGAAAGCATTGAGCAGCAGCAGAAACAGGCACAAGAGCTCTTTGCTGGGGAAGATGCGCAAATGGATGCTGGAGGAGGTAGAGTAGCAGAGAACACTCCTGCACAGCAGCTGGAAGGATATAGAGAAGAGTAAGCAGAGGAAAGCAAATTTTTGAGACACCTACTATTCAGAGGCTTCTCATCTAGGCCTTACTCCTGGATATCTGGTAAACATTTCAAGGCCTAGTGTGTGAAGGGGTTTAGTAAGTGAATATGGGGATAAGAAGCAAAGAGGGGAGTCTGAGAAAACCCAGTCAAGAGAAGTATGGTATTGAAAGAGGTTTGGGTGTTCGTTTTGTTTTTCTGGGGGGAGAAGGTGGGGGGGGCGTGGGCAGGAATGAAAGAAGATAGGGGCATACAAAGAAAGGTGTAGAGAAAATAATGCAGGGAAAGAGAGAGAAGGGGATTGGAGGAGGAGAAAATGAGGCAGAAAATGAATGATAAACCATGTGCACAGTAAAATTTTATCCCTTTTAAATGCAGGGAGTGTGGCTTTGGGGTGAAAAGCATGGCAGCACATATATATTTTTTTCTACCTTGGCTAGTAAACAGAGTCCTCCGGCTAGTTGTTGCTGGATACATCTTTCAAACTCTGCTCTCAGACATTATAAAGACAGCCGAAGAGACAATGACTATAGATACTAGAAATAACCCTACTCCTGCAGGTTTTGGAACATCAGTCAAAGCACAGTGATACAGACATGCTGTTGTTGCAGTCTGGGTTGCCTTGTAATATTGGCCCAAACAATCTCCCTCTCAATTCCAGGATAGGAGTGTTGTTCAGAGGATGGAAGGAGGGACTGAGAATAGTAGCTGAGGTACTTGGTTCACAAAGAAAAATTGAAGTAAAATCATTCATTGTCTAATAAATGTAGGCTTTAAAATGTGATTGCCTTTGCCTATGTGGAAAACATCAAATCAGACTTGAGCATTGTTTAGTATGTTTCCAGTATTGGTGTTTAATCTCAGAAAAATGCAATGAAAGGCCAGTGAAAGCAGGAAAAGATTTTTCACGTGAAGGTGGTGATTAACCCTATGCAACTTCTCAGCACATATGGTAATATTCATTCCACCACTGCATAGCTTTACTTTTTATATAATTTAAATCAGCCAGATGTTTCCAATTTGTCTCAGCTAAAGCTCATATTTTAATATTTGTCTTGAAGCAAAGTAACCCCAAAGACCCAATTAGGTCAAAACTCAGGGGTCAATTATATTATGTATTGTACAATTGCTCTTATATTATTCTGTCCACTCTGAAGTCTTTTCAAGAAGTGCCTAGGAACATGGAGAAATGAGTGCTTTGTTATTCTGGAAAGTGCATCAAGTGGGCAAACTTTTTTGTTTTGTTTTGACAGATTGTACTACTGATGAATATTCCATATATAATAAAACAGGAAACACCACTGGAATCAACATGACCTGTCAAAATTGAGGGTTGGGTGAAGGAAAACTTTTAAGCTCTTCCTTTATATTATTTACGTAAAAGGAACTGTCTTCTTCCTATTTTCATGGAAAAATAGCTGAAACCTGTGAATACAATGTGATTTGATTCAGGTACATAAGAGAATGAAGGCTAGACTGCAGGTATAACTTTTTGCTGAATTTACACTTTCAGCTTCTGAACCTCTTACAGGCAAACTAATAATTTATTTGACCACTTAGAAGCAGGTTTCTTCCAGTTGGAAAGGCAGGCAAACAGCTGTGTCTGCAGCTGATGTTATTGCTTTTCTTAAGCTGGAGAGGCTTTTATCCATGGAAGCTGGCTCAGTCGCCTGTTCAATTGAGTGCATCTCTTCCATATTCCTTAGATTGTCTGCCAGATCACATCCTTTATCATTTCAGTGTTCCTCAAATAAAGTCTTCCTAACAGAGATCCATTATTATTTTCATTTTTGCAAGAAATAGTCTGACTATTTTTACTGTCATAAGGTTTACAACTTTATTAAGAGCTGAAGTTTAAACTTTAAGTCATTATCTTTTGCTTAATAATGACAATGTGTCCACAAAGGTCAGGTCATAATTAATTCAGTAGAAAAATTAATTCCCCAGAACGACTGCTTCAGCTGTGTTGGCCATTGTCTCCTCACAGCAGCATTCATCACCCCTTCCCCATCACAACAACAAAGAGTGGCCCTTTATATATACAAATGAAAAATTTAAGTGTGGGATTTTCAAAAGTGCCCAAAAGACTCAGATGTCTGACTCCAACTGAAAGCCAAAAGGACTCAGCATCTTTCTGCCTTAAGTGCTTTTGACAACCCCACCCTAAATGGATTATTGATTGGACTATGGATTCTGAAAGCTTTGCTCACTGCCTGGACAATATAAATAGTATCCAATAGGATTCCTTGTGTTCAAGAGAACCATCCACAACTTTTTACTTCCTCCTAGACAGCCTTGCTTTAGTCATGATTTCATTATGTGTTAATATAACTCAGCTTTGTTTAATAGTAGAACATTCAGAACTTTCTGAAACTAAGGGATAGTCTTAGTCCACTTCCTAGCAGCCAAGTGTCATCTTGCACAAGTAGAGCAATAATTACTTCTTCATTTGCATTCTCGGCAGAGAGATCGGGAATGAAATTATTATAGGGATCGACTGTCCTCTCTATTCCCTCCATGTTAGGTTGAGGCACATTGGTGAGGTGTCTGAGGAAATCTTGAATTGCTGCTGACCATGCTTTCCCTGTTCATTAACATTTTCCATGGTATTGATCCAGCACCTTTCACGTGTGTTACACTCATTTAAAAAAAAAAAAAGATGGAGGGGATATAGAATAACCTCTGGGGAGTTGGTTCCCATTTATTGTAGCTCTATTTTACACTTTCATTCTCCAGTATATTTATTAATATTCCTGAGGATTTGTCAGTGAGCTGAAGAGTAAGACTTCCAAGACTTCATGCACACAGGTACACCCCAAACCAAAGTGACAAGATTAATAAATAAACCTAAGATGTCTAAGAAGCGAGACAGGTTGCTGACGGACACACATCTTTAGTACCACCTATGGGGGGACCCCCCTCAGATTGGCTGCTTGGGGAAAGCAGCCACTCAGGGCTGGTGCAGGAAGCATGCAAGGCCTGGTCTACATTGGGAATGGAGGTTGATGAACGCTGCTTACGTCGACCCCCTAAAGTCTGCATCTCCACTGGCACGTATGTTCCGCTGATCTAAATTGCAGTAAAAGTCGACCTAATAAAACCACCTCTGCAAGTGGCATAATGCTGAAGTCAAAGTCCATGTGTCGCAGTTGGGCCAGTGTAGGCAGAACGCAACATAAATCGATGCCATTGGCCTCCGGGAGGTATTCCATAGTGCTCTTTGTGACCACTCTGGACATTTGCACTCTGCTGTAACGTGGCCATGCAAACAGGAAATAGCTCTTCCCCTCAAGCCCTGGGAAATTTCAAATGACCATTTCCCATTTGGACAGCATGGAGAGAACTTTGTAGCTGAACTGCCCATGGTAACTGCACGGCCCAAATGCACTTCAGCACGGAATCGACCAGAGGTCTTGAATCTCATCAATTTGTGGGGCAAAGAGTCTGTTCTGGCTCAGCTCCGAGACAGCAAAAGAAATTTAGATGTCTACGAGATATCTTGCAGCATATTGGAGAAGGAGACAACAGGGACGTGCAGCAGTGCCACGTTAAAATCGAAGAGCTGAAGCTGGGTTATCAGAAAGCTAGGGAAGGTAACAGCCACTCTGGCTCCTTGCCCAAAACATGCTGCTTTTATGAGGAGCTGCACGCGATTCTTGGCGGTGACCCCACCACTGTGCCACTATGCAGTGTCAATACCTCTGCAGAATCCCAGTCCAAAACTAATGAGGCAGGGCTCTGTGGATAAGGAGGATGAGGATGAGGAGAGTAGGGTGCAGGAGAGTGGATTATCCATTCTCCCTAAGCACCAGGACCAGTTTGTTACCCCGGAGCAGGACCTGTTTGTTACCCAGCAGGACTGATCGAGATGCTGGGGAAGGCACATCTGGTGAGTGTGTGTGGCAAATCTAATTTTTGCAGTTATGTCCCCAGTCCAACTTTTTAAAAGGAGTTTGTGTTTTTGAGGGGATGGGCTTCCTGGATGTTGCCAAATTCCAGTGGACAGTTACTTCCAGAACAAACTATGTGCAGAGCGATGCTCTGAGAATACTCAAGGAAACATTCATGTGGGTAATAAGTAATCCTTTGAAGAAGGTTTCTGGGGAGGCAGCCTTATTTCTTCCACCTCGGTAGGAGACTTTATTAAATGAGCAGGCATCATTGCAGAACACAGCATAGTAGCATAAGGACCAGGCCTGTACCCTGATGCTTATACCAAATCTTCCCTTTCCATCTGCGTTACCCTCAGGAGACTGATATCACACATGGTCACCTAAGGAAGATGGTTCAAGATTAAAATACCTGATCAATACAGTCACTCCGTGTTATTCCTTTCCTGTGGCCAGTGTCCCTGGGCACCTTCCCAAGACAATTCCTAGTTCTAATTTGCTGCTATGGCCATTAGAGGTCGGGACACTGGTCGCCCTAGGTTTTCTGCTGCCACACTTCACCTGCACCATCCTCTAATCTGTTTTGCTCACCTCCTCCCAAACCGGTTCTTGGGATGTTAAAGGGGAGCCCAGTGATCCCTCTCCTTGTTCAAGTGTGGATTGTGGATATTAGTGCTAATTAAACCGCTCCATAATGGATGCAAGGTCCCCTTGCCTACCATGTCTGTCATGCCACTCCAACCCATCCACTACTTACAGATCGGAATGCGGGTCTGACTTAGCCTTGTGAGCATGAAGGGGAGTTCTTTTTACATTGTCACATTTCTTTGTTTTACTACTTTGGGTCAGCTAACAATGTCAGCTTTGTGTTTTGCTTTTCTTACAGGCGACACTTTGGCCTTCAGCCCACTTTGCAGAATGCCTGCTGAAAGACTTTCGCAGATTAGGAAGTGGGGGAAAAAATGTGGGATGACATGTTTAGTGAACTAATGAATGCCTCTACGGCTGCTGACACAGATCTCAGAGGATGTCCTTGTCTGAAAAACTAAACATGGACATGGAACACAGAAGATCAGCACAGGATCAGGAGCTTGATACGCAACAGGAGATGTTGCATATTATGAGGGATCAATCTGACATGCTGAGGCATCTGATAGCGCTCCAGGAAGAGCAGAGGCAGGACAAATACCTTCTGCAGCCCCTCCAAAATGCTCCACCGCCTAGCACTTTATCAGCTTCCATCTCCAAGCACTCTAGGAGGAGGCTGAACAGGGTGCAGTATGTGCTACATTCCACACCAGTGGAGGCCAGGAGAAAGATGCAACGGCTCCTTTAAGAACTGCATGCAACCACAGTTGGTTGCACAGTTATACTTTACAAAGTTAACTTATCCTCCTTTCCCCCCATTGAAGCGGGTCACAAATAAAACTTTGCAGCTTTAAAAAACATCTGTCTTTATTCATTCATAGCTTGGGTGGAGAAAGAAGGGGACGGGGCTGCTGGTGTGAGCATGAGGAATGGGAAAGAGAAAGGCCCAGCAGAGACGTACATTACAGCAATTCATTGCAAAACTGATTTTTCAAAGCTTACCGTAGGCGAAGTGCTCCATGGTTGGACGGTAGTGCTGGAATCTGGCTGCTCAAAATTTGTGGCCAGCCTATCAGCCTCCACAGCCCAACCATGGGGGAATTTTTAACCCTTTGTTTCACACGAATTAAGGAGCACACAGATATAACTGATGAGATGTTCTTTTCATTGATGTCAAGCCTAGTGAGTAGACATCTCCGTCTGGCCTTTAAATGCTCAAATGCACATTCCACCACCATTCTGCACTTGCAGAGCCTGTTATTGAAACACACCTTCTCATTGTCCAGGTGTCCACTGCTTCATTAGTCAAGGGAGCAAAGAGTAGTCAGATCACTATTGGCATTTCATCATCCCTAATATTTACTTTTTGGTCAGGGAAGAAAGTGCCCACCTGCATCTTATTGAACAGATGAGAGTTTCTACAGATGTGTATGTCATACACCTTTCCTGACCTCCCTACATTGATGTTGGTGAAACGTCCCTTGTGATCCACAAGGGCCTTCAACACTACTGAGAAGTATCCCTTCCAGTTTATGTTCTCTGTGGCAAGGTGATCAGGTGCTAGGAGTGGGATATGTGTCCCATATATGGCCCCCCCACAGTTTGGGAATCCCATTGCGTAAACTTGTCCACTATGTCCTGCATGTTTCCCAAAGCCAGTACCCTGCATAGCAGAAGTCTATTAATGGCCCTGCACACTTGCATCACAGCATCTCCAATAGTGGATTTACTGACTCTGACTTTATTCCCAAGTGACCGGTAGCAGTCTGGAGTTGCCAGCTTCCACAAAATGATGGCCACTCACTTCTCCACTGTCAGAGCTGGTCTCAAGTGAGTATTCATGCGCTCCAGGGCTGGGGACAGCTCCATGCAAAGATCAAAGAAAGTGGCCTTTTGCATACGAAAGTTCTGCAGCCACTGCTCATCATCCCACACCTTCATAATGATGCGATCCCACCAATCTGTGCTTGTTTCCCGGGACCTGAACCAGTGCTCCATGGACTGAAGATGATGTGTGACAGTCTGCAGCAAACAGGAATTGTTTCATTCTATGACTTGTAGCACAGCGGCCTCTGTAACATTGCTATTTTCCATCCTGTGGCTCACGTCTTGCCTTTGTAAATAGTGCAGAATAAGCCATGAGGTATTTGTGATGGTCACAGTGATAGTGCAGAGCTGAGGCAATGGCGTGCATGTGGCATAGGAAAACGGCGTGAAAAAGCATTTGCGGTTTGTTTGGGACAAGAAGGGAGGGGGAGAAAACACGTTGCATCATGGGAGGACAACAAGCTTCCCAAAAGCCTCTGCGGCAAGTTGCACTGTGGGATAGCTACCCACGGTGCACTGCTTTGAACGTCGACCCGAGCGTGGCAAGTTGGGATGCAAGAGCCCAACGCAAGGAGCGAGGGTTATCACGCTCCTGCGACTTCTATAGTTCGGCGGGTGAAAGTCCATTTAAATCACTTTCCTCTCCCACACCACAGGAGAGGAAGTGAAGGAGGGAGCAGAAGGAGCCCAGCAGCCCACGTTGGTTCTGCTCCCTCTTTCCTTCCCCCTCCTGTGAGCAACGTGGAAGGGATAGTAACTCTGCTTCTCTTCCCCTTCCCCACCAATATCTGTAACGTCAGGCCTGGGGAAGGGGAGAGTGTACCTTGCTTCAGTCTCAGGAATTGCAGGAAGAATAAAGATGAGGCTGGGGTGGACAGTTGAATTTATGGGAAGGCCAAAGGGAGCAGAATTGGTGTGGGGACTATGGAAACAGGATGGGTTTTAAAGGTGGGCAGAATTAATTGCTAGGCAGGAGGAGAAGCAGAAGTGGGTGTGATGGGAAACCTCAGTTTTGTCAGACACATTAAGTACTGACCACATGAAAGTTTCAGCCAGTGCAAAATGCGGTTACCCTCTTACTTAAAGGCAGTTCAGTAAGAAGTATGTGTTTTACCAGCTGTCAACACTTTCAGTTCAAAGTGTTAAATTTGGATGCAGTTTGAATTTCAGTCCATGGTGGTTGCATTATGTGTTCAGCTGAAATATATGATTTTGATCTAGAAGCTGTTTTTACAGTTTGCATTATGAATAGTTTAGAGACACCCCCATATCCCTGCCATTCACAATGCATTACCAGGGCATGAAATTAGCTGGGATGTTTGTCTTTAGCCACTAAATGTGTTCATGCCATTTCAGTCTCTCTCACTATAATCAATAAGTTTTTCTTTAAATCTAAATAATTGTCACTTAATATTTGAATGTGAAAAAAACCCTCTTAAAATGCCCAACAAAACTATTTCCTCATGCTTGATAGAATGTGCCAAAATCAGTACAAGTTCTCCATAGTAAACATTAATATAAATAAATATAAATATACAGCAAGATAATTGTTACATTAAAATGTAAAATGAATCAAAGTTTTATAAAATGAGCTAAGAGAGCATTTGCTATTAAACAATGATTACTTTGTCCCTAATCTTATAAACAGATAAGACTATCAATAAGTTACACCCCCATTACAAATGAACCGTTGTCAATGAGTTCCGAGCAATATCCTTCTGTAACGTCCTGGGGCTTTTTCCTACAAAACTCAAAATAATTTCATTTACTGGATTTGTCTGCTACCAAATAAACCAGTTTTCTTCAGCTTTGCTATTTTCTTCCACTATTGTTAGTTTACCTGAGAGTCACCAAATTTTTTTTGAAAAGATATAGCATTCTTTACACAGTACAATACATTATAGGTTTGCACATTCCATAATGTTTGTTCTATGAGTTTCTGGTATAAAAATTACTTTTTTTAGAAGCTTTTTACACCACTGACTCAAATAATTTCTAATCTGACATACTAATGGCCTTCATGAACCACTTTCTTGGCATCCCCAGCCATGTACAGGAAGGCTTTTAATTTATACATGGAAGCTTTTGTTTTCAATTTATATATATGCTGACTCAGTAATGTGTATTTCAAATAGACTCCAGCATTAGTAAAAATAAATAGGTTTTACCTACTGTCTAGTCTTTGTGGTACTGACATCAGGGAGATTTATATTTCTGTTTAAACATTTAGTTAGCTGAATAACTAGTTTTAGTGGCTTAGAATCCAATACTGCCAGGTCCTGGGGGCCTGGAACTCCATGACTTCAGTGACAGTTAATCGTGCCCAGCACCACAGTAGGCCAGTATGCTTTTTAATCAATTTATAACTGAATGATAAAGAATTGTAGGTTCTTTTTTATTATTACAGTTAGCTCCAGACTTTAGTTCCTGAGGTATTTAGCAGTATATTTATAAAGGCGAAGGGACAGATTGTGTTTTAGGAGCATATATTCTAAGTGTATAGAGGGACTGCACTGTAGGAAGAATGCTGCTATGACTTTGGGGAGTGCATGCATGGATCTTGCCATGGAAAGGTACAATGTATGCTCCCATTCCTTCCTGGATCAGCTCCATTGGCTGGTACAAAGGGGATTATGACACTGTCTGTATCTTCACCTTGCCTGTCCTTTGGGAGCTAGGTGTCTTGCTCACGGAGCAATATCTTTGCTCCTGACAGGGCCTGAAGGGAGGAAGGAGGCATATAGGGGCACGAGGAGAAAAGTTTTATTTGGACCCTCACCCTTGCAGTCCTTGAACACCCACATGGGGTAGTCTGCAATTCACTGTAAATATGAACAGATTTAGATTTGCAAATGTGGTAAGAATATTTTGGAAGTGGCAAACAAGTTCACATGGTGGTATACATAAGGGCAGTTGTTCAAAGAAAGGATTGATTATTAACTGAGAAATGTGAATTCTTGTAGGATATCATGATGCCTTCATGGTCACATTTGCAACGCTTTTTTATTGCACAGTGATATGTACAGCACCTGCAGTGTGATAGGTCCTTTAGCCATATATAAAAATACTCTTCCTGTCCCAAGGAACTTTGGCCAAGATCCTAAAAGGTAATTAGGTACCTAACTCCCATAAGTCTTCATAAGAGATACCTTTGAGGATATGGATCTTACAGTCTAGAAAGATAATGTGTAAATGCATAAAATGAGAACAGAGGCAGTATGAATGCATCAGGAAACCTGGCAACTGTCTTATCATTTTGAATATGTTTAAACATTTGGTCAATTGGGAACCTACACCTACCATGTGCTAGTTCAGATACACAATATTCTGCTTCCTTTATTGATGAAGTCAGTAATCTGACATTCATCCACTGCAATTTTCTCAGTGCTTTTGTTTATGTAATCAAGATAGGAAGGGTATTTGGGTTGCTGGAGTCTGCTAAAGGCTATCAAGGGTATTTGGGTTGCTGGAGTCTGCTAAAGGCTACCAAGGAAATTTGGGAATTCTGCTTTCTTACAGTATTCCCAATTTTATCCTCAAGAAATTTACAGCAACTGTGCTGTGGCAAGTCCAGCCATTATTCCATGATAATGGGCTTTCCCAATATCTACCTTGTCTGCCCATTTCATTTTGTTGTCTTTTCTATTTTGTTCAGATTCGTTTGAGGCAGCTTGTGCCAGAGGAATGGTAAGAGTATCCACAAGCTTTTTTTTGAAGATAAAAATATTTGTGATTAAAGATTCTTCATGGATTAAACTCTTGAGTTATTGCATGGCCATTTTAATGACTGTCTTAAGTTCTATTGGTAGAAAGCTAACATATAATATAAGTGACCATGCTGGGGAATATTTTGATGTGTGCATTCCTGTACCACTGAGAGTAAATTTGGTATTGAAGAACAAAACACCATATTCTTTGCCTTAGGAGTAGTCTACATCAGGAAGATGATGCACAAGGCAGTCTTTGTTTCCTGTTATTATAAAATGTAAGTTTCCATTGTCATTTTTTTCTCTGATCCTTAAAGTAGAAGGCTAGTAGGCACAATAATCTGTTGTTGTAGCTGAGTAACCTTCATTTCCCATCCAGAGCATTTTTGGGACATTTAAAACAAAAATATTACAACTTCTTCAAAATGACTGATCCACTAACTCAGCGCCACAGCTATTATCCTAAATTTATAGCCAGGGATCTCAAATTGCATGGCCCATGACCACATCACTTTGTATCGTCAGTTAAACCTTTCCCTATAAACCATAATCGCAACAAATTCCAATTCTTCAGTTTTTATTAAAGAGCTTTAAGGCAATTTCCTGCAACAGCTCTTCAATAATCTCATGACATGGCCCTTGAGGAACTAAAAGTAAGGGAGCTGCTGTCAAGATGGAAAACCTGAACCTAAATGGCAAGGCAGTAACTAATTAAATTTCCCTTACCCCCATCACTAACACCCATGGTGAGACATCTCATATTACACACACAAAAAGAAGAACCCAAACTTTCATCTGAAAGATTTCTGTATATCCTTCTTCAGATCATTGTGAGGCTAAAGTTAACTTCTAAAAACATCTCAGGTAGGAATACAAATTTGGGAATATACACTTATCATCATTAAAAATCAGATTTTGTCCCTATCTGAATTTGGCATCATTTCCTTCCTCCTTTTCCCCCCATGTTTAGAAGGAAGTGAAAATTGTGTGATACTGTAATTAATTATATTTTTAAAAATAGGCAATTAATCAAAAGAGCCCATTCACATATTATGAATACTGCCTTGTTTCCAGGGAATGCTCTCCATGCTGGGTTTTTTTTGTTTTTTTGTTTTTTTTACAGTAAGAATATTTTCACAAGAAAAAAACCAGCCCTTTCCCCATTTTCGGTACATTACTTTCTGTGAAAATTTAGAATGCTATGAAACCATAATAATTTGGGGAAGGATCAAATGCCCAGAATTAATTTATGAGAAAAATATTCACTTTATCTCTACATGGCACCAAAATGGTGAAAAATATTCCCCAAAGGAATGTTTTGTGCCTATTCATAGGCAACTGCTAGTATTAAATGAGTGGTGAGATGAAATATACCCTTTCTCATGCATATACAGATTATCTTTAAAATCCTCACCACTTATATAAAATGATGTTGTAGGTCCCCAATTTGCAGAAATGTATGCATATACCTTACTCACATTAGCAGTCTCATTAACTTCAGTGAGATTACTCATTCCATTAAAGTTATGCATGTGCTTCAATCTAAGCAGGATTGTGCCCTTAGATAATTAACTAATGTTAATTCAGTGTTTTCAGTATTCTAGGTTTTCATTTAGTGGATATGGGGAATACTTCATATATTCATTCCATTTAAGGCCAGAAGTAACACTGAGTTTACCCTCCTGCATAGCAAAGGCCAAAAAGTCACTTGATCATTTCTGCATGAACCTCGTAACTTCTGTAAAAGATATAACATAGATTTTAGAAAAATCCATCACTTCCCTGCACAAACTATTCCAATGGTTAATTACCCTCACAATTAAAAAATTGAACCTGGATCTAATCTGAATCTGTTAAGCTTCAGATTCCATTTAGTGGATCTCATTATGTCTTTTACTGCTAAATTAAATAGCTGCCTACTATTAAATTTCTTTTTCCATGCAGATACTTGTAGACTTCAAATATTAAGATAAAGGACAATTGACCAACTTTTAAGGATGCCTACTATAATTCAGAGGAAATATTGTCAAATGGTAAACCCAGAAAGATGAGCATTTTTATCCTACTTGTATTATAGTTGATCTGTTATATCATCCATTCCTCTGAGTGATCCCACTGAATTATATCATTTCCATGATACGATATAAACAAAGGCAATAAATCCGCAAATGCAGAAAATCAATGGATTCCAGATTAAACTGTAGTATTCTGCAGAATATCAACTTTCATTAAAGAGTTTGGTTTGGATTATATATGCATGGACTGAAATATGTATTTTCACCTACAGGTTTAGATAGGTGCTTTAGAAATCCTAAATAAATAAAATTAAAGGACTTTTTTTTGCTCTTTTTGGTTCACTGGTTATGATTAAGGGCAGCAGAGTCTTGGCTGTCCTACAGCTGGGCAGATGGAAAAACTGCACCACCAAGAAAGGTGTGAATTTGTCTTATTCATCAAAAGTGAAGTTTACAGAGCCTTGTGTTTATATTTAAACACTTAATCTTCTAAATTAATTCGTCCAAAAGAAAAATGCTCACATCTAACAACTAAAATGTGAAGACCTAGTCAGAGCTGGGCAAACAATGAAACAATACTGCTGATTGATGGGTGGTGGAATTGCAATTAATCTGAAAAATATTCATTTATCAGTAATCATACATAACATACAAAAATTAACCACAAAGAGACCAGTTCTACTATCCTTACTCACTCTGAGCAGCACTGTACTCTGAGAATGTCTCTATTAATTATATTTGATTTAACTCTATGTAAAGATTTGTTAACATAGATAAAGGAAGAAAAATCTATCCCAGGTAACTTATTCCTCAACGGGAATTCATGCACAAGTAGGCATCTGTAGAATTGGACCCTAAAAGTGTCTTACAGTCTCTTACAGCCACTCATTGTATAGTTCTTCATTTTGCATTTCACATTTAGTGTTTTGTATAAAGGATCATTCCAGCTTTCTCCCACTCCATTTTTTTGAAAATTGGGCACTTCGTCATAATATAACGTTTTAATAGCTTGATGTGCAGCTAATAGACAAGAACTCATAGAGGGGAGAGGTGTACTTCATTTTAAAAATTGGCGTTAAATTACTTTTGCCATGCAGTAGTGCCATTGGCATTTATGGCACTTTCCAGTCATTTTGAAAGATGAGTGCCTTGATTCTGATCTCGCCTACACTTATTGGTACAAATCAGAAGTCTATATATTTCAGTAAGTGAGACACACAAATATGAAAGCACCCTCTCTGTGAATCACAAATCAAGTGAGCTGGTCACAACAGCTTCCAATGTATCATGGCTGATCTCATTCATGAGCATATGTGAAAAATACCATGAAACCATGTGACTAATTGAACAATCAGGTGTTACACAATGAACATACCAAAAAAAAACAAAAAACAAAAAACTCAGAGCATAATCAAATGGAAAACACATTTTTTTAAAAGAAGAGTCTTTTCTTGTTTGGAAATAGCAACATTTTCAAGTTAATAGGTTAGAAATTCATTTGAGGACTTCAGGAAAGCAAGAGCACATCTTTGTCATAACTCCTGGAAATTAAACTATGGTGGCACTTGTCCATAATGTGTCTGATGGTTTGGAGGGCTCTGCAGCTGCACTGTGGCGAATCCTTGATTTTTCCATTTGTGTATCAGGTGCATGCATGGCTCATGTAATATCATAATATGCTTGGTGGTCACCCACTGTCTTTGGAGAGCAAGAAATCAAGTGGCTTTATGGTGGGATCATCTAAGGTGATTGTTTATATCAAAGCCTGCCTATTGCATCTTCCAAGTGTCTTCTGGGTTGGAGTTGCAAGACAGACGAGCATCTGCTCCTGCCAGAATGGTTGGTGGAATATTAGGTGAGTACAAGACAGGTGAGCCAGTTTGTCTCAGAGCTTTTTAGAGCTGTTTAGTGAGCTTTTTTTGTACTCATGCAATGTAGTCCTCTCTCACTGGATGGTTGGAGGATGGATGTTTGCAAGGACTTGAAGCAGGGTGGATTTCAGAGTGCCAATTTCAAGTCTCATTGTCACATTTAACTGGATATCAATAAGGTCCAAGTGTGCAGTACTTGGCCTTGGAATAAATTAAAACCAGCAATGCCATTCATAGTGTTGGAGCAGCACAACACCACCTAGAACTGCTAACTTTTGGATGATAGTGATACTTTGGTTTGATGGCTCACCTGCTTCAGATGTTGTTGGTAGGTAAGGCTGAGATGAAGAGTGACCTCTAGGTAGTGGGGATTAGGATCATGGTTTGCTTGTCATGCTGTGGAAGTTTACCTTCAGTATTGTCTGCTGTGGAAGTTGACATACAATATTGTTTTAGTTTCAGAGCTGCTGAGATGGAAAGCTGATGACACTGGTTTTTGATGGATTTAGTTTGAGCTGCCAGTACTGAAAGCAGTCTTCCGTTCTCTTCAGATCACCATTGTGTCTTCTGCTTCCTTGAGTGCTGAGGCCTATGTTGTTAATACCCATGCATCAGCATAAATGAACCTGTGACATGTTTAGGGCAAATCACTTATATATAAGTTTAAAAAGGGATGGTGATCAGATTGATACCTGTGGGAGTCCTTTGGGCAGACTCAGCTTTTTGGTAACCTGCTCCTGAGATGGACACAAAGTACTTTCCAAAAGCATTTACCTAATGAGTTTAAATGTCTGGTTGCATTGAAGCATGAGGTGTCAGAGGCTGATGACAAGTCCATAAAAGTTGTGGCCATGTAATCAGTGCAAGCTATTGATCTTAACAGCTTCACTCTGCCCTGCAACCTGCCCGTTTCGGGGGGATTGCAGTCCCCAAAATGGGGGTCAGCCTTGCCAGGGTCATGAATTCCAGTAATCTGTACATTGTACAGAGGAGAGATGGCGTGGTGGCTTTTGGTGCAATCAGGCAACTTTCCAGGTTTTAAATGGTGAAGACATTTGATAATCTCCAATCTGAGCAATTTGCTAGTGGTGGTAACTTTCATGAGTAGTGCTGCTATCCAGCTGTGCCGTCTTAGCCCAAGGTATTTAAGGACATCTAGAAAGATCCCATCAATGTCAGCTGCTTTTCCTACTTTAGTAACAGAGAGGGCAGCATTTATCTCATCAAGGATTGACAGAGACTTGACAAAAGGGCAATTAGTGTGCAGGATTCCTTAAGAGCTGTTTTCACCTCTCTTTTAGTTTGTCAATTTTTAGTTGTCTTTTAATTACTTAGTAGGAGGCTGGCAATGCTGTTAGCAGTGACTTGTGGTGTTTGTGTATGTGTGATGGTTTCACTCCACCTAGGCCTTGCAGATGGGCCTATGCTTTATGAGTCAGTGTATGATGTCTGTGGGCTCCACTGCCCAGCCGCCATCTGTCTATCATTGTTTTATAAAAACTGTTGTCATTTGTAAATGGAATGAAAACTTTGAAAAAATTGGAAACATTTAATGAGAAAATTCAGCTTTGGAAATAATGGCCAAGTTTATTAACTTTTGTAACTTTCATGGGGGAAAAAAACACCAGCTCTATTGAATGAGCATTATAACAAGTTGTCCAGATTTCCCCCCACTTCCAAATATACCCAACAAGCAATTCTCCAACCACAAGTAAGCCGTGGATGAAAAGAAATGGTGCAAGAGTATAGGAACCTTATTAGCACATTCCCCATCTCCTTCACTCTATTTATAATAGCTCTTTAACTGAAAATCGTTAAATCTGTAAAATAATTTGGTCAAGGTTAGGGGCTTAGGGTAAGCCTTAACTCTTATTCCAAAGCCTATTTATATCAATGGAAAGACTCACATTGGTTTCAATAGACTTCAGATCAGGATCCCAGTGTATGTAGCTTCTTTTATTATTT
Organism: Mesoclemmys tuberculata; assembly: GCA_007922155.1. Classification (NCBI taxonomy): domain Eukaryota; kingdom Metazoa; phylum Chordata; order Testudines; family Chelidae; genus Mesoclemmys; species Mesoclemmys tuberculata. The sequence goes on along the minus strand of ML675604.1, from coordinate 58,990,760 downwards.
TCAGAGCCAGCGTGCCAATCCTTGCTTTGGACCGAGGAATATTTTAAGGCTAGTGTGAATGGTAGAACATTCCATATGTAACCCAAGTAATACCCATCTGTATTTCCTCCCATTTTTATGCTATTGTTACTGGAAGAACATCCTTGACTTGCATTCTGATAATGGCAACCTATATTGACCCAGTGCTGTGTTTTTTGTCGTTTTTATTCTTTGTTTTAGTAGTATTACCCTGCAAAGGCTGTCCTTCTTGGTATCACAATGCCATTATTGCTATTATTAGAAGTCCCAAATATTATAATAGCTTTCTCTCCTATTTTTTAGGTAGGGATAGGATCCCTAAACTACAATAAAGAAACATAAGATATTTACATTGTTCTATTTCAAGCTAGCATCTTCCTTCCTTTTTTATAGCGATCCCAGCCACAGGGTACATCTTTCATAACTACTCCCCTTATTCACTATTTATATTCCTCACCTGAATCACTTCCTTATATTGAATACATTGCCATAACTTGGGATATAGGACTTTGCATATAACCTGGCATGCATCTGATTATTCCTACCAGGTTGGGTATTTTATTTGCTGTCATTCACTGGTCAGTTAATTTTTACCAGTGAATGAAACTTGCTGTTTTCTATAATATATACTCAGCAAATGTAATGACACTGAGATAAAATGAAAAGATAAAATATTGAAGTGTTAAACTCCGTAGCCAACTAAAATTCACTAGTTTTTCAGCTTTCTGTTCATTTAAACAGATCCTTGGTCTACCTACTGTGCAGAGCACTCAAGGCTCTCCCTTATTCACCTGTATAGGCTCCCTGCATTGCAGTGAAGAGAGCAGCCTTAAACCACTACTACCCTACCTCTTGTGGACACTGGCAGAGAACAGGCAAGTTGGGGCAAAAGTGGGTGGAGCTTTGATTCCACTTTGTCCCCTCCAACAGACCAGAAAATTCAGCTGCACTGATATGGAAGAAATCTGCATCAGATAAAGTGTTGGTGCAGATTACTTGTTCCTTAGCATGAAGGCTAGCCGGGCCACAAATTGTACAATCCTTGGTTTGCCCCAAGGCAGCACAGCTATGTTGGGGAAGAATTACTGCCCAGGGCTAGTGGCAAACCCACAATCTAACGCATAGTCTTTAGCAAGCATTATGCTGCCTTTCCACATTTATCCACTATCAACCTATCTTCTATCACTTTCTTTTTAATTGATCAGATGTCCATCAAAAATAGATGACACTTACCCAGTTCAACTAAACCATGTGCCTTGAACATAGAAAAAGATAGGGAAAAAGTGATGAAGTAGAGAGAGAATGGAGACAGCAAGCCCACAAGTATCTGGTAATCTTCTTATTTTAATAATGTTAACTTTCGACCCTAAAGAAGAAAAGTAGACTGTGTAAAATTTAAAAGAACATCAATTTTCTTAAAACTGAATAAAGCCATTTTAAATATTCAGTCCAAGTAAACTCTTACCTATAAAATATTAAAACCGTATCAAGTTACTGAGTTGAAACATATTAATAAAATGATATATAAACTCCTGAAGTTAAGGTTGATTAAGGCTGTTTTACCATTAAATAATTTGCTCATATTTCAAGGACTTTAAAAAAGTGAGCAGTTAAATTATGTGCTTTTGTCATTATTGGTAATTATAGCACTGAGCAATTATTCATTTAGTAATATTGAGATAAAATAGTTCACATAAAGTTAGCATGCAATTAATAGGTCCCACTGAGCAATTCACAATTTTCACCCTTAAATTCTCATTCTAGGAGGGAAAAAAAAGAAAAGAAAATGTTGAGGAACTGATTCTTGTACAAAAACCAGTAGTGCTCTCTTCCCCTGATGTATGTTTAAAGCAAATAAAAATCAGTTCTCTTGAGGTCTGCTCTTTCTTCTGAAAGAGTCCAGATACAAAGAATATTTTTTAATTCATGTTCATTTCCTAAAAAAACCTCAAACCCACGCTATAAGCCCTTCAACTGCTGTGATTCTTTCTAAAGTGGTTAATCTGATGATAATACCTTAACTAGAGATGATTGTTTTAGAACTGTGTGCCTTTGCTATAATCCCACTTGAATTTCTCAGTAGCAGGGGTAAATCAACAATATTTTAGTGCTTATTTTCCATTGTCCTTTATTTCTATGTACATTTGGCTCAGGATTTAAATGATCCAGTAGTTGAAAAGGTTTGGAAAGTTAATTTAGTGCATTTAGTTCAGGTAATTTATATAAAGATCTTGGTGATTTGCAGTAAATTTGTAGGTTTCGCCTTGTTTATCTATCCCATGATAGCGTTTGTTTAAATAAATAAATAAATAAATCATCAGTCCAAAACATTGCCATCTTTCTCAACTCTAAGAAAAATATTACCAATAAAATGACATTACCTCTGTGGGAATAGCGCCACGTCCGGAGTGAGCACTCTAACCCCTGGGTTAAAGGTTATATGAGCGGTCATTCAGCTTCTTCTTTCCCTCTTATGTATGGACTTAAGTGTGAAGTGGGTTTCTGCCCACAGAAGTTTGTGCCCAAATAAATTTGTTAGTCTTTAAGGTGCTGCAGGACTCTCGCTGTTTTGCTAAAAACACACTAACATGGCTACCCCTCTATTAAAGTTATCCCCAATACACTGGTCCCTCCCTGCTCTCATGCTTTTTCATCCCCTCTGCCAAAATGCTTTTCTCTCCCCACAAACTGGGCTTTAATGTTTGACTTTCTATTTGGAGCCCTGATAAGGCTTTTAAGATTTATAGTTGGAAGTAGTTTGCCCACTTTTGTATTAGTGCTGGGTGCCACAGATGGGCTGCTGGAGGAATCTGGGGTGCCTAAATTTAGGTACTAAATAAAAGTGGTCTAATTTTTCAGAAGTGCTGAACTCCTATTAACTTCAATAAGGGCTGCTGGTGCTCAGCATCTGAAAATCTCAAGCTGTTTTAGATGTCTGATTTAGTACATAACTTTTGACATCCAAATTGGAAAACCTTGGCCAAAAGGCTGTTACAGTTTTCAGGATACCCAGGGCTGAGAGTCACCTTCTTATTTCCCTGTCTCCACTGAGAGGAAGATTTGCTTGAGCTTAACTGTCTGTCAGCTCCTGACACCAAGAGCCTGTTAGCCACCTAACCAATTTCCTCTGGGCTATGCCAGCCCTTACACTGCCTTGCAGGTTAGCAGTAGGTGCATCCCAGGCCCCAAGCTCCTTTGAAGAGTTCCCCTGAAGTGTCTCCCCTCTTATCCATTGAACAAAAAGAGAAATACCAGACCTGCTGTACCTAAGGGAACAGTTTACACACTAGCTCATATGATTCCACTCAGGATCAGCTCCTGGTATAATACCACAGCCCTGAAAATGTTTATTATCAAGATTCAAGGGATTGTGAGAAATGATAATGGAATCAAAAGGCTTACATACATAAAATAAATTCACAACATGATTTCTAGAGGCTAAATTTAACAGGCTAACATCTTCTCACTCAAATATTCTTTGCAGCATTTCCAAAGAGGGCAGGTTGGGATTCTATTTTCATGTATGTAATCATGCTGATTACTTCCTAGGTACAGGATAAAGAGCTGTCTTCCTTGCTTTCTTATATTCCCTGAAGTTTGTCTGTCCCCGAGTCAGGATGAACCTGGGTAGCTTATTCTCTGGTTTGCTGCCTCATTGACTTCACATTCCCCTCTTGACATGGCATGTAAATATATAAATTGTGTTGGCTTACAATGCTTAATTTACATGCACACCGAGAGAGATGGGTGAATAAACATCTGTTGTCTGGCACCTCTTTGTCAACTCTGCCTTGATACAAACTTTAGGAACATATTTTAGTATAGATCCATAACTTCTTACATAGTGTCTGTACATACATTTCACAGTGACATTAATCCAGTGTGACCCTAGCTTTTATTTAAGACCCCATATGATACTATTTGGATTAGAATGTACATACTAGAGTAGGAGTATTCTTGTAATCCCCTTGCCAGTTGGAGTTGAGGTGTTTATGGGTCACAAGGGCACAGAGATATTTGTTGTGTGCCCGATGATGAAGTCTCTGTTATGCAACACTTAAAATCGATGTAAAGCTCATACCACCTAAAAATGCCAAATGGCCAGTCATTATATGGCCTTTGCCAATGTCTAATTCTAATACAATTTTAAAATTCAGAGTATACAGAACTCAAGTCTTATACCAACTGTCTTCTAAATGGACAGATGTTCTGAGCATTTTAAATGGGAGGCACCTCATATCTCTAAGGTTGAAAAAACAACAAAAATAAAAGAAGCCAATGGTCATTGCCTAGGAGATGTTATTTCATGCAGTAGACTGTTCCATTTGGTTAGACTAGTAAAGGATAGAGTTCCAGCATTCCTAATTTGTTTACCTAAAATTGATTTTTCTGCCCATTTCTAGATTTTTTTTAAATGCCTAGATTAAAATTTTGGTGGATACAGCAAGTTTTGGTGCACTGCTTTCCTATGCACTATTGACAAGGACAAAAAGTCTGAAGAGAAAGTTAATATAAAACCAAAGGAGGTGGCCTGCAGAAGGCAGATTTTTTTTTCCTTTCTGTGAAGAAGGTATTTACAATCCTCCCCAGAGCTTCAAGCTATTGCTGCAGCCTACTCTTCTGTTCTCAGTGCCCTGTTGGAAACAATTAACAATACTGTTATCAAATCAATAGGCAGATCTTAAAAGAGAATTGTGAGGTAATAAATACTTCCCATGACACCGATAAATTGTAAGGGCTAAGTATTAATGGGCCTTGGGAGAGTGTCTAGTTGAGTAGAGGCTACTTTGTAATACAGTTGTTAATATATTTCCCCTCTACCTCAGTTCTCCAGCATGACTCACCTTCTCCTATTATTTTCACAGAAATGGATTTTCCAAGTGGCACTTAATCAAAATGCAGTGGGGGGCAGAGGGCGGAATTGGGCTGATAACAATATGATTGTAGTTTACTATGCTGACTGGCCAAAGGTGTCACCTCCCCATCTAATGCTCTTTATGACTAACATAGGTATGTAATTACATTTTAGACAGAGCTAAGCTAGGATACTATTGTTCACTTGCAGAAGGGGTTTGCAGGCAGCTGGAAAACAATTGCTTCTTGCAAACATTTCCTTGCTTATACTGAGAATTTTATAGGCTAACGGTATACCAGCAAATAAGGTGCATTCAGCCCCTGCTTTGTTTTTCAAAATTTGTATGAGAGATTTAGAAGTGGGAAAGTTATGAAATAGCTGCTACCAGCTTTCTCTTGCAAGGACTACCAATATCCAGTCAATCAATCCTTTTAGGAAGTTGAATAGCCATTAAATATCTTAAACAGCTTATGACGCAGTATCAATTAATATATTATAGACTTAAAAGAATTTAAGACTGAAGCCTTTTTTTGCGATGGAGACAGCTACCAGCTGCCTGGGATATTTTTTTTTTAACACAAGTGGAAAGGAGGAGTGCAAACTCATTAATCTATTAATTGCTTGATTTAACAGATTAGCGGGGAACGGATCAGGACATCTGAATACAATGAAGCAATCCTCTGTGACCCCTGTATGGAAAGTTTTTCACGGGTCCTATAATTTACCTTCATAGTAAACTCCCCCTTCCTCCCGACAAAAAGTCAGCAAAAACATCTTTGCAGCACATGAATTATTATGGATTTGGGTCTAAATTGTGGTGTTGTATGCACAGAGCCTGTAATAAGGGGTGATGTGCAAGAGCCATGCCCTACTGGGAGTACTCTGTTGTGAACTCTCATAATATTTGGTTGTTTTTTATTCAAGCCCCAGTTCCTGGAGTCCTCTAATTATGAGATATCAAATTCTCATCTTTTTTTAAAGTAAGTTTTTTACCATCAAAGTTAAAAATGTAAACCCTAAATTTGGATCATAAAGCAGAAGGCCCAGTAAAGAGCCCCAAATATATTACTCCTAAAAATCTGTCTCATTATTTCTAAAACAATCTCAAAGTCTCCTGTGCTTGACTCATGATTTCTGAGTTGGTAATACTGCTACTGAGATGCAAGATGGCTACTGGTGCTCCCCAGCTGCATTGTGTGTATAAAGTATAAAGTAGAGCATATCCCTCCGCCCCCCTCACCTCCCTGCCATGTGGCCAGACAATTCCCCTGGTAGGCACATGATGGGGGTTGGAGTGGGTAAAGCCACCACTCTGCCTACATTCTGCCTTGCTTTCAAATGGAGAGAGCATTTGGGCACAATTGTTATTCCCTCTGTTCCCTTTCCCCTCCCCTTCCCCAAGCTTCAAGGCCGTGACAAGAGGAGAGGAGATCCTTTTTCCCCTCCAGCAACCCTGCACATCCAAAACATAACAAATCATGGTCCAGACCTTTATTTATTACTCATAATACAGCTGTGTTCCAAATATGCCAGGTGCTATACAAACACAGAGCAGGATGTTGTGTGCACAGTAGAAAAGAATGCAATGGGGGTCCCTGTGTACCTGTAGTTACTTGTCCTCTCTCTGCTTATGTTCAAGGCAACATATGACCTTTGCTGCAAAATCATTAAAGGACAAAAAGTATCTTCAAACAAGATGCTTTAGTACTACTACTAATTTGTATTGTAGTGGTCCTGTAGAGGTTCCAAAGAGGGATCCACATCTCACTCTTCTAGACACTGTATACTAACTTCATATAGAAGTGATGTCTAGTGGTTAAAGATGGGGACTGGCAATCAAAATTCTGATTCTATTTGTGGTTCAGCTACTGACTTGTATTTTTTTTTTTTGATAAATCATTTCAAGGGACAATATAAATCTCAGCTATAATAAATGTTGTTAAAAAAATAATCCAACTGCAGTATTGATGCCAGTCAGCATAGAAGGCTGATTAAATAAAAAAGGCAGTTTTAATTTACCTGAAGGGCCAAATGGGAAGCAAGTATTCCTCCTGTGGCTTCTTAATTTAACTATGCTGTATATATAATAGTTACTGTGCATAATAAGAACAGAGAATTGTTGTGGGGTCATGGAGTATAATTTTATTGACTCTCAAGAGCAGTAAAAAACAAACCCACTCAAATTCATCACACACACAATAATGCAATGATTACTGCTAGCATCAGCCTCTAGTACCTTCATAAGCATCTGGGAGGTTGTCATCTGTGGTACAAAAAATTAAATATAATGTTGATTTTAAAATAAACTGAAATGAATTCTTAGACTACTGGGAATACCACACCACTAGGTTGTGTTAATAGATTTTAAGGCCAAAACCGACTTTGAGGACCATCCTGTCTGACCTCCTACATACACTGGCCATAGAATTCCACCCAGGCATTCCTCCTCAAGCCAGATAGCTGATGGCAGATCTAGATCTAGCTTTTATAAAGGTGTACAGTCTTGATTGGGGGGCACCAAGCCTCTGTTATATCAAAGCTGCACTCAGACACAGCGAAAGGAGTGGCTTCAGAGAGCAGAACGTGGTTCCCTGATTCACAGCTGCTCAGCCAGGGTGCAAAGTGAGCCCTAATTTACCCCAGTGAAGGATCAAGGATAATGGAGCTTTACTGTTATGCCCTCTCCCCTTCCTGACTTGACCATGCTCTGCTCCCAGGATGCCCCCAACACCTATATCAGGGCCTGGCTCTGGCAGCTGGCATAGATAGCAGAGCTCCCTATAAATTTATACCACTGGAAAGTTCACTTGCATGGTGCATACTGGCTATTGAGAGAATCTGGCCCAAAGACTCCAAGTGATAGATTTCCCCACATGCCTTGATAATCTTTGTGACAGATGGCAATATCCTTGAAAGACCTTATTGTATTAAGTTTCTGTATCATCGTGAATTGGGATTGTAGTATCCTGCCTAGAGGGAGATGTGACAAATATTTCAAGCTCATGCAGTATCTCTGGGGGTCAAATGTTTTAAATGAATGGTTTATGTATGACTGTATCTGCTCTGTAGAGGAAAGTTATCATTGCTCCTCCAGGAACTAAAACTAGTGGGATTAAAGCAAATCAGGTGGGCTGTACACTCCTACATTCCCAAACCCTGTACATTTCCTAACCCTGAGAGGCATCACCTCCTGGGGAGTGTCTCATGAACTGGTTCTCACTAGATGGTGACAGCTTGTTCAAGACTTAATTATGAAAATGTCTTATTCTGAGTTTTGCTGGCGTCAAGTCCTAGCCGTTACATCTTGTTATGCTTTTGTCTGCTACGTTAAAGAGCATTCTAGTACCCTAGCTTCTCCCATTTTCTTTCTTTAAGGAGAATATAAAGGATATGGAGATACAGAATATAGCACAGTAAGTTTAATGTTTTCTCTTTCTCTTTCCTGCTCACGGAGACTTTTTATTTGTTATTTCTTTGATTTCTTTTTCCTTATTCTGAATTAAATGAGGTAGATAGAAAAACCAACATCTGCTCTTTGTGGTAGGGAAAACATGCAAATTTGATTTCAGATTTTAAAAAAGTTCAAAAACAAAATAAATCTATTGACTCAGTTTCAGGTGTGCTCACAATATCATTTTTTCCTCCACTGGCATGAAAAAAATTATACAGTACACCCCACTTGAAAGGTATCCTGTAGCTCCAGTGATTTCTACAGACATTGTGTGCTGAATCTTTGAAGTGCTCAGTCAGTTCTGTGGGGTATAGAAATAGCTTCTACTGAAGCTAGCCAACACCGTTTGGGGAAAGGAAAGAGAGACAAACTAGGAAATGGGAGGAAACACAAAAATCTCATGAGCAGACAGGAGAAGGGAGCTTAAGGCGACAGCTGACTTGTGGCCTTGGTAACTTGACATAATATCTTGCATCTACAAATCACCAGTTTGTATCCTGACTAGGGCGGTGCTACAATTTACTGTCATCTATGTAATACTTGGTCAGTGCCATATGTAAAAGGAATGTTGCGTGCGTGTAATTGCTTGCAATTATAAATTACCACACAGCTCTTTCTATATAAACACATTTATTCTTAAGGTATAGGCATTACAGAGAAAACATATAAAAACTGAGTTGCATGCTAAAAAGCTTACCACAGGTCACCCCTAACTCCCACCTACGACTCTGGTAGGAGTCAGTCCTTCTAAACCCACAATTTAGGTTTAAATTGGGTTTTCCCTGTGGTTACAACTGCATAACTTTCTCAAATTTAGAAACAGAACACTGTTCTGGGCTATTCGGTTGTTTCTTCATACAGTTTGAGTCTACAATTTCATCTCTGGAACTAGGTAATCATCAGATAATTATGCACTCCTCAGGCATAGCTTCAAAAGCCTGGGTTTTTGCATAACCAGAGGTGGGGAGAATTTGTATTAGCCTCTCCCTAGATATTCCCTGGCAAATCCACTTATTGTCCCAAAAATCCATTGTTTTCTGGCACATTTTCAGTATAGTACTTTGAACTCCCTGTCCTCAAATAACATATCTCCATACAGAGGATATATGCAATCCTAGCCCACAAGAATACATAAACTCTGCATTTAATACAATGGACCCCAAAAGTTACTTCAACTTTATTCAATAAGCATCTCCCAAGCATATGCAGAAAATTGCCACACATCAGACCTAGTCTCTAGAGTTAGTTTGCAAGCATTAAACTGGCACACACCCAACAGAAGCGCCATCAGAAATCATACCATTAGCACAGTTATTTTCTATTCTAAGATATGGGTACAAATGTGGGGCTTTTGTTTGTTTTTGGATACCATTGTGATAACTTTTGGCATGGTGCTGATTGTATCAGTGACTAAATGGGCTGGTTTGCCAGGAATTAGATGGTGGATTCCCCTTCTTCCTTTTTCATTTCTCTTCCGATTTTCCTTCAGGCACTCTTCACTCAACTCGTGTGTGACAGTTTGAAAAATATTTCAGTGTGATTCACCACTGAAAGAGAAGAATATGACCACAGAAGCTTATTCTATGCCTCCCCTGATTCTGCTATTGAAATGTTACTCCAGCTTTTCTGTTTTAATTCTGCTAAGAACAGTGAGAAAACATACTTATATTAAATACAACTGTCTGGTAACTGACAAAAGTTGGCTTTTTTTTTTTATGGTGATGAGCTTTTAATTCAGGAAGCAGTGCACACAGCATCCACAGAAAGGTTCACCTGTAAAACGCTACCACTGAGAGTTTGCTAAGTAACTGTTTCCTATGACCAAGGTCGCAGGTCAGCCAATGATCCTTTGTTCTGGTAACGTACATTAATGCTTGTAATACAATACACTTGCTAGGCTTGCTGCAAGAAGCAGCCTGAGCTGGTCTCCAGTGCCCATGGAACACGCTGATTTCTCCTTCTTATGTAGTAAAATTAATCACACCTTTTTTTGGTATTGTAGTAAGATACAGAGGAGATCAGGATCCCATTGTGCTATCTGCTACCAGATAAACAGAACAAGAGAATTTGTCTGTCCCAAACAGTTTATAATCTAAATAGACAAGAATTCGGAGAAAGAAGCATTATCCTCCTTAGGAATGAGGCATTGGGTGATGCGACGTCTTGAACAAAGTCACGCAGGAAGTCTGCAGGAGACGCAGGAATTGCATCCAGATTTCCTGAGCCCCAGGCTAATGCCATAACCACAAGACTCTCTCTCAGGGTCTCTCAGGGAGTGACACAAGCTACAGCGACCTAAGCGCTGTCCACACCAGCACTGTGTGTGCTCTCCTCTGACATATAGCTTCCACCTCTTGTGGAGGTGTAGTAATTATACCGATGGGAGAGTGCTCTCTTCTTGGCATACAGGGTCTTTACCAGGTGCGCTAGAGCAGCTGCACGGCTGTAGTGCTTCTATTGTAGACTTGATCTCAGGTTTTTTTTCTGTATCATAGGTCTCTGCATTCTCCTCTCGACTTTTGCTCCAAACACAACACAGGAAATGTGGCCTTTGTTTTGTTTGTAAATCATATACTTTATACCTTTCATGATGTTTCTGGATGAGTTGCATCAAGCTCCTATTTCTACCTTAAATCTAGCAGAAATCTGCGATCCACCTAGTTAAGGACTAATTTTCCTTCATATTTTTAGTTTTAACAAAAAACCTTGTAAGCTGAGGCAAGCGGTTCCTCTACAGATGATTCTAATTGGATCTTTCTAGGCCTTTTCTTTCTGACCCTTCAGAGGGGAGGCTGTTGACTTGGACAAGCTGTGCCAGGTTGCATTGAAGTTTAAATAATGCATCATTCTCCGTTAACATCAGACACAAGCCTTATCTTATTTAGAACTTCTGGATGGACTCAGATCCTAAACCCAGAAGTATAATTCCAGCAATCTATTGCTAGCATTTCAGCACTTTCTGTCAGAATAAATATATCTAATGGAACAAGTCATCTAGAAAATAACTTCTAGCATTTTTTTTACTGAAACAAATAAAAATCATTTCAACAGTCTCAGCCCCAAGCAGAGATGATATCTCCCTTTAAAAATAGCTACTTCAAAGAAGTGCAGAACACATTTGCATAAACCATGGCTGTCAGATTGTTTGTGTTTAGTTCAAGGAGATGAGAATTAATTGTAAAATGCCATGTAGGGAATTTTTTTCTCTACAGTGTCTATAGAGACAAACAACTTCAAGTACTAGGATTTTATACAGAATGGTTAAAAGGACTAATCTTAAAATAATATTTCCCCTCCCATTAGGGTTAAGTAGGCAGACACATCTCAATGGGATACTAATTGCATGTATTTGTTTAAGCCCTGCTAAGAAGATTTCACTGGAAGGGGTGCACATTCAGAGTAATTAGGTATTTCAACTCCTGTTGTGCTGAATGGAAGAGTCAACATTGGATTTCTGGTGCACTGCACTGAAACTGCAGCACGTACCTGTTAAGTATTCAGTTCTTCACACAAGATGAAAAGCACCCTTCTATTTTTTTCTGGATGATCAGAGAAGAGATGTTTTTCTAGGACCTCTGATCCAGCAGCACTGCAAAACTAGTATGCCCATCTGTGAAGGTAATAAAGCCTTGGCACCACTGCTTGAATGAAGACAATGGGAATGCTAAGAGATTGACTGCACTGGTGATAATGGACTTCTGCTTGTCATGAAGTTTTAACAGAAATTAGGGCTTCACTGTGGGACTAATCCCTGAAACCTGCTCAGGGCTATGTTCTGCAATAGGATCCATACAGGTGCACCTCTGCCCCACATGGAGCCCCGTTGACTTCAGTGGTGCTTTTAGTTTGCAGTTAGGTCTTATTAATTGAAATGGCATTTGGCATTGTGGATTTTTTACACCCCTGACTGACATAGATATGTTGACCTACATTGTACGTGTAGACCACGCCTAAGCCAAAAGGGCATGATTCAAAGCCCACTGCAGTCAATGGAAATATCTCCTGACTCTTAGAGCCAAGCTGCTCCATCCCCAGCATGAGTTAGAGCAGCCTCTAGGTTTCTCTAGCTTTAACTAGCAGCATCTGACTTCAAAGGCACCATAAGCAAGCTGAGGATGGGCATAGCAGAGTGGGAGTGTCTCTGGCCCACTTCACCCCTCTCTCTTGACACACCTACTACGCCTCCCAAGGGAATTCTCAGATAATCAGCTACAGTCAGAATCTGATTCCTTTGTGCCACCTGACTGTGCAAAGCAGCTAGGTTGCAATGATAAACTGGCTTACAAATGTTTCTTAAGATTGAGTGACAGAAACTGAAACAGCAGGCCAAGAGAGAGCATAACATCATACAAAACACAATAGAGCGGTATTATATTTGTAATCCATTTACTAAAATAACCAGACATCTCATTTGCTATTTCAGTAGCTGGTGCACACTGGGACAGTCATCTTCACTGAGCTACCCAAGATGACTCCTGAGTCTTTCTCCTTGCCTGGTTAAATCAGGATAAAATAGGTGCAATGATATTAGAAAACAGGCAATGCTTTTGGGCTGCCAGCTGGCTGGAAGAGTTATTGGTTGTGACTGTAAAGGTGCCCTTTCACTTGCAACATTTCCAAGAGAGGTAATGGCATAATTATACAATTCATAGAATATAACATATGGGTTTAATCAAGAGCTTCCAATAATTGAAGGCCGTGTGTCAAGTCATCTTCAGTTTCCCTTTGAACTGGTATTGAACAGCTTGCCCTCTGTATGCAATATTTTTACACAGCTCTGCTTGTATTTACCTGTTATTTAGGGGGGTTACTAAGAATACAGATAACATGTAATTTCTGTAAAAAATAAATGTGAAATATTTGAAATACTGTACATTGAAACATCAACTTCCCCTTTATAATAAGCTTTGGGGAATTTTGATTATTATTTTTATTTGAATACTGGCAGTGAAAATATGATTTTTCTAACAGATTATAGATTTTATTTTATTATAGCACAATGCATTGAGTTAAATTTGATATTTAAATCATATTTTTGGTATAAAAATCATTTTGAGCCTTCGAAGTTAGGGATGGGTAAATTAATTTTGCTTAATTTTGATCATATTTTGGGTTAAAAAATTGAGTCTGAACTCAGGTATAAATGAATTTGCACAGAATTCTGCTTAGCAGGTGCTAAAATAAAGAACAATGATTACAACAGAGGCACAGAGTAAATACCAATAAAAATAAATACAACAGTACAATATAAGTGTGTATGTGTATGTGTACATGTACGTGTACACATGCCAGCTTAGCTTCTCAAGAAGTTTCCTCTCTTCTAACACATAACACTATCTTTAGATTTTCCTTGAATCACTCATAAAACAAACACAAATGGTTTTAAATTAACCTGGGAGATAGAATTTGAACTAGTTGTGTAAACCACTGAAAATAGTGTGAAAGACTCCAAAAAATGTGTAGTTCCATCAAGTTAACTTATCATAACTGAAATGTTCCTTTCCAATAAAGTTTCTTCTCCAAACCTCACTGCAGCCAATGGAAAGACTTTCATTAGCTTTAGCAGTCTTTTGCTTAGGCCCCAAATATACTTGTTTATCTAGCCTTCTCAGTATTCATGATAAGCTGAGATCAATGGTGAAATATTGTTTGTGTTTTTTGTCTTATCCTGATAAAGCTACTTGATGCATAATATCATAACATTTAGTTAGAATATCACATTCTCCAACCTCATGATGTTTTAATATATTTGTTCATGGATGTTTACCTACATTAAAGGGAGTGATGCCTCAGAATTCTGGACCAGTTTCTTCAAAGCCACACAGAGAAAAAAAGATTAGGGCAAATCTTCAGCTGATGAAAATCAGCAGAGTTTTATTGAAGCCAATGGAACAACAATGATTTACATGACCTGAAGATCTAGACTAAGGTCTACCGCAATAAGTATATGTTTTGTTTCTAGATACAATCAGACAAAACCGGTATGTAACTGGTTGGCAAAATGCATTCCATCCATATAACTTCTGATTTCATCAGACAGACAGCATGTTCTGTTGGATTGAACTAACCAGAGTGCTGCAAATATTTAGTATTTAGTATTTTTAAATCAGTGGCATAAAAAATATTCTGTTACCAGTCATTAATACTGGAATCATGAGGCATAGGAAGCAAGAATCTGAACTTGGTAACATTAGAGTAAGTCTAAAATAACTTGATTGACTCTGAAATTAGAATTTGATACATGGTGTATATTCTAGCCAGTATCCAAGGTAATTTTTTTATTTGTTTTCTAGTTATTTTCCAGGCTGAGAGAACAATTTTAGTTGAATGTTTAAGCATGACAAATATAAAATATATTTTAACAAGTGGTATACAAAATAATAATATATACATCTTGCATATATACAGGTTATGTCTCATGAGGCACTACTTAAAGATTTGTAGTAGTTTATGCAATATATATTGCCATATTTAAAAATTGCTAAAGTAAAAATATCATAAATCTTTTCCATAAATCACTTAGCTAAATGTAGCATGTCAGTGTAAATTAAACACTAAAAGACTTTTGTACTGTGTGTGTATATATATATATATATAGGGAGAAAGAGAGAGGCATGCATTTTCTAAGTGGAAGGCTGTGTTGTGAAGTTTGCTCTTGTTTATGTGAATAGCAATGTTTCATGTATTGTTAATTACAATATATGTAATAATACCGTAATATGCCATCACAGACTGATTGCCATAGTAATATGAAAGTGCTTTAGTGAGAGCAAAGAGACTTATTGCTCTTACTGGATACTTTTTCAGGTGGCAGTGGTGTCCTAGTTTTCAAAGCAGAGATGTGTCCTTTTTAGGAGATCATGGAATGCCAAGTGAACTGCATGGATAAGAATGCCAGATAGAGATACTGGAGGAAAAATGACCAGTTTGGCTCCAGTCCTGAAAAGCAATTAAGCATATATGTATCTTTGAGCATGTGATCAGTTGTACTGAAGTTGGCTATTTCTGCTTCTTTTTCCCCATTATAGTGAGGTTGGTTTAAACAATAAAAAGAAAACATTATCCCAGACCCTATCTACAGAAACAAGGCGACCTGCATCAACACCCACATGTCACTCATGACCACACGTTGCTCATGTGCTGCAACACCCACACTTGTCACTCATATGCTCCAACACCCACACATGTCACTCATCCTGGTCTCACTCTTTCTCTTTTCCAAACTGAAGTTCTCTGAGATGCTCTACTCACATTTTCCTCTGTTAGTGACAAACCTACTGACTTCTCCATCATTCAAGCTACTTGCTATATGTGAATTAGTCCTGGATGTAATTTTTCAGACTAAACTTGCATTTGCAGAAAAATTCATATTCAGGTTCACTGAAACATTTTGCAAATTCATGTCAAATTTTGCCATATTGTTTCAGCCAGAAAAAAACTAAGGAAGTCAAAACTTTTTTCCACTTTTGAAAGAAACCCTTTTAGAATTTTTTTATTTGAACCAAATTATTTTATTTTTACAAAGTTTAAAAAATCTCCAGATGAAACAAAACATTTTGGTTCATGTCAAACAAGAAACATTTCATCTTGGGTTGAATGAAAATGAAAAATGGAAAATGTTCATTTTGGGCTACCCCAAAACTATATTTTTTTCAGTTCACCAAAAAATTGTTTATTTTCATAGATATCATCTAACCTTTGCCATTCATCAAAACATTTGAAAGCTATAAAACAAATTTAAACATCTGTTTAAAATTGATTGTTATGGTGCCAAACATCTAGTGAGTCATTATGTCTCATGTTTTCTTTGCTTTTTTATAAAAAATGTATGGAGGGATTGGTTTTTTTTTTGCTTTTTTGTTTAATTTTTTATATTTGGACAAAAACAGAGTTAATATCTTCTAAAAGATTCATATTGGATATTTGCCTTAAAATAGATATTCAGGAAGGTCTCAAATCACCCACCCATTCAAAGGCAGGCAAATACTCAATATTTATTCCAGCCAAGTCATCGTAAGCCAAACATTTTTTATTCAATACTGTTTTTAAAAAAGTAGGAAGGGAGATGAATTCAGAAGGGTAGCGAAAAACTTTGGACATTACTTTACTGATGACTTAGAAAAGATCAAGTGAGCCTAAGAGGGCCATTTGGCTAAAATACTTTAAGTAGGATGGTCCATAGATTTTGTCACTGCTCCAGCTTCTGACAGGCTATACTTTGCTTTAGGATATCAAACAAATGGTGTATGTTTGCATGAATAAATTGAAACTGCTGTGGGAAATATTTATGCTACAGTTTACCACACACAGTACAATATATTTCATGGATGGAACAACATACCGAAATACAGGGAAAGGTGCACTTGGATAGGTTATATGGTCCAGGGTTTTTTTAAGTATACACACTCCTGTGTCTGCAAGAATATGCAACCATCAAACATGATGGTTAATGCCATTAAAAAAATTGAGAACAACACTGCAATATTTACCTTATTTCTGGTATTCCTTGTACTTGGAATGGGAAATGCACTGTGAGGAAATGTACGTATGCAAGTGTTAAATGTTCTATTGTTAATGACATGCCCTGTAATATGATGCATTGTAATATACAGATAATTGGATGGATAGTGGGAAAGGATGTAGAAGTCACCAGGAAGATCATCCACTGTAAGGAGTTTAAAAATCTTCACATGATCTTCAGACTGAAACAGATGAGAGAAATCCTAGTACCCCAGGCTCTTTTTCACAATTAAGGCTGTTCATCCAACCACATTTTGAACTGAAAATTCCTGTGGTGAACAAGTTCATTACATTCACAAACTCATAATTCATCCGGATATGTTATGACCATACAATTTATCTGTTTTCCCATAACCAGATGCCATCATATCAACTTTCTGTATAAAGACAGCATGCATAAGAGAGAAATTCACAACCTTTAAAGTCACAGACAAGTCTTCGCTAGAAAACTAAATGAACATTCCTACTAATTCAGGGATAGATTAACACTGAGTATCACTTAAATATACCAGATATCCTAATGCCTGCTCATTTGAGTAAGTGCTGTTCAACATGAACAAAGGTGGCCGTACTGGGCCCTCAAATATTAAACAAAGCCAGTATGTCTGCACTTGGAGAATGGGTGTCTTTCCCAGCTCTAGGTGACATATTCACAGAACCTTTTTAAATAATCTTATAAACCATTGATGTGTTGTTCCTAGGGCCTTTGCTGCTACAATGTTCTGCCCTGTGTCCTTCCTGGTTCCATTGTTGCTCATCTCACACACAGGAATAAAAGATTGGACAGAAAGGAGAGCAGGGAGTTCAGTAACCACTGGAGGAATGGAGCAGAAAACCTTTTGAAATTGTGTTTTGCCGTGTGACTAGCGCAGAACGTGCGAACAGCCAGACAGAAGCTGTGAGAGACTTGACAGCTCTCTTTCTGCAAAGAAAATGTTAGAAGTACAACTCCCACCAAATGAAAATGGCAAAGTCAGTATAAATAATAGTTCCATAGCTAGACAGAAGTGGCTACTTTAAGATTAAAGATGAAATTCAAACATAAAAGAAGAAAAAGGATTATGATAAAAGAAGGATTTGCGTTGATATTGACCAACAAACAAACTCTCAAACTCTACAGTGTTTACTCATCAGGCAAAATTAAACTGTAGCTGTATCCCAGGGCAACATTGCATTACTGTGTGAGCCTGCCAATATCCAGTTGAATCTTCACTCTGCAGCTGTCCATGATGCCCTACAGTGATAAATGAATACTGGTGTGTTAAATTGGAAGTGTAGAAAACTGCATATTTTAAAACAAAATTAATAGATCAGGATAGCCTTAAACATTTTTCTCTTGTATAATAATGATAGCTTCAGGCTGCAGTGAGAAACCTCTCGCTTTTTTCAGCAGCTGCAGCTTCAAAGCAATGACAGCTAAACATTAACACTGTTATGTTTGATAAACGGTAAATACACTTTCTTGAATTGTTCAGCTAACTCTTCGTTCTTAAAATGGTTCTAACTTTATCAGGTTTTCAGATTAGAGCTGTATTGTCATTGGTCTCCTCTGAAAAGAGCGCACTACAGAAGGCACTACAGAAGGACTTAAGAGACATGCCATTTCCTCTGATGGTGATAAAGGGCTTTTCCTTCAGGCAGAACCAATGTTGTCCTGATCTGAAGAGTCCATGCTGGGGTTGCACATATTTTGTCTGATGGGGAGCTCAGAACCCAGCTGGTGTTGGTCCTGTTTTTGAGCAGGGGGTTGGACTAGATGACCTTATGTGGTCCCTTCCAACCCTAAGCTTCTATGATTCTATGAACCACAGGGCTCCTTGCATACTGGTATGAAGGACATGTCTGGGACCACACAGGACCAGTGGATCTAATAAGTATAATAAAGGTTTGCAAGGCAGAAGCACTGGTAAGCAACTGATAGTTATTTCTGGCAACTGTTACATCTTCCCTCTCCTTGAAAATCAAGCTTACATAAAATACAATGTCCACCAAAGACAATAACCACAGACAAATGCAGCCAGTTAACAAAATGCACAAGTAGATAACCCGAATGATCCAACAGATAACAGGATTATTCTCTCTCTTATTGGTCATGTCATCTCTCTGACTATCAATGTCTTTCTGACCACACTACTACTAATTGGTCTAAAATAAGTCCCTTTGCAGTGGCATGTTCAACTACTGGAGTAAACCCGCTACTGGGAGCCATCTGCTGCTCCTGATATTTTTAATTGTTAATGACTGTTGTCATGTTTTACTTTTGTCAGAATATGAACACTTTCCATGGCATTCTCGCTGTCTGAATGATTTCTGTTCCTCCAGTAGCACTGATCCTTATGGTCAGTATAACAAGTGACTTTGGTATATATAGTTATAGTTGATGTTTTGGTAGTTTGTCAACTGCTTTCTATTTGACATCAGATTGTCTCACTCGCTTTCAATGGAACAGCTGGCAGAGCAAGCATTGGGGTGACCAGCAGGGCATCCGGATAGCAGAGTGAGCAAGACACCTTTACCCCCTTCCCTCCCCACCAACCAGGGTGGGAGGTGTACTCCACAGACCCCCTTGAATCTGGGACTGCCTTGACTACAACGCCTATGAGTGGGATGCTGTGAAGGGAAGGGAACATTAAAGAAACTTCTTGTTGCTGGATTTAAGAACCTGAGGCAAAAGGAAACACCGCAACATAATCTGTGGTGGGTGTCTTGTTTATGGTTTTATATATGTGAATCTTGCTTGCAGCATTTTCCCAAGTTAATGTCGCGTTACTTTACCCCCTTTATTAAGTCTCTTTTCTACAGAGTCTTTATGCTTGCAAAAGGGAGTATTGCCTCTAGAGCTGCCCAAAGGGTGGTGTGTAATTGTTCCAGGTTACTGGGTGGGGGCTAGAGCCAGTTTTCTGTTGTATTGTTGAGTGGAACCCCTAGATATTGGACCCAGTTCTTCTTGCTGCCAACTCCGACTGGCAGAACAGTTATACATAGTAAAAGCTTGATAGTGCATGCTTGAACTGATAGAACAAGAAGAATTGTCAAAATTAGTCAATGATGAATTCTATAAAATAGCTATTTTTATTACATTTATTACACTGTACATCTTGGGATATACATCATGAATTGTATTGCAGTTGTCTCTACATTTCTTGCAATCAGATTTGATCTCTGATGTGTTACTCTTGTATTCTGTCTTTAATTAGATTCACTTCAGTTGAATTACTAATTGTCTAGCAGTAAACTTTCATCGACCTGGCTATCAGTTTGGTTTATAATAGTTTATTTCTTAACTGTTCAAATTCACATGATGATTTTATGATGTAGGTCTGTAACATAATGGTCAGGGGTCTCTCCTGGAAGCTGTTATTTAAGAAAACTCAAGTGGACAAAAGGAAAGGGGGAGAGGTATTCTGTCAAAAATAAGTGACTATTAGCCAGGAAAGGCAGGGATTGCTGCTTGCCATATGCTGGGAATGGCCAACAGGATGGAACACTTGAAGATTACCTATTCTATTCAGTCCCACTGAAGCACCTGGCATTGGCCACTGTTGGAAGACGGGATACTGAGTTGGATGGACCATTGGTCAGGCCCAGTGTAGCCATTCTTATTTTCCTATGTAAAAATGACATTACCTATTTCTGAGTCCTTGACAATTCAGAAGTAGATGACCTTGAATGCTTATAGGTCCTAATTCCAACACATACAGCACACTGCCTCCACGAGAAGTAGTAACTGTGTCAGCTGCCATAGCGCAATCTACACTGGCGCGTAGGTTGGCATAGTTTACATCACTCAGGGTGTGGATTATTCACATCACTGAACAATGTAAATTGTACCAACGTAGCCTGTACTGTAGACAAGGCCTCAGGAAAAACTCAGCTGCAGGCACATACGTGCACCTTGGCCAAGGCAGACTTTTCTCAAATGTTTACAATCTATTCCCCAAAACTTTTGTCCAGAGTGGATTTCAAACTTCAAAGGTACAGGCTCAGAGAGCTGTGAAGCATCACACTGACATGTTCTCACCTGATAAAAAATACCTAGAGGAATAAAGCCTCGAATAGCTCTGAGAGGCATGATCTGCTCCATTCATTTCAATGTAGGTTTCCTCCCCCTTTCTCAGTGCTGTAGAGTCTCTGATATGTGTCAAGCATGCCCACTTTCACCTCTTCACCCCAGTCTCAGGAGTGCGTATGTGTTCTCAAGCTAGAAATTATACCTCAAGCTACAGTGCAGACATTCCCTTAGACTTCTGTAAGGCATTTGACTTGGTAATGACATGAACAGATTCAATCCTTCTAAAACTAAACTGGCTGTTTATTGGCATAAGTATTTACTGTTGAAGCTGCAGCTATCATTCTAACCATGTTCATACAGACTGATTTCCTAGTGCCTCCTCCAAACTCTTCCCTCTTCCAACCTGTGCTTCTCCCTCCACGTAGGTTGCTACAGGTACTGCATGATATTTTTATTAATAAATTGGAACAATACAAAATTAACATGTCAAATATTAGCTGGAGTAAAATAGGCTAACAGATATGTCTTAAAATGTAACTGTAAAGGGGAAATTGTAACTGAACAGCGTGTCTCTGGTGGGGAGCCATAGGGATTGTTCTTGGCCCCATACCATTTAATATTTTTATCAATGATCTGGAAGAAAACATAAAACAATTATTGTTTGCAGAAGACCCAGAGATTGGGGGAGCCATAAACCGTAAAGAAGACACGTCACTGATGCAGAGTGATCTGGATCATTTGGTAAACTGGGTGCAAGGAACCAATATGTGTTCAATACAGCAAAATATAATCATACATCTAGAGACAGAGAATGTAGGCTATACTTATAGGAAGGCAGATTCTATTGTGGTAAGCAGTGGACTCTGAAAATATGTGGGAATCATGGCTTATAATCAGCTGAACATGACCTTGCAGTGAAACGCTGTGGGTAGAAGGGCTAAAGCAATCCTTGGTGTATAAATGGGAATATTGAGTAGGAGTAGAGAGGTAATATTACCTCTGTATTTGGCATTGGTTCAAATTATTGTGTCCATTTGGGGTGTCTACACTTCGATAAGGTTTTTGAAAAATTGGAGAATGTTCAGAAAAGAGCCACAAGAATGATTAAAGGATCAGAAAACATGCCTTCTAGTGATAGAGTCAAGGAACTCAATCTATTTGGCTTCCCGAAGAGAAAGCTCAGGATGATTTGATTACATTTGTACTTACAGTGGAAAGAGAAATTTGATAACAGAGGGCTCTCTGATGTAGCCGACACAGGCATAACACAATCCAAAGGCTGGAATTTGAAGCTAGACAAATTAGATCACTGTCATAACTTACTGCTTGAAAACTGCAGACAAGACCCGGTGTTGTCACTTTTCTCTCAGACAGTTCATCGGAGCTACAGGATGTTGACAGGGGGCATTGCATCAGTTAGTGTTCCATTCATATATGAGTTTGCTCCTCAACTTGCATTTGATCAGTCTTTGCCAGCTCAGCTCTCACTCCTTTCAGGTACACCATATTTCCACTGGAGATCATTGTGCTTGGGGGCAGTTGTTCTGAAGAAGCCACATTCTCTGGGGTTATTGGCATTTCTTTCAATTTCGATGCTTTGTAACCTTCCAGAGTGGTATTTTGGGGTAATGGATTATCAGAGGCAAAGCTCTTTCTGTGTCATGGAATGTGTCTGTGTAGTGGATGTCTCAAGGATGCACCTGTTTTTTATGTCCTTTCTACTGACAGTACCCCAATTCGTTGGTGGTGGTGCAGCTCCTTGGATGCAACATAGCACCAGCGTGAGGATTTGTTCCAACATCCATGGGATGATTCTACAGGATTAATGAAGTTCACAGTATCAGTTTTGTGCATGTGGCTTGAACATGACCGTTCTGTTGCACAGTTCTTTGCAGATGAGTAACTGTTGCTTGATTCTGATTGTACATTGATCATATTACTCATTTAATTTCCCCAGTTAGCACTCTGAAATTTGGAAGGTTCTTGTCCCAATATCAGGCCCACTATTATCAAATTACTGTTCATTTGGGAACCTCAGTGTGAATGAACGTAATACTCAGACTTAGGAAATTACACTATATTTAAAATAGTTCTATTAACCCAGTTAGCAAATTCACAAACACTCCAACCCAGCAAGGCAGGTAGTGATAATACAAAATGAGCTGAGCATCCACATACTTATACCATGCCTTGCAAAACAACCTGAAGCATTAGTTATCATCTTCCTCATCTACCGCCTCACCATCATCACCATTGCCAGTGGCTGTCATCCTGGCATCTCGCTGGGGCTACATCTCTCCTCTCTGAAAGCACATAGGCTGTGGTACAACTTTTATAATGAATTGTGTGGAAGTCACTTTACCTAATGAATATTCAGTAGGGGTTTCAGTCCCTTTTCCTTATTTGTAGTTCGTCACCCTACTAATGTTGGGGTATCCTTCTCCTAGAGGTTATTAATCCTTTTACCTCAAGTTTATTAGCATATATGTTAATTAGTTAACATGGCAGTCTTGTGGTCAGACATGGGCTGATGTCCTTAACTAAAAATATCCTAAATTATTATGAACTAGCATCTTATGATTACCTACTAGCAGTTTAGACATTGCAGCTTTCTATCTTGTGACATCTTATGATCTAGGGTTACTCTTGGTTAGCTACTTAAGATTTTTAGGCTTCATGCCTTAATTAGTTTGGCTCAGCTATTGTTTTACAAGCCTTGAGGCTTGTAGGATCATTGCATTATTGGCTTATTTTATACCTATGCTTTTCCTAGCAAATGCCTGTACTTATAGGATACAAAACATAAGGGAAGAGTGGTTTCTCGGAGTGTTTTGGGATCAGCTCCCTGTTTTGAATTGACCAATTTCTGTAGTACACATTTCCTGGAGTTCTCTTTCCTTTTCCGCTTCTTGATGTGCTCTTTGCATATCAGTGTTCAGTCTAAGGGGATCACAAGGTACATTGGACCTTAAGTCAGATACATTCATGTCATGACCCCTGTTAATCCCCCATTGCAACTAACCATGACAGAGACCAAATCTGACAACACGCAGCAGGATTGCCGTAGAACACCTGGATCCGTTAGACTGGAAAGAAAGTGCAAACTTTTAATAGTGGACCAATTTACCATTAGAAATATTTAATATTTAAATATTTAAATCATGATTGGATATTTTACTAAAGGATGTGCTCTAGATCAATCATAGCTATTGGATGTGAAACAGGAATTAATTCAGGGAAGTCCTATGGTTTATGTTATTCAGGAGTTAGGCTAGATGATCCTTTCTGGCATAAAAATCTATGAATCTCATGTAAGCCTTTTCTCTCTTTGTGCCATCACAGTAGTGCAACAGGAGCCTAGTGAGTGTCTGTTCCTATTTGTGAAAATTCCCCAAAGCATGATTGGTAGTCAATTTTGATAAGCAATATCTGATTGTGAATGCACAAATATCTACTGCTTACCCCAATAACTTATTTAAGTAGGAATATTCGAGATGTCACATTTGGACAGTAATCCGGAGCACTTAACCTGCTGGTGACCAATATGTGGCTTGTGACAGAAGATACCCACATTGGGTTTTTTAACATGTTCAGCCTTTTCCTGTCTCCTTTTCCTTTATAGATGTTCAATTCACCACCTCTGGAGCGGTGTGACCTTTACTTCCCACTCCCACTGCTGTTTTCCATATCAAATTACAGCTGAGAACACAAGTGATAAGATATATTGTGAAGATTATAGTGGAGAGCAAAATCCCTTAAAATTTAGGGGACATTAAAGCAACATTTGATAGTGACCTTGAACTGGAGGAAAGACCTTTTCTTATTAGAGGCCACTTTTATATTTCTATTTAAATAGTTTTAAAAGGCATTTTTGGCTGTGAACTCAGCATTGTAAACAGTGCAACAGCACAAAGATACAAAATCTGACACATGCTATTATTTTTTATGTCCCCTATGTATGACCAAGTTATTTTTATAATGCTATATTGCTTCTCAGGATATGGGATAAATTCTGTTCCTTTACATCCAAGAGGTTATCAGGGTTGCACAATAGTATCCAAGATTAAAAACCTTATATTTTTAGATTTCCATTGGGTTTTATTGGCACAGCTTTTAATTAATATATATCTCTAACTGAATCTCAACATGATTTGTAGTATCTCTACAAGAGGTGAAGGGCTGGTGATTCCATATAGGCCAAACCCTGCTCCCTGCCTATACCCTTTCTGCCTCTAAAGATACCTCAATATATGATGGCCTAGGAAACTCTGGAGAGTAGGCTTTGCAGTACACATTGTCTTTGGCGCCTCACCCTGGCTCCTTCCATCTTCTACTGCCTTGGAGTGGAAACAAACTGATTCAACTGTGCCAGAGGCTCTCCACTGAGCTGGGGTGCAAGATTGAGGCCTATTTAATTGACATTGGGGTTTCAAAACCATCAATAAGAACAAAATCATTTAAGTTAAAAACAAAAATATCTCACATTAGCGTAATAGACTAGGACTATGCTAAATTAACACTCGCTTAACAAAATATTTCTTCTTTACTCTGCTCTTTCCTTACACTTACGAATTTCAATCTGAATCTTAATGCTGTTTTATTTTTGCTAGTGTTGTCAAAAAAGGTTCCATTAATTTACATTAACCAAAAATCTCCTTTGAGAATCCTCTTTGAAATTAATAGGATTTGATTGCTCGCACTTCTATATGCAAGTTAATGTGATCTAAGAGGCACTGCATCTGCACACAAACACAGTGTGAAATTCTAATTACAACTAGTAACTAGAGCAAGAGAGGCAAATTTTGTCTAATTTTCATGCAAGCTTTTTGTCTCCTGATTTTTTTTTAAAATGTAATACATCCATTACGTCTATCTGTTATGGCAGTATTGGCAATAGTACTGTCAAATGTAGACTAAGAACAATCCTCTTGCCCACTTCTTTCAGCTTTGCTAAGTGAAAAGCTTTTTCTATAGCTTGCATTAAGGCACAAATTCATCAATACACCCCTGTTTAGTTAAACGCATGTTTAAAATTAAGTATGTGCTCAAGTGCTTTCCTGAGCTAGGGCCTAACTGTTGTATAGCAAAGTTCCTCAACTGCTGAATATCTTTAATAGCATAGTAGAGGCTAACATCACTTGTGCTCTTCCTTTCCCCTACAAAATCTATTCATACTGTATTCTACAATATATTGATTTCTAAATTGAGTGATTAGGGTTTAGAAACTAGAACATTAGCCTGGTTCAGAGACTCCTTAAATTGCTGTGTTATTCAACAGTAGTGTTAAAGGGAATAAGATTATATTTTCAGGCTACTACTTTGGGGGTAGCCTGAGAAACAGTATTTGGACCCTTTTGGGTTTCATTTTCAAAGGATGATAGTATTGTAAATTGATTGTTAGTGTACAATGACTAAGATTATGATACATTAGTTAAGCGAAGTCATTTAGCTAAATATGTTCAAAGTGACCAGCAAGAAGGACTTTGATCAATTGTAACAATGAGCATTAATTCTACCAAAAAAGTAACTTTTGAAAATAAAAGACTGGTTAAAAACGCTTATTAACTTAATAACACAATTATTTTTGTACATTTTTTTCATGCAAATGTTTTGACCAGCTCTGTGGAGCAACAAGGAGACTATTACTATCCTAATACACTACTATTTTACTATAAAGAAAGATGGCTGAACAAACTTGAGGACTGAAATTGACATTTTCTCATTTAAAGGTCACATGTAGTGGTGTTTAGTATGTGATCTCACTTTTGTATGTGGAGACCATACTAGAGAAAAATTAATACTTTACTATGGGATTTATCTTTGATTCTAAGATATTTTCCATAAATCACATTGTTTTAAATGTATAATGGGAATCAGAGACTTTTAAAAAGTGGAAGTTCATGATATAGCAGAACTGAATAAGACAATATTTTTATGTCAATGTTTCTTTTAAACTCATAATGGAAGAACACGGTATAGTAGTTCCATTGAGGTAGCTCATAAACAGCAAAGGGTTCTGAAAATCTATTTCATTCTGAGCAGGCTCTGAAGCTTACACAGGTAATAGCACAATTATGCCCATGCTACTATTGCATCTTCCTATTTGCATTGGTGCATTGTATTACTCCCAAAGGAATACTTTGATACTTAACTTTCCATGTTCAAGAATATATTTGGATGGTTTGTAGTACAATGAAAGCCTTTCACACATCATAATGAGATTTATGACAGCTTAAGATGGCTGCCTCCTATTACAGGAAAAATGGAAGTAGGGGTTGTTTTTCCCCCTATCAACTGCTGAAGTCAAATTTACCTGGACACCTTTTTATTTTAAGAAAATACAGCTTTTTACAAGATTGTGACTGAACATTATGCATGTCCTAGAATCCTGAAATATATAAGTTGGAAGCATCCAAATAATATAATGTGAATCAAATTATTTGCCCTCTGACTTTAGGGAAAATGTGAAAAGGAATGATTTTAAAGTCAATTGCAAACAGTGTTAGTCACCTAATGGGATTTAGATGTTTTCATCGATTGGATGAGCAGAAACTGAATGTGTGTGTGCAATTTAGTATTTGTGTCTTCTGGGAATTCCAGGGACTAACATTTGCTGTTAGGTGTTTTTTCCCAGTTTCCAACAAAACCCCAAAATTACTGTTATTCTGAACAGTCACATGCAAGTCACAGGTCAGGGAGAAAAGAGAGAGAGAGACTTATGCTAACAGCTGTTGAGCACTGAATGTCCAATGATTCAGACATTGGCCCTGATCCTGCAATGCACTCTTCTATCAGCATAGTTGTGTCTGTGCCAGGGGTTTGCAGAGTTGACTAGAAGGTGTGATCTTTTTTGTTGGTCACACTCCCTAGCTGACATAGCTATGCTGGCAAACCATTGTAGTATATGCTAAACCTTAAACTTGTGCTTAACAAACTTGAGTGTGCTAACAGTGGTAGAATTAAGAGAAGAAGTGTATTTTAAAGAGTGATTTGAATAGAGGGCTTGCAGAGCAAGAGCATGTTGGAAGAATACCCCAAAGAAAAGAGTAGTATTCAGATGCAGTGTTTTCATACAGTTTGGTTTCCAATTTCAACTTGAAGATCTCAGCTGAAAAATGTTATTTTTTTACACTGCAATTTTTTGCTGCTTATCCATCAGTATTTATATAGCCACTTGGGTATGATTAATTGTTTTGGCAAGATTTGCTTATACAAACTAAATGCCTCTGACAAGAAAATAAGTGTATTCCTACAATATTTATCAGTCCAATATATTTATAGAGTAGGCAGACTATCCTTAGGTTAAACACTACCCAGGGCAAATTCAAATTTAATCCCTAAATTACCTCCGTGTACTAATGCACTCTCAATATTTCTGCCTGGTTTCATTCAGACAGCTGCAATGTCTTTGCTCTTGTTTCAGGCTCTGCTCCAGGCAACTTCAACAGATACTATTGCAGTGCTGAAGTCTGAAGCATCAATCAGGACTTAAAAGACCATGTTTTAATTCATGGATTTATGATATCTTCCAAAATCCCTGCAGGATCTTGCTACCTGTGGAACTCCATCACATAATCTAGTGGTATTAAACAAACAAAGAAACAGAAGACATTTGCTATTATTTGCTGTTCCACATGTGCACCACATTTCTCTAACTTTCATCAACGTGTAACAATTTCAGGGTGAGATTAAAGGTGGGAAACTTGGTTCCAGGTTCCTGTGGAATTTCTCATCTTTACTGTAAACTGATTCTGTGCATTCATGTCTGTCACATAAATCATGAAAACTCATTCTAGTTTTTGTTTTAGGTTTCTTAAGCCCTTGCTGCATGGCCTTCCTTAAACAAAATGAAAGGGGTGCAGGACAGAGATGGAAATTTTGGCCCAGATCTACAAAGGGACATAGGTGATGTAATGCCTAACTTTTAGGTGCATGGAAAAATCAATGGAACAACAATAGGTTAGGTTCACTATTCACTTCTTATAAAATGAAAGGGGAGAGATGGACACCTAGTTATTGGGTCAGAGACAGTGAGTGAGAATAACTGTATAGCCAGGTGGTTAGGACACATGCCTGGAAGAAGGGAGATCCAGCTTTATTTAGCCATAATGGAACAGCTTCAACAGGAGAGATTGAGGGATCTCCCCTCAGACTATCGCAGTGGTCAGTGCACTCTCCTAAGAGGTGAGAGATGTCAGTTAAATAATTGCTTCCCTGGAACCTGGTCATCCCACATCCCAAATGAGCATTCTAATCACTGAGCTGAAGGTTATAAAAGGGGCAATGCAGCTTCCTCCTCTGGCTGGATTTTGAATGGGTTTCAATCCGATAAGACTTGCTATGATTATGTCTATTGGATTGGACCCTGCAGATGATACAGATGTTCCCTCATCTTCCTTCTCCTGGTTTGAGGATCATGTTGAGGATTAAGTGTGAGAGGCATCCAGAAGGTGACATCAGTGTGTGTGACCACAGGCAGAAACTTAAGTGCCAAGTGAACTCTTACAGTGAAAACTGAGGTGCCACAGGTTTAGGCAGCAGCTGAGTGGGGGATTTGTGGTTCACAGAAGCACCTAAATCTAAGAATTTGGCAACTGAGTTATGTGTATCTGGACTTGAGTACATTGATTGAGGAGGGTTACCAAAAACTGAATAGATAAGGATTCTTCATCTCATTGATTGGGAAAAAAAAGACCTAGAACTAAATAGAGTAGAGAATGAGGGAAAATAGAATAAAACAATTGGGAAAGAGAACTGAGAATTAAGTAGCGCAAAGGAAAGGGATATTTATGGATAGCAGCTTGAAAATTTAGTAGATGTGGGGATGAATAAGCAAAATTGATGGACTAGGCAAGGAGAAGCATAGAAATGGCGAAAGTGGGTTAAGAAGAGCTGGTAAACTAGTGGCAAGACATGAGAAGGAGGTGGCAGAGAATGGATTCTTGGTGTGGAGTGGAGGGAAACCAAAGCATTTGTTTTGCCACAAGAGGCAACCAGAGATTAAACTGTCAGGAAAAATTAGAAAGGAAAAAAAAGAGGGAGAGTGTGTTGAGGATGAATAGGAAGGGAGGGAAAAGCATATTTGTTGAAAGCCATGCATGGATTTTAGAGGAATGTGAGCTAGAAAGAGAGACTTGGAAAGAGAGATTTGGGCTTCAGAAGAAGAGCGAAAGTGAAGAAAGAATGAAAGAATATAGAGAAATGAGAAGAGGAGTAAGAGTGTTTTTATGTGTCTTCAAATGCATAAAGGTGTGTGGGTCTCTGCTTTGGTGTGCAGCATTTGTTAGTAACTTCACAGAACACAATTTTCTACTGGCAAGTTAGTCCAGTAAACAATTCAAGTTAAATATTCAGTAGACTTTCCTTTCTGTATATAAAATAACTGGCCTGCAATTACATTTGATGGAACTGAAGACACTAGTGAGAATGAACAGGTCTGTGTAGAAGTGTATAAAGGTTCAGCTCCATATATATGTGAAAGATGTTAATGAATTCTTTAACTTGGATGAGGTGAGGAAGATAATTGCAATTGTGACAGGGTAGTCTGCTATTTTGTGGAGTAGGGTTGTATATATTAGGGATGTTTTTTTTCCTTCTTGCCTTTAAGAAGTTTCTGTAGTTTATAAAATTCTTATTGCATGTCTTATTATTAAATGAATGACCATGATACAAATGGAATATAAAGGATTGTTTTGTCTCCGTTCCCATACTTTATGTCTATTTATGCTGCAGTATTTTTCTATTCTAGTTCCTTTCTCAATTTCTTTGGGAATCAAATGAGCATCAAATAGTCATGACCCCTGCGAAATGGTTGAATTGCCTTAACAACAATTAGACAATTAAACTGGAAGCTATAGGTATCCTTAATCTGAATGCTGGGGCAGTTAAATTTTACGTGCTAGGGCAAAACTTTGGGTGACTTCATGCTAAAAACCCTGGATGGAAAATCTGATTTTTGACTTTGGGTTTTGAGTTTGGAGTGTTTTGAGCATGTCCTTTTCCAGATTGCAGAAAGATGAATAAAATTGATTTTACTGTAAGAGACAAAGTACCTGCGACTTTGTTTTATTAAAGCAGACCCACTGCTCAGGATGTATCTGTGACAATAAAGCCAGCAATTTATGATGCAAGAGCTCCTTCAATGAGTGACAGTCTAATTTACCTGTGAAAATAGGATGTTGGGATGCAATCCACGAAGGTACTTATGCTGCTAAATCCTGTTTTAAGGTGTCACTGAAATCCACAAAACTTCTGTTTGGCTTCCGCCTAGCCCTGGAGACATCTAAATTCACTCAGTGCCTAAATTTTTGCCTGTAGGTTTGCACACTGCATTCTTCTTCTAGGAACCCCAAAGCTGGGTGACTATCTCCTGTCTTTGCATGCACACTATTGTCTC
Organism: Mesoclemmys tuberculata; assembly: GCA_007922155.1. Classification (NCBI taxonomy): domain Eukaryota; kingdom Metazoa; phylum Chordata; order Testudines; family Chelidae; genus Mesoclemmys; species Mesoclemmys tuberculata. Next base: position 58,959,508 of record ML675604.1, on the reverse strand, counting down.
ACCTCTATCTCCCACCTGAGCTGCACAAAGATTCACAAATCGGGCAAGATAGGCATTTGGCAGAGGTCACCCACTGGTTTGGGCCTCTCTGGTGAGTTAACACAAAATAGCCTGGGAGGGTGGGAATGTCTGAAAGAGGAGGAGGACTTGTATTAAAACTTTTAGCCTAGTGGATAGGGTACTCATCCAGGATGGGAGAGTCCCCCTATTGAGTTCCTCTCCTTCTCAAGGGGAGAAGGGATCAATCACCTGTCAGATGAGTGCCCTAACTATGGGGCTATGGAATATTCTGATGTGTGGATTCCCTCTATTTCTCCTAATGAAGTTGTTTCATTTCTGTTAAATAATTAAATAATAATTGGGCAAGTGATTCTGTAACCTAATGGTTAAGGCATATACCTCAGAGGTGCCTAAACTCTGTTCAACCCTTTCCCTCCTCATGAGATAGTGGGACTTGGATTGTGGATTGCCTATATCCTGGGTGAGTATGCTATCTACTAGGCCAAAGCTTATAAAAGGAGGTGGACCTCCTTCTGCACCCATCTCCACCTGTTTTGTCATGGGTTTGTTACAGCTGTTTTGTCATGCAACATAGGTGGCCCACAATTCATGACAAGGAGAGCTAAGTGCCTCCCTGGAACCTGGATTTAGATGACTAGCTCCATGGGAGGGGCAAGGCTTAGCTCACAGCCTTCTGGTTGTTGGCTTTGTGGATTGCTGTCTGAGGAGCCTATCTCTTCCCATTCATTCTACCAGAGCCTAGGTGCCTAAGTCAGGCTTTGTGGATCACAATGTGTACCTGTGATATTTTAGGTTCCTAGAAGGTAGGTACTATGATGCTCAGCATCACAACACCTTGTGAATCTGGGTGTTGGTGTTAAAATGGTGTCTGTCATGGCATTTGTAATGAACTACAGAGAATTCTTCATGACAATGCCCTTTGCTTTTTTGTACACAATTTCTACAAGTTTATTTTTGTAACTTGAAAAACTGACTGCATTTTCTCAAGTGCTGTGTTTTATGTGGGACACAGAAGTTAAGAGAAAACATTCTAATAAGGGATTAGAAGTAGTGACTATCATTGCAAACTGGTCAACCTGGATTTCAGTGCAGATTGTATTATTCTTACTCTTGAAATATTTGCTCCCTCTTGCAAAGGCTAAATAGACTATACTAATATGCAAGGAGGGGGATGGAGTGAAGATGGTATAAGGATATTTTTGTTCCTGAAGAAGGAAGGACTGGATCTTTCCATACTACTCAGGAAAGGTCCAAGGAGGCACAATCTGCCAATTAGAAGACATGTCCAATCAGTCATTTTGTACACTGCAATTAATAAGCCTTGTTCCAAATTCACTTACACTAAATCAGGAGTAACTCTGCTTGTGTCACTTCATCACAAAGGGAATGAGCATTTTAGGTGGACTTTTAGGTGCCAGATACACCAAGGGAGTTAGGCTTCTAAATGCCACTTGAAGCACTTAAAGTGTTAGGCAGCAGCTAAGTGGGAACCTGAAATCTGAGACCCTAAAGTTCTGTTGGGAATATACACATTTAAACTGATAACCCGTGCCCTAATTTACATGTAAGCCCTAGTGAGATCTTCAAACTAGGCATTGTCCCATTTACCTTGCCTGTGGGAGTTGATCAGTAGGCATTTCAAGAGGTTAACTACTAGATTAAGCTTGCATGCTCACCCAGGAGGTGAAAGACCCAGGTTCAATCCTTTTTCTGCCTGAGATCAAGTAGGGGACTTGAACATAAGATCTCCCACCTCCTAAGGGAAAGCCCCAAGCACTGACTTTTGGGGTAGTCTGAGGCAGGTTACTCTCCTGTCAAAGCTGTTCCACAGCATATAAAATACTAGGAAGTATTGGACTTGGAAGAGAGACTTGGACATAGATCTTCCACATCCCCTGGAGTGGCCTAACCACTTAAGCTATCAAATCTTTTTTGTTTTTTCTCTCTCTCTTTCTCAGTCTTTGGCCTAATGAATGAATATTTTTGAGGATCTCAGTGGTGCCTAAATGTTGGACTCATGGATTCCACTAGGCAATAGAGCACCTAAAATATAGACTCATCATTTCAATACCTAAATTCCCTTAATGAATCTAGCCCTCTGCTGCCCAAGACCAGAAGCCAGCAAGCTGAGTAGGGACCACCTAAACTAGCCCACAGGAAATGCTGAGGTGTATGGACTAAGCCCAGCCCTTCAAATGTAGTTAGGCATCTAACTTTGGGTGGAAGGAGGCACCTATCTCCACTTGGGATTCACAGCAGTAAACCCTCTCCTAGAGTTAGGCACCTAAGCCAAGTTGATGAAACTTTTCTGATGAAAAATGAGAGAGACAGAGACAGCCACCCACCAACTGACCCCACTATAGCCAATAACTTGTTGGCTAGGGCAGTCATATGGGATGTGGGACACCTATTTTCAAACCTCTGCTCTACCTGATCTTGAGCAGACACTTTGAAACAGACACTTAGCTTAGATCTCCCACAACCCATGTGAGTATCCTAACCACTGAGCTACAGGGTATTTTGGGACACATTGCTACCACCCCCCATATACACACAGGTGAGACAGATGGTGAATGCCTAGTTTACTAATTATACCAGCACTTAGGTGTGAACTAGAGTACTGAACGGCTTGACAGCATCAGACTTTAGGTGGTTTTCACAAGCCCACCAACAGAAACATAGGCTCCTAAGGAACTTGGGCACCCACTGAGTTTGACAGCAGCTGAGTATAGGTTTTGAGGATCTCAGTGGTGAGTAAGGTGACAGTTGGGTGCCCAGTACTCTTTGTGGGTTTAGCCTAAAATCCATTAGATAAGTACATGCTATGCTTTTTCTCAGAGGAGGAAGAGGCAATGATATTGCTGAAGGCACACTGTTTCTCCTATTGTCACACTTTTCTGAGTAATATTTTCACCATGATGCTATCTGCATTTTTTGAGTATTCCTTTTCCTTTCTACAGCATCTTAAAGCATCTCTTTGTGCAAATATGGGGCCAAGATTGCATAAGCATCTGTTTCCAAAGAAAGTAGTCTTTCTGTCAGCCTTACTTTCAGTACAGCAATTGACATATTGTACATAGAAGAAACTAAGAGATCATTTCATTTTACTGTGGTGGTAGTGTTAATTTCACCTGAGAAAATCTAAATTAAACAAACATCCAAAAGCCAGGCCAGAAACGTTCCAGGAATAACAAGCGCCTATTTTCCCATTCTCTCAGACATGGATCTCCTTCCCATTTTTTTTTTCACTTTTCCTTTGGCATCTTCTTACAGTCATAAAACACTGCATATGGCACTGAATTCAAGGAGACTGTTTGCAATAGCATAACAAACATAATGATGCCAGTTAGCATTTCAAAACTGAGAGATGACTTGCCATCTGGGAAAAGCAGTAATTTAAGGTCAACACATGAATGATAATACAAGCTAGGGCCCACTTTTCTCAGCTGTAGAAGTTATGCTGCCAAAAGATTGATATTAAGTACAAAATCCAAGTATTCTGCCATCCAGCAGTTATTCATTCACAAATTTCAGTTGATATCTCATATTACTTTTGTTCCCAACACATGGCTGTAGCAGAATAAAAGCTGGTATCAAGCTAATTTGAGAGAAGTGAGTGCTGTATCACTACCTGCTTTCCCAGGTAAAATAGAGAATGGAATTGACAATATGATAGAAAATTTATCTTATTAGTAACAGCAGAAAGTAGTGCAAATTGTTGGCCTATCTAAATTTTCCTTCCAACATAATTTTCCTAAGTCTGACTAATTTTAGTGGTTCAGTGGAGATTTCACTCATTGGAAATTGTTACGTTTAGGTTTATATGTGCTACTGCAGACAATGAATAAGGCAAACCAATCCATTTTCTTTATCAAAATATAATAAATATTGAACATTCATAGAAAACGAATATGTGGTAATAGAATAAGTAAAGCAAGTACAGAACTGAGCTTTTCTATTGCTATTAAAAATAGATCAATAATGTTTGCTCTCCCTGGTTCTCCTGTGCCTAGATAAGAGATCTATTTTATCTTAAATTGTTTTAATAAAGTCAGGTCAAATAGTGTATTTGGAGGGACTTCATGGCTCAGGAGATTGGCAATAAAATATGGGTAATTTCTCCTCTAGGTCACTGGTTAGAATTTCACCCAAGTAACTTGTGATTGAAATTTTTTACTGCTGCAAGCTATTTGGTGGTTTATGTGAATTCACTAGGCTCTCCTGGTTCAGGCCCTCTTTAATAGGTGTTCATGTTACTAAAAGCAGAAAATATTGCCTAGTGCAGCATTTCCCAAACTTTTGTCTTTTAAAGACATACTTATATTAATTTAGACATCTGTGCCTGTCTTGTGTGTGCCCCACATTTTAGGAAATGCTGGCTTAATGGTTAAAACAGAGGACAAGAAAGGAGGAGAGCTGGGCTGCTGAGATAATATAGCATTCAGGAACCTTGTTCTTTGATATGAAGACAGTAATCTTTTGGATACTATCCAATTTGATAATCAGCAGTTATCTTTTCTAAAACATAAAAGATAAATAGGTGTAATATGAATCCATAATAACCTGTTCTCTGATGTTATGGTATCTCATTACAAGGGTTTTTTGTGTGTATGCTTTCTGTCAATGCATTATATTACCTCCAGTCTGTACCAATATCTCTGTATCTTAATAATTACCCATTGAATATGATCCTTAACAAGATGATGAAAGAAACATATTATATGGCATTAAGTACAACATAATATGTACATTTATTTCCTCTACAGTTATCCTGTAAAACATCATCAATTTTCAAAAGTGGTGCAGTAGTCTACATTCTTCTCTTACAGTTCCTAGAAATTATGCATGTCTTATCATTTTTGTTACCCCATTTCCCAACACCCACCCCAGTCTGCTTTGACTATCTTGTCCACCTGTTATGTCTTGCCTTTTAGATTGTAAACTCTTTAGGGGAAGGGATGTTGTTTATATGTTCGAACTTCACTTACCATAATAGAGGTTGTATAAAGGAGCTCTGGTAGTGGTTGGCCTATAGGCACTAATTCAGCATACATATTTATAACTGATGCTCCACTTGGTATAAGTCAACCTTTTGACATTTTAGAGATTCTTAGAGTAGGAAAGAGTCACATACAATTATATGTGGACAAACCGGAGAGAAGAGCAACAAAAATGATAAAAGATTTAGAAAATTTGACCTATGAGGAAAGGTTAAAAAATCTGAGCATTTTTAATCTTGAGAAAAGAAGACTTGGTTTGGGGACCTGATAATAATCTTCAAATACATTAAGGGCTGTTACAAAGAGGATGGTGATCATTTGTTCTCCATGTCCACTGACAGTAGGACAAGGAGTAAGGAGTTTAATCTGCAGCAAAGGAGATTTAAATTAGATATTAGGAAAATCTTTCTAACTATAAGTATAATTTAACTCTGAAATAGGCTTCTAAAAGAGATTGTGGAATCCCCATTACTGGAGTTTTTTAAGAACAGGTTGGATAAACATCTGTCAAGGATGGTCTACATTTATTTGATCCTGACTTAGCACCTGGGACTCAACTTGATTATATCTCCAGCCCCACATTTCTAAGGGACAAAGGAGAGTCAAAAACAATAGAGTTAATGTGAGCTCATGTCAGGGCTGCTTTTAGATTCAACACAGAGCTTGCCTTTGAAAAATGGTCATTAATGAAGTAAGTGCAGTGAGTGCAGGTCTGACTCAGGTAATTTCTTTCAGTGTCTTCTGGAAAAGATATGAAAATAATTTAAAATGAAAATTTCTATTGATACTCTTGAACTTCTGGATAATTTGCGAATGAAAGTGACACAGACTGACAAATCTGTAAAGAATCCAACTGTTGGATATGACTCTCTTTTCTTCTGTCTGACTATGGCCTAGTTTACATGAGAAAAGGTTTGCCCAGTTAGCTGTACCAGCAAACTATGTGATGGGAGATGCATGTGTCTTTTGCAAGTATACCTTATATCAGTTCCCTGAACAAAATAAACTAATCTGACAAAAGCACTTTTTTGTTCATATATTTGTGTCTACAGTAAGGATTTTGCTGACATAAAATCATAATTAAAAACCCAACACATAATCATTATTATACCAGCAGAACTTCCAAGTGTGGGACTGGCCTAATTGATGCATATTAAAGGATCATTTTTTGTCTTTGCTACATTTAGGGGTCCTGACTTGATTATGCAGTAGAGAGTGAACTTTTCCTGACACCCAGGGCTGCTCTTCTTTTGAAAGATGACAGGAAAAACATATAGTAAGTCATAAAAGTGTCTATTTTCAGGTTTGATCTGAGGGATGGTTGTAAATTCATATAAGGCAAATGTTGCTGATGAGATCTTAAGGTATACCCAGAAAGTCTTCAGGAGCCTTCTCTAAGCCCAGATTGTTTCCCCTGACTGGTAGCTATGTATTTGATTATTTTTTTCCGCTAGACAGCTAACACAATGCTGCATTCATGCACAATCAATCCTTTCTCAACTGGGCAATGTATGATCTTAACACATCCTCTACTCTTGAATAGTTGAGGAACCAGACATCTCTCTCAACCAGGTCATCAGAGAAGGGTGTGAGTCTATTAATCCAAAGCATATCACAGATAAATATATGCCATATGAGTCTCTAAAATTAAGATTGTATTACCCATTTCATACATTATCCATTTGATTGTTCATTTTCTTTATATCAGTCATTTGTCTATCATTGTATGCTATCTTAATAAAAGCTTATAAAATTATACAAATTTGACTGTCACTAAGAACTTTCCTGTTGTGTACCCCGGGGTCCCTATAAAATACTTCTGGAGCCTGGTTCCAGGACAAAAACCTCATTATCTTCTGATTGGATCACTTGGTGAGCCTATAACCCCATTCAAATAATTAAAACACTCAAAATCAGGCTACACTGCTAGGGTGGTGGGGCGGGTCTGGGCATGCATGCATGGGAGGGACAGAGACTCTGTACCTCTTGCTCGCTATTGTGGTGCACCTGGTGTGGGGTAAGGTTTTGGGGGTTTGGAGATAGGCATAAGGTGTGCTCTGTTCCCTCAGGCACAGCAGAATATGTAGCAGCCTGACTGCATAGTTGTTCCTATTGTTGTTAGTTAATTGTTCCCATTCTTAGTGAATTCCCTCAGGAGCATAAAACAGATGTAAAAGTTTTAAGGCTCCTTTACATTGCCAGAGTGAAATAAAAGAGACTTATTGTGAATGACAGTAAGGGAATCCTCAGCAAGGAAGATCTATGTGCTTTCTTGCTTTTTTCCTGTGCCAGAGTGGCACAATGGGGTTAGATTACAGCTCATGATCTGTTTTATTTACCCAGTTAGAAAAATAAAAGACTCTGAGGGAAAATAAAATGTTTATCAAGCAGTCAATAAAATGCCAGGGCAGTCAGAACCAAGCACTTCCCAAAGTAGGCAGCCAGGATTGTAACTGGAATGCAGGGTATTGGCTACCAAATATTTGTAACTTAATTTTCTTGCGTTTAGAAAATGCTGAATAGTTATTCTAACTTATTTCCTTATTGTAGTTGAAATCAATTACTAAAATAATTGAAACTGGCATGATTATATTGCGTTATTTTGACAAATAAAAAATGCACTATTTTGCAGAATTTTAAATATTTTGGCACAGAATGCCCCTGGGAGTATTCTTTGTACCTTTTATGGCAGTTTCTTGTTCTTGGTGGATTTTTTATTTAAGTTAATCTGTGATCACCTTCTGCTGATGACACCAAAACCAGAGATAACAAAAATGCAGTTTCCTGAAGTTTTTCAAACAGCCGGGGATATGGCTGGAAGATTTAGTTTTAATAAGTATAGTCCAGATCCTCAGAGGTATTTAGCCCCTTAACTTCCATTGATGTCATTGAGAGAGACAAGGTACATGAGGCAATATCTTTTATTGGATCAACTTCTGTTGATGGAGGGAACAAATTTTCGAGCTTTATAGTGCTATTCTTTAGCTCTGACTGATTTCAATGGAAGTGAGGAGACTAAATATCTTTGAGCATCTGGCCCTACAGAGTAACAGAGAATATAAATAGCACAAGCTACAAAATGGGATCGAGTAGCCACAAATTTATATAATATTACACACTAAAATATCAGGAAATGAGAAGCAAACAAAATGTTGACTGCTAGAGTTGCTCCTTCAGTGAGCACCATCCATCCTGTGCACTGAATGAGGCAGGAGTCCTTGGAAAAAGTAGTATGTTACCATGGAACTAAAATATGTACAGTAATGCACAAAAGGGCTGAATTAAGGATGCAACATTCTTCCATTGTTGTTTGCTGTGTTAGTCTAACCAAATTGGTCCCAGGATATTAGAGAAACAAGGAGGGTGAAGTGGTATTTTTTTATTGGACCAGTTTGGTGAAAGAGAGATTAAATACTAGGGCAACAGATTGTTTAGCATAAGTAGCTAAAGCATATTGTAGGAAATAATTCAATGCGAAGTGGCACAGTTAATATCGTAGTGATTATCTGGTTTCACCCACATAGTTTTTAGTGGTGCATTTAGTGCACTGGATGTTATAGGCATGTGTAGTACCCATAGATCTTGAAAAGTGTGTGATGGTGGGTATTGGTCATCATAGCAGTGGAGATATGTCTGCAGGTTTTGCATCCATTATGGCAGGGTCTGTTGCCAATTTGAGTTGGGTCCTGGTCTGTGGGGAGCTTATTTCCGAGGCTGGGATAGGGGAGGTTGTGGCATTTGAAAGCTAGCAGAGAGTGTTCAGAAAATATTTCTTTCAGGATGTCACCCCATCAAATGGGTTGTAATTGTTTGTTTAATAATATCCCTTATGGGTTCCAATGTGGGGTGATAGGGGACAACTAGAGTTGTGTGGTTGGGGTTTCTCCCACCATATTGAAACAGGTTCTCTTGGAGTATTTGATGGCCCATTCCATGATGTGATCTACTTTTCTGGTGGAGTGTCCTTGTTTGGTGAAAGCAATTTTCAGTGTGTTAAGATGTATATTCTGGACTTGTCTGAGTGCCTGGCTATGCTAGGAATGGTTACTGAATTTGTGAAGGAAAGTGCTGATCCACAGGTTTCTTGTATATAGTTCCATTGTTGAAATTGATTGTGGTGTCAAGGAAGTTGATGCTGGTATGTGACTGTTCCAGAGACGTTTGATGGACGGGTGGTAGCTGTTGAAGTTGTGGTGGAAATCTATGAGGGAGTTTCAGTCCTCTGTCTAAAGGATGAAAATATCATCAATGTATCTCAGGTATATTATTGGTTTCATGGTTCTATATTTGTCCACAAATTCTTCCTCAAGAGGCCCTTGAAGAGGTTGGCATATTGGGGAGTACCTATTCCTGTTTTCATGGTTTGGACAAAGTGTGTGTTGTTGAATGTGAAGTTGTTATGGGTGAGAATGAAATGGATGAGTTTGTCATTTTTTTAGGGATGGATATCTGAGCGTTGTCAGTTGTCTTGTAGATATTTGACGAGGCAGCAATGCATCATTGTGAGGAATGTTGGTGTATAGGGAGGTGACATCAATGGTGGCTTACAGCTGCTGTGATTGGTGATTGCAGGGAAAATCCTACTCATGCTGTGTATTCCAGGGGTATAGCATTCTCAATGGAGATGGAATCTTTGGTGGATTTATCAACCAAAATCTGCACTTCTTCAGCAGAGATTTGTTAAACTGCAAGTATTCAATTACTTATAACTTGATCAAATTTGGATGTATTTTTTCCCATGGGACTATGTTGACAACCTCTGCCAAATGTCAAGTCACTGATACAAGATATGGGCATACTAAATCTTCTTAGAATAACTGTCATAAGGATTTTTTTCACGGTAAAAAAGATACTCTCTTGTTCTCTTACAGGGCTGAACCATTTTTGCTGAAAAGTAAAAAATAATAACAATAATGAAGCCTGAGATCTAAATTTTAGCCTAAATGGTTGAAATTTAGAAAAGTTATAAGCAGCTGAAAATAAATCTTGTAATGGGAAGAGTTGGATAAACTAAGTATAGGCTGTACTATCAGCCTCACCACTAATATTAATTTTTCTTTCCCCCTCCCAACTCTCTTCTATACACTCTTTTAGTATTTTTTTCTCAGCCACTTCATTTTCTATTTGGTTATTTCCATGATCTTTTAACCCCACTGAATTATTTTTCTCCCCCTCCTCCCCATCTCTGCTCCTTTTTTCCATAGTGTCTCATAAGAAGAACATGAACTTGTGAAATTGAACTTTTAAACTCAGGATGTTCAGCTGAGTTCCATATTAGTCAATGAGTCAAAACACCTTCATTGTCCTTCAGATCATTCTGACAATAAGATAGAAAGAACAACGTTTTTTTCAGTGACTGCTGCTCTCTGAAAAGTCCCAGGCAGCACTGACAGAGATGAATGATGATATTTGTAGGATGAGGCTCATTGTTAATCTACATTAAGCCAAAATGTTCTATGCCATGTCAGCACTGAGGGAAGTTACTTTCTTAATGCCAGCCAGTACCATGCATAGAAGTGGGTGAAAGAGTATAGAAAACTCCTGTTCCTTGTGCTATTTGCAGCAACGTTGCACAGTCACAGGCTGGGTCTACACTGACGGTGGCAAATTCACTGCCATCAGATCGATTGCTCTGGATAGACTGAGCGGTCTGTGTAGACCCACTCAGTCGATCCAGCAATTGATGTAGGAAAACCACCTCGGTAAGTGGCATAGTGCTGTGTCAAAGGGAACACTGTTCCCTTCGGTGCATTGCAGTGTGGCCGGTGAGCAGAGCGGACTCAGCAAAGTCGATGGGAGATACACAAGTGATTTACATCACTTGCGCATCTCCTGTCAACTGCTGCCAAATCTGGAAGGCAAATGTAGGCTGGGCCACAATCTCTGTGCTTGGTTGAACAGATATGGTCACCTGCAAGCACTCCTACCTACACTAGTTGCAGTAATGCAGTCTGGAAGTGATGAATGCTTGATCCAGTGACAATAAAAAGAACAAATATAAACCAGATAACTTGAATCGGTGAGCTTCACAAATTAATTCTAAATTACATTAAAAAGCAATATATCCTAAATTAGGCCCAGTCTACACTTATCTTCTGGATTCGGCGGCAGTCGATGGGAGATACACAAGTGATTTACGTCACTTGCGTATCTCCCATCGACTTTGCTGCGTCTGCTCCGCGCACCGTCCACACTGCACTGTGCTGATGTAACAGCGTTCTCTTCGACACAGAGCTATGCCACTTACCGAGGTGATTTTCCTACATCAATTGCTGGATCGACTGAGCGGGTCTACACAGACCGCTCAGTTGATCCAGAGCAATCGACCTGATGGCAGCGAATTTGCCGCCATCATTGTAGACTCAGCCTTAGATTCAGAGAAAAATTAGACCCTTATGGTCTAATGACTAATGATATTGGATGCTCCAGGTTTTGGATACCCAATCAAAACATGTCCCAGGGGCTTATTTTCAGTGAGTGGGTGCTAAACACATTCTGGGAATCACAGGCCCTTCAAATTGTGCATCCAAAAAACAGAAGCACCTCCAATCACAATATTTTTTAAAATGTAGCCCTAGAAAGGAAGGCAAATTCTATATCATCTGCATTTACAAAAGTTAAATAAAATCAGAAGTTACTCCAAACAATTGCCAATTGAAGTCAGGAGGAAAATCCTCTGCTTCCTCTTTCTCTCCATATATTTCATAATTATCTTCATTTGGTGGGACTTACAACTTCCTCTGAAGCATCAAGCTTATATAGAATAATAGTAGGCATGATGGGTTATTAGTCTCTTTTGAAGTGATAAGTCCTGTCTCTAATAGGACATTATTTTTAAATTATCTGTCTTTTCATGAAGAAAATATCAAACAAAACAGCTGAGCTATTCTAAATGTATGCAGGTTTTAACCCAAAATATATATTGATTATATTGGGCACATCATTTAGTTGAACATAGTTTGTTGTATTGAAGCATGAAAGAATTGTGCCTATATATACACAGAATGAGGAACTGTTTAATTTGAATTTAGAAACAATTTAGAGTCACATTAATAGGTTTTCTTAGTGATGAATGGAGAGTCCAGTGGTACAATCCAGACAAATGAGGGGTTGTGTCACCACTTGCCCTGTAAACCTGGGTTGCTCCCTACCAGCATACAGGTCACTTCCTGAGTGTCTGTGAGTAGCTACAACCTGGATTCAGCAGCTCTGAGCACACCAGCCTGCCAGACACACACCAGTCACACCAGGGCTTCCACCAGCCTTGGTTGTAACCAGCAAGATGACCCCAACACATTCCAAGTCCTAAATTTCCCCAAAATCTTGTGCCCTGAAGTATCCAGTTCTATCCTGGGCAGCTTGGAGAACTAATAAGGCTTGTTTATCTAGGAAAGAGACAAAACCATACTATAAATTATTAACCTAATTGGGGGTAAAGTCACCCTGCCATTTAAACACAGCTCTGACTTGGTTTATGATAAAAATAAAATTAATGTATTGTAACAGAATGGGGGGGAACAGATGGTCTCTGCCCTTGTGGGTCTTGCGTTCTTCTAGCCCGGCTGGTGGTGCAGCTGGGGGGAAGGTGAGCCGGAGGGTTAGGAAGGGGACGGGACCCGCTCTGCCCCTGAGTACTGCTACCTTCCCTTGGGGTAGTCCGTGGTCCACTCCCTGCTTCCCCAGCTGGGTGCGGAGTTCTACCGCGTGTTTTGTGACATCCTCGGCCCGGACCTCGTCACCGTCTGGGCCAAGTCCAAGGTTAGCGAAGTGCTCCCCCTGTCATGCAGGCGGGCGGTGCTCACCCTACTGCCGAAGAAGGGGGACCTCCACAACCTCCGGAACTGGCGTCCCCTCTCGCTCCTCGGCACGGACTATAAAATAGTGGCTAGGGCCGTCTCACTGCGGCTGAAGTCCGTGCTGCAGGACGTGGTCCACCCCGACCAGACATACACTGTCCCGGGCCGCACCATCTTCAACAATCTGTATCTGGTCCGGGACCTCTTAAAACTTGCGTGTAGGGATGGTCTGTCGTTCGCCCTCCTGTACCTGGACCAGGAGAAGGCGTTCGACCAGATGGACCACGGGTATCTACTGGGCACCCTGCGGGCGTTCGGCTTCGGACCCCATTTTTGGGGATTTCTCCGGGTGCTGTACGCCTCCGCCGAGTGCTTGGTCAAGCTCAACTGGACCCTGACCGAATCGGTCAGCTTCGGGCGTGGAGTACGCCAAGGCTGTCCGCTGTCCGGCCAGCTGTACGCTCTGGCCATTGAGCCTTTCTCCGTCTCCTCCACCGGAGGTTGATGGGCTTGGTGCTCCGTGAGCCAGAGCTGAGGCTGGTGCTTTCGGCGTACGCCGATGACGTGCTCCTTGTGGTCCAGGACCCGGGCAACCTGGTGGGGCTGGAGGACTGCCTGGCCGTCTACTCAGCAGCCTCCTCCGCCCGGGTCAACTGGGCCAAGAGCTCTGCCCTGACGGTAGGGGCCGGGTGGCAGGCGAGCTCCCTCCCACCCGCGCTTCAAGCCATCCGGTGGAGCGTGGGTCCGCTGCTCTATCTGGGCATCCACTTCTCCGCCACCCATCCCTCCCCAGCGGAGAACTGGCAAGACTTGGAGGGCAGGGTGTCTGAGCAGCTGCGGAGATGGACAGGACTGCTCCAGTGCTCATCCTCCGGGGGAGGGCACTAGTGATCAACCGGCTCGTCCTGTCCATGCTCTGGCACCTGCTCAATACTCTGGTCCTGACCCCTAGTTTCCTGGCCTACCTCCAGAAGACAATTCTGGAGTTCTTTTGGCCAGGACTGCACTGGGTTCTGCAGGGATTCTGAGTCTTCCCCTGGAGGAGGGCGGGCAGGGCCTGTGCTGCATCCGCAGCCAGGTCCACTCCTTCCGCCTTCAGGCCCTGCAGAGACTCCTCTATGGTGCAGGTAGTCCGGCGTGGAGCCAGTTGGCGCACGTCTTCCTCCGCCGCTTCCGAGGGCTCCGATACGACCGGCAGCTCTTTTTTCTCCACCCGAGAGGTCTTCCACGAGACCTCTCCGAGCTGCCGGTCTTCTACCAAGACCTCCTCCGGACCTGGAGGTTTGTCTTGGCCTCCAGCCCCTTGCGGTCACCGAGGGGGAAGATCTCCTCATGGAGCCCCTGCTACACAACCCCCAGCTGCGTGTGCAGGTGGCGGAGGCCTCCTCGGTGCGACAGCGGTTGGTCCTGGCAGGAGTCACCAGGATCGGAGACCTCCTGGACTATGCCTGGGGGGCCTTGGTGGATCCCCACGTGCTGGCTCGGCGTATGGGGCTCTCCACCCCTCGAGCCCCCCGATGCATACTCCAGGAGGTGAGGGCAGTCTTGCCCCCTACTGCTTTGATGTACCTCGAGCGGGTCCTGCAGGAGGGTTCTCCCCACCCCCACCTCAGCCCAGGCCCTCTGGCGCCTACCATCGGGCCTCGGCCCCGTGAACCCCCTCGGCCCTCCCATCCTTACGCCCCAAACCGGCTGCTCGATTTGCAGCCGGTCCTTTTCCAGACCGCGCCCAGGGAACATCTGTACGCGCTCGTGCTCCACACCCTACACTTCCCCGCCCTCGTGTCCCGCCCGGACACCAAGTGGCGGGACCTCCTACCACCCTTAGAGGGTGAGGACCCCCGGTGGGCTAGTCTGTATTCCACCTTGACCCCACGGCCCGCCGGGGACATCAGTTGGTGGCTCCTTCACGGAGCCATGAGCATGGGCATGTACTTGGCATGGTTCACCTCCCACCCTGACACCAGTCTCTACTGCGGCATGAGGGAGACCCTGGCGCACGTGTACCTGGAGTGCACCAGGTTGCAGCCCCTCTTCCGGCTCCTCCAGAACCTCTTGTTGAGCTTCTGGCTGCACTTCTCCATGCACCTGTTCATCCACTCACACCCCATCCGTGGCCCCACGAAGTTGCGGGACCTCCTCGTCAACCTCCTCCTAGCCCTGGCCAAACTAACCATCTACAAGACCAGGGAGAGGAGGTTGGCAGGGGGTGCTCCTTGCAACTGTGGGGCCTATTTCCGCTCCCTTGTCAACTCAAGTCTCCAGGCAGAGTTCCTCTGGGCGGCATCCGCTGGCTCCCTGGACACCTTTGAGGAGCAGTGGGCGCTGTCTGGGGTTCTCTGCTCGGTGTCCCCTTCTGGCTCTCTCCTTTTAAACCTGTGACCCTCACGCCCCTTCATGGTTTTCTCATTTGTTGTCCCACGTAATCAGTTGGACCCGGGTCCAGTGGCTCCGCCCGTAGGCTGTGGGGGGGAGCTTTTAGCGGTGGGTGGGCTCACCCACCTACTCCGGATTCCAAATAGGAGCACCCTTGCGTAGCCATCTGGTTTGGCCATGTCACAGTATTAACAAAATATTTGTAGGATTAAGTGAGTTCAGGTATAAAGAATGAAGATAGTTACAAGTAAAACAAAACAAAATATGCATCTAAAACTTAATCTAGCAAAATAAAGGCTTTGTTCAAAATGGTTTCTCTCACCAGTCATTCTTCTCAGCCATGACTGAATTACCCTTATTTAGGACCTTCCACAAAAACATACAAGAACTTGTTTCCCTTATCTTCCTAGGTGAAAGATTTTTTCCTAAGCAGGTTTCTCATCTACATTTAGTTCCCACAGACTTCAACCTATCTTCCTTTACTTGCAAGAGCTCTGTTACTTTGTGCCTGTTGAGTGATGAATACCAAAGATTGCTTCCGTCCTTGCTTATATCTTTCAAAGTTCAATTAACTTGTTTAAGAGGCAAGATGCTGTTCTTCCCTTCCTGTGGGCTTCCCATCCTCCAGTATGATTTCTTTGTAAATGGGGCTTCTATTGTTTCTGATTCCACCATGCTTAATTTACGTCAGAGACAGGTAGAGAGCTGTAACATTACCTCCTTCTGGGCAGACTGTACAGCCTAATATTGATGAGTATCCTTGCATGGTGTTAATGCATACATTCACAAGATATTAATCACCGGTGTGTCATTAGCTTTCAGAAAAGGCCTCACTGCATACACTCTAATACATTAATATTATATATAATCAGATGATTCAATTGCTTACCAACTAAGATTCAGACCCCCTGTCTTAAAAGACCCGTAAATCTTTGCAATGAATTGTTCTGAGTATTATTTTTAAAAGTAATATTTATTCAAGCTGTGAGGAAGGCGACAAGGAGTATGGTGGTGAGAGAAGCTCCATGCTCTTTTTTTCTCCATTTCTGTTTGCAGAAATGGAAATTTTTCTCTTCCTGCCATCTTCTCCCCTTGCTGTCTTGATGGTCTTGTTTCTGCTTACAAATAAATATGGACCTTCATTTTCTTTGCCAGTAAATCAGGCTGGCCAGAGAATCAAATACACATTCCTCTTTAGCAAGTTACACTGACATACCTGGTTTATTATACACACTTTAGTCATAATTCCAGCATCTATTGCTAATTCTTAATATACATCATATACATCTATCACACAAGAATATTAATGATCAGTGAGTTGTTAGCTTTAAAATTATACCTTACAAGACATCTTTTGTAGAAAGATTACTACAATTGTGTGTAGGGGCTGAATACAGGGATCCTGGGTGTCACAATATTGCATGCCAGAAATAGCAATCTGATTCTAATATCTTCCCCCATGCTAACCTTCATGGTATAATTTTACATTGTTCCTTAAAGTGTTTAATTCAGGTTCATTTCTATTAATGAAAAACAATGTTTATATCCTTCCTATCTCAAAACAAGATGCTTTGTAAATAATAGCTATTTTTATGTGGACACAAAGACTGTCATGACATAGAGTAAAAATTAGGAAACAGGGCTGTGCAGGCCCTGAAAAACTAGAACTGAGCTTACTAAACTTTTACTCTTCACACTAATGCCAAGATATTTACAATTTTTCATTTCTTGATGACATTTTACATTTATTATTAAATTATGACCACTATATAGGCATTTATACATGCATTTCCTAATTGCTTCTTGTTAGCCAGCCATGGCAGACCTGTCTCCTTGCTTGTCATTTTAAATGAAAGTATTACCATCTAAATATAATGAGTTTGACTTGCACTGTGGCATAACGCATTCAAGCTAATGAAGGCAATGGAAAAAAGTACAGTGGTCCTTCAAAATAGTCATGGTGTATGCATTTGCTCAACAGTGGACCAAGAGTGGATATAATACAGAAAAGGTTTCAGTGAAGCTCCATTTCTGCATGATTCATTAGATAATTTTTTGCATGCACTTGGATTCCATCCCATTTGTTTAAAATGTGGTAACTGTTAAAGGCATGAAAAATCCTTCAGATTCTTCCTACATATATTATGGAAATATCCAAAAATATAGAACTTCTCAGAAGAGGCACATAAGAATTACGGGTAACATATTTAAAATAATTTCAAAAGAATTTACAATAGTACAACTCTTATTGACTTCATTGGGAGCAGAATAAGGTCAATTCTGAGTGCTTTTGAAAACCTACCATTAACTTAATAATAGTAGTGATTTCTGAGCTGAACAGAGTTGTTTATGGAGAGTTTCACCAAATTAAAATGCTATAAATGTGAAAGAGTGTCAATTTATGAGTTTAGCAGGGTGCCACTTAGATTTTGAAGCTGAAAGCTAACAAACTAGGTTTGCCAATATATTAAAAAAAGCAAAAAGATCATTCCTTTTACTGTGTCCAGGAAATGTTAGCTTACTAGTTTAACACTTGGCTTTTTACAAGTCAAATTTTAACTTGAACAGTATTTCTCAAATCAGTACATTTTCTTACTCTTAACCAACCAACAATTTATTAATTCACCCAGAACCACATTAATAAGTAATCAAAAGTTCATTACTCAAATGTAGATGAACCCAATTGTATGTACTACACACACAATGCAGTCCTACAAGCAGTTATCACAGACTAGAGTTGAGGTTCAGTAGTTATATCAAAGAACAATGCAAATTACAAAGATTTCTTATTACATTTACTTTTGATCAACAATTTTCAATTCTTTACTGTCTAACACATTTATCACACTTTCATAGGTGCACTTGTCTTTAAGGCACTTTGAAGTGTATTTAATTGTCTTTGACTAGATTGGTTTAAAAGGGACAAGTTTAGAATATTAAAAGCAATTGCTTAAAACAATTATTTTCAATCACTTTTAGGCCAATTTGTTTGGACTTATAAAGGAACTAGAATCTAAAATATGGTTACTTGAGGTCTCATTAGAAAATGTAAACTCCACAAAATAACTTACAGTTAATTAAACAATAGAAGGGGAGATACAATCTTTGAGATGAAATCTCACCACTGCTTATCCTCCTAAAGATGGGGGAGAGTCTATTCCACATGGGTGGTCCAGGTGTTGGTTGAACTTAGGATTCTGCGGCTTCTAGTGTTCGGTTCAATCAACTCTTCAGCATATGGTGACTTCTGTTTATATATCATAGTTTCAAGGCTTGTTGGAGGGGGCCACAGTCTGATTCGTACTGGACATATTCCAAGTGGGTTCTGAGATTTTAGCCCTTAGTTTCTCTAGTGTTTACATTGGTATCCAGTAGAGGGAGATGGTATATAACAAATTGCCTTAATCCTTTTCTTGTTGGAGACTTTTAAAATTGGCTTTGTTTTTAGGATTGCATTTCATTATTTACCCCTACTATCAATTGGGATTCCCCTTTTCATCAAGTTCTCTTAATATCGCAAAGTTAAACCCTGGTTTATGTCTTTTAACATTTCTCCCTCCTTATACCAGACAATTCTATTTCTTCTAGAATGCAACAATTATTTACAATGAAAACCAAACAAATCCTTATAATTCTTGAATTTTGAAGAATTTGCTCCATAAATTTTTTATTTTACATAAATATTTCATTTTATTTAGAACAATAGAACAAGAAATAATTTTCCACATAGAAAAGGATATAGCTTTCACTCACAAGGCAAACAAATGTGCAGATTCTAATTTGGGCTGAAAGTCAGATTATTCAAAATACATTTGATTTACAAGGAAAGAATGTATAGTTTATAATTTGGGGTGAAAATATGTGGCTTGGATTTCTTAGTAACAGTTTTCCCAATTTTACCTTCAATCTTACAGCCATGTTTCTAGTTTGTTTAACTTGCAGCTTCCCCACCCATCTCTTTCCTTGATCCACTCAATGTGTTTGTAAAGGAAAGCAAGGTGTAACTCTTTCTTGGTAACTCAGGATTATTTTTAGCTAGGTGGAGAGGGAGAAAGAAGTTTACACATCTGCAAATTTACATTGAAATTCTTGTCTAGGTGATTAACAATACTCTTATTTAGTCATTTTAGTTTCAATAGTTGTGGAGGGGAATTCTTGACCTTGCTTGATCTGTGGGTCCTTACACAAAAAGTCTCACCTGATGTGAACCATTTTCTAATTGTCTTCATCTGTTGATCCTGTTCTGGGATAAACAAAGGTGGATAGCTTTTTTAATTTTTCAGGGCCAGAGGAATCACCAGTTATTAATAATTTGAGGCACATCTGTCCCATATATCCCTTACAATGCTCACTTTCTGATTTGCAAGAATTATTGTTTCTTAATGCTAGCAAAATATCTGATAGTACAGCTTTAGAACCTATACATCTTAGGTTAGGAAATCTGGTTCAATGGATTAAATGATATGGCAGCTTGTGAAAGATTAGCATATAAAAGAAGGGAAGAACACAAATTTGATGTCATTTGATCTTTATTTTTAGAATTGCTTGAGATAAATACAGAATGGTTATGTGTGCAGAGAGTTTTGTTGCTGGCCTGGTAAAACCACACTGCAGATGACTAGAATGATGTAATTAATAGAATCATAGAAGATTAGGGCTGGAAGAGACCTCAGGAGGTCATTTAGTCCAACTTGCTGCTGAAAGCAGGACCAACCCTGACTAAATCATCCCAGCCAGGGCTTTGTCAAGCTCAGCCTTAAAAACTTCTAAGGATGGAGATTCCACCACATCCGTAGGTAACCCATTCTAGTGCTTCACCACTCTCTTAGTGAAAATGTTTTTCCTAATATTGAACCTCCCCCACTTCAACTAGAGACCATTTCTCCTTGTTCTGTCATCTATCACCACTGAGAACAGCCTAGCTCCATCCTCTTTGGAACCCCCCTTCAGGTGGTTGAAGGCTGAATTCCTCCCTCACTCTTCTCTTCTGCAGATTAAATAAGACCATTTCCCTCAACCTCTCCTTATAAGTCATGTGCCCCCCCAACCTCCCAATTGTTCTTGTTGCCCTCTGCTGGACTTTCTCCAATTTGTTCACATCCTTTCTGTAGCAGGGCCCCAAAACTGGACACAAAACTCAAAACATGGCCTTACCAGTGCTGAATAGGGGGGAATAATCACTTCCCTCGATCTACTGGTAATGCTCCTACTAATGCAGCCCAATATGTTGTTAGCCTTCTTGGCAATAAGGGCACACTGTTGACTGATATCCATCTTCTTGTCCTCTGTAACCCCAAGGTCCTTTTCTGCAGAACTGCTGCTTAGCTTGTCAGTCCCCAGCCTGTGCATGGGATTCTTCCATCCTAAGTGCAGGACTCTGCACTTGTCCTTGCTGAACCTCATCAGATTTCTTTCGGCCCAATTCTCCAATTTGTCTAGGTCACTCTGTATCCTATCCCTACCCTTCAGCGTCTGTACCACTCTCCCCAGCTTAGTGTCATCAGCAAACTTGCTGAGGTTGTAAGCCAGTCCATCATTCAGATAATTAATTAAGATATTGAACAAAACTGGCCCCAAGAATAACCTCTGATGCACTCCGCTTCATACCGGCTGCCCACTAGGTATTAAGCCACTACACATTGAGCCTGATGATCTAGACAGCTTTCTGTCCACCTTGTAGTCCATTCATCCAACCTGTATTTCCGTAACCTGCTGGCTAGAGAATACTGTGGGAGACCATATCAAAAGCTTTGTAAACCCAAGGTATGACATGTCCACTGCTTTCCCCCTCATTGTTGTATGATGATGAGTTTTTGGCTCACAAAGGTATTTTTTCTGTCTGATGGGCTATGTTTTGAGTATCACATTTTGCTTTGTTTTCTATTGGCTTGTTTCTGTCATTGCTCTATTTTTTTTTCTTTTCTGGGTTTTCTTCCACCATAAACCAGTGAGCAGATGTACAGTATTGTAGGATATGATGGCTATTTAGAGTGGATTTTTGCTTTTCTTTCTTCTTTCAGAGCAACTATTTTAGTTATTTCTATTTTCCTTCATAGATTAAAAACATTTAATTAAGAAAAAGTTGGCGCAGCTCTGACTTCATGTAGTTGCACACAAATCTTTCCTGACCTCCCAGAGGATCATCTCCATGGAAGAGCAGCTGCATTGACTGCATAGCTTTTGCTAAAATAACCCCCATATGTGTAACTAAGCATCAAAATGTTAGTGAGTTTGCAAATGCAGATATAGTCTCCTTTTTTTTATGATCGCACAGGGAGCTCAATGCTGCCAGCTTGTCACTTTTGATATCCAAAAAGCTATCTCCACAGCCTTTGCTTTCGGTGCCATTATACACTCTTGGGTGATAACAATCAAGAGCTGTAATCAAGCCTTTCACATATCAAGAAGAATAAAACATAATTCAGTGCTTAAATCATACAACTGCTTGTGCTTAGGATATTTACCAGTTGCTCTAGGATACTGAATTCTTCAAGGAGAATTCTACGAAACAGACACCATTTAGTAAAACTGAATCACTGCCCTATTACACAACCAAGAAAACCCAGGAGAACTCCTAAATGGAGTGTTGGGCTTTGCTATGTCTGTTCAAGGAAAATATAGTTTGAAAAGGAAAAAGATGTATATTGGCAACAAGTTGTGCCTAAATGGCTAGAGTATTCAATAACAGCTCACCCTTAAGTTTTGATTCCCTCAGGAATGTTTCCAAGGGCAAAAATAGATCAAGTTATCTGTGATATAAATATCACGTGTGAAAGTTCTTGTACCATTAAATCATAGCTGAGAATGCCGGTGCACAGACAGAAGTCCAGATTGGGGCAGTAAGTGCAGGGGGAATGAACAAAATGTGACTAAAAATTTAAGTCGTCCAGTCATCAGATGTTTGGTTTTCATTGTTCCAAAATGATTTTTTTTTACTTGTTTAAACTGCTGAGGTTGACTTTAGTTATTTCAATGGCAGTGTTGATTTAATATTAATCATATCTAGCTGACTTACATAAAACTTCATTGGATTTCTTGCTCCAGCACTGATTATTCACCATTCCAGATTTTGCTGGGATTGTTGTTTGAAATAGGACATAGTTGGTGGAGTGGGAGCAATGACAATTTAATAATTTACAAGTGCTCTATTAAAATTAAAATCAAAAGGGGGGTCTAGGTGGTGCAGTGGTTAGGGGGCTAGATCCTGCAAGGGGCTGAGCGTTCTGGCTCCAATTCAGTAAAGCACTTAAGCACAAGCTTAAATGTGCATGTGCATGGTTCTCAGACTAGTCAGCACTTTGCAGGACTGAGCCTTTAATGCAGTAGCTTTTGAGTTCTGGAGGACTGGATTCATATCTGATTAGGTCACAGCCATGCTTGGTTTAGGACTCTGTGGACTCCTAATGGACATTTATCTTTCTTACAAAAATAACAAATGGAAAGCAAAATTTTGCACAAAGGCTGAATCTGGTGGTGCCTAACGCAGGTGTTTGGTTGTGCTTAATTATAATTTTTAAAATTCCCTTTTGAACACTAGCACCCTTACAGCTCACATTTCCTCCCCATCCACCCCCTCTTTCCAGTCCGCCTTGAAAAAGTTATTCTAGGCTCCCTGCCAGACATTTCATTAATTAATTTCCCCGTCTATATAGACTATCCCCAAATGCCCTTGTACCTGGAATTATTGGGTCACTTTTTCTTTTAAATATAAATTGATAGTGTTCCTTTAAGATTTTAATAGTTCCAAAATATATTGAGTGTATTATTCTCTTGCAGCACATGTGACTTTCACTAACCCCGAATGAGTTTCTCTTGCTCATCAAGGTGAGAATATACCCAGTAGTGTTGCAACTAATTTTCTTTTACTTACTTTGTCTTTTTTCTTAATTAACTGCTTAGTAATGAGATGTTAATGATGGAATATTTAAAATATAAAATAATCAGAAATGCAGTTGGTTTAAAATATAAATCAGTCTTTGAATATCAGAACAAAAAAGACTATATGGCAAAAACCATGCATTTATGGGTTTTTTCGTATAGTAATTAGCAGCATTATATAACATTTTGTATCTGATATTAACTATTCGTGGAACACGAAGATTTTATTCAGTTCTGAATGAGCTGGGGAAACCTAACTGTTGGCTTTTATATTCCTAAATAGGAACACTTTGACTTCCATTCTGATAATATGAAATCTTTAACCTATGAAATGTCAAACTGATTGTTTCTTTCCCAGATATTACCCTGGTGAGGTTTCCCCAGTTCACTTCTAACCTTACTGTCAGCTCACTTTAATAGAATCTTATCAAATAGTCGTCATGCTCGCCTGCCCAGAATGTGATCTTTCTTCAGTTTTCCTGAAATGAAAACACTGAAATCTTCTGTGTTGCTCAGCTGGCATCTGTCTCCTCGAATGACATGAGATCAAACTAACAATTTTTTTCCCCTATTGAGACAGGAATTAATGGAAAGAAAGTTACCAAGTTTAGTGAGCAGAATACAGCAGCTATTAACTTTCTGACACTTTATTTTAGACTCTTATTGGCTCCAACTTCAGATCTGAGTCAAAAGTAGTGTGTGGTTGTTGTTACATGGGCACAAACTCTTTTGGACCGTGCTCTCAGTTTTAGCTTATCTGAGCATTTCTGTCATCAGTGCAAATGAGATCAGCTAAACCATTTGTGCAGTTTCATGATCCCATCTCAGTGCATATGACACTGTGACACAAAGAGAGAATGGTAATAGTGTATGTGAACAAACGTTAGTCTACAAACTACTCATATAATCAGGTCAAAAACACTTATAAGTATTGTGGATATTTCTGCCACTCAGGATATCAGGTTTTGATTACTAAGTCACAGGGTTTTTGTCGTTTTTTTTTGAAATCTGGCAACTAGACCATGAACCAAACTATTCTAAAGAAAGACAAGTGACTAAAAAATAAAACTAAATTACCTCTGTAATTCCCTCCTCCACCCCCCACCCCTCCAAAAAAAAATTCTCTTCAGCCTTTTCTCCTTTAACACTTCTTTTGAAAGTGGACAACAAATAATTTTGCAGATGTTTATTTTTAATCAAAAGCATGAAACTGAGCAATGATGATTCTCTTCTTATTTAGGTGGGTATCCACTAATCCCCATATTTTACTTGTTTCCCAGCTACCTGCAGCAAGTGAAGACTTTTTTTCTGACTATTTGCTCCTTAGCTCATATTTCTCTTTATGATCTCTATTTCTGCTTTGTCTTTTGGAACACTGCTTTCTTCTTAGCCTCTGCCTCCTCTGCATTAATTTCACACCAGGATTTCTTCACATTAACAGCTCCACAGAGATTATGGATAACATCATCTAAATCCTATTGCCTCCTCTTAATTGCTTTTACTTTATTCAGCAGAGGGTTGTCTCATGCTGAGAGCAATTCAGGAATCCTCAATTCTGTTCCCAGCTCTGCCACTGACTTGATATGTAACCTTGAGCTAGTTAGTTAGACTCACTATGTCTCACTTCACCCACTGGTAAAATTTGTACAGTTCTATAGAACTGTGCAAAATTGCAATCTTGGAAGCCAGGTGAAATGTATTTGAGTTTTATAATAATGACAGCAGATTGCGGCAAGTGATTATTCCCCTCTATTTGGCATTGGTGAGGCTGCATTTGGAGTATTGTGTCCAGTTTTGGGCTCCCCACTACAAAAAGGATGTGGACAAGTGGGAGAGAGTCCAGCGGAGAGCAACAAAAATTATTAGGGGGCTGGAGCACAACACTTATGAGGAGAGGCTGAGGGAACTAGGCCTGTTTAGTCTGCAGAAGAGAAG
Source organism: Mesoclemmys tuberculata (assembly GCA_007922155.1). Classification (NCBI taxonomy): domain Eukaryota; kingdom Metazoa; phylum Chordata; order Testudines; family Chelidae; genus Mesoclemmys; species Mesoclemmys tuberculata. Next base: position 58,934,502 of record ML675604.1, on the reverse strand, counting down.
AATGAGGGGGGATTTGATAGCAGCCTTTAACTACCTGAAAGGGGGTTCCATGGAGGATGGAGTTAAGCCATTCTCAGTGGTGACAGATGACAGAACAAGGAGCAATGGTCTCAAGTTGCAGTGGGGGAGGTCTAGGTTGGACATTAGGAAAAAGTTTTTCACTAGGAGGGTGGTGAAGCATTGGAATGGGTTACCTAGGGAAGTGGTGGAATCCCCATCTTTAGAGGTTTTTAAGCTGCAGCTTGACAAAACCCTCACTGGGATGATTTAGCTGAGGTTAGCCCTGCTTTGAGCAGGGGGTTGGACTAGATGACCTCCTGAGGTGCTTTGAAACTCTAATATTCTATGAAAGGAACCAAGATTTTCAAAAGTGACCAGTGATTTGGGGTGCCTCAATTTTTAGCTTCTCAATTTCAGAATCCTTAAGACCTAATTTTAAAAGCTACATATTCATCACTTTTTGAAAATCAAGCTCCTTTAAGTGTCTTGTGTAACACATCCAGAATTAAGGCACTCAAAATCTCTAGTTCTGGAAATTATGGCCCACAAGTTTTAGAGTCCAGGAAACTAGGGGAGGAAAAAGTTTAATCTTTGAATAAGAATGTATTACTGTGGTTTAAAGTAATCATAGGTTAAGAGAATACTCTGTTATTGAGGAAGTCATTAAAAACCTTACAATATGGATTTGCCAGTTCTAACTACAGCTGGATGAATGCTTCAGATAAAAATCATATACTGTTTGGGGAGAGGAAAACCTAGAGAAATCTGTTTGCCGGGCTATTATATTTTTGTATTTTTGTTATTGTGTGACATTGTGTGTTGACACTGAGGATGAAACATAATAAAATAATGTCACACTATGGCTTAGCCATCAAGACATGAAAATGAAATGCAGGAGTGATTTCTTTAGCTTATTTACAGTTGACAGCTGAATTTGTTCTGATTAAGCAAGTCTCAAAAAGAGACCGTTCTTGCAGAGAGAGCTGAATAGCCAAAAAACTAATGAATTTGAACACAAAACTAGCATGTATTCAAATAGTATTAGGTTTAAGACACATTTACATGAACTAAAAAATCAGACTTAAAGATGAATAAAAATGCAATGAATTAAGAATAAAATTCCATGCATATATATGAGTGAACAACTAGGTAAGTAAGTGAATATAAGAGAAAATAAATACTTACTGTTCTAGATTACTTTCTGTGCCCTATGGTGCTGCATTAGGTGCATTGCCATATGTGTATGTGAGTGTCTGATGTGCTATTTGAGGGCAGTTTCTGCTACCCTTTAACTATACGTATCCCAGTATGTAACCGACACTACGGCCTCAATGTTATTGATATCTGGTGGTTTGAGCCCTAGAGCTGATTTGTACTCCATAATAGTGCCAATTTCTATTAACATAACTGTTGGAAGTTTATTGATATCATTACTTATTCAGGGTATTGCTGTGAGACTTTCTGCGAGTGCGCAGGACTGTGACACTCCTTGTGACCTCCCCTGCCTCCAGCAAGAGGGAGAATTGCTTTTGTCTGACTGAATATCTGCTCCCTGACACAACCAGTCTCTTAGCCACCCAAACAATCTCCTTGAGGCAATGTTAGCCCTCATTTTGCTTTGCAGGTTATTTATAGATGCACCCCCGTTCCAAAAGACATTTGAAATATTCCTCTGTGATACCCAGCCCCCGTCATTGGCTACTCAGAAACATATCAGATTTGTCATTCCCAAGAGGACAGTTTACACATCATCTTGTTCGATTCATCTGAGGATTAGCTCCTACATAACAACACAGCACAAAGATATATTTACAGTGAAAACAAACATAAGTTTATTGTCACAAGTTAATATTTAAGAGATAGTGAGAAAGGATAACAATGGAATCAGAGAAGTCACTTATAAAACAAAACCAGTATACGCTTTCTAGTGACTAAAGTTGACCTTAACGGGCTAACCATCTGTCTGAAAGCAGTCCAATGTCTTTCAGTGTTTCCAGCCCAGGCTGATTAGGATGCTCCTTTCATGAAAGTAATTGAACTGCTCAATTACTTCTTCAGGTGTAAAATAAAGAGGTGTCCTGTTCTCTCCTCTTTATATCCACCAAAATTCACTGTTGGTTCTCAGAGTCAGCATGCCCCCCTGCAGTTTATTCCCTGGTTTGCTGACTTCATGTTGACTTCATATGCGAATGGGGCTTCCATTGTGTGGGTGTACAATGCTTTCTTTACACGTGAATGGAGGCAGACAGAGGAGTATACATTCAAAGTCTGACCTGCTGTCAGCTTTGGACACAGACTTTAAAACATATTTTCAGTACACCTTAAATATCATCCACACATCATCTCATCATGAATATGAGGATCTGTATGATGTAAGCTGTTATTAGAGACCTCACATGACCCTCTTTGGAGAAATATTATGAAAGCAATGTGTTAGGTGTAGTGAGTTTGTCAGGCCTGTCATGAGTTACTATTACAGAACAGTGAACCCTTTGCTAATTGATATTGAGGGGCTCTTAGGGTCACGCTTACCACAACACCAATTTAACCATAGATTAAAATTTGAAGGCCACATGATATTTGAACAATTGCTCTAAACATGTGGAATACTTTAAGCAATAAACATTTACTACATCCATACAGTAACAAACATTCACAAACATTTGATCCCAATATTCATAAAAAGATCTGTCCCAGGGGTAACCCTCTCATCTTGGCTTGGCCCAGCATGATCAGGGACAATTTGACAAATGCCCCTAGCAAACCTGATATCATATTGACTATTGTTATCTTACCTAAAAAACAAGTTTTGGGGTCACTACTGGTGCAACACACACTGTCCTTTATTGGAACCATTTCTGAGACCTGGAGCCATTTTTCTAAGAACATTTTCTTCTATCTTAACAATTACCTTTCAGGTCCCATTTTTCCAGTGAAACCATATTACAAGCTCAGCAGTCGTGTGAAGGCCTTGAAAGGTGGTATGCTTGATTAGAAATACTAACTGCAAACCATATCTGATTAGCCATCTGATTTAATCCTTTATATACCCATCTAATCCCACGATGAACATGGATTATGTGTTAGTTTCCATTCTCATTGTACTGCAGTTGCTATATTCTTGCAATTTAGGTGAATATTCTATTCTATTACATCAAGGTTTTTAGAGCACACACAACACTGCAGTATTTTAACACCTGTTCTTAATAGCTTTTACATTACACTTCTTTCTCCACACACTCATTGATGAGGAAAATGCACTGAATGGAATCCTCTAGATACAACCTATTTCCCAATATCTATGCTCATTTTCCATTGGTCATGACCCTGATGTGCACAGCTACTGCACAAACCTAAATGTTGTTTCTTACAACCCAGGGGGAAGCATTCCAGTTTTGTCTCTCTTACTCCTGTTTTGGGTGATTTAAAATTGCTGTCCGAACCAGAAAATGTATTGCTCTCATGAATGAGAAATGCTCTCTTAAAACAGACATGAGAAGACATAAGGAGACTGAGTTCTTCTGAATCTCCTCCCCTCCCCCCGAATGACAGTGGAATATGAGAAGAAGAAAACTGAGTTTTAGTCCTGCTCTCTAAGACTAAAATCATAACTCTGAGGATACATTCCTATAATGCATCTTCCAGGAATGAATTATTACTTTGATGAGGGAGGGAAATAGAGAGAAGTACACTCCATCAAACTATTTGAGAAACCTCCAAAGAAGCAAATAGAACTGGAATTATTCAGTGTGAGTGTACACATCCCAAAGCTATCTGAATGCAGAACAGAGAATCTTAGAGCTCCATGGATATTCAGAAGAAAGCTAAACCTCGTACAAATAATTATATTTCACATACAAAGTCCATAGTTAAATAACACTAATTACTTGAGTGGGCAGTGATAGGATGAGTTGCATTTAAAGCATGTGGTAAGGTGAAATAAAGTACACAATTGAGTTCACAAATATATAACACTGCTTTCATAAGAACAAAATTAAGAGCCAAATGCACCTAGAAAGAAGTGATTCTGAACACTCAATATCATCCCTAAAGTCCTGGAATGAAATTCTGGCCTCACCAAAGACAATGGCAAAATTCTATTTACTTCAATGGGGCAGGATTTCACAACCGGGGACTTAAAAATTCCACCTGTCCTTGTGTGGCTTTCCTGCTCTGTTAAGTGAATCTATTGAATAATGCTGAGGTCAATTCTCTGTCCAACTGTAATAATTGGGGTTGTAAATGGCTGCAATATATCTTTGGAGATATCTGATCTGAAAAATAATCTTTTCTGCTGAGACTAGAGGAAATTTCTTAGAGTAAATAGCCTGTGTATTATGTATAAATCACCCATACACATATTAATCACATATGGGTGATATATACATATACTGGGAGGACATATTTAGCAGGATCCTGTGGATCACTGACTTAGGTCTGGAACTATTCAATATTTTCATTAATGACTTGGATAATGGAGTATAAAATCTGCAGATGACACTAGGCAGGGAGGCCTTGCAAGCTCTTTGGAGGACAGGATTAGGATTCAAAATGATATGGACAAAATGAAGTATTGGTCTGATATCAAGTTGATGAAATTCAATCAAGACAAGTACAAAGTGTTACACTTAGGAAAGAAAAATCAATTGTACAAATATAACATGGGGAGTAACTAACGAGGCAGTAGTATTGCTGAAAAAGATCTGGGTGTTCTAGTGGATCACAAATTGAGTATGAGTTGCCAATGTGATAGAGTTGCAATAAAAGGGTAATATAGTTCTGGGGTGCATTAGCAAGAGTGTTATAGGTAAGGCATGGGAGACAATAGTTCCCCAGTGCTTGGCACTGGTGAGACCTCAGATGGAGTACTGTATCCAGTTTTGGAAAGATGTGGACAAACTCAAAAAAATCCAGGGAACAACAAAAATGACAACAGATTTAGAAAAAATGACACATAGGAAAGGTTAAAAACTGGCACTGTTTAGTCTTGAGAAAAGAAGACCTGATGATAGTTTTCAAATATGTCAAGGACTGTTATAAAAAGGATGGTGATGCACTTAATCTGCAGCAAGGGAGATTTTGCTTAGATATTAGGAGAAACTTTCTAACTATAAAGACAGTTAAGCAATGGAATAAGCTTTCCTAGGAAGATTATGGGATCCCATCATTTCAGGTTTTTAAGAACAGTTTAGACAAACACTTGCCAAGGGCTGAAAACCCAGACAGAACTATTTCCTGTTAAATCTAGGTAGGGTGTTAACGAAGCATTCTATAAAATGATTATTAAAGTAAGCAACAAGGAAATAGGTGTATCTTAAAAAGCAGACAGGAATCTGTTTTCGCACTAGTGAATAGTGGGTTAAACATACCTCTTTCCTGAGCAAAGATGGACATTAAACAGAAAAACAGGCTCTTCACCCTTAAACTTCCAAGGTGTTTTTTTAACCAAGTAAAAATAACTCCCACTAGTTTATGAAAGATGCTACAAATTTCCATCCCAGTACACCTATCCTACTGTTTGAAATATCAGAAGTACTGGGCAAATATACATAAAGCTATATACTGCATATGAGGGATTAAACTTTGACAAAACTATGTTAGCTATGGTACAATGAAACACTTCACAAAGAAGATACTAAAACAGTCCATTAGTTTGGAAAAGAATTATCTGAACATGCTTTTGGTGTCTTGAAATGGAAACAAAAATAATTTTATTGTTACAAATCGGAGTACAGACAATTAAAGATTAAATGACGAGTGTGAAATTTTACACTGTCATTCTGACCCTTTGTAGCCAAATTTATACAGACTAAGTGCTTTGTACCATTTAACGCTCAAATCAAAGGCATTAGTAAAGCCTTTATACATTTTGGTATAAAAGTGATTGATTAGACTACTGTAAAAATGACATTTATATTATATCATAAGTAATACAACCAACATCTCTGTTAGGGAGGGCTAAGAATGGCTATGAGTCATTTGTATGTTATTAAAAAGATAGAGTATTTTGAATTAGCCTCGGGATGGTTAGAAATAGAGTTTTAAAAGGGCTGAATCCAAACCAACCTTTACATTAATGAAACACGCTCTTACCATGTTATTGATTTACAATGAGCATATTCTGACACATTATGAAGGATTACTGATTTTGGTCTTTCAAAACAATGGGTGAAATCCTGACTTTATGAAATCAATAAACAGATTCCCATTGACTTCAATGCCCATTGAATTAATCCAGTGTCTTTTGGGAGACAACATATTGCATGTCAAAAACATATGTTGGATTATATTGAATGAGACAATAATATTCAGCACTATTGTAATTTATTTGACCAAAATCTGCTATCATTTTCACTGGTGTACTTCTAGAGCAATTTAGTGGATTGAATTAAATCCAGATTTACACTACTGACTTCAGTGGGGAAATGATATTACTCCAGTTACTTTGTTCCATCAACTCTTGTATTTAGCTGCATTATCATGCAATAAATAAGCACCGCATGCACCATGTAAAATGAAGCCGAACTGGAGAGAAACAAAGGGGGTGGATGCTACACCCACAGCCCAACAGGGACTCTACTCACCATCAAGCTGGGGAGAAAAATGAAAGGAGATGATGAGGGTACTGAGAAGAGAAGATGCCTAGGAACCACAGGTGTGGTAAGAGAGCTGAAAGCTTTAGGTAGAGGGGGCCGAGGGTATAAGAAATGACAACTGGCTAGTACTAGTTTTGCTGATTTGGCAGATGAAGGATAGTGGTGAGCAACGATGTAAAGACAATGTAAAGGCTCCCTAGCATGGGTGAGAGGAGGGGTGACTTTGCGGTTACAGTACACACTTTGGCTACAGGTACTTTGTGTTCTGTTCCCATTTCTGCCATGCGTTTTGAACTTACAGAAGTCACTTGGTTTGTCTGAATCAGTTTTTCATGTGTAAAATGGGGATAACAGCATTTCCTGTGCCTATACCAATATATTGTGATGATATATTTTCTGATGTGTTCAGAGACGTAATGGGGTGATGAGTGAAGAGAGCCAGTAATTAGGTAACAAACCTTTAAAAGGGTAAGTGTTGGTGGTGTTCTTTGTTTGGACTCATAAGGTCAAGTCTGTGATCTTGCTATGGGCTTTCTGCCAAACCCACGTCTAACCAATCAAGAAGAGTGATCCTGGGGATACTGGAGACATAGAGATTGGACAAATTGGTGTTTTAATCTTAATGAGGGATTCTCAGTTTTTAACATTCAGTAATAGAAAGTTATGGTATGATCAGAAATTGAGAAAAAGGCTATAATAGAAGCAGAGAGATTACAGACTGGGAAAAGTAAAATATTAGATATGAAAGTCTTGTCATATTAGTACATTTCTTTTTCATGTTCACATCAGTAGATCAGTGCACACTAGCACTGAATTGTATTTGTTAATGTAACCATATCAGTAGTCACAGCAAACTGTCACTCACAATGTGTCCTCAGTATATACTTTGTATGTACATTATTAGTGAAACATAGCATTTGCCATTTTAGAATAATGTAGTGAAAAGTATAGTCAGAAGAAGCAGTCATATTGTATTAACTATGCCATTTATATACAGATATATATTCTGTTTAGTGGTCATAATTTGTGATATACAATAGCTGTGAAAATGGCCTGAATACTTGCATTTAAAAATAATTTCAATTTTTATTCAAAATATTGCTAACTAATTTTCTGACCTGTACTTTTCTTCTGAAATGGTTTTCTTCATCAGGTATCATATTTCTGATTTTGTGCTAGGCTGAAAGGCTTTTGTGTTTTAATAAGATGAAAGCTTCCTGTACCTATCTACTTCACTGGGAAGAGGCCAAATGTACTAACTTTTTTGTTGCTGTTAACATATGATAACTTTGAGGAACACTTGGGCATTTTTAGAAAGCAAAGAGAAAAGTTCCGTCTCAGGACATTTTTTTATGCACATTTTAAAGTGCTTGCAAGGCTTGACAGCTGGCATCAGAGTAAATGGAATTATGAAGAAAGAAAGCAACAGAAATAAAAACATTCATGGTGGTGGTGGTAGGGGAGAAGAAAGCAAGGTATTTTTTAAGTTAATAAAGTTACATCAGCTGTTTCTGTTGCCTCATTGCTGCTGGCCATGTTTTACTTTTTAACATTTCTTTCTTAAAGTGTGGACTTTGTTACTATCCCAAGAGTTATCACTATAGTACACCCAGGATTTCTGTGTTCTTATAAAACATGCTGAACTCACTCCTGTCTCTGAATAACAACTGGCAACTGGACAGTCTCTTATTTTAGCTAGCTGCTATATGCAAAACTTCACTTACTGAAGGATCTCAAAGATGTTCCCTCATCTCTGATTGACTGAGCAACATCACTTCACAGGAGTTTTAGGTGGCCTGTCTGTCTAATTATATCCTATATATAAATAAGTGGATTGCTGTTGTGTCTATAATGTTAAAATTATTTAATTCAATGTCATGGTAGCTTGGGTTCAGATACAGGAAAGCATTCGATCACATGCTTAATTTTAGGCATATAAACAATCGTGATTGAATGGGATTACTCAGTTAAGTAAGAGGACTGATATACCTAAAGTTTAGCACGTAGGTAAGTGCCCTGTTGGATCAGGGCTTTGGTCAGTGTCTGGCTCTCTGTATGAAATTATACTGATCACTAAATGAAACACTTCATGTTACCATGTGCTTCACACTGAAAAAGTAAGATGCTCCATACTTTTCTTTATTCTTTCTATCAAAGCATGTTGTTCCCTGTTGGCTAAATTTTCTTTTTTTAAAGTTCTAATGTAATAAATGACACAAGCTGTTTAAAAAAGTTGAAATTTCAGTTCTAAATAGAACTGTTATTACATGTTATTCACTCAGAATAGAAACAGCTTTGCCAATGGTACTGTTGCCCTTTTGGTCTGAGGGTATGTGTCTTAAAAAAAAAGTCTAACTGCATTACAAATAACTTTTCTTGCCTTTTATAGCATGGGACTTTGGAAGAGAACAGCTCAGTACCCATTAAAAGGTAAAAACACTTTAAAGGATGCTAAATGATATTTCAGAACCTGCTCTTTGCTTTCTCTTTTTCCCTTGTTTGCACACGTGTGCGCGCATGTAAAGATAATGTAAAGATACTGCTGCTACCTCAACACACTGTCACTGTATCACTGCTAAAATGGGAAGCCTGAATAGAAAAATTTCCCTCAAGATAACTATGGCATTCAACTTCAACTTCTTTTTTCTATCTTCAAGCACCTATTTGTCCTTGTTGAGCTGGAAACTGATGTTGCAAATGCAGTCTACTCAACTGCAGACAAAAATCCAAGAGTCTTTCTGTTCAGTCACTTAAGCTATCAATAAATTTTGGTTCTCTCAAGTTCTGATTTCTGTCCTGCATCTTCTTACCCCAATAGCCATTGAATCCACTAATTCAGGCACCTGCTAGATCAGGTTGCAGTAGTGAACCAAGAGCATAGCCCATTCTGTATCGGGATAGGTCAAAATCAGCTGATAAAATGAAAGGTGATCACAAGCAGAAAGCATAAATGTCAGTCAATTTTGTTATTTTGATTTATCAGGTGTTAAAATGGTCCCCATCTCATGCTCATGGAGCCATTACCAGATTAAGTAAACTTTTTGTGGCACGGATTGTCTTTGTGTTTTTTGTTTGTACAGCACCTAGCACAGTGGAGTCCTGGTCTACGACTAAGGTTCCTATGCACTACAGTAATATAAACAACAATGAAAGCTCCACAAATTGGGAGAAATATGTTACTCATCTCACTCCAACAAATGGGTGAAGTTCTGTGGCCTGATGAGATGATCACAATGATCCCTTCTGGGTTTGAAATCTGACTGGCTTTTTGAAGGTGAATAAAAGAATTTGGTACCCAGTTCCTATTGAAATTCAGTGGGAATTGGTGCTGTGGCAAACTGCCAGCTTCTCCCTGGTGGGTCCCACGTTTTACCTCTGCTCTTTGGCCAGGGCACCCCCAGCTACCTCATCCCCCCTGGCTGTAGAGGAACTCCAGCTGCTACAAGCCTTCTAGCATATCCCTTTACATGTGTTCCCTTCCCCTCCTTTTGGGAAGGCAGGGTTTAAATACACCTGGCTTGGCCCTTCATTGGGGCCAGGTTCCTTTAATTGCCCTGCTGTGCTTTCCCTTCTGCCTGCAGGGCGGACGGCTTTTCGAGCTCTCCGGTCTGGCCTTGGCTTTTCTTTCTTTTTTTCGTTTTTTCCCCTTTTGCAGCTGCTTTTTTGGGGGACCCTGCTGCTTGAGGACTCTGCTGGTGTGCCTCCCTCCCAGCCGGGAGGGAGGGGGTGAGTGTGTGCCCCTTCCACCTTCTCCACCGCCCCCCCGCCCAGCCGCTATCTCCACCCTCCCCTGCAGCTGCTTCTTCCAAGGCTAGCACCAGCTGCCGAAAGGCTTCTTCCCCCTCCCTTGGCTGGCTGCCTTTTCCCCCCCTTTTGCTGCCATGAGCCCCCCTTTCCCTGTTGCTACCGCCCCTTGCTCTTCCCCCTGTGTTTGGGGGCAACCCTACCCCTTCTCTTCCCCTCCCCTGCTGCGGCCTCCACATTTGGGGGACCCTGACCCTTCCCTCCTCCTCTCCCACCGCTGTAGTTCCCCCCCACTTTGGTCCGTGTGCTCCGGCAGCACCAATGGCCCTCCCCCCCTTAATTGACCCCCCTGGCTTTGTTAACCCCGCCCCTTCACACACTGCACCTCCCCTCCCGAGTTCATTTAACTCCACCCCCCCCAGTGCAGCCGGAGGAGATGCCGAGGTGCCATCTTGGGCTGGTGAGTGCACGGCCCCTGCGCCCCTACCTGGCTTGACCCCCTGTCTTTTCCCCTCTGCCGGTGCCCTCCTCCCCTGCTTCCAGCCTAGCGGGGAGGAGCAGTCACCCCCGCCCTTTCCTTCCTCTTCCTACCCCGTCCCCTCCCCCCCTTTCCACTCCCCTCCCCCCTTCCTCTCCCTCCCTTTCCTTTATCCCCCCACGGTCGAACTGTTCCCAACCCTTCCCAAGATGGCGGGTGTGCCTGGGACCGGGACCCCCCCTGTAGATGCTCCCGCCCCCTCCTCATCCCAAGGCCCCGTCCCTGCCTGCAACAACTAGCCCTGCCACCCCCACTAAGCCGCTGGGAGTCACTCCCCAGGTGCCGGTGAAGGACGACTCTGGTGGGGACACCAGGGAGTCTGCTGCTGCCACGGCTCCTGCCCCCCCAATCTGGGGGGCGCGCCCTTGGTTGGCAGAAAGAACCAGGGGAGTAAAAAGAAGGGCAAAGGCCTGCCCGGAAGACGACACCTCCTATGGCTAGGGCCCCTCCTCCTCCCCTCTATCCTCTCCCGCTGTCCCTTCCACCAGCTCTGGGGGCGGCAGTGCCCCCAGAGCGTACGCCCAGGTGGCCGCGGGCCCCCCGCCTGCCGCTGCCAAGACACCTGCCCTGACCACCGCCTCCAACACCATCCCAGGTGGCCGAGGCCCCTTCCCCACCCTTACCAGGAGGCATGGGGTCCGGTGCTTCCTGGTGCCTGCCTCGCCCAACGTAGAAACCTACGTGAGGGTGATGGCGCGGGTGGTGGGGCCCACGGCCATGGTGGCGGCCTCCCGTATGTACTGCAAGGTGGTCTTTTTCCTGGCCTCAGAGACCGCCGCCCAGGAGGCGGTGGAGACGGGCCTGGTGGTGGGGTGCATCCACGTCCCAGTGGAGCCCCTAGAGGACCTGAGCGTACGGGTGGTCTTGTCCTCCGTTCCGCCCTTCATCCCCAATGCTGCCCTTCTGCCTCTCCTTGCCTCCCTGGGGAAGCCCCTCTCCACCATCAGCCCACTTCCCCTCGGCTGCAAGGACCCCGCCCTTTGCCACGTCCTCTCTTTCCGCTGGCAGGTACAGCTGCAGCTTCTGCCAGCAGTGGCGCGGGGTGGGGAGGCGCTCGAGGGGTCGTTTCTGGTGCCCCACCAAGGGGCCCAGTACCAGGTCCATTATACCATGGGGGAGGCCCGGTGCTACCTCTGCTGGGCGACGGGGCATGTTCGGAGAGACTGCCCTCTGGCCCAGGAAGGAGGGAAGCCTGGGACCCCCGGGACCCAGGAGGGCGCCAGTCAGACCATCGGTGGCGCCCCCCCAGCCGTCCGGTCCCTGTGGCCACCCCCCCTCTGCCAGCAGTTGTCACCTGCGCTCGGGCCCTGGGGGTGCCCCCCCGGTTCGCCCGGGCGAGCTGACAGACGCCGCTGACACCCGGAGCAGTCCAGCGGGGCCTGCGGAAGGGAGGGACACAGGGCCGGCACCGTCGGGCATCGGAGGGGGCATGCCCCGGGGGGGAGGCGTCTCCTTCTCCTGCAACCCCACCTCCGCTCTCCCACACCCTGACTCCCATTCTCTTGCCCCTGACCCTGCCCCCGCTGCCTGACCCTCCACCTCGGAGGGCTGGGTGCTCGTACTATTTTTATTTAAACAAAAGCATGTAATAAGCATTACATAATTTAACCACATTAATCTACATAAAATAGCAAATAACACATTACAACTAAAACAGCTCAATATTCTTCTATACACTGCAATAAAATAGGCCTATTTAATAAAAGCAATATACCCAAAATAACCCAAACAAAAAGAAAAGGAAAGGGGCTGGCCGGAGGCGGGGACCTAGCACAGGAAAACTTCATCGGCACTCTGGCCTTCCATTTACCCGAATTACCTAGTGTACTAGCACAGGAAAACTTCATCGGCGCACAGGCCTTCCATTTACCCGAATTACCTAGTGTACATGTCCCAATCTCACAGTGCCCCAAACCTTAACAATTCCCCCTACTATCTGAGGGCTTTCTTTAATCACTCAAAAATCAATGCCAGTCTCAGTGGGGTCCATCCACCGCTCGAGACTCCCCTTATGGGGGTCACAAATTCAAACAAAGGAAACCAAATGGAGATATCGAGCAAAGAGCTCCGGACAGGGCCCACTGCTCCCGGAAGGTGTCTAGGGAGCCGGCGGATTCTGCCCAGAGGAACTCCACCCGAATACGTGAACAAATAGAGGAACGAAAATAGGCCCCACAGTCGCAGTGCCTTCCCTCGGCCAACTTTCTCTCCCTGGTGTTATAGATGGCCGCCTTGGCCGGGGCTAGGAGGAGGTTGACGAGGAGGTCTCGCGACCTCGTGGGCCTCTGAATGGGGTGCGCATAAATAAACAGGTGGGGAGAAAAATGCAACCAGAACCTCAACAGGAGGTTCTGGAGGAGCCGGAAAAGGGGCTGCAGCCTGGCGCACTCTAGATAGGCGTGTGCTAGGGTCTCCCTCTCGCCACAAAAAGGGCAGGTGTCGGGGCAAGGGGTAAACCATGCCAGGTATACGCCCGTGCTCACGGCTCCATGAAGGAGCCGCCAACCAATGTCCCCGACGGGCCGCGGGGTCAGGGTAGAGTAAAGGCTGGCCCACCGGGGGTCTTCGCCCTCCACAGATGTCATTAGGTTCCGCCATTTAGTATCTGGGCGGGACGCGAGGGCGGGGAAGTGAAAGGTATGGAGTATGAGAGTATATAGGTGCTTTCTGGGCGCGGTTCGAAAGAGAACCGGCCGCAACTCAGACAACCGGTTTGGGGCATAAGGAGGGAGAGGCTGAAGGGACTCTCGGGGCCGGGGCCCAATAGTGAGCACGGGAGGGCTTGAGCTGAAGGGAGGGCAAGGGGTACCCTCCCGCAAGACCCGCTCGAGGTAGGCCTGGGCGGCAGGGGGCAAGGCTGCCCTCACCTCCCGGAGTACGCGTTGGGGGGTCCAAGGGGTGGAGAGCCCCATACGCTGGGCTAGCGTCCGAGGATCCACCCAGTCTCCCCGGCCATAGTCTAGGAGGTCTCCGATCCTAGTGACTCCCGCCAGGACCAGGCTCCGTTGCACCGAGGGGGCCTCCGCCTGCACACGCAGCTGGGGGTTGTGCAGCAGGGGCTCCGCTAGGAGGCTGTCTCCCTCAGTGACTGCAAGGGGTCTGGAGGCAGAGACTAGCCTCCAGGTTCGGAGGAGGTCCTGGTAGAAGTCTGGCAGCTTGGAGAGGCTTTGTGGAAGGCCTCTCGGGTGAAGGAAAAAGAGCTGTCGGTCGTACCGGTACCCACGAAGGCGGCGGAGGAAGGCACGCCCTAAGTGGCACCATGTTGGGCCGTTCACACCATAGAGGAGCCTCTGCAGGGCCTGGAGGCGGAAGGTACTATTATTTATTTATGCAAAAACATGTAATTGACATTACATAATTAAACCACAGTACAAAATTAAACTACATTAAAACCAACTTACTAATCTTCTATACACTACATTAAAATAAACCTTTTTAATAAAAACCATATACCCAAGGTGACCCAAGGGGTCCACCCACTGCTCAGGACTCCCCTTATGGGGGGTCACACATTTAAACAAAGGGAGCCAAATGGAGATATCGAGCAAAGAGCTCCGGACAGGGCCCACTGCTCCCGGAAGGTGTCTAGGGAGCCGGCGGATTCCGCCCAGAGGAACTCCGCCCGAATACGTGAACATATGGAGGAACGGAAATAAGCCCCACAGTCGCAGTGCCCACCCTCAGCCAACCTTCTCTCCCTAGTACTATAAATGGCCACCTTGGCCAGGGCTAGGAGGAGGTTGACAAGGAGGTCCCGCGACCTCGTGGGCTTCCGAATAGGGTGTGCATAAATGAACAAGTGGGGAGAAAAATGCAACCAGAACCTCAACAAGAGGTTCTGAAGGAGCCGAAAAAGGGGCTGCAGCCTGGCACACTCCAAGTAGGCGTGGGTCAGGGTTTCCCTCGCATCACAGAAAGGGCAGGTGTCCGGGCGGAGGGTAAACCGTGCCAAATATACGCCCGTGCTCACGGCTCCGTGAAGGAGCCGCCACCCAATGTCCCCGACGGGCCGCGGGGTCAAGGTGGAATAAAGGCTGGCCCACTGGGGATCCTCGCCCTCTACAGATGTCATTAGGTTCCGCCATTTGGTATCTGGGCGGGACGCGAGGGCGTGGAAGTGAAAGGTATGGAGTATAAGAGTATATAGGTGCTTTCTGGGCGCGGTTCGAAAAAGAACCGGCTGCAACTCAGACAACCAGCTCGGGGCATAAGGAGGGAGAGGCTGAAGGGCTTCTCGGGGCCAGGGCCCAATAGTGAGCACGGGAGGGCTTGAGCTGAAGGGAGGGCGAGGGGTACCCTCTCGCAAGACCCGCTCAAGGTAGGCCTGGGCGACGGGGGGCAAGGCCGCCCTCACCTCCCGGAGTACGTGTTGGGGGGTCCGAAGGGTGGAGATCCCCATGCGCTGGGCCAGCGTCCGAGGATCCACCCAGTCCCCCCGGTTATAGTCTAGAAGGTCTCCAATCCTAGTGACTCCCGCCCAGACCAGCCCCCGTTGCACCGAGGGGGCCTCTGCCGCCTGCAGCTGGGGGTTGTGCAGCAGGGGCTCCACTAGGAGGTTGTCTCCCTCGGTAACTGCAAGGGGTCTGGAGGCTGAGACCAGCCTCCAGGTTCGGAGGAGGTCCTGGTAAAAGTCTGGCAGCTCGGAGAGGCTTTGTGGAAGGCCTCTCGGGTGAAGGAAAAAGAGCTGTCGGTCGTACCGGTACCCACGAAGGTGGCGGAGAAAGGCACGCCCTAAGTGGCACCATGTTGGATCATTCCCACCATAAAGGAGCCTCTGCAGGGCCTGGAGGCGGAAGGTGTGGATGCAACACAGGCCCTGTCCCTCCTCCTGCGGAGACCCAGTGCAGTCCTGGCCAAAAGAACTCCAGGGCCTTCTTCTGAAGATAGGCCAAGAAGCTCTGGGTCGGGACCAAGGTGCTGAGCCGATACCAGAGCATGGACAGGACTAGCTGGTTGAGCACCAGTGCCCTCCCTTGGAGGGAGAGACACCGGAGCAATCCCGCCCACTTTCGTAGCCGCCCAGACACTCGGTCCTGCAGCTCTTGCCAATTCTCTACCGGGGAGGGGTGGGTAGCTGACAAATAGATGCCCAGATAGAGCATCGGACCTGCGCTCCACCGGATGGTCTGCAGCGCAGGTGGGAGGGGGCCCATCTGCCACCCCGCCCCTACCATGAGGCCTGAGCTCTTGGTCCAGTTGACCCGGGCGGAGGAGGCTGCCGAATAAGTAGCTAGGCAAGCCTCCAACTGCACCAGGTAGCCCGGGTCCTGGATTGCAAGGAGTACGTCATCAGCGTACGCTGACAGGACCAGCTTGAGTTCCGGCTCTTGGAGTACCAGTCCCGTCAGCCTCCGGCGGAGAAGACACAGAAAGGGCTCAATGGCCAGAGCGTACAATTGGCCAAACAGCGGGCAGCCTTGGCGGACCCCCCGCCCGAAGCTGGCCGGTTCAGTCAGGGTCCGGTTGAACTTCACCAGGCACTCCGCAGAGGTGTACAGCGCTCGGAGGAACCCCACAAACCGGGGTCCGAAGCCGAACGCCCGCAGGGTGCCCAGAAGATACCCGTGGTCTATCCTGTCAAACGCTTTCTCCTGGTCC
Organism: Mesoclemmys tuberculata; assembly: GCA_007922155.1. NCBI lineage: Eukaryota > Metazoa > Chordata > Testudines > Chelidae > Mesoclemmys > Mesoclemmys tuberculata. Next base: position 58,918,026 of record ML675604.1, on the reverse strand, counting down.
AAGGACAGGAGGCCGAAGGACAGGCGATCCCTACGGCCAAGCTCCAGGAGATCCCGGGCTAAATAAAGATTGTCAAAGATGGTACGGCCCGGGATGGTGTAGGTCTGATCGGGATGGATCACGTCTCGCAGCACGGTCCTCAGTCGCAGCGAGAGGGCTTTGGCTATGATTTTGTAATCCGTACTAAGGAGCGAGATGGGACGCCAGTTCCGAAGGTCGCGGAGGTCCCCCTTCTTAGGCAGTAAGGTGAGCACAGTCTTCTACCAGGACCTCCTCCGGACCTGGAGGCTCGTCTCGGCCTCCAGGCCCCTTGCAGTCACCGAGGGGGAGGATCTCCTCACGGAGCCCCTGCTACACAATCCCCAGCTACGTGTGCAGGTGGCGGAGACCCCTTCAGTGCGACGACGTTTGGTCCTGGCAAGAGTCACCAGGGTCGGAGACCTCCTGGACTACGCCCGGTGGGCCTGGGTGGACCCCCATGTGCTGGCTCAGCGCACAGGGCTCTCCACCCCTCGAACCCCCCAATGCGTACTCCAGGAGGTGAGGGCAGCCTTGCCCCCTACTGCTTTGATGTACCTCGAGCAGGTCTTGCAGGAGGGTACTCCCTGCACCCCCCTCAGTTCCGGCCCTCCGGTGCTTACCATTGGGCCTCGGCCCCGTGACCCCCATCGGCCCCTCCCATTCTCACGCCCCAAGCCGGCTGCTCAATCTGCAGCCGGTCCTCTTCTAGACCGCGCCTAGGAAACATCTGTACGCGCTCGTGCTCCACACCTTTCACTTCCTTGCCCTCGCGTCCCACCCGGACACCAAGTGGCGGGACCTCCTAGCACCCTTGGAGGGCGAGGACTCCCGGTGGGCCATTCTGTATTCCACCTTGACCCCATGGCCTGCCGAAGATATCAGTTGGCGGCTCCTTCACGGAGCTGTGAGCACGGGCCTGTACTTGGCGCGGTTCACCTCCCACCCTGACACCTGCCCCTTCTGCGGCATGAGGGAGACCCTGGCGCACGTGTAGCTGGAGTGCGCCAGGTTGCAGCCCCTCTTCCGGCTCCTCCAGAACCTCTTGTTGAGGTTCTGGCTGCACTTCTCCCCGCACCTGTTCATCCACTCACACCCCATCCGTGGCCCCACGAAGTCGCGGGACCTCCTCGTTAGCCTCTTTTTAGCCCTGGCCAAACTAGCCATCTACAAGTCCAGGGAGAGGAGGTTGGCAGGGGAGGCTCCCTGCAACTGTGGGGCCTATTTCCGTTCCCTTGTTAATTCACGTCTCCGGGCGGAGTTCCTATGGGTAGTGTCCACTGGCTCCCTGGACACCTTCGAGGAGCAGTGGGTACTGTCCGGGGTTCTCTGCGCGGTGTCCCCTTCTGGTCTCCTATGTTTGACCCTGTGACCTTCATGCCCTTTCCTGTTTTATTCATTTGTTGTCCCCCGTAATTTGTTGGACCCGGGTCCAGTGGTTCCTCCTCTAGGCTGGGAGAGGGACCTTTAGTGGTGGGTGGGCTTGTGCCCACTCACGTCCCCCGGTTTCAAATAATGGGCAGAGGGTTTTTTGAGCTCTGTGGTCTGGCCCTGGTCCCTCTTTCTTTCTTCCTTTCTTCTTTCTATTTCTGCAGCTGCTTTTTTGGGGGACCCTGCTGCTGCTGCTGCTGCCTCAGGGCTCTGCTGGGGAGCCTCCCTCCCAGCTGGGAGGGAGGGGGTGAGTGGGTGGCCCTTCCATCTCCACCCCCTCAACCCCCCAGCTGCTATTTCCACCCTCCCGCTGCTGCTGCTTCCAAGGCCAGCACCAGCTGCCCAAAGGCCCCTTCCTTTTCCCTTGGCTGGCTGCCTCTTCCCCCTTCTGCTGCCGTGAGGCCCCTTCCCCTGTTGCTGCTGTCCCTTGCTCTGCCCCCTGTGCTTGGGGGCACCCCTGCCCCTTCTTTCCCCCTGCCCCTCCCCTGCTGCTGCCCCCTTCCCAGGCCCCCACATTTGGGGGACCCTGACCCTTCCCTCCTTCTCCCCCACCGCTGTAGTTCCCCCCACGCTTTGGCCTGTGTGCTCCGGCAGCACCAATGGCTCTCCCCCCCCTTAATTGACCCCCTCCAGTTTCGTTAACCCCCCCTTCACACACTGCACCCCCCCTCCCGCGTTCATTTCACCCCGCCCCCCCCCAGTGCAGCCAGAGGAGACGCTGACCTTCCATCTTGGGCTGTGCCCCTGCCTGGCTTGACCCCCTGTCTTTCCCCCTCTGCTGGTGCCCTCCTCCCCTGCTTCCAGCATAGTGGGGAGGAGTGGTCCCCCCCTTTTCTTCCCCTTCCTACCCCGTCCCCTCCCCCCCCTTTTCCACTCCCCTCCCCCCTTCCTCTCCCTCCCTTTCCTTTACCCCCCCCATCGAACCATTCCCACTCCTTTCCAGGATGGCGGGTGTGCCTGGGACCGGGACCCCCTCCATAGACGCTTCCGCCCCCCCCTTACCCCGAGGCCCTGTTCCTGCCCGCAACAACCGGTCCTGCTGCCCCCGCTGAGCCGCCGGGAGTCATTCCCCAGGTGCTGGCGGAGGACGACTCTGGTGGGGACGCCAGGGACACTGCTGCAGCCACGGTTCCCGCCCCCCTCCATCTGGGTGGCGCGCTCTCAGTTGGGAGAAAAACCAGGGGGGTAAAAAAAAGGGCAAAGGCCCTGCCCGGAAGGTGATGCCTCCTGTGGCTGGGGCCCCTCCTCCTCCCCCTCTATCATCTCCTGCTGTCCCTTCCACCAGCTCTGAGGCCAAGACAGACCGCCACCTCCAGCACTATCCCAGCACTATCCCAGCTCTGGGGCCAAGACAGACCGCCGCCTCCAGCACTATACCAGGTGGCCGGGGCCCCTTCCCCACCCTCACCAGGAGGCATGGGGTCCAGTGCCTCCTGGTGCCTGCCTCGCCCCACGTGGAAACCTACGTACAGGCGATGGCACGGGTCGTGGGGCCCACGGCCGTGGTGGGGGCCTCCCGCATGTACGGCAAGGTTGTCTTTTTCCTGGCATCGGAGGCCACCGCCCAGGAGGTGGTGGAGACGGGCCTGGTGGTGGAGGGTGTTCACCTCCCAGTGGAGCCCCTGGAGGACCTGGGCGTACGGATGGTCTTGTCCTCCGTCCCACCCTTCCTCCCCAATGCCACCCTTCTGCCTCTCCTTTCCTCCCTGGGGAAGCCCCTCTCCACCATCAGCCCGCTTCCCCTCGGCTGCAAGGACCCCGCCTTTCGCCACGTAGTCTTGTTCCGCCGGCAGGTTCAGCTGCAGCTGCTGCCGGCGGTGGCGCGTGGTGAGGAGGTGCTCCAGGAGTCGTTCCTGGTGCCCCATCAAGGGGGCCAGTACCGGGTCCATTACACTATGGGGAGACCCGGTGCTACCTCTGCCGGGCGGCGGAGCATGTTCGGAGGGACTGCCCCCTGGCCTGGCAAGGAGGGAGGCCCGGGACCCCCGGGACCCAGGAGGGTGCCAGCCAGACCATCGGCGGTGCCCCCCGCAGCCGTCCGGACCCTGTGGCCGCCACCCCTCTGTCAGCAGTTGTCACCTGCACTCGGGCCCCAGGGGCATCCCCCCCCGGCTCTCCCTGCCGAGCTGACAGGCCCCGCTGACGTCCGGAGCCAGGGCTGGCACTGTCGGGCATCGGAGGGGGCATGCCTTCGAGGAGCAGTGGGCGGTGTCCGGGGTTCTCTGCTCGGTGTCCCCTTCTGGTCTCCTACGTTTAACCCTGTGACCTTCACGTCCTTTCCTGTTTTTTTCATATGTTGTCCCCCGTAAACTGTTGGACCCGGGTCCAGTGGTTCCTTCCCTAGGCTGGGAGGGGAACCTTTAGCGGTGGGCGCAACCATACCCCTGGTTTTCAAATAGAGGGCAGAGGGTTTTTAACCCTTTTGGGCCCTCATACTGGCCCCAGCACCCTTCGCCTTTTTTCAAGGCTCGCGCTGTCCGGGGGGCCCCACCAGCCAACCTGCCTGCCTCCCCCCGGCCCGGCCGGAAGGGGGTGAGTGAGTGGCCCCCCGTCAGCACCACTATCGCCACCAGCTAGGGGGGCCCCTTTTCTGGCTGGCTTTCTCCCCTTCTCCTGCTGCCGCTGCCGTGAGTACCCCCCTCCCTGCTGCTGCTCCCTTGGCCCCCTGCTTTAGGGGCCCCCCCTGCCCTCTCACTTCTTTGCCCCCCCTTCCCCATAGCTGTCCTCCCCCCCCTTTTCGGTCTGTCTGCCCGTCGGTTTGCTTACCTTGTCCCCGTTGTTCCGTTTTTTCCCTCCCAAGGCTGGTTCACTTTCCCCAGTCCAGCCCCTGAGTTTGGTGGCCCCCTGTCCCGTCCGGCTCTAGCAGTTCACTGCTGAGCCTTCCCAGCCTTGCTCCGGCCCCAACCCACCCCCCCTTTTTCTGCTTTTGCCCCCTTGTCCCCTGTTTTTTGGCCCCCCCTCCTGTTCCCCCTTCTCCACCCCCCCGAGCTACTCCCCCCTCCCCGGCCTGCTTGTCCTTGAGTGATTGTTTTCATTTTGTCCCTTTTGTTTTGGCTTCCTCTCAAGGTCAATTCCTTTCCCTGCCCCGGTCCTAGTGGTCTGCAGCTGGGCTGTCTCCACCTTGCTTCAGCCCAACTCCCTCCCCACACCGCCCACTGCTCCTGCTGCCCCCCCCCTCCGGTCTCAGCAGCATTTACATCAGCCCCCCTTAACTGATTCTTTGTTGACCACTTGTTCCAGACCCACACCCCCCGTGCAGCCAGAGCAGCTGGCATCCCAACCCAGGGTGATGACCACACAGCCGAGCGGGGCAGAGCGGCTACTCCTTCCCTATCCCCTACTCCACTGCTGAGCCCACCCTACTCCCTTCCAAGATGGCGGGTGTGCCTGGGACCGGACCCTGCTCCCTGGATGCTCCTGTCCCTCCTTTAAGCCCTGAGACCCTGCCCCCACCTGTGAATCCTGGCCTAGTTGCCCCTTCTAGGCCCCCCCCGGGCATTGATCTCAGGACACCGGCGGCAGGCGCCTCGAGTGGGGACTCCCGGGACCCCACCACTGCCACGGCGACTGCCCTCCCTGCTCCCGGGGATGTGCCCTCGGCCGGGAGGAAGGGCCGGGGGGGGGAAAAAAGGGCAAAGGCCCCGCCTGGGAGACACCGCCTCCTGTGGATGGGTGCCCTCACCTTCCCCCCCTCCGCTCCCCCACTGTCCCTTCCACTAGCTCTGGGGGCAGCGCCGCTCCCAGGGCATATGCCCAGGTGGCTGCGGGCTCCCCGCCTGTCGCCCCGTCACCTGCCCCGACCGCTGCTTCCAGCACTGTCCCTGGGGGCCGGGGCGCCTTCCAACCCTCACCAGGAGGCATGGGGTCCGTTGCTCCCTGGTACCCGCCTCGCCCCACATGAAAACCTACGTGCGGGTGTTGGGACGGGTGGTAGGGCCCAAGGCCGTGGTGGCAGCCTCTAAGATGTACGGGAAGGTGGTCTTCTTTCTGTCATCTGAGGCCACCGCCCAGGAGGCGGTGGAGAGCGGCTTGGCGGTGGGGGGCGTCCACGTCCCTGTGGAGCTTGGCGTACGGGTGGTCTTCACTTCTGTCCCGCCCTTCCTCCCCAACGCTGCCCTCTTGCCTTTCCTTGCTACCCTGGGGAAGCCCATTTCCACCATCAGCCTGCTCCCCCTCGGCTGCAAGGATCCCGCCTCCATCATGTCCTCTCCTTCCGCCAGCAGGTGCAGATCCAACTGCCACCAGCAGCTTGTGGTGGGGAGACACTTGAGAGGTCCTTTCTGGTGCCCCATCAAGGGGCCCAGTACCGGGTCCACTACTCTACAGGAGAGACCCGGTGCTTCCTTTGCCGAGCGACAGGGCATGTCTGGAGGGACTGTCCCCTGGCCTGGCAAGATGGGAGGCCCGGGTCCCCCGGGACCCAGGGGGGTGCCAGTCAGGCCGGCGGTGGCCGTCCCTTCAGCCGTCCGTTCCCTGTGGCCACCCCCTCCCTCTCCAGTAGCTATCACCTGCCCCCTTTATCGCCTCCAGATGTCTTACAGACATAGCTATCCAGTAGCAGATGTCTTATGCCCCAGATAAAGACATCGCCTTACAGATGCCTCTAGTAGCTATCACCTGCCCCAGACTTTATCACAGTGCTTAAATACCATTTAGGAGTCTTTGAAAATCCCAAACTCTATGACTATACATTAACTAATATACAATAAGATCCCCTTCACTGGAGATATAGTATCAATAACTAAGGGCTAGATGCATAAAAGGACTTAAGTGACTAACTGCCACATTAGGCCCTAAGTCCACATTTAGGCAGCACTTGAGAGCCTCATAACCCTTGCTCAGCTGCTGCCAAACTACGGAGACACCAAAAGTCCCTCAATGCCTAAATGTCCACTACAAATGCTCCTGCATTTTGCAAGTGTGCACGTGTATTGATACCTCAGTTTCTGTGCTCTTATCGCACATGTAAGCCCCAGTGGGATTCTCAAACTAGATGTTCCTCCCATCTATCTCACCAGTGGGGAATGATCCAGTAGGTGTTCTCAGAATACACTTAAATCCTTGCTAAGGAGGAGATAGCTCTGGTGCCTCCCTTGTAACTTTGAGTCAAGCTCTTAGAGCACTCAGCTGTGGGGTGGGAGTCATCGGGTGAAAGAGCAAGAGCATGAGAATGACTTTATCATCTAGTGACTAAGGTATCCACCTGGGAGGTGAGAAACCAAGTTCATGTCCCTGCTCCAATGACTATTTAATTATTTATACATGGTGGAACTGCTTCAATGGGACAGATTCCTTACACCAGAATACCCCATAGTCCAGTGCTTAGAGCACTCACTTCCAATGTGGGAGACTCAAATTCAAATTCCTGCTCCATATCAGGCAGATAAATGTCATAAACACTGGACTGAATGTTAGAAGGGAGGAGCAGCCACAGTCTACTCCACCAGCCATTGTGAATCTAGTCCTTCATTTCCTTTTCGTTTATGTTTAAAAAGTTCATGGAAACTAAATGAAATGGATCATTTTAGACTGAATGAAATGGTTTTTTGTTCAATAAAAATATTGTCGATACTTTAGCTTTGTTTTTGGTTTTTTTTAAATTTCAGATTTGATTTAGGTCTAAATGATTATTTTTTTTCATTTTCTCAGAAATGTTCCCAGTTCTCTGTGCCCCAGTTACCCCTCTATACAATGGAGATAATCCTGTCCCGCATCTCACAGGGGAGTTGTAAAGATAAAATCATTAATGTGTGTGAATCATTATACGTCAGATACTATAGTGATGAGTAATGTAGAAAAACCCATGAGGAAATTAATTCTGTCCTTGGAGCAGGGTTTGAATACTATGCAGTAAACAAGTCCTAAGGCCACACACTGAACCATGAAAACAAAACGAAATAAAATACTGACTAAATGCACATTAATTGAGCAGCAGCAGTCCTGTGCTCTGAATGACGCAGAGGTCCCATGAAAAAATTAGTGTGTGATCATGTAATTAAAAATTACCATAATGCATGTACGCAAGGGGGATGAATTAAAGTTGCATAGGCAACTTTCATTCTGGCATTTCCTAACTTTTGAGTGCTTGATTTTACAACCTTAATGCACTTATATATTATAACAAAGATAAATATTGCGTTTTAATACATTCACGGTCTATACAAGCTACTCTGTCATAGCAACCCAGTCATTACCTATTCTGAAGGTACTGTTGATATGGTGAGAAACGTGACAGAAATAAGCAAGCAAGAACCAATGTCTCAACAAAAACAAAAACAAAAAACCAAAGCAAGGCAAAACAAAACAGATTTTTTTGTTTTCTTACACCAGTCATCTCATTGTCATATTTGTTCTCTAGCTTCTTTTCTTCTTTGACTCCTATACAGGATACCTACACTGATTCCTACTGATAATACTACTGCTGAATTCTCTATTTGTGATAGCACCATTGATTGATCTGCAACTGAGACACAACAGTTCACTTGGGCAATTTCCATAATGGCATTTCACTTCTCCTGAGGGAATTCTCACTTCAAACAAAGGCAGATTGACAAGCAGGTTAAGATATATGGTTCAGCTGAATCAAACAATAATACTTGAAGAAAATCATACAGACTAGACTATACTTCCAGCATGCAAACAGCTTCAGATCCAATTTTATAATAGACTAGGGGTCATAGCTAATGTGTGGCCAGGCGGGAGGAAAAAGAGTTTGACAATCAGGGTCCGGACACCTCAAGAGGAGAACAGAAGTTTAAACCAAAAAACATGAACAGTTGAGCCAAATGATTGCATAATGGCTTATTCTACTCTGATAGTGTATCGAGTAAGATTTTTTATGAAAGCTTGTAATGTTCTGAACTTGATTGCCATTATAAGATATGCATATGAATTGTGGTTATGAAGTTATGTATTTGTGTATATAGAAAACTGTGCTGATAAACTTCAGCTCCACTTTACAGGAGGGTGGGCACAACTTATGAAGGGAGGGGCACTTCCCAGACCATTGTTTACACTAAACCAATTTCCAAGCACGCATCCATTGTCCATCTCAGGAGAAGGACAATGGTGGACGATTAAAGTTAATGGAACGACACTGAGACAACTGGGAATCTTCCCTACTCTAAGTAAACATAAGTCACCATGCTGGGGGAAGGGAGGAAGGAATGGGAAAAAAGCCTTTTTAAAAGTCCTAAAATTGAAGTTGTCATCCAGAATTTGAGGGACAGTCTGGAAGACAGGAGGATGTCTGTGAATGCTGGATCTGAGCCACACAGCATTAAGGCACCCCAAGGTTACAGGGCAGGCAGTGACAGAACCCTTTAATGTGGGTAATCCTCAAATATCCCACCAAGGAATAGTTTTAATGCTGAGAGTGAAACTAGTTGATAATTAATGCAGATATCCACCAGTCACTAGTTTACATAATCACAAAAACGATAATTAACAGGAATATTAGTTAATGCTAGTCAGGTTTTCAAAATGAATTGATATACAAAGTAATGATTCTGGAACAGAGGGAGGTGGTTTCCACCAAAAAGTTGACCAAAGCATCAAGAGTTCAGGGTAAAAGCAACAAATTAGTTATTTTCAATTATTAGAGAGTAGTTTTGCGTTAGTTTTTATACACTTCTTGTATCTAAGGACCAGATTTTGTGCTGCCTCCCTGAGAAGCATAGCACTAAAGGTTTTATGCCACTTAGATTCCAGACTGATGCCAGGGTCAGGTTGGGCTCCTGTTTATATTAGAGCACCTGGAGGCAAATCTAGTTTATGGCAGCCTTTCCTGGGCTGCCTACCATCTGGACTGCAGCCTCAAAATTAATAGTGTCCTATGCACCACAACGACACTTCTCTCCCATTCCTGGCATGCTACCCTTGTAACCCAGACATCTCCTATGGCAGGCTTGCAAGTATAGAGCTGCTTATAGGGCCTTATGTTGCTCCTGCATTGGTTTAATCTCATTTATGGCCTTTGTAGTGTTGCCCCTTTTTGACCCAAGTACCTAGTCAAAGTTCAGGGCCCTTGGGCTATTCTAGCTTGGGGCAGAAATTAGTGACAGTTTTGGATTTTCTTTGATGAAGTCTTGGTTATTTACAAGTAAATTTACAAAGTCCTGGTTATCCGCGCACAGGAAGAACTACAAACAAGAGCAGCAGTTTCTTGGCTTATTGCCCAAGACCCAAAAGTTCTTTCTGTGCCCACTGCCATACTGCTTGGCTCTCTCACTTTTGCCTCTGCCTCTTTCTGCCCCGCTCTCTCTTCTCCATTTCTGGGTACTGCCTACAGACACATGCACACGCACATACACAAACCAATACTCAATCAAACTCTCTGACCACATGGTGATACTTTCTGGGCAGACTCTGGTAGGCCTTGTTTTATGTGTGCCCCCTTCAGTGTTTCTTACAACTATCTGAAGTGAAGGGCACATTCACCCACTAATTTTATAACTCAACCCATAATGAGGTTTCATCCAGCTCATAACAATATGCCACCGCAGGTGTATATGGGGCTGGAGCTGGGGCAAAAAGCATATGTATGTGGTAGCAATGGGACATGGACAGTCTGACCTGGCTGTTCTGCCTAGTGATCAGAGCCAGAGTGCAAGCCATAATCAGACTCCAGGAACCAAGCCAGGGATGAGAGCTGTAATCGGAGTCCAGGGATCAAACAGGAGTCAGGTCCAGTACAGCAGCCAGTCACAGAGTCTCTCAATTGCCCAGACAACTCCTGTGCCTCCTTCTAGTTTAAATAATATAATCTGGCCAATTGATGGGGCTGGTCATCATCCTCATCATGATCCATCTGGCTGGTGTCTGTGGGAGGAATAAGAGTTCGCCTAGACCCTCACTTCCTGTAGTTCTAGGTAAGCTGTCAAGTGGTGGTGCGGCGCTATGTGATGGGTACCCTTATAGTGTGTTTATTTACACACTGTCATAAGCGTGTATGGCAAATGACTAAAAATACAAAGACCTGTCCTGAGTGTCTTACAATCTATATTGGACACATGGCAGTGAAAATGACACTACACAAAGGGAAAGGTGAGGAAAGCAGAGGAGACCACAAAAACAAGGGGAAAGGGATTATATGGCCTATCCTTTTTTGTTATGTGTTTGTACAGTGCCTAACAGAGTAGGGCCCTGGTCCATTACTAGATCTCCTGGAGGAGCCTGCAATACAAATAAAAATAATAATATATATATATATATACACACACACAGATGAATATGTGCATCCGAAAGGAGAGAGCTCAAAGGTAGAAGCAGACTTGCAAGCCAATCTTAGAGCCTGTGTCAACTATCTTGGGCTTGCTGTGTAGGGCTAAAAATAGCTGCGTAGATGTTTGTTCTGGGCTCTGAGAACCTCCCAGCTTGCAGTTTCAGAGCCTGGGCTCTAGCCCAAGCCTGAATGTCTACACTGCTATTTTTAGCCTGGCAGTGTGAGCCTCATGAGCCTGGGCTCTGAGATTCACTGCCCCACGTTTTTTTTTCTGCTATGCAGATATACCCTAAACTGTTCCAATGCACACCAATAACTCCTGTAGCTATTTTGCTGTTTGAAGTTAAAAAGTATGTGACTTCACTGATAATTTTGCATTTTTTCCCCTAGAAACAGGATGATCAGACCCTGTCTTTCGATATTTTCCTCCAAACTGTTCTATCTGGTTCAGACCATGACCTTTTCCTTCCTACCTTCCTTTCTGCCTGAAATGGGCTTGAGACAAAACCTTGGACTAAAACAACTCCTTTGGGAAAGCTGAATCAGGATTCAAATTTAGCAGTTGCCCTTATAATAAACCAAAACAAGTCCTTGCATACGAATTTCCCTGAATTTTGTAGAAATTTGGATTGCTAACTAAATCTTCATTTTGCAGCTTATAGCCTTTTTTCCTTCCTTCTAGAAACTTTTTAACTCCTTAAAAATAGTATTTCCGTTCTTCAGTGCAGCAGATATCAAATAGCTGTTTTATTCAATAACTTACTGATATGCAGCACAAACATTTTGCTGCAGTGCCCATAAATCTTGAAATTCTGTACTGGAGTATAACAACTTTTAGGAATGGACAGCGTTATTTGTTTGCTTTTTGAAGGTCATCCTTGTTAATATACCTCTTCTCATGGAATAGCATCTAGCAGCTGAGTCCAGACACTTCTAACCTTGATCATATGCTGTGCTACTGGTTGGCTGTACTGGGAAATATAATTTTAGTATGGGTGACCTTCACCCCTGGCAGGGGGCCAGCATAAGGCCTATGCCCCTCGAGTCCCATTTAACCTCTATTTTGAGGGCTTAAATGGAATTTAAGTAATGCATAGGCATGTGTTGGCCTTCTTCACAGGGGTGAAGTTCACCCTATCTAATCTGGAAGGCTTGCTGGAATTAAATCATTTAGGCCCCTGGGGAAAAACCACCAGAGTTCCAAGAAGTAGGGAAAGGAGTCACTCCTGCCATACCCTTTATTCCCAGACACACTGGGAATACCCAAGAGAAAGTGGTGAGGTAGAAAAGGTACATAGAAGTCCTTCCCCATCCCAAAGATTGAGGAGTCTGGAGAAAGACAACTCTTAGGTGTTAGCCCCTTTAGTAACAAGAGGACTAAGGGCCAGATTTGCAAAAGTGTTGATCTCCCATTATTCTTTTGAAAATCAGATCCCAAAATTCTCACAGCCCATACTCTTTCCTTGCTGGCCAGCCTTTTTACACTCATGGCAAAAATCTCAAACTCCCAAGGTTTTCCCTCCCAGTTGCTAAGCCTTCCTCCTCAAATCACTTCCCCTGAACCTCTTTAAATTGTGAAACGCCTCCTGCAAATGACCCAAAATGGCCCCCTGCTATCTTCTAGTTACTTCACTGATAAAAGCTCAGCTGCCGGTTCTTCTACTGCTACACTCTCTGGCACTTCCTGAAAATTGCTACACTATATTTAAGTGAAGATTCAGGAAAACTGTGTTAAAGTATTAGTCTCAGAAATAAATCTTGTGGTACACAGACATTTCTGTGGAAGCATTATTTGTTATTCATTTTAATATTTAATTAAAAAAATCTCTGGCTTTGAAATTTGTTTTCCCATTAGTTTTACATTGCTGCAGGAATTTCAATTACCCTTCTAAAGTGAGTGCTGCAGTTGTGTGCTGGGTCACAGAATTTCTGTTCATCATGACTATCTACCTCAGGATACACAGGGACCTGCATATAATACACATAGGCTTGGAAGGATTAGATTTTTATCAGGAAGTATTGATTTCATTGGACACGCACAAACTGATGAAAAATATTTTCATCAATAGTAATCAAAATTTTCCGACAGGCAAACTAAGAAAAATGCTGTTTGAAAACTTCTTAGCCTTTGATTTAAGGCTATTTACTTTGTATATTTTGATGTGGGATTTTGACAATTTGTGATAATGATTATAAAACCTTTTGAACCTCAACAGCTACTGTATTATATAACTATTGTCTGACCCCCCTCATTGTCTGACCCGCTCATAATTTCCCAGAAAAAATTACATCTATAAAAAAATGAAAAAAAAGCTTAAAATGAACATCTATATTATCAATCCATTTAAAAAATTTATCGAAATCTGTCATTCCCTGAGGGTGACAAATCCTGCTCCTATCGCTGCCATCAGGCCCCTCTGAGTTCTGGTCAGGTTTCTCTGTTATAATATCTGTCCTCATTTCTTAGTATCCCCATGTAAAAAAGAAAATGACTTTGGAATTCTCCATTGATTGTAGCTCTGAATCCCTACGCTTGTAAGTTGGGCAATCTTTGTTTTGGTTTTTTAAAAGTGCATTTGATTTCCAAACAGGATTTCCCTGGCTCTCACAGATTTAAAAATGTAGTTCCTATTTCAATACATGACCTAAATGTACTTTTATTTAGAAGAAAGGAAATTTCACCTCAGAGATACGGTACTTGTACCTCTGCCATTCTAACTGAGACAAAGCACGCAAACAAGTTTGCAATGTTCTATGAATGAGAGGGTTTAAGATTTTAGGTGTTATTGTACATCATTTTGGGAGAGATAAATTCCACAAAAATAGAATTAGTTGTCACAGAAACAATATATCCATAGAAAGTCGGTAAGTGGTATGCAAAGCTTTTATATTGCGGACTACATAATTAACATTCCTTCTAGGCAGCAATGGTGAGAGTCTACATAGAATTGTGCATAAACCTTGGGAAAAATTAAAAATTAAGTACTCACTCAGATCTAGATTCTATCACACAGACAGGCCTTGTGTTTTGTGCTATATATTCAGTTTTCCCAATAGTTTCTCAGCAGATTCCAAATCTTCAAATACTGTATGTATATTTTTCCTTTTCCATTTTGCCGGCTATTAATACATCACCTCTTTTGCCTAGAACTGAATCCAGACAAAACTGTATTGATGCTAGTGGGAAAGAGCCAGTGTTTTGAGGAACTAGATGAGACACTAACCTCTCCTTCCACTGAAGTCATGTGTCCTCCATTTAACAAAATGGTGAAAAACCTAAGGCCTGGTCTACACTTACCTTTGCGATTCGGCGGCAGTCGACGGGAGATACGCAAGTGACATAAATCACTTGCATATCTCCCGTTGACTTTGCAGAGTCTCCTCTGCGTGCTGTCCACACTATGCTGCATCGAAGGGAACGTTGTTCCCTTTGACACAGCGCTACGCCACTTACCGGGGTGGTTTTCCTGCATCGCTTGCTGGATCAACTGAGCGCGTCTATACAGACCGCTCAGTCGATCCAGAGCAATCGATTGGATGGCAGCGAATTTGCCGCTATCAGTGTAGACCCAGCCTAAGTGTCCTGCTTGGGCCATCAGGTAGAAATAGAAATGATCTCTTCCACCTTCAGCTTGTTAGGAGACTTAACCTCTTTTTCTTGGATTTGCCCATAGTAATCTATCCTTTCTCATCTCCAAACAGTACTACAAGTGTCCTTGTGTGGTGCTGAAGCTAGAAGCAACATGGAGACCTATGCTTCTACAGAAAGTAGTCGTGCACCGCCTCTCCTTAGTGGATTGAGTCACCCAGAATATGTAATTCCTTCAATCCACATCTTCTATTATCACCCAGAGTTCTTATCACCCAGAACCAGAGTTCTCCTCTGATGCCAATTCTAGGTTTTGATCCTCATATTAAAAAACATCAACAGATTAGGACTCTGGTAGGCATCCCTGACCTGTAAGAACAGTTGCTTCCTATAGGAAAATGCAGTTAACAAAACTCAAGATGAAATAAATAAGAGGTGAAGAAAAAGGGTTCTTGGTCCAGGGAGTTCATTTGTAAAGCATGGTCCTAAATTCTGACCAATTTCAATGTATGCTGGAAGATCCACCTATTTACCAAAGCTTTCTCACTTTACCCAAGACGTTAAAAACTAAGCATAATAAAAACAAGCAAAGTTTCCTTCAGTCTTAAAAGATGAGTGGAGAACACACCATTAAGTCTACTATGGACAGCTGCAGGCAGATCATGTTCACTTCTTCAGAATATAGAATAGGATTTTCAAAGGTGTGAGGGAGTTAGACACCCAAATACCATTGTAATGTAATGGAGTTTGGGCACCTAGTTCCCATGGGCTCCTTTCAGAATCCCAGCTTTGGACACTAGAGTGAGTACCACTATAGGACACAAACTAAACCAGTTAGATGGATAGAATACAAAGCCCATTTTCTAATATAATCAATTCAAGGTTTTTAAATAGTTCCTATCACCATGATATCTAAGCAAAGAGAGAAGATTCCATTTTGCTAGCATCTGGGTACATACTTTTTCTGCCCATTAAACTTCAGCATCCAGATTCTCTGGTCTATCTGAGCTGTGTTTAACCAGAATCAGACAATGGGAACAAAGATAGTCTTATGTCACCTTGTGTTCCCTGATTCTAGGGTTAGTTGAGACCTAGTCTGGCCTCCAGGATAAATGAAAGTAACTTCACTTTTGCCCAATGGCCCAGAATTCCAGGAGGCTGTTCCAGAAGGGGCTACCCAGCCATGACCTTATGCCTGACCACACACCCTGTAGAGGGGACTGAATAGGGTTTAACACAGAACTGCCATCCAAGGATTTCCCTATGCAGGTGGACTCCAGAGTGGTGAGTTCTGCTGGATTTTTGGCTGCCTTTGCACCCATATCTCCCTTTCAAGCAATAGAAAGAATATTTTCTGTCCTGTAAGTCTGTCAAATGTAAAATCCCAGTTCACTCTAATTTCACATGTACTTTCGCTACACATTTCTATGGGGCATGTGTCTTCTATATTTCTGTTTATCTACATTCTTAATTTTGTGCCCTTCACTGTAGTATCTGAGTGCCTCCCAAGTGACAGTAGAGAAGAATCACCCTTGATAAATTTGTTTTAGTTCTTTGCCTACATAGTAGATTTGGGGGAAAGAAGTTAACACCATCAATACAAGTTTTCAGAAAAGTTTTGGATATTGTACCTTACCGAAGGTTGATCTATGTTTGTCAGTATAGGGTGAATGGGTAGTAAAGTGAAGGGAAATTTGGCACAGTAGAAAATAAATAGCAAATGAAAGCAGCAAGTCTGATTACCATTTTCCTGATCTCATTTAAATTTCTAGGACCTCCATTCTATTTCAACAACTAGATACACATTTGAAAATGTTGCTTGATTTTGTAATGTCTGTCCATTCCAGCAGGTTGCCTGAAAATATTTAGAGACGTGTAGACTATTAAACTGAAGTCGTAAACTCTTCCTGTACAGTGTCAATTCCCAAGATTCATGTCTTATGTATTAGCAATCCAATTTTTCAGAGTTCAAATTGCTGGTTACTCTATTCTACCATGAACAAATTTAACAGCTTTATAGCTGGTCTCTCTGTCTGGGTCAGTTGTGTACATCAGCAATAATATAGGACCTGGTTCAAATATTGATCTCTGTAGCGCCCCATGGAACATTTCCTCTAACTGGGAATTTTTAGCTTGCTGCTAGTCTTCTCTCTTTGGTTAGTTCTCTGAAATATAGCCCATTGGTATCAAAATTCATGTAGTACTTTCAGCATCTTTATCATTTTCATGTTTTGTCTCACAGAGCACCTATCAAACATCTTTGAATTATAATATTAGACTTTTTTTAGGAGTTTGACACTGAGTTTTGAGGTTTTTCTTTGCTATTTTCATATATCTTTTATCTAGTGAAACCATTTTGAATGCATATATTTTGCATTATGGCTGGCAGCAGGATTTGATAAGGACATTGTAATTATGCAATAACACAAAACGAAGTTCATTGTAGGCTGCCATTAACAACTCTGATTTTCTTAATTGAAGGAAAAAAGACAGAAACAAAAGTTTCTGTTCTTAAAATCCATGTTTAATCAAGCAGATATTTAAGAGCTCACTTATCAGTTTGCCCCACAGAGCTGCACAAGGGCTTGCTCCCCTATAAGGTAAATCTGGGTTGCCCAGACAGAGTGAACCACACATGAAAAAAAAGTGTAAGTAGTGCCATTTAATGCCCTACTGGAAAGGTCTCAAATACTTACTACTGTGCTCATCATTGTAGTAAGTAACTTACATGGATTAGAATAATGAGGGTGGAAAAGTAGTGAAATTTGTTGAATAAATTATTCCTTACGAACAGCTTTCTCTGCTTTAAATATAACCATTTTCAGCTACTTACTTACTTACTTTCAGCACACTTTCTCAAAATCCAGAGAACTAAATATTTTGAGATCCAAACAGTAATTACTGGGTCTTCTTAGACAGCCCACTTAGTGTGAAAGTGGCATTAAGAACACCTGACTTGCAGTACAGTGAACCCACCCATGTAAATGCAAACTCACTCTTTTATGCATTTTTTAAATCCTGTGAGACAGGTGTAATGATAATACACTCCCAGCAATAGTACATCTTTCTAGTCCTGAAACATTTAGACCTATAATGTATCTTGAGAAACTCAAATCACACATTCAGAAAATAATTGCCATTTTAAACTAAACCCAGACAGAACTCATGAATGTAGTTGCATCATTGTACGTTATGCTCTCCTCTCTGCTATAGTAGTGTGCATGACTCCTCTATCATAATTATGATCATATTACTGTTTCATTCTTATACAATTATACAAATGAAATCATATAAACAAGGTTGTGAAGTTTGGACTGGTCTTCAGTGGCCTCATTCTGAATATGAAAATCCATAGATAATAACTAATTTTTTCCTATCTGTAATTGCTTTGAGTGCTGAATTCTAATGTAGTAAATGTTGAAACAAAGAGGCATTTATTTTGCTACTTTGAGTTACAGATGACAAAGAAATGTAGAAGAAAAAGCATGGCAAAATCTAAGAATCAAGCAATGACAGTTCCTTGCAACTGCAGGAAAGTGATAGTGTGTTAAGTATGTCCTGCGGGGATATAAACTTCTTCCTATTCCAAATCTGACAGTCATTACAACTGTGTATGGGAGCAAGAATCAGTGTAATTCAGTTTCTAATCCCATTTATTATCTTGCAGTATGACTGATGACCAAATATATTTTGCTTTCAGTTGTAAGAATGTCTGCATTCAGTCTGGGCAACTCATTACCAAAAAGCTATTTACAAACGGAAAAAAGAATTCAGATAAGAGTTGCAGAACTTATCAGAGTGCTGGAAGAATTGATTTATGAGCAAAGGTTAAAAGAATGAAATATTATTATTGAAGTGTTGTTCACAAATCCGTAGTTAAAGTTGAACTGAGCTTTGCACTTAAAACAGGGATTTAACCACATCATTATATATTGAGAATATAGCCTATCCTCCAAACCACCTTAGCCGTGTTTTGTACTGACACAGAGGGATAAAAAGAAAAACAGCTAGCGTATCTTTAAAAAGAAATTTCTTCTCATCTGGGACCACAAACACTAAAATGCCTTAATCATAACCACATAGTTATTATGTAGTGTTATTACAACACATACTTAAGGTTGTTTGCTTTCCCTGAGTGTGCATTTCTATACCTAAACATCTTTTAATTTTAACATTAACTCGGAATCTCCAGGGTTTATAACCGGCTTGGAGACAATTGCAACATCCCTGTAAAGTCTTTTACCCTCAAATCTGATATGTACTCTCAACTTTATCTCCATGTTAATGTAGTTTTTGTCTGGGATTATATCTTGACTAAGTTATGAATGGGTGGTCACATTAGCCTGCTGATATTTAAAAGATATAATCATAAAGGAGAAAGAGGAATTGTTTACCATGGAAAAGAAGATATAACTAAAGGGATGAAATTAAGGAAAGAAACCTTAGGTCCGGTCTACACTTACCTTCCGGATTTGGCTGCAGTTGATGGGAGATACGCCACCTACTGGAGTCGTTTTCCTGCGTCGATTGCTGGATCAACTGAGCGGGTCTACATAGAGCAATTGATCTGATGGCGTCAGTGTGGACCCAGCCTTAGTCTGAATATAAGCAGAAACTTCTTGACAGTAACATGTGTTGGGTTGTAGAATAATTCCTCAAGGGACCTAGTAGAAGCCCCAGCTGTCAGCAACTTTAAAGTAAACTGGATTTTTTTAAAGGAAAACCACTGTAGAAAACAATCCTTGCTTAGCAGTGAGATAGAATAGATTACCTTGGCCTTTTCCATCTTTAGATTCAGTGATACCATGAGTCCCTTCCTTCTTTTTTTTTTGGGGGGGGGGGGAGAGGGCGGGTTGGGTGTATCCTACTGCCTCCAGAGGCAAAGAATCCCAACTCTTCATTATAGTCTGAAGGGAAAAACTAAAAGGAAAACCACCCTCTGCATTAATTTGAGCTGTCTGAATAATGGGGCAAAAATATCCATAAATATTTTTTTTAATTCAAAACCTAATTTCACTTCAGCTCTGTATATATTCCTTTCTTTCTTCTTTGCTTTCTAGGAAAATTAAAGTGCTCGAGTTTTACTGTGATAAATATGGTGTAAAACAACTGTTTTACTCAAGTGCTTCAAATTTCCCCTAAAACTGATTTTCAGAATGCATATTCAATGTAAAATTTGTATTTCATAATTTGCAAAAGTCATGGGGTATTGTTTATAGCTGGTTGAAGAAGGAAATTTTCATTTCTGAACTTTTTATCAATTTCCTTCACCGGTATCTTCAGCCAATTTTATTTGTGAATACTTGAATGAATGGAGTTTTGTTCACAAGAATATTCATCAAAGTATTGTTCATATTAGTGCACAGTAATCCGGCTCTGTGTGTTATGTGTCCTCTTCTATGTCTGATCCACAGAGGATACGACTGCTACAGCTCCTACCTAGGGAATTTTGTTTTTTAACTCAAGCTTCAGAGATTCCTTCTTCAGGCTCTGAACTAATTCTCAGTGACAGTCAAGAGAATGGCCATTAAACTGTCTGTCCATCTATCTAAGGGTTTCATACCACTGCCTTTCACCATAGTATATGAGCACCTTCCAGGTAAAATCAGTAGCAATAACAAAACACATAGTGGACTTCATTATTCAAATATTCATGAAAGTATTCACACAAGAGGAATGAAGGCCAAATTCTGGCCTCAGATATGAGGAAATAACTGTCAGTTTATTCGTTAGCCCAGCTTTCTTTTGGAATTATATATTTTTCTAAGAACTGAAGCAGTTCTTATTTACTAATGTAACCTAGCCCTTCCATTCATTCTATCAATTTATACTTTGATAGACTCCTGGTTCAATTTTTTATCTTTTTTAAAAACACAAACTAAAGCCCAAACATCTGATATTAGTATATTCTTGAAATATATATGTTAAAATGGTTAAAATGGTTCTGGGAGCAATTTCTTCTGATTTAAACATTTAAGTTTTGTGAACTCAGAGCTAGTTGGGTGTATCATTGTCTTCATCTCCTAGCTCTGTGAACCCCCATGGCATAGTGACTTGGAAATGTTCATCATTTTCTAATGTGAACACCTCCAAGAAAGTTTTATTCAGCTTCTCAGCCAAGTATATATCCTCACACAAGGTCGCACCTGCTTGATATTTTGGTGGTTCTGTGGTAATCTTTCTCCCTGGTTTCTTTATTATATTTTGAAGACAATTCATTTTTCTTCCTAATGTTTTCAGCTACAAACCTCTCATATTTTTGCTTTGACTATTATCCAGCATACTCCAAGACAATTCATTGATCCTAATCATCACTTCTTCCTTTACCCAGCTCTTCCATTTTTTTAAAGACATTGTTCTTTCGGCTAACAAACTTTCAGTCTCTCTGGTAATCTAGAATGACTGTTTTGGTAACTACCAGCTTTCTTGAAAAGTGGACTAAATCTGGACCGGGTACTAAGTAGAATGAGCTTGAATGCATGTCTTCACACTTAAAATAGTTTTCCCAGGTAATCTTTTTGAGTGGACCTACAACTATTTAAAAAACAACCAAACACTTTCTCAGACTTCCACATATTAAAGCTATTTTCTGATTGTTTTTGTTCAGCAATCAAAAACTCAAATCACTGTATTATGCTACTGCCAAGTGGTTCTCGGACCCAAAGATCAGAATTTTTGTTCAAATCAGTGATAATTAAGTCCAGTAGTGCCTCTCCCACATGTTCTAAAAAGCACTGCAATCTATCTCACTGCCAATTTAGCTGTAGATCACAAGTTTTTCTGATCCTCTGAACAGATCAATACACATTTAGCCTACAAATGGTTCATACTACTCAAGCTGCTAAAAGTGGTGCATGTGAAGACCTTTCTAAATCCTAGTGAATGTCTCATATATGCAGAAATAGACCTGTTAATCTCAAGACTACCATCAATAATGAGCAATTAATCTGGAGATATGGATTATTTTAATGTTGTCATATTAATCCTGACTTTCCCAATCTTCAGAGCAAAAAGCTACTCTTTACAATGTCACTTCCTTGACATAAAGATACTTTTGTTATTAATTAAAATGGACAATCCTTTATCTCCTGTATTTTTTCCTATAAGCCAGTAAAATCGTATATATACGCAGGAATAAAGGATGTTATAAAATGTTTTGTTTGGTGGCCTCTGGCAGGCTTAAGCATCCAGAAAATGAAAGCCATGCTATGCATCTTCATAACTACTGTTTCTTATAGGCATAATAGGATATAACTAAGTGATCACAGCATCTGTTCCAATGTACTTGGGTTCAGACTTTTTAAATGCTAAATAATTAGTTTAGGTTTTCAGTTCCCAGGAAGCAATATTATTTAGAATTAAGATCAGGGTTATAACAAACATTGCAACTAACTTGAAAATTGAGATTTAGAGGTTCAGAAATTATTTAGAACTATTTTGACTTTTAACAATGAAAATTTTTACACTGCAACCATGGTTTCAGTTCAAAGGTATCTTTAATTAGTCATTTCTAGTGCTGTGCAAAGCAGAGTCGCTGAAATTTCGATGGAAAGTCTGCAATTTGAGATAACTTTATTAATTATATTGAGCAAGATCCTTAGCTGATGTAAATTGACAGACCTCCGTTCCATTTCACTGGCTCTGTTGTTTGAAGGGGGCACCTTAATTTGAAGCACCATGTGATTTTATTTTGTTACTTTACATACATAACTACA
The DNA here is from genome assembly GCA_007922155.1 of Mesoclemmys tuberculata. NCBI lineage: Eukaryota > Metazoa > Chordata > Testudines > Chelidae > Mesoclemmys > Mesoclemmys tuberculata. The sequence continues at coordinate 58,896,050 of ML675604.1, read as the reverse complement.
TACATATCACTGAACTGATGTGAATAGGACTAGGAGCCCCTACTCTTAAAAAAGAAACTGAATTAAATTTGGGGATATCAGACCTTCAAAGGAGCAATGCAGAAGAAATGCCAAATAAATGTATTTAAATGTCCTTTTCTTAGTGCAAAACATGGCACACTGACGTACTGCATGCAAACATAATTGCTCTTATATATGTAGACAATGGACTTTGCGTGACATGAGACCTTTTAGTATATTGTGAACATGGGCACTGACTTATGCTATGTTTAACAGATTTCACATCACAATGTGGGATGCATACTCCAAAACAGAAAGAAGACTGCAAGCTAAAAGGCTGTGGCTCAATGATTTCAGTGTGCCAATTATTGAAAATAAGCTTTCAAAAAAAAAAAAAAAAAGAAGGAAAAGCCAAAATTCTTGATTCATACATTATTCTCATCCAAGGGTGGATTTAATTTATGCTGTGGCCTCTCCCAAGGTATGCATTCTATAATAGTCCTTACACAACAATGCGATGCCAACAACTGCATCAGAAAGCCATGCACTGTTTCTAAAAGTAAATAAGTTATATGACAACAATACTGAAACATAAATATTTACATCAGCTTTGGGGTTTGGAAAAGTGTAGTGAGTGGGAAAGTGTAGTGAGTGGGTGTGGCCTCCTTCCGAGACTGACAGGGAGAAACAGGCCAGGCCTGTGGCGGCGGAGCCACAGACTGCCTGTCCACCCACCCAGAAGCGAGAGGGTGGGACAGGAAGTATAAAAAGAGAAGCCCAGGAGCTTAGTCAGGGCCCAGCTCCTGGAGAGGAGACTATTTGGTGCTCTGCTGGGGCCTTTCAACTGTGTGATGCCCCACTGGGAGGCCAGTGAACTGTGTGCTGCCCCACTGGGGGGCTGGTGAATTGTGTGCTGCCCATTGGGGCCTCAGGGTATTGCCTTAGGGCTGCCCCGCCTGAGCCCGGAGACTGTTCCTTTAATCCAGGCTTGGCCAACCCCTGCCGGAGCAGGGTAGAGAGTGGGTGTGGCCTCCCTCTGAGACTGACAGGGAGGGACCACCCACTGCTCTACAGAAAGGTGTAAGAGAACATAAGTTTACATGCACTGAAACTTTATTTTTCCTTGTAAAGAATAGAGGGCTCTATTTTACCATTTCTTGTGTTTGGACTGAAGAGTTATGCCTATTTTAGAGAGGCACATATATGATTTCCTATAAAAAAGGAGATTCTCATTCTGAGTGAGTGATTCAAGTCTCTGGGTTGAATAAAACAGAGCAGGACTTGAATTTGCCTCACTTATATCCCAACTGAGTGACCTAATCACCAGCCAATTAGCTATTTTGGGATTAATGGCTCTCATCCCACCCATCTCTAACTAGAAAAGTAAACATTGTTTCTGGTTTGCTCCCAAAACTTCTTAAATTCTATCTGGCTTTGAATGTGGTTTTCCTGGCTTATTTCTAGTTTGAAATCATTTCAGTTTGGTCAAAGTATAGACAGCATCACACTCCACTTGACTTGAAGGCCGGTAGATGATGAATTACTATTTGAATTACTATTACTAAAACTCAAAAGCTAAACATCAAAAAGTTTGGATTCTTACATGAACCATCCTAAATCACTTAAGTCCCCAGTATTAGGCTCCAGAGCTCAAGTTAAGAATGTTTTTCTCTGACATTTCTAGCACTTCCACTTGATATGCCTAGAAAAGCTGTGAGAAAATACAGTTTGATGATACTTTGACAATTTTATTTCTAGTCATGAGCAGAAGGAAGAATTGGGAGGAAGAAAAAAAGTACAAACTATTTCAGATATCCATTTCAAGTTATAATTATGCAGATAGGACAAAGCTCAGGGAAAGGGTTGAGGGCTTCTCAAATTTGCTAAAGCAGTTCATCTCTCCCTACCATAAGTAATATTTCATTGCTATATTGTCATGGATAAAAAAGCTTAATGTGCTCAAATTCAGGGGACTAGACGATTTCAATCCCAGAATACTGAAAGAATTCGCACATGAGATTGCTAATATGGTAGCAAAAATGGTTAATAACACTATCTATTCCAGGGTAGTACCATATGACAGGAGAATACCTAATGTCCAACCCAAACTTAAGAAAAGGAAAACCATGATCTGGGCCATTACAGATCTGTAAATCTGTCGTCAGTCTTATGCACAACTTTGGAACAAACTGAAGGAAAGCAGGAAAGAAATAATTCATGGAGATAAATGCACAAAGGAATGCAACATGGGTTTACCAAAGGTAGACCCACCAGACTAACCTGATTTCCTTCTTAGGGTATGTTTACACTGCAGAGTGAAGTCAATTTACTTGTAGAATTCGCAGGAGCATGATCACACCACATTCCCTGTGTCAGGCGCTTGCTCCATGGGTAACTATCCCACAGTGCAACTAGCCACAAAGGCTTTTGGGGAAACTTCTTGTCCTCCCATGATGCAACATGTTTCCTCCCTCTCCCTTCTTGTCCCAAACAAACTGCAAACACTTTGCATGCCATTTTTCTATGCGGTATGCACGCCATTGCCAGAGAGGCATGAAGCCCGCTCAGTTCTGCACTGCCATTGTGAGCATCACAAATAACTCACAGCTTATTCTGCAGTATCTTCAAAGGTGAGACAGGAGCCGCAGCATGGAAAATAGTGATGTTAGGGAGGCCGCCTGCTACAAGCCATATAGTGAAACAATTCCTGTTTGCTGCAGGCTGTCACACATAATCTTCAGTCCATGGAGTGCCGGTTCTGGTCCTGGGAAACAAGCACATGGGATCGCATCACTATGGAGGTGTGGGATGATGAGGTGGCTGCAGAAATTTTGTATGCAAAAGGCCACTTTCTTTGAACTTTGTGCAGAGCTGTCCCCAGCCCTGAAGTGCATGATTACTCGCTTGAGACAAGCTCTGATAGTGGAGATGTGAGTGGCCATTGATCTATGGAAGCTGGCAACCCCAGACTGCTACTGGTCAGTTGGGAATCAGTTCAGAGTCGGTAAATCCACCATTGGAGCTGCTGTGATGCAAGTGTGCAGGGCCACCAATAGGTTTCGGCTAAGAAGGGTAGTGACTTTGGGAACATGCAGGACTTTGTGGATGGGTTTGCCACAATGGGGTTCCCAACTTGTAGGGGGGTAATAGATGGCACGCATATCCCTATCCTAGCACTTGACCACCTTGAAACAGAGTGCATAAACCAGAAGGGATGCTTCTCAATGGTCCTGCACCATTCCCTTGGAGATTACAAGGGAAGTTTCACCAACATCAATGTGGGGTGGTCAGGACAGGTGCATGACGAGAGCATCTTAAGAAAATCTGGTCTGTTCAATAGAATGCAGGTGGGCACCTTCTTCCCTGATCAAAAAATAAATATTGGAGATTTTGAAATGCCACTAGTGATCCTGGGGGATCCTGTCTATGCCTTGCTTGGTTAATGAAACCCTATACCGGGCACCTGTACAGCGAGAAGGATCATTTCAATAACAGGCTCAGCAAGTGCAGAATGATGGTGGAATGTGCATTTAAGTGTTTAAAGGCCAGATGGAGATGTCTACTCACTAGGTTTGACATCAGTGAAAAGAACATCGCATCAGTTATATCTGCATGCTGTGTGTTCCATATCTGTATGAAACAAAGGGTGAAAAATTCCCCCAGGGTTGGGCAGTGGAGGCTGATAGGCAGGTCGCAAATTTTGAGCAGTCAGATTCTAGTGCTACGCTCAGACCCAACCGCAGAGCACTTCATCTACAGTAGAAGAAGTGCTTGGGGATGAGTTTCAAAGAAGCAATGTTCCAGGTCAGCCATATAAATGTTGGCATACTGTGGGGCCATGCCACTGTCTTGAAGGTATAGATTGTCTCCAAATCTGAAGTAGTTATGTGTCAGGACAAAGTCACAAACTTTAGCTACCAGGTGTGCCATATCATCATCAGCGAAAATGTTCCTGACAGCTTGTGGTCCATCTTTGTGTGGAATGTTGGTGTAGAGAGCTTCTACATCCATAGTGGCTAGGATGGTGCTTTCTGGAAGATCACCGATGGATTATAGTTTTCTCAGGAAGTCAGTGGTATCATGAAGTTAGCTAGGAGTGATGGTGACATAGGGCCTGAGGAGAAAGTCCACATACTCTGACCATCCTGCTGTGAGAGTGCCAATGCCTGAGATGATGGGGCTTCCAGAATTCCCAAGTTTGTGGATCTTGGGTAGCAGATAGAATAACCCTGGTCAGGGCTCAGGGGGTGATTTGCTCCTGTGTTTCTTTAGGGTGTTTCTTAAGTAGATGCTGTAGTTTTTTTTGGTATTCCTCAGTGGGATTGGAGGGTAGTGGTTTGTAGAATGTGGTGTTGGAGAATTGTCTGGCAGCCTCCTGTTCATAATCCAACCTATTCATGATGACTACAGCACCTCCTTTGTCAGCCTCTTTGATTATAATGTCTGAGTTGTTGTTGAGGCTGTGGATGGCATTGCGTTCTGTACAGCTGAGGTTATGGGTCACTACGCAAAAGAATAAATGGACACAAATCAGACATAAAAAATGGTAACATTCATAAGCCAGTAGGAGAGCACTTCAATTTCCTAGGACACTCTGTAGCTGACTTAAAAGTTGCCATACTTCTCCAAAAAAACTTCAGAAACAGGCTTCAGCAAGAAACTGCAGAGCTGGAACTCATATGCAAACTTGACACAATTAGACTGGGTCTGAATAGGGACTTGGAGTGGTTCTCTCAGTACAAGAAGTAATTGTCACTGTTCACGCATGCTCACCTTCTAATCAATGGTTGTGAATAGGCCTCATTTACCCTACTAAATTGACTTTGTTAGCACTTGCCCTCCCCATTGTTTTGTTTCTCACCCTTGGATGTATATATATACCTCCCATCTGTGGTTTCCATTTCATGTATGTGATGAAGTGGTTTGCAGCACACGAACGCTTATACCCACAGAAATTTGTTAGCCTTTAAGGTGCTACAGAACTATCGTTGTTTTTGCTATATAATGCTAGGTATAAACTGGCCATGAACAATTCACTCTGGAAACAGGAAGGTTTCTAACCATCAGAAGAGTGAGTTTCTTGAACTTCTTCCAAATAGGAGCTGTGAAGGTAAACAACTTAATTAGTTCTAAGACTTAGATTGTATAACATGGTTGATTGTGATGGTGGGGATGAGCGGTGCTGGGCTTGGAAACCCAAGGGTTCCTTCCAGTTTGTGTCTTATGTTGCCAAAGCTCATGCTTCAGAACTTCTGCCAGCTACCAGCAGGGGTCAGGAAGGGATTTGATTCGCCCCCTCCTCCAGATGTATTGTGAGTTGTGCTTCAGGATTTTTTTTGTTGTGTTCTGTGTTTTTGTTCTGTGGTTGTTTTACCCTCCTTCCTCTGAACCCTCAGTGAAGGTCATGGCTGGAGATGGGACACTGGACAGAATGGGCATGCTTTGAGGTGACGCTGAGAACTCCATTTGCAACATAAGAACTAGTAAACAGTCCTGTTATTCACATTACCACCCTTTATCTCTTTTAATTTAAATAATTTTGCTCAGTTGAGTAAAACTGCCATAATCTTTGGAAGGTTAGCAACTGACAAAATAAGGGTGACCCCACTTCTTAATTACATTTTAGCTGTACTTCTTTTCATATTGTTTAGAAAGTGACTCAACTACTTAATTTTTTTGGTTCCTATTAGAGGAACATGTGACTTAACAGTTCCAAACTGGAGACTCCAAATCCATGTGGGTCTGTTTGCCACAGTTTTTTTTTTTTAAAAATGGGATCTTAAAATAAAGTTTTTTGTCTGCCTTTAAGGGCCTTAAATAAGCATTCTGATTTTCAAAAGTTCTGAGCTTTGTAATTCAGGTTACTTATTTGGTTGTCAACATATTGACACAGGAACCTAATTCTAATTAATAGGAATATTTTTGAAAAAATAATAAAAGGATCATCATATGTAAACTAGACATACAAATGACACAGTTAAAACGAGGGACAGGTGAATACAGCAGGTGGAAAGGGAGGGGAGCAGGTGCGGGTGGAGGGGGGTCATGGTGGTGGGAGGCATTCCCAAATACTTGGAATAAAACAAAACAGTTAGATTTGCTGATATTCAGAACTCCTTTCATTTGTTTACTTGTCACATTTTTCACCTGCAACAATGTTCAAGAAATAATAATCAAATATGCAAGCTCAACCTCTTTCTGAGTCCATAAGGAAACCATACATATTACAAATGAATGGTTTCCTTTCAACTGCATGATAGACTTTGGCATCTATTTCACCAAATTCACAGGTTAAAGGACAGTAGCTGCATAATATTGCCAGCTTCCATAATTCCTGCACTATATCATGTTGAGCAGTACTAAATGAAGGCTATTGTTTCTTAGTAAGCAGTGGTATTTGCTCACAATTAATGGAAGTAGCAAGTGGTATTAGACCACAAGTACAAGATTGTTTTATCTCCCTCCTGGCATACAAGATTGTCATCACTTCACCTAACTTCAAGGTAGTTAGATTTAATTTGATGGCCTGATTTGATTGTGTATCTTAATCTTTCATTACATAAAACTCCTAATGAGAACAAGATTAAAGAATTCTCTAATCCCAAAGCTTTGACTGTGGTTATATTATGATATAATTAATTATAAATTAAATTTATATTCAGAAATCATCAGTATTTCAGAGAATGAGCTTTATTATGTATAGCAAAGTAATAATACCTTGGGAGGACTAGGGGACATTTCCTGGGGACTTATGATGAGATAAAAGATGAGCTAGATACTGATTTTATAAAATGGTTACCTGTACAGATCTGACTTTGATAATGTTGTAGGGTCTGCTCCAACGTCCACTGAAGTTAATAGAAAGAATCCCATTGATTTCAGTGGGAGTTGGATCAAGTCCTTAGATGACTCATAGACTCATAGACTCATAGGTCAGAAGGGACCAAT
>ML675604.1:58797311-58884102 GCA_007922155.1 Mesoclemmys tuberculata | reverse complement strand
TGTTCCAGAACTTCACTCCCCTAATGGTTAAAAACCTTCGTCTAATTCTTTCTGGGTGTCTGGCTGATGAGTCTTGTCCACATATTCAGGGTTTAACTGATGGCCATATTTAGGGTCAGGAATGAATTTTCCTCCAGGGCAGATTGGCTCTGGGGGGGTTTCACCTTCCTCTGCAGCATGGGACACAGGTCACTTGTTCGTGGATTCTCTGTAGCTTGAAGTCTTTAAATTATTATTAGAGGACTTAAATAACCCGGTCATATGTGAGAGGTCTATTACAGGAGTGGGTGGGTGAAGTTCTGTGGCCTGCATTGTGCAGAAGGTCAGACTAGATGATCATAATGGTCCCTTCTGACCTTACAGTCTATGAGTATATGAGTCTATATTGAGAGCCAAAGGCCAGCTCTTCAGCTGGTTTAAATCAGCAGAGCTTCTTTAACTTTAATGGAACTATACTGATGTACACAAGCTGAGGATTTGATCCTCTTTTAATAGGCTGATTTAGTTTCATTCTATACCTCTATAGACTAAAAGAATTCCTGGTGTAATGTTTTGATTACAGGCAGAACATTTCTAAAGTTGGGGGCATCAATGACTTGTAATATGCTTGGAAATGTTTCAGAGTGGTAATAAAACAGTGAAAAGAGTCATCATTACTGAAGTGTTTTTTTCTCTGCTTGCAGTGGTTGGGATGTTTCCAGGAGGCCACTATGATTTTTAGTTATCTCAATAAATGTGTCTATTGCACTAATTTCAGCATCAATTTTATTGTAAATAAATCTGGATATTTTTTCCTGGTCTTATTTTCTTGTTTCAGCCAAAAAATATTGAAAAATGTTTATAACAGATTCGCTTTTACAAAATGAGCAGGGCAAGTATTAAAATTGCTCACATACCATATGATCATGGTTCCCTATAAGGGATCCAAATTCAGGTCCCAAACACAGCCATTGACCTCAAGCCAGTAGGGACTGATTTAGATGCAGAGACGGATCACTTAACTCCATGGCAAGGTCCGAGGAAAGCCTCCCTTGCATCATCACTTTGGGTATGTCTACCCTTGAAAGTGGAGGTGTAATTTCCAGTTTGAGTTGACATACTTGCACTAGTTCTGGTCGAGCAAGAGTGCTAAAAGTTTAGTGTAGCTGCAGTGGCATGAGCAAAAGGAGGGGTTAACTCCCCTGAGTATATACTTGGCCAAGACTCTAGATACAGATTTGGAGATAGTTAGCCACTTACACAACTCTATTTTTAGCACACTAGCTCAGACAGAGCTAGCACTGTACATCTTCTGAAACTGGAATTTATATCTCCAGCTCCAAGTGTACATATGGGCTCTGTAGTACATATAGTCTCATATAGTGACCCTATTTATCTGACAGATAAATTGGCATTTATGTGTGTCAGAGTGAAACATGATCTGCTATTTTTATCCAGAGTAATGACTAACAGGATACATGTTTTAATGGGGAGGATGGTGCAAAAGTAAAAAGGGAAGGAATCTGTCTCATCCACTTACCTACCTATATTCTTAGATGATCACCCATCTGTATAATATCCCACATTCCAACAGATAATCAAAATCACAATAGTTCTGTAGTCCAATTTTACTCCCGTTGCCCCCAAACAATTTAGGCTTGAGGAAGTTTTCTTTGTTTAATTTGTTCCCTTTTCTCTCCTCCCACATGTACTGACTCTTCTCTCATCTTTTCTTCTATCTTGTCTTCAGCTCTTTCTCCTTCTTTAGATTCTTTGCTATTTTCCTATGCAACTAAACAGTTGGGCTGAGATCCTTAAAAGATATTTAGATACTCAACTTGTATTGATTTCAATGGGTATAGGCACCTAAATACTTTTGAGGATCTGGGATTAAACTCTAAATTGAAGAAATGAATTTTACAATGTGTCTGAAAGCAGTGAGCTCACTGATCATTCTTATCTCTGCTGATCATCAATCCAATGCCATGGGTCCAAAGACTCTGATCTCCCACATTTAATGAACTTCATTGTTAAGGATAGTTTCTGAGGAACACAGATGTTTAGGGAGGTCATATTCCTGAAAAGAGAGGCATTCCTTTTTAGTATATTAGCCCAATTCTATGGAGGACCTTAAGTATTAACACTGAGACCTTGCATTTGTCATGGTATCCTATGGAGAGCCAGTGAAAGGAGAGGAGCACATGGGGTCACGTGCTGAACATCTGATATAGCTGAGAAGGCTGTGTGTTGCTTTCTGAACTAACTGAAAAATTGGAGGCACCCAGTGGACCAACATTCCTTAGGAACTGGATAAGGGGAAAATATATATAACAACCAATTATCCGTACTTTCATTCATGGATGGTGGTTAGATGCAGGCAATAAAGTCAAGTTATTTTACCATATGCCAATATTTCTTGAGTATGTGCTACTTTATTAACACTCTGAAAAACATGTACTATGTATAGAGCAAACATCAGTTCTTGTTATGTCTTCTGAACATTCATTTCTCTCAAAACTGTATTTAATTTTTTTAATTACACCTTTTAGCTGTGTATCAGGCTAAGACATTTTAAATTGTTTCATTACCTATTTTATTTGGGTTCAGTGTGAGTTGTTTTCTTATTTTCTAGTTCACTGAAATCTAAATAAGTTAAAGGAGCAAGATGCTTTCAGATGTCATGATACTCACCAAGTTCATCATTTCATTGTGTTCTTTTTCATTTTTATATGAAGTTTTCTTGGTTTTCTTCTTTTTGCCCAGCCACTGGCGTTCAAACATAACCACCACAATATCAAAATTAGGTAGTGATTTGGACATTTTGTTCAGAATGTGTTTTTTGGTATGTGGTTTTAGTGATTTGTGAAAGTTTGATTTATTTCTTTGGACATAAAGCTTCCTTCTCTCCCCTGTAAATCCATCAATTTTAGGGGATAAATGCCAGCTATATTAGACAGTCATTGTTTTTGGTAGCTTTTTGTTACTCCATTTACTTTATCTTATTATCTACCATAAGTAGGTCCTCTTATCCAGTATGAGGCTTTAATTAACAATTGAGAGAAACATTATGAAGAGGTATTTTGTCTATCCATAGTTAAGTCTGCAACTGTTTTTATTATAAAGTTCTATTTTAGCCCCTATATTTTTGTCTGAAAAAATAGTGTGGTGTGAAAATGGGCAAATTTACTGTGATGGTAAAAGAATATTTTGTGGAATGTGAGACAAAAATAAGTCTGTTTTTCTAATCAATTAAAAATTGCCTCCATATGAATTTTGGAATTTTGATTCTCATTTAAGTCTCATCTAACTTGCTACTATGCTATTCAATTTTCTTAGATATGAAACTCTCCTTGAAAAGTCATGCACTGGTTATATTTAAAGAAAACATGTTGCATCAAAGAAAAGTCGTTACTGAATTTTCTTTGGAATAGATTTGTGGCCAATTCTGAACCTGTGATTTTCATCAGGTTTCATGGGATCATTACAAATATCAATGAGATTTTTTTTTACTATTGACTTTAGTGGAAACAGCATCAGGCACTTCAGCCTCAATCCTTAAATAGGCCCAGTTACCATGGGAACCAGTTGTGGAGAAGCCACTTGCTAGCACTGTTAGGTTAGGTCTGTCCCAACTCTAAACTACCCCTAGCTGTCTATGGACCCCAATACCTTGTGTAATCACTGTACAACAACTATGTTCTTACTGCCCCCAGAGTGTCTGGGCACATCCATTACACTGTCTCTGTACCAGCTAGACACTATGCAACAAGATAGAAATCACCAGTTTGAAAAATCTGGTTGTTTTCTGGCCCCTTTTCACCATGGGAGCAGCCCAAGAGACAGATACAGAAATCAAGATAGCGTCGTTAATATTCATGTTAGCATTTATCCTTTACTGGCTCAGTGCAGTTTAGAAATAGTGTAATGCTTTTTAGGAACATGACAACTAAGAGCGCCAGTGGTAGATATCTACGCTTTCAGAACCATAAAAAATAAGGTTCTAGTTCCAGATTTGAACTTCTGGTTTACATAGACACGCAGAGTAGAAGTCATTCCATAGTTAAGGTTACAAGTAGCATCCAATTATGAAATGATTTCCCATGGTAACTCCAAAAATAAAGAACCTGAAAACTTGAAAGCCTGAAGTTTAAGTTTCATTAGCAATTAGAACATGATCTCAACTTTCTGGGTAAGCTGAGTAAGTACTTTAAAAACATACAGAATGGCTCCTTTTTTAGTTGTTTTTGATTGTTTGTTATTTTTTAATGTGGCTAGCTAACAAAATCATATTAGACCATCAATTTTGAAATATTAGTAGAGTTTTGACCTTACTTATGTAAGAGGTAGCTTTCAAGAGTAGTAATAGTGGAATGGTCATGAAATGATTTTCTGCACACAATTTTTTGTCCTTGAGGCTTAGGGAGAAAATGAAAAACTGATTTTCACAGACACTTTTTCTCTGGTGAGCCTGCATTTTGCTGCAAACAGAAGAGTCTGGTTGTGTGGTGCTCAACAGCGAAAGTTCTTTACCATGCAGTGTTAAGTGCACCATAGATTCTATAGTATTGGAATGGAGATGCAGAGCTGGGGAAAATCTGCCTGAACTGAAAGCTTTTGAGATGTTGATTATGTTTGGAGTGATGAGAAGTTAAGATTGTTCACAGAACATATAGGAATGACTTTGGGTTTCTGTGATTTTGTAACAATTTTCGCATGTAGCCCTGAACATTTTCATTTTGGTGCTTGAATAAACCTGTCAGGCTTTTTGCAAAGATTGTAGGAGGCTTTTGAAAAATCTTTGTTCACACCAAGGGCTTGCCATAAGATGTGAACCAGGGAAAGGAGATCCTCTGGCACCAGCAATGCTTATTGACCCCATCCAAAATCAGTTGTCAAAGTGACAACTGCTTTATAAATAGGGGGGAAATAAAACAAATAAAACCTCCAACCTATTCTGTGCCTGAAGAATGGGTGTTGCTGTCACATAAGTACTGACTTTTATATATTGGATGAAAATGATACCTTCCCAGCCCTGAGATCCCTTAGGACTTTTACTGGATAATAACTAGAAGTGAAGATGAAGGAACATGCACATCTGCTACTGTGACCTGAAGGTCTCTGATTGAGATAATCCTGTTGCGGTCATGAACTGTGTTTCCATTCATGATGCACTATCCAGGAGTTTTATTGTTTAGCAGAGCTTCTAACAGTAGTATTTCCATGATTTACAATTATATTGCAACTTCCTCTCTTGAAATCCAGTGAAGTACTAACTCTTGCAGCTTCATATTCACAATGCTACAGTTAGTTAATGTAACCATTGTCTTTCAGAAATTCAGAACTCATTTAACATATGAGAAGTGGCACGGAAGCACTAGTCCAAAAGTTCATTATTTTGCCAAATAAAACATATTCCATCTGGTAGCTTTGAAATGATAATACTAAAATAAACGAGCCCTTTTTCAATGTTCCAGAGCTATTTCAGGTTACATGATTACTTTGAACTGCTTGAGTCGTCAGCACTATGGAGATTTTGTGTGTGCACACAGGCACGTACACAATAAAAGTACCTAGTACTCAAATTGTGTTCCTCAACGTCTCTGAAATTATAGCAGCCAAAATTTGCAGATCTGATCTTTCACAGCTCTACCTTTATCCATACTTCATCTTATGCATGATGCACTCCTGACAATCCTGTTTGCCAAGCTACTTCGCTCATCGCATTCAAATTTCTCCTAAAAACTCAATTATGCCATTTATCATCTCTGAGAAGAAAGATTAAAAAGATTTTAAATTAATATAATCATCATGAGATATACCTGCCTTATGGAGTAGATATTGTTACTTAAAAACATAGAAATTGCTATTCCCGATCATATTATTGGTCCATCTGGACAGTACCAGAAGCTTGAAAGGAGAGTGTAAGAAACCCTTCATTAGACAGTTACCGAATAAGCTGTTGATGGAGAAAGATTCTTACAAACGCTCATCAGTTAGAGGTTGGCTTGTGCCATGTCCTATCCCTTTCCATTTCTTTTTTTAAAAAACATTGTAAGTGCATATTTGTGTTATTCATCCTCCATTATCTTCTGTCCCTTCTTTTTTGTCTGTTTGAGCCTAAGTGCTAGAGTCATGTTAAATTTAAATTAGGATAGGGACCATGCCATTGCTTGTGTTTGTGAAACATCTGTCATACTTTTGTACCCCCATAATAATAATAACGATGCTAACTGCTTGTATCAAAATCTGCCCTTGTGTTTTCATAGCTACAGTGAAGAAAAAGGCAAAATCATATAAAATAGACAAGCAAGTTAATTACAGTTGATGAGGACATTGAGACCTTCAGTATCACCGCACCAATGACATTCAGATCTTCATGATACATTAGTGACATTTACATTATGCTAGCAAATTACTATAAAATATAATGCAAATGTTCAGTTTGAAGCTTGCAAATCACAAAATTAAAGCTGTCTATCTAATACTGTTTGGTAGCTCTATATTAATCACGTGCTTTCATACTGACAACCCAAAAGGCAATAAAAAATGAGATGCAGGCCTCTATACAGTTTTTAGGGTACAATGGACACCTGTGAGATCTAGAGACTCATTGCACTGACTTTAAATGAAAAAAAATCTCTAATTTTGAAACAGTCCCATTTTGCTTTTATAGAGCACTTTAAATTCATGAATGCCAAAATGTTTTAAGAGAATTATCCAAGTTATGGAGCTATACCATGACAATTTTTACATATGGGAAAACTCAAGCACAGCGAGCTTAATCTGTGTGCCAAAGTCACACGGAAAATGGAGGTGGAAATGGAACCGATGTGTCCTAATTCATAGTCTCATGATTTAGGTACAAGACTATCTTTTATTGGGAGAAATGAATGAATTTCCTTGTACCCTCTGCTATACTAATATAGCAGCAAAGACAGCAGCAGCCATCATTAGAAAGCCATGTCTATATTTAGCTTTAGGGTTTGCGTGAATGTCATTTTTCAGTTAGTCTAGTCATGAGCTATTGTTATCTTCAAAGGCAATCTTCTGAAAAAGGAGTGTTCATAAACTAGGATGGTATAGCATGCTCTGGCATGCAATGTGGTCTAGTAGGTAGAACTTGAGGCTGGGAGGCAGCTCTGGCTTTAAAATTACATTAATGATAATTACCTTCCTTTGTAAAGTGCTTTGAGCTCTATAGAAGAAAATCGTTATATAAGTGGTAAATCTGGTTATTAGAGTTCTAACACACCTGTGGTATGGCTACCAAAATCACTCAACTTAATTAAAAGTCCAGTCCTGCAAGATGCTCCTTCAGCATGCAGTACAGAAGGCTTTCAAGCACCTCACAGAACTATGGCAATCTTGAAGTTGTTAAAATGCCAGTATGTAGTTTTCATTTAGTAAATCCCACCTCCAGACTGGTGATGTCTACTCACCTGGATGGTCCAATTTTAAGAAGTCCTGAAACTTTTCGTATCTTTTATTTCATTATAATGGGATAAGAATGGACCATCTTTGGTGAAGGTGCCTAGTAATGAAAGCCAGAGACAACTGGTAATACTGTGTAAGAGCGCTTCTCACTTCTATGCCTGTATTTTCTCATGGATCAGAGGGAGCGTAACAAACAGTCTATTAGTGAGTCATAAAATAACTCTTCATGGAAATTCCAACTGTTGGTTTTGCTGACTCATTCTGATTCTCTTCCTTTATTCATGATCATTGCTATTGTACTTTTTGTACTATATGGCACACTTAGAGTTATATTTGTCACATTGACTTTTTAAAATTATTTTGATTCCTCATTTTATATTTGTATTTGGTATTTTTTCTGCTGATTCCATCTGCTGCAACATTTCCTGTTAAATCAAAAGCTGCCAGTGACATTCCACCTCATATATAATGTAATCCATAAACTTGTCTTGGATTTATTATTCTTTGTCATTCATAACTAATGTTGCACATGCTTATGTTGCATTTCTTATCCTGAATTACACACATGCTTCTAAAGATTTATCATTATTTAACTGCATTGATTGAATTATAGTACCTTCGTCATTTAGCCCTTGGAAGAGCTAAATCGTTCTCTGTGTATAATCTGATTACATTCTTCTTCAAATGATTTAGAGTTACTGCTCCCTGTCAGCCATTTCTCACAAGTCTCACTCTTCTCTTTGCTTCTTGTTCATTCTATTCCTTTTTCTGAATTAAGTTTACATAAACTCCTTTTTTCTGCCAATCCTCTAGATTAGCAGGAATGCTTCTGTCATTTTACTAGCATTCCATTACAATCAACTAAGTATTACAGTGTACTAGTACCTGGTCTATTCAGCTCAGGAGGGATGCTGTAGTTCAGTAATAATTAAGAGTGAACAATGCATAAAAATGGTTTGAGTGTAAGATGCAGCATGACTACTTTGGGATCATGGTGAATAATCAACTAAAGATGAGCTCCCATGTGGTCAAAATAGCTAACATGGTTTTTGGATGCATAAACAAGGGAATCTCAGGTAGAAGTAGAGATATTATTGTTTCTCTGTGTTTGGCACTGGTCTGAATGCTACTGGAATACTTGGTCCATTTCTAGTGCCCACAATTCAAGAAAGATATTGATAAACTGAAGAGGGTTCAGAGACGATCCATGAGAATGATTAGCAGATTAGAAAACATGCCTTATAATGATAGAATCAAGGAGCTCAGTCTGTTTAGCTTAACAAAAAAAAAGTTAAGGGGTGACTTGATTTCTGCCTATAAGTACTTCCAAGGGGAACAAATATTTAATAATGGGCTCTTCAGTCTAGCAGAGAATGGTATATCATGATCCAGCATCTGGAAGTGGAAGCTAGAAAATTCAGACTGGAAATATGACATATTTTTTTAATGGTGTGAGTAATTAACTACTGGAACACTTAAGTAAGGGTTGTGCTGTATTCTCCATAACTCACAATTTTAAAATCAAGACTGGATGTTTTTTTTTAAATTTGGTCTAGGAATTATTTGGGGGAAGTTGTATGGCCTATGTAAGTTCTGTGGCCAGACTAAATTATTACAATGATCCCTTCTGGCCTTAAAATCTATTAATTCATTAGTGAAGCTCTTCATTCAATTAATTATCTTCCACTGACCGCATATATCAGGATAATAAAGTCTTTTCAGGAACCAAATCTCTATGCCCCATCAAAAGAGTGTTCGATTACCTTCAAAGTGTTTCTTTTCTCATTTAGAAAGTGAACCTATACAATTCCGTCCTTTGGTCCCCTATTTATCCTCTTTTGATAATTTCCATATCAAACATGCTTCATTTACAAGTAAAACAATGTTTAGTTTTCTATCAGCCAACTCTGAGAACTCAGCCTGTGCTCTGAAAATGGAGATCAGGTGTGTCCACCTTACACAATATTGCCAGTTATAAAAAATTCTGTAGTCTAAATTCTTCCACTTTTCACAGCTGTATATCCTATCTGTCTTAACATTGCGCTCTCAGTGACATCTGTGGAATGACTTTGCCTTCAACAGAATCAACAATTCTTTTCATAATGTGGGAGATGAAATAGGATCTCCCTTAGCTGCCTTTGCTTTACAAGACTACCAGAAGTAAAACACAGGGCTTTTTGTTTGTTTTGTGCATCAAAAGCAGCCAGTATGACTGTGAGATTAGAAAAAGAGCAGATCTGTTGGTCAAAGATGTGCCTTTCTTAAAGAGTTGCATTTCAGAGTAGAAATACACTTGAAGCATTCCCATACAAAATGTAAATGCAAATTTATTTTTTTTAAATTATGTCATTGGATCAAAGATTATCAGAATATATATGAATGAAGGGTGTTATTTAAATCCCCTAAAATCTTCCCATCCTGTTCCATCTCCCCTCACCCACTCCTGTCTCTTTCATTCTCCTACTTGCTGCCTCCTTCCCAAACTCTCTTCCTCTCTCCTATCTGCCTTTCTGCTCCTGTCTTCATAGTTTGTCATTGAGGCTGTTATGGGGATTGGCCCCTAACTATGAGCTATGAGTTGATTGGATGCACTACATGCAGTTCTCCTGCTACCTTCTCCTGCAGATTCCTTAGATATTAAACATATGGGGGCAAAACCAAGTGTTTAGTTTCTGATGGTGGGGCAAGCTCTTTCTTCCCCCACTTCAATTGGGTGGGGAAAAATGAGTGAATACCCTACTAGAAGAACCTCACAAAACTTCCCTTGCCCCTCTACTTTTCTAACAGGAAGGGGCCATCTTGCACTATGTATATAACTCTGGCCCCATCTTTCGTTCCCTAAATACTTGAAGTTTCATTTCCAAATCTTGTTATATTACAGTATCAATTGACTTTCTTTTTGGGCCAGATTTTAAAGGTATTTAGAAGACTAACAATGCAGATAGCTGACTCAATAACTTTGAGGATCTAGTTCTTAGGTGATTTTGAAAATCCCAATAGTCACGAATGTCCTTTTGGTTTCAGTGCGAGTTAGGCACCTAATTATCTTTGAGGATATAGGCCTTGGTGCTTAACTCACCAAGTTAACTCACCAAGTTGAAATTCTTATCTAGAAGCAGACTTTGAGGAAATTACTAAAAAACCCAGGTTGACTGGGGCTTCCCATGTTCAAGTATTCAGAGCCGGACGTATACGCAGGGAATATTAGTGGGTACATTTCAGCTAATGAGTATTTCCAGTTAGTTCCATAGGCAGTGATTTATTTTAGTATTGAATACTCGGCATAAATGTACATGAATTGTTTGTGATCTAGATGTCAAAAATAAACACCTGAAGCCTCTGTCTGAATACATGAGCATTGTAGTTTTCTCCATCCTACTGTTTGGTATCCACAGAACATTTGCTTTTGGCCAAACCTTGCTTTTTCTACTTTGCAAAGTGACATCTTCCTGATTTATTTTATCACATTTTCAAGAGCCATCAAGCAGTTCAATGATTACATTAATTTTTCATAACCCCAGTTCCACTTTCAAATACATTGCTTGTCAACATAATTACTTTTTATAATCAAATGAAAATATTTACATATGCTTTAAAGCTCACCTGTTTCTTAACCTAATTTGCTTTTTAAAATTTAAATTAATCACAAACTGCAGTTCAGAAATTAAATTTTTTTATTTTTTTTAAGTTGCAGAACCATAGTTAAGGATATGAGAGGCTATAAAACTATGCCAGGTTAGGTGTAAATTGGAAAGAAAAAACAACAAACTGGTTTTATGAATGATAAGTTGCCCAAAATATAACATAAATAATGCACGTCTTTTATACAGACATATAAACAAGAAGGTCTCATGTCTTCTAATATATCAGGGTGGAGGGTGGGGAGGGATAGAAAAGTTAAGCAATAGAAAATTTAAAGGTGACTTGATATGGTAAAGTATCAAGTATGCGCTGAATGCCTCAGTCTGATGCAATGCCCTGATAATGCCCCATGTTACATCATGATGATATAGCGTCAACCACAGACCATATTGGACCATCGAACTGGCTCAGTGTGAATCAGAGATGTTCTCTGCATTCAAAGCCCCTTCATTAATTTAGAAGCTTGCATTTCAAAGCCTCTTCATGAATTCATCCTTTGGGGGGATATGACATTTTGAAACATTTACTTTTCTTCTGGCATCCACACTTAATATTGTTGGCATCTGCTCTGGCTCACGTTGTGAGATGTGCCGTGCTGTGAAGATTATACTGCCTGTGCACCAGTTTCTGGAGGTATTATGCCTATGTAAGCCATGAATCTACTTGAAGCACTGAGAGGAGTATACCAAATAGAGGTAATTTTTAGGCATATTGCATAGGCCAACCAGAGATGCCTCAGTGGTACTAGCTAGTGCATGGCAGAAGGAAGAAGAGTAATAGCAACGCTCCTACCTACCAAGCCCTGTTCCCTATAGGATGGTAAACACTGTTAGCATTCCCAGCTGAATGCCTCTCCTTGAACTCTGGAGTGGTTGTGGCCACATTTGAATGGATCTTTGAAAGTGTTCACTCTCCTTCTATCACACCTGAACAGAGACAGCTGTAATTTAGAGGGAGTGAGATTTCCCAATTCTCCATTATTATTAAAGGAGTCCATGTATTCACAAGGCCTAAACCTCTGCGTTTGTCCCTTTTAAGAAGGTCCTCCATTTGGACAGAACCTTCTTGGCCTATTACTGCTTCCCCACTCCCTTAGTTTTAGTGTGGGGTCTGAAAAACCTATCAGAATGCTTATCTGCATACTTAGGTATCTAAATACATTTACAAGTCTGACCCTAAGAGCTTCTTTTACACATGGTTGGAATGCAAAATTCTTTTGGAAATACTGCTCCTAGGAGTGAAACATCTACCCTCATGAGTATAATATGCCTTAGCACATCACTTTCCTTAACTGCAAATTTAGAAATAGAGCTATGTGCAGGGCATCACTTTCTTCCTGAACTTTGGGGGCTAGGTTTCATTCTTTCTTTTTTTGGAACTTTCACTAGATTTCCTCAGTGAAAGGGATGAAATCTGATATCACAAGCAAAATTTAAAATTTTTGTGACACACATGAGGAAAAATATCAGTTTTGGGATGGACATGGTCCTCCTTTTATTTTTTGGAGGAAAAAAATGACCCTTAACTTAATGTGAATTTGCAAAGTATTTAAAACCTGAATATGTCCAGGACACAAATTCAGCTGCAGCCCAGGACAGTAATAAGTAGAAGTTGTTGCCATGTGCTTGGTAACCTGTGTGAAATACATAAGACAGTCTCTGTCCAATTTCTAGTGCACAAGGAATGCAGCCTTACCACAAAACCACCATCTCGACTGACATTGTCAGACTATGATTGCAACTTTCAACAGAGTAAACAATGACTGAAATGAACATAGAAGCAAAATTATCTTCTCAGTGCTATAAAAAGTCCTTCCAGGTCAAAATGTACCTTTAGCTTTAGAATCTCCTGTGCCCAGTGGCACATAAGACAGTCCATTTTTCCCATTGCTGTCTGTCCAAAGCAAGATGTTTGACTCCATTGTATGTTATCTCCATGAGGGCAACATCCTTTATGATCATCCTGCAATAGGTCATTCTTCGTCATCCACTTCTTCTCTTCCCTCCACTTGGGATCCAGTCTAAGATGTACCTTGTGCTTCTGCCATGGGTAGCTTGATGTCATGGCCAAATCACTGTCGTAAGTCTCTCTGTCTTATTTCTGAGTCTGCAGTTTGCTGAAGCATGGGGTGCAACATTTCTACGTTGTTTACACAATTTCTCCAGTGCATTCCCAAAAATCTTCTTAAATAACACTTGTGGAGTGAATTCATCTTCACTGTAATGTTTATGAGGCATACAGTAGTTTGGGGAGTAGAATAGGACTTTGCTGAGCCTGGGGCTAATATATATGCCTTCCAGTACCCTTGCATAGCCATCTGTTCTAGCCCTGTCACAGTATTCTTCTCCATCAACCACACTTCTGACAGTGTGGATAGAATTTTGTCTTATCTCCATGATTTGGGTCTTTGGCATCCTGATAAAAAGTCCGACTTTGACTGCTTCTGCTTTTTATGCTCATGGAATCTTTTCATACTATCCAAGCTAATATCCAGTATGACTATATCATCTGTAAAATCTAAGTCTGGCAACTTATCTCTTGCCCAATCTATATGGACTGTACAGTTAATTTCTCTGCCTCAGTTCCCCTTCTGTAGAATGGATATAATTCTACAGCAATTTTAAAGTGTATAGTTGATGAGGTGCTTAAATACTGTGGTAATAATGGTCCTATAAGTATGTTAGACTAAAAATGTTGGCTCTTTGACTTGAGAAAGTGTGTTACTGGCCCATAAAGTGGGAAAGAGATCTAATACTCCTGACAACTCCACACTATCTCCTTTAGCTTAAGTGGATGAGGCCTGTTTTTATAAGTGAAGACTGGAGGCTCAATCCCTGGCTTAAAAAGCTTACATGGTTGTTATTTATCTAGAAATTATATATGCTGTTTGCAGTATATGGATTTGTTACAAACATCTATTTCTGGTCAAAACATAGTATAAAATGCACATTAATTTTCAAAATACTTAAAAAGAACATGAATTTATAGTTCTCTCATCATTTTTTACAATAAAAATGAAAAGATACATGAAAGGATGTGAAAGCACCTGAAAGAAATGGGAAAAATGCTGATCAAAATGTTTGTTACTTTCATACAGCATTGGTCAGTCACATTAGCTTATCATCATGAATATTTGCAAAATGTATAGTTGGGATAATGTGAATTTTCTCCAATAAAAGTTTTTCAGAATATAGTAAATTCTTGCTATGACTGACTGACATACTGCAAAAAATAATACTTTGTGAACTAACCAATAGGGGCCAGATCCAAGGGCCAAAGGATTGGAAAAACGCCCATTAGACTTAAATGGACTTAAATTGGGACCTAAGTGAACAAATAGAATTTCAAAGCAAGCATAATGTCTCATGAAAATCATCTATTTTGTCAATTCTACATTAGTTTTAAGTACTTATATTTTTAATGTTATACTTGTAAATATTCTGCATTTGGTTAAATAAAAACAAAACAAAACAAAAATAATCCCCAATATCATAGCAGTAAGAGACTTCACTCAAGAATCTGCCATTAAATCTTTGCTGATAGATAGGAAGAGACTGGTGATTATAAAGCTTACAGTTAGGATAAATGTGGCTTACTTCATTTCTGCCACAGATATTTAGCTATGTGCAATAAACACAAATAGCACATTCAGTATCCATAACATTATTAACTAGTACACCTTTCCTAAAATCCTAACCTCAGCCTCAGCCTCATATTTGCATAATGCTGAACTGAAAATACATCCAGCCTGCCAAATTATATAGCATTCCAAAGTCATCTATCTTGTCTTTTGCCTTTTCTCAGAGAGCCACTTTCCACTTTGTATTGAATTACTCAGACTAATGTGAAAAAGATGTAGATATGGCAACTTGTCCTTAATGGGGTCTTTTACTACAACAGGCATGGATTTTAAATAAATGTACGTTACTAGGACATTTTTCCCTCCTGGGAAGCTTTTCATTTGCTTTAACATACAGATATTAAACTTTTATGAATAATGTATTTGGGACTAGATCACGGGCTCCACAACACTGCCATGCAGTGAAGGCAGGAATGTAGAGGGATATAAAGAGACTTCCCACTTTGCATAGTCTGCAGAAGGGCTTCTCAGAATTGCAGACCCTGTGTGTGGAAAGGAGGTGCTGCTATCAAACTGCATCCCCTTGGTGGCCACTTGCCAAAAAGAGGAAGAGGAACTGGTGAAATCACGCCTCTGACATGGTTGTGTACGCGCTAATGAAGCTGGACAACTCTATGGGGTTGTGGGAAATTACAAAGCTTAAGGAACATAGCAGATTGTGATCACCTTTACGTAGCAGGTAGCTCTGCAAGCCATTCATCATGCCTCCTAGTATTTCATCTGTTTTGTTTCATCTGTTTGCATTGACCATGTGCTCAGAACTGTACAGGTAAAAAATTAAGACAGTCCCGCCCCAAAGATCTTTTAATCAAAAAGACACAAAAAAGACCCAGGGCAGATCCTCAGTTAAGTGTAAACTGTCATAGGCTCAATGATGTCTTCAACGGTTTCTGTTAGTTGAGGATCTGCCCCATGGTGCACTGGAAATCCAGAGGTGGTGATAACGTAAGGATTGTTTTATTGTTCAGAGCTATTATAAGCTCACTTCTTTAGTAATTATGGAATGAAAAAAGTAAGAAAAACCGTAAGTTAACCCTGGGTTTTTTTTTACTTCCCTCTGGGTCCTATCCAATATTATCTTAAAATGTACTGGTTTCATGAATGTTCATGGTAGTAAACATTTTCTCTACCAGAGTCCTGGAAAGCAAACTGAAAAGGTATATAGACAAAGGCAAAAAAGATTTGTTTAAAGCTTATAATAAAAATATATGTTTTTGTTCAATATTCAACTCTCTAAATACATGCACATTTTACCCAGCCTTGTTTCATATGAATCTTAGTGAACTTTGAATTCTTGGGTTCTGATACCACTCCCATTGAGTTTAATGACTTTCACTGACTGCAGTGGAGCATGAGTAAGCCCTTTGCGTTTTCAAGTTATATGCTACTTGTTGAGTCAATCTTGAAAGTCCTTGCTTTGCAAAATGAGCTGTGAAGTCAACAGAAAGTTTGCAAAGGAAGAACTTTTAAAATTTAGATTGGTAGTTTTTTAGGGGTTTTAATGGATGACACAGGTATCCATACAGCTAGCTATTTGCTAGTTAGTCAAGTTTTTCTAAACGTCTACATGTAGGTTAACTTTACACATCTGAATGATGGTGGGACAACTCACATTTGTAAGGTTCCTCTGTGTTGTAAGTGTAGAAATGAGGTCTTAGTTAGTATAATTTGAGTTCAAGTTGACTACTGTAGATGTAGGTGATGGCTTGATGGTAGAGAAAGTCAGACTATCTTTGATAATTTAACAAAACAAACATTTTTGAAAGATATTTTGTGGGGAGCTTTCTAAGGGCCAGTGCTGTCTTGTGACTCCTGAGCAGAGAGGGAGGGAAAAAGAGAGAGACCTAAATCAAAAACCTGAGCTTTTGATTTGAAAACAGCCATTTTGATAAAATTCTGTTTGCAAAACCATTCTAAGGTTTTATTTCCATTCCAATACAGAATGAAAACAAATTCTCAAACTTTGAAAGTTGCCTCGAAATGAAATTGTCATCCTCTGGCCTGGTCTAACTGACTACATGTATTTCAGTAATAAACAAATGATAGTGAAATGTGTGCTATACTAAATGCAGTCACCTTTCCTAATGACCAATGCCATATAGAGCAGCGGTTCCCAACCTGGATGGTAGTACCTCCTTGAGAGGGCTCAGAAGTCCATGAGGTTTCAGTAATATTGAAATCATTTAGCCCTCCTTCCCCCCCCCCAAGCTCTGTGCCAGTGGGAGCTAAGAAGCAGCCACTCCAAGGGAGCAGCAGTCCGGAGCTCCATTCCATCTGGAGCGGAGGAGTAGAACCCCCAGTCCCATGGAGAGGAGCAGCCCCAGACAACCTGCCAGGGCCCACCTCCATTATCCTCAGTCCATGAGAGAGGGAAAGAGGCGGGACCACGTGAGGCATGCGGTGGCAGCTGCACCAGGGAAGGCTTAGCGTCTTCCTCTGGCAAAAGTAATCTATTATTAATTATTATTTATGTAATTTAGTGTTATTATTATCATAGGGGTTATGTGTTTATGGCCAGTGATAACACATGTCAGGGGGGAGCGGGGTGTGGAGGCATGTGTTTTTCCTAGTGTTAATTAGTGGGGCTTTCATTCAAAAAGGTTGGGAATCACTGATTAGAGGAACTCAGTTCCCACAAGAGTTCCTCTATATTAACTGCACTGCTATTCATCTGTGTTAAGTGTATTGTTAAACTGAAAAATAACAGTCTCTTTGGTAGCCATTATTAACAAGTTTGATTGCATTATTGAATTTTAATTTTAAGTTGCTCCTTCCTGAGGGCTGTGAGTCCCTAACAAGATATTATTTAAAACAAAGGGATTTTGAATTCTCAGGATCCCCAAGAACTGTGATTTTCCAACACTTTTATTATCATTTAAAAATTATCAAACTTGAATATGTTCTAATTCTGTCAAACAAATTTGCTCAAAGATTGATATCTTCCTCAGAGTAATGTTTTAGGTCAAGTTATAAAATTAAACTGTAGCATCTCTGTCAACCACAATATGCAACTAAGGCAATTTACAAGAAATTCTACATATTTTCTAGTGATGTAAACAGTTATTCATATAGGGAGAAATTCTCCCCAGTACT
Organism: Mesoclemmys tuberculata; assembly: GCA_007922155.1. Classification (NCBI taxonomy): domain Eukaryota; kingdom Metazoa; phylum Chordata; order Testudines; family Chelidae; genus Mesoclemmys; species Mesoclemmys tuberculata. The sequence continues at coordinate 58,866,314 of ML675604.1, read as the reverse complement.
AAGTATTGGTACAAAGGCCTATGCAACACTTAAATCCTCTTTTGACACCTTAAGGGTGCATAAGACTAGACTCACTTCCAGCATTGCTAACCTCAAGAGATCAAAATCACGAGTCAGATGTCCAAAAATCATGAGATTGGCCCTCAAAATCACTATATTTTAAAAATATCATCAATCCTTTTTATTTTTTGGTCCATTTGTTGACTTTTTAACTCCCCTCTACTCTTCTGGCTGTGTGTGTGTGAAATCATTTTAGGTTGAAAGATCAACCTTTTAATGTGCCTCTCTTCAGCTACTGCACATACCCTCTTTTCACCCCCAACGTAGGGCAACTGCCATTCATTTCCTATTACTATCTTGACTCCTTCCCTACTTCACTGTTCCTGGACTTTTCCCTTCCCCAGGTTTGGCAGTGCCACCTCCTCAACCCCCTTCCCTTGGCTTCCTGCCCTTAGGGCTTGTCCTTTTCCTGGATGCCAAGTAGGGGAGAAGTCCCAAGGAAGTGAGAGGCAGGGAAGCATTGCTCCTGATTCAGAGCCCTGGATTCAACAGGATATTTTCTCTGATTTCCCCTTCCTTTTCCTCCTGCTGCTTCAGGAACTTCTCTCTCTGACATACATGAAGGTGGGGCTCAATGGCAGGGCAATTCTATGTTCTGAGTCTTCCACAGACTGTTCTCTCAAAATCATGTTAGAATATCACTCTTTCAGGTAAATGTAAGTATCAGAATATGAGGACTGGAGAAGCACCATGTTCAGAGATGCTCAAATGACATCTGTAGACAAGCAAACTTATGACAGCAACATGCAGACAATTTATTTTTCTGGGCAGAGGAGGAAGTGAGTAGTGTATCTGTCCTGTAGGCACATCATGGAACTACTGTAATGTAATGTTCTACCAAATGTCAAGCTAGATCATCAGTAGTTGTACACAGCCATACAGAAAGGAGTAAAGTGGCATAAGGCACCCACCCTAACTCTCTTACATGAGCTACCTATCTCAGGCATGGGTTGCTGTATGGGTGAGGAAGAAGACTTCACAGAGCTTCTACTTCCCACTAAGGTCAGGAAGGGGTGGGAACCTGACTGAGCATTGGTCCCCATTGGTCTCCTGGCCAAACTAGCTGTGCTTGTACGCCAGATGATCTACACTGTGCTGGATAGTGCCCTTTATGCCTTCCTTGGAACACAGGAAAGACTAGGAGACAGACTGACTCTGTATCACAATCTGCTTCCTGGGCTGTTCCTGATCCAGTGCAACAACTACACGCTGCACCTTGCTGAGGGCATATCGCACAATGATGCTCTAGCCCTTAGAAATTAAAGGCATTTGACATCCAATATGAAAGAGTTTCCTTTAGCAGTGAGAGAGAGTTAAAAAAAGGAGGATTTAAATGCATCATTTGGCTTAAAAGTACATCAGATGTGATTATTACTATTTATTTACCAGGCGAAGTGCACTAATCTCTTTCCGGAACATATAAAATTCACAGTCCCTGCCTGAAACATTTACAGTCTACCAAAGATAGACATAAACAGATGAAGAAGAGAAGACTAAAGAGATAATATGAATTTCAATTTACTATTCACTACAAAAATCGAAGCTTAAATGTGCTCAAGGAAACAGGATACAAATGTTTATGTTTCTAAAAGTTTTAGTAAATTCTGCTAGCCCTTTTAGTCAGTTACATACTATAAAACTATAATATTGAAGCTTTAGTGTTACTTAGAGGAATCAATTTAACACATTCTAAGGACTGAAAGAGAAGGAATTAACAGTTATTTATACTCTAAATGATAAGGCAAACTCTGTACCTTTTTCCTTTCACCAGATGGCAAATACAGCAATATTTACAGGAAAACACACTGAAACTTAAGCTGATGGCAAAAGTACGTAAAGATAGCCAATTCATAGAACAAATGGAGTTTCTCAGACTGAATGAATGTTTGGTTAGAAGGAATACAACTAAGAAATGTGAATATTTCCCTTCAATGACAAAGCTAGACATTTTCACAACTGTCTGCACAATCAAATAGGGGGTCAGAACATATATGGCTGCTTATGAACTTTTCAAAAGAAGTGTTTTTCACAGTCAAATCCCTTGAGTTCCCTGGGTAATGGGGCAGTCACGTTAGGGAAAGTACTAAACTAGATGGCATAAATGAACCCACTCAGCCACTTATTTACTCAACTAAAAAAACCTTGAAACCCCATTCCTAAATTAAGACAATTAAGACTCATTATAATGAATTAAATATATTATCTTGTTTTAGCAAAGAGTGTTCTCTTTGGATCACTAGATGTTCTATTCATTCCCTCTGAAGTACCTAGCATTGGCCACTGTTGGAAGACAGAATACTGGGCTTGATAGAGCATTGTTCTGATCCTCTATGGACTTTCTTAGGTTCTTATGTTCTTTTATTATCAGTAAACTTTGTGGTAGATCCTCCATCTCACCAAGTCTTCAGAGCAAGATGGGATGCTTTTCTGGAAGATATGCTTTTGCCAAACACAAGTTATTGAGCTCAATACAGGAGTTATTCTATGACCTATGTTATACAGGAAATCATACTATATAATCAAATGGTCCCTTCTGGACTTAAAATTGATTAATTTACCATTTAAAGTTAATATAGCCAAAACTCTAAAAGAAATGAAGATAGACACTGCAGAAAATGTAGCTGTGATTTTACAGAGCCTGAGAATTTCCCTTAATACTATTTGCAATACCTCAAAAAACTTAAAAAATCAAAAAACATATTGCATACTTGGTAGTAGAACTACCATTACTCACTTGTGACAAAAAGTATCCACCATTTGCCATGGATAATGGAAGCTAATGGAGGGTCGCAATTCTGACTAACATTTTTCAATCAACGTCTTGCTTTATAGATAATCAGAAACACAAGGGACAATGTGTCATTTACTTAAGTTTTCAGTCACAGGACAAATTCTACACTGGAATTATGATCTCAGGCACAAAATAAAAGGATCAGTTATCACTCTTCATAAAACTACTGCAGTCACTGGCTTTCTACATTAAATAGTTTACATTAATCTAAGTCTAAATGCAATCGCTACTAAAGTGCATAGCAGTTAAATCAACTCATTAAGTGATTTAGAAAATCTCTCGCTGTTATTATTAAGCACTTGAGACATGTATAACATTGTCAGTAACATTAAAAATAAATCCATTTTGCTCCCTTGTATATTTATTTGCTCCTCTTCAACTGATCCTGTGAAGTGCCATGTGTCAAAGGGAGGTGCTATGCCTCTTCAACTCCAATAGAGTGGAGGGCTTTCAGCACCTCACAGGGTTTGCTTAGTACCTTTTCTGATGAGGCCCATGAGCAGGAAAATGCTTATAATACATTTCACACATCTCTTTCCTGAGCATTTCACATTTACCTTTGTAAATTAAGAGAAAAGGAAGCTAAATTTCATAGAAATAGGGATTTATATTTTAAATTAGACACTGGCTCGAACCAGTTCCCAAATGCACTGGTGTAAGTTAGAAGTAAATCAATCGATTTAAATGGAAATATGCTAGAGTAAATGAGAGAAGAATTTGGCCCAGTAACTTCAACTCTGCCTTACTGAACATCATTTCTATTTTTACTCATTGGTGATTTTATTAGGCTATTGGCTGTAGTTGTCTCTCTCAATTTCACCTGAAAACACCCCTCATCCATGATGCACATAATAAGTGAGTCAGTATTCATTAAAAAAAAAATTAGAAAAACTAAAAACTCTGAACCACCCACTAGATCAGGTAAAACACAAGATGCTGGGGATACCTCACTGGTACCCTATAGTCTAGTGATAACAGCACACACCTAGGATGTGATAGAGCAAGGGTAAAATTCACACTCAGCCTGAGAGGAACAGGGGCTTGACCCCACCCTTACCCCGTCTCCTACCTCCCAAGAAAGTGCCCAGGTAATTAGGTATTCTGGGGTGGGGGTCTCTCATTTGTTCCAGTTGAAGCTGTTCTGCTTTGCATAAAATACTTTATATACAAACAGGGACTAGAACTTGACTCACCTAAATCTCAGGGGATTGCCTTAAAGACCAGGCTACAGAGTCACTTACTTGGTCTCTTCCCCAGTGAATGTTTATTTATAAAAAGTGCTACAGCTTCAGCAAGAGAGAGCCCAGTGATTAGGGAACACCAGAATTAGGTGGCTAAGTCTTATCAAGGGGCAAAGAATAGGACCCATCCCTCTTCTTGGCGTTGCCTACTGTCTAGTTTAGGCAGCTCCCTCCTGAGGTTGTTGGCTTTTGTGTATCCCATTCTTAGGTACCTAACTCTCCATACACATTGCATAGGGAGCCTGTGCATCTGAGACCTAAAATTAGGAATTGTAACTCTGAGCCTAAGAGTGTGTTTACGCTGCACGCTCCTGCTGCACTGATTGCTGCAGATTGATTGAGAGGATGTAGACCAGCTCAACTGACAGGAGATGGGCTCTCCAGTCAATGCCATTAGTCCACCTCCCCAAAAGGAGTAAGCCTGCATCGACTGTCAACTCAGGGCTGTGTAGACCCCAAGATATGTCTACATAAGGATATCGATCTGAGATATGCAAGTTACATTATTTAGCTTGCATATCTCCCGACAACCACCAATGGTAGTGTAGATAAGCCCTTACTCCCTTTTGTGGATCTCTCTCATATTTTGAAGCACCATGACAACCAGATTTGCCTCAGAAGCCAAACAGAAACCTTTTGAAGAAATAAGGAGGGGCTATCAGCTGTGAGATGAAGGTAGCTCCTTACAAAAATGGTAAGAAGGGACTATCATGATTATATGTATCTTTGAAAATCCCAGGTAGATGGAAAGAAAAAGACAGAGCTCCTAACAGTCCATTCCTTTGGCAATCCAAATGGTGTTAAGGTTCAACATTACTATTTTTTTCCAACTTTTTCAAAGTGTTTTGATGATTTGTAGTGATTGTGTCTTTCATATGTCACAGTATATTCAGAAAATGGATTAGACCCATTATAGAACTATGTTCACGTTTATGAGTGTCATTCTATTTCAGATAAAATAACAACACCCTTTCTGCAGGCTACCTGAAAAATTGTTGGGTTTGGGGGATGGGAGGTGAATTGTTTTTTCTTCCACTCATACTGAAAATTTAACCTTTTATTATGTTCTAAAATAATTCATATACCAAAGTTTTTGACTGTGTGGAGACGGAATCACATAGTAGCATCCGCAGTGCCACGAGTCCCACCCCCCCACCCTCATGCAGATAAAGAAGCAGCCTGGGGAGGGTTGCCTCAGCAATATGAACCACACGACCCACACGTACCTGTCGCCTAATAAGGGGATGTAGCAAGTCGCTCTGCCGGTGCATCAGCAGCAGCTGCCCGGGAAGGTAAAAGCACATGGTTGGCTGAAAACCAAGGCATGACCTTAAAAGGTCATGCAGCACGGAACAGCCAATAGGGACTAGGCTTCTGCTACCAGCGGGAAATTATAAAAGTTAAAACTCAGGTAGCAGGAGCCAGAGAGGAATCAGAATCCCCCCCCCACGCTGCAAATTCCCTGGTCATGTCAGATTCAGCGGGCTGACGCATTCTCGCCAGCCTGTTTCACGGTGAACTGATCGCTCGGACCGGCTCTCTCCCGTCTGCTGGAATTAAGGCTAACAGCAAACTGAATTTGGCCAATGTGGTGTATTTTTACATAGTTTTTGTAAGTATTAAGTAATTGTTCTTTGTTGTGTCTGTGTTGTAACTCCTTCGGGGAACTCCAAAACAGGGCACCCTGGTGTCACAAGCTGGCAGCCATGCATTTATCCGGAGAGATCACGAACACAAAAATCCTGGGTGGTGTACTTTGTCCTTTCGCGCACCGAGTTCCCCTGCCTTTTGCTTTCTTTGTTTATTGTAGAGCTGCTTATTGTAGAGCTGTTTATCATAGAATAAAAAGTTTATGGGTTAAGCAAAACCTCAAGAATCATCACTGCCTTCCCGACCCACTGCATCCTGAATCTAAACTTACCTGAAAGATTTACTTATCGTTTCAACAGTCTGTTAATATGCCTGCTCAAGATGTCAAAACTTTTCTCCATTGTGCAAAAGGGGGCCTTTTTTGAATGAGTATAAATAGGATGGAATTATGCAAATACATTGAAACTTCAGCATTTATTTAAAAACCTGGAGATGAGGAAAATCAAGTTTCTTGCTTTGGGTTTAGAATGACAAATGACAATTAGTCTGCACATGCTCTTGGGCAGATAAAGAGCAAAACATTAGAGACCATTAGATCAGTTTGAATTGATAATCCATTCCCTACATTAGTATAGCTAAAGTGGCTGTGAGGGCATTCTTAGTGGGGAGGCCTTGGAATCTGGAATTTGCTCCTCTTTTGGGGAAATCTTTACTTGAGTTTGACATTTCTACTCTTCTCCTTTCTGTGGGAGATGCTTGAGTCAAGTTTCAGTGATTTGCATTAAAGCATTTCTATCTTTAATAGACAATCACTTATCTTCTTGGCTCTCGAATAATTTCATGCACTGTTGAACCATGCACGTTTGTTTTGGCAGATTCACTTTCTGGGACCATGACTCTAGCACTGTTGACCAATTATGGTAACTGGAGGACTACTGGGGCAGAATTTTCACAAGACCTTACCCAAGAATATTGAACACTCTGCCACAAGAAAAAAGAATGACCACTGATCACACTGTTTTCAGAGATAAATGAAAAACCTACCTCTTCACTCTGTCCTTCCCTCCCCACAAATGTCCTCCTGATTCTCAAGAATATGTAAAAAATATGAACAGAATAAAACCTAAGCTTGCTACTTGGTGCCAGGGAAGAGAGAGAAAGAAGAAAGCAATCTTTTCTGAAGATCAGTGCTCCGCTACTACAATGGTGAAAGCCTAAGTACCTATTTAGAGAATATAATTTTAGTTGACCTCTGGTCAACCTCTGGTCCAAACCCAGCTTCCCCTAAGTAATCAGTATTTTGACTAATTACTCAAATCAGATTTCACCACATTTTGTCATGTAATTAGCATTTTGGCAATTAAAAAATAGTGCACTTCAAAAGCTTCTGTCAGAAGCAAAAGGAAAATTTTAAAAACCTTTTTTCAGAAACGATCTAATAATGTCTGGATTAAGCATTTCTTGCCTTATTGCCATGATCATTTTTCCACATTCAATTTATTTTTCCACTGATATTTAATAAAATTCCCTCTAGGTTCAGAACTACCAAGAGATGTTTAAAACAATTTCTTTGGAGAGTGCTTGCACATTTAGCATATTTTTTCCAAGATCTAGTGTAAGGACCAGCAAAGGCATTTGAAATAATCTTTTCTGTGCATCATGAGAAAACAGCTACTCTGTTTAGCATATTCTAGGCAGATGGTACCATATCTATTCCCATATCTATTCTTCATGCCTTTTACGCCTCCATGAAACTGAGCAATGAAATTTAGCTTTAAGGCAAACCTGGATAAGATGGATTTCTTGTAAATACTGGGCAGCTGGTTCAGCCATCATGATGTGCTTGTACACATGTTATTTAGCTGAAGTAGTGATTGGGGACCTCCTCACAGAGATTATTTGCCAGCAGATGCCACTGAGAAAAATCCTAAAAACGCTGTAATATACATTACAGCAGAAGAATAATTTAAGTTTTTCAGACTTAGTGATGGAAAATATGTTACTAGATGAAGGGGAATGATTGTATACTCTCAAAACCATTGATATCTTTCTATACATTTTAAAACATTAGCTATGGTTTATCAAATGTTGTAGCTTTCTTCTCCTAAACCAAAGAAATGTCTTATCCCTCTCATTAGGTCAATATTAAGTAGAAGTTGCATGATAATTTCAACTCTTCCTCTACCAGGAAACAAAGTCTTGCATTTAGTGAATGGGAGTAATTTGTTAACCTGTTTTCTTCTGGTGTCATGTCTAGTGATGTGCAGACCTCAAGTTTCAGTGTTTGGCTTGATGCTTATTTTAAGCTGCTCCAAATTAGAGGTGCAGAAGTTCATTAAAATAAAAAATAATGACTAGCCAAACTTTTAGTCCTCAAAAAATGTTTAGTTCTAAGTGATGATGCAGGAGGGCTTTCTTTATTCAAGCCAATGCTCCCATCTCTAGTGACTTCCAATTAGGTCTCAGAAAAAGCAGAAGAAAAAGATGTGTTCTGCTTTTGCTAAGTTTGTAAAAAAATTCCCTCTTTTCCAGTTTTCCTTGGCTTTACTTGCATCTCCCTGTAAGAGATTGGAGTCTCCCCAGAAAGGTTAACCACACATTTGAGGAGTTTTGCCAATCTAAATAATGACTAAAGTATACTGGGTGATTTAAATTGCTTCTATAACTGGCTGGCTGAAATCTGAGCCAAATTCTCAGATCTGATATTGGGTACTAAGAAAATAAAAAAACAACCTTGTATTTTTATGCCAATTGTTAGTAGTACAATGTAGCTAATATAATTCTAGGATGTATCAAATGGCATGAAAATCTGCAAACACTGAAACGACATCAGAAAAATCAACTCTTTGTTATGGAACCAAACCATTGGAAAGAAGATAGCTGACAAATATGAAAATGACAGAAAACATTTGATTCACTGGGACTTCAGAGGTAATGACTTGCTGCATACTGAAATGGAAAAGAGAGCTGTGGCATGCTCTGTTTTTAGTTGAAATTTTTGTTGCTGAAATATTGCAACAGATAGATTCTTCCTGTTCTCAGAAAGAATTAATGGCATAATCAAGCCTTATGCTGCTAATTCTTCCTTGAAGTTAAGCATGTGGCTGGCTGTGAATATGTGGAGAGCACAAGAAGCCTCCATCCATTTGTAAAGGCCAAACACAATCCTAATTCCTACACCTGAGGAAGCAGAAAGCTGCCCTATCTGAGTACCCTCTTTACTACTAATTATGTTATGCTATGAGAGACTGTGGGGCACCAACAGTCCCATTAATCCATTTGTCCTTCACACAAGTGAAAACTACACCTGGTAATCACAGTAAATAAAAGCATGAGATTGAGATTATTTTTCAATTGACACTACTGAACATACCAACGCAACTTGTGTGATGTGTCAGCAACGGATTAAATGCTGGCTTCCCTCAAAGAACTGGGTACCTGATCTATGTAAAAATCAAAGCATGACCCTATATGAGGGGCTGGGGAGAGGAAGGAGTCTATCTCATGACTGTGCAATGTAAGCAGAAACACACTTGCAGTCATGTCTTCATAACCCACCAAACCCTTTTGTAGAGCACAGAGAGAGCCAAAAATGTACACTCTGCACACACAAAAACCTTATCAGTGAGATTACATATTTTGGAAGTTGGTGGCAGGTGCCAAGCCATTGCTCGTTCCCCAAGAGGCCAAGCCAGAGCTTTGTTAAATAGTGAGGGCTACAACATATGTGTGCTAGATGACTGTGACGACTGCTGTCAAACTACTGATTATCAGGCTGATAGTGTATGCTGGATAATTTGCAGCACAATTCACATGCCATTACAGATATGTGAATTTTGGAACCAATTCTCTCCCTAAAATATGTTGGATAAAATGTGCACCATGATATTGTGCTGTGCCTCGTTCTCAGAGACCTTCAGTTCATGTACCCATTTCCTTGCCATCAGATGAAGCAGGATGTGATTCACCAGTGGAATTCCAACCTACATAAGCTGCCACAGTAATCAGCTAAAATCTGTTCATCAATGCACAGTACTTGGTGGGCTTCTTTTCTCCCTCCTTACATAGAATCATAGGGCTAGAAGGGACCACCAGGGTCATCTAGTCTAACTCCCTGCCAAGGTGCAGGATTTGTTGTGTCTAAACCATCCAAGACAGATGGCTATACGTCTTACCCACTACAACCACAGAGAATTGCAGTCCTTAAATTTCTGAAGTCAAAGCAGGGTTGCATCTTTTCAAGCACATGTCCCCAAAGACAGCAGTGAACTGGAGCATTTCAGCAGCCAGCTAGATGTCCAAGCCACTGACAATTATTGCGATGGACTACAAATTATTTTGCTTGCTGCTTTTAGTTATTTTTAGGCCTTTGCAGGAACTTAGCATAATTAGGCAAACCTGGGGCGGAGGAGAGAGGGAGACATTGAACACATGAAGGGAGCCTGGCTCAATGCTCTTTCTCTCTGAATATGCTGGGGTGAATGTCTATGAAAAACAGGAAGTTGGGATATATTTTAGAATTGTTGGTATCGGGAAATTTAGCTATCAGACTAAGATCTTAAGACTGTTTGATTAACAATATATTTTTTTAGTAACATGTCTCTCCCTTCTGCTTTTGTTCAGTGATTGATTTTTTTGGTCAGCTATGTAACATTCTTTTGATTGACATGTCTCTGTAACTTTTGGTGTATTTGAGGAAGGTAGCAAGTCTAAGTCAGGCAGATCGCTTCGTGGACACATTGAAAAGATTTCCAGGCAGAGATGGAAGGACTGGCCATCTGGAAATCTGTGACTGATTCACCTGAATATTGCCTTAGACTTGTGGAGTAACTATCAAGTTTTGGGGATACTCTAACCACCTATTGTATTTGTATGTGCTGAAGACTAATAAGTGGAGACCTCTGGTAAAGGCAATTCCAATGGGAATTGATGGAGACCAATAAAGTAAAGCTCTAGGATAAGAGTACTTGGTTTTCACTTGTCTGTGCTAGCCATACAGCAGGCAGATGTACTGTGTTTCCTTTGGTTTATATCCTGATACTGACTTGCAGAGACTAAAAGTTACAAGTTCCAGGAACCCTGCGTAACAACAGAGATGAATTGGGACTCCTCCACTCCAATCCATGGACTGGGACCAGCACTAGGTGGGAGCAGGCTGTACCTATGAAGAGGTGTGCTTGTGGGCTCTCATGTGCTCCTCTTACATTGAGCTCTTCTTAATAGAGCTGGCCATCTTGAGAGACTTTTTAAGATTTTGAAAAGTCAAATTCCTGATTTTTTTTTGCAAACTGATCACCTTTAAAAAAATTATATAGAATCAATTCAAACATTGTTTCAATAACTTCAAAATGTTTCACTTCAGTTATTACTTTTTAATTTTCTTTACACTTCATAAAGTATAAACTAACAAACATTTTGAAATAAAAATTCATTTTGAACAAAAAACCCCCAAACTATTCATTTTGAAAATCTCCACTTTTAAATTTTTTCTTTTCTTTTCTTTTCTTTTTTTTTTTTAAATTAGGAGATTCATTCTGGATAGTTTTAGTTTAAATTAATTAGAGTTTTCCAACAAAAACATGTTTTTGGCCAGAAAATTTTTAATGATGTCCTAATAGATAAAAGTAGCATTTCCACAAAGCGCCTATGTGACCAAGGAGCAAAAGTCCCATTGACTGTCACAAGCCAAAGTGTGTGTTCTGAATACATCTTTGCACAGCAGGTATTATGATCACTGACAGACATACTAGTCTATCCACAGGCAATTTGGCATTCAAACTGAACAGAGAAGCTGGCCCTGCTGTTAGCTGAGTTCTATAATTGAATTTCTGTCTTACTTTGTAACACAAAAAGGCTCCCACCACAACATAAGTCATTCAGACAAACTATTCAATCATAAATAAAAACTTCAAGATTAAGGACAACATTTTGAAGAGCACCTAAATATCTTAGGTGCCTAAGGGTAGTTCTACACTTAAAATGGCATGTAGAGTACCCTACATGCCTGAATCCTAGGGTATATATCTTACACAGTGCTCTACAAGCCCAATCAGTGCCTCCCCTGTCTGCATGACTCTTTTTTGCAGTGGTGTCCCCTGCTGCTTCCCTGCTGCTGTAGCCTTTCCTTTCTCTCTTCCCCCTGCCAGAGCCTTTCACTGCTGCATATAGCTACACACCACAGTGAGTGTGGATGAAATCTGCTTGAAAAAATATGGTATAAAATATCAATATTAAATAAATATAAATATAAATTATAGTACAATATCAAAACATTGGACCAAAATGTTTTATTCTTAACAAACCAAAACATTTTGCCATTACTGAAATTAAAAAAAAATTGACATAAAATGAGAATGTCAGAAAAAACTTGTTTTGCCTTGTTTTCCATTGACATTTTTGTTGAAATCGACATGCTTCCACAAAATGTTTCCATTTCAATTAAACTACATTTTCTGAGGGAAAACTGTTCCAGTGAAAATTTTTTGACCATCTCTAGTTCTGTCTTCCTTTCCTTGCCACATTTCTGCTGTGAAATTTCCTTACGCGCCACTCCAGTCAATTGCCTGTGGATGAGTGGCCATATATGTGCTGGGATGCAACATGGCAAATATCTCTGGAGACCACCTATCTTTGTGATGCCACAGGGAATAAATCTCGATCCAGCATCACTTCCTGGCTTTGCTCTTGGCATACCATTGGCCTAGCACTTCTATGGCCATGAAATATTGCCACCTTGTGTGTCTCATGGTGATAGTCTCACAGCGACTTCCAACACATCCTCATTCTATTCAGTGCTGTCACTGATCATTTTTATTATTTTTTCCCTCCCTCTTTTCCTTTCCAATTTCTAGTCCAGACAGAGCTTTCAAAATGGCAGCAGGTGCACTTCAAGTCAAAATAAATACTGCTGTACTGGTGACATCTTTTCTTTCTGAGAAAATCCTCAGTCAGCAGTCTATTAATGGAAAAGCAAATAAAAGGAGGTCAATCATGATCAAAGATCATCTGTGAGGTTTATTTAGAGGAGTATTCTCCCATACTTTTTTGCTGTACTCACCTGTATCTAATACTAGTGTATCCGGACCATCATTCTGTTCTGGTATGGCAGTTCCTCAATCCATATGATTTAATTTTTCATGTCAAGCTAAATATTGATAGAGTAGAATTTTGTAAGCACATTACTTCTTCTTAACCCTCAGTTTCTGTCAACATACCCTTAACTGTAACTAATAAAATTAATTTTAATTTAAAACCAAAATGATGTGCTAAACCCAGTGCCCTACACCTGAAGTGCCTGCCCTCCAGGAGTTTCATGTCAGTATCTGTGTAGACATCCCTTCTTTTCCATATTGCTAAATGGGAAGGGACTGAGATACATGATAAGGAGATTATGGAGTGGTCTTGGCATAGAAAGGATTGAGAACCACTGGGCAATGAATAAAGGTCTGTGTTCCAGAGGTTGTATTACACAGGAATTTAAATATGTCTATTTGCAAAAATCAAGATGATATCCAAGGATAAATTCCATTGCATATGATTGAACAGTTCCATACGCACATACACACAAAAGTGGGGGGAGAGAAAATAGAACATATCTAAATCTCTGTGGTATAACAGGAGGTAATGATGATAGTTTACACTTTTATAAATGCAGGGTGAGATGATCTGTTCCTTGCAAAACATAAAAAAGTTTCATTACACATTCAAAGTTTCCACTTATCCATTCAGTAGAAGCTGCAATAGCAAGCAGTTCTCTGTTGATGTCAATGTGATAAAAGATTTATGTTACAAAATGTGTATATAAAGCATAGTCTCTAGTGAGAACGAAAAACAAGATGATTTATTCCTTGGCATAATTTTAAATGTAATTCTTAAATTTAAGGGACAAATTTGCCAATAGATATTAATTTCTACATTCCATTCTTTATCAATAAGAATTTTTTAAGTTACCTGGGTGATATGGGGATACACAAGAATGAATTTAATTCCTCATGTAGAAATCCAAGTTATAAAAAAGCAAGGTGAATCTACTTTATATTGGTTTAGCCACAATGTAAAATATTGAAGTTGCTGACTAACATACATTCTTTAAATAGGAAATGGCATTGGTTCCCAAATGACTTGTGTAGAGGTTTCAGATGCTTTTAACTTTTAACATTCTCTGTCGGCTTCTGTTATCATGCCTTGATTTGATCATAGGATAGCCCAAGTTTTATTATAGACTCCAAATACATAACATTAGAGAAGACACTAATGTTTCCATTTGAAATATTTTATTAGTATATGTTGCATACACTCGGTATATGGGACAATCAATGTGATTTATTCTGTTTGTAACATATATCAGGCTAGAGAGTCTTTCCCTTTTCCTTTTTTCATTCATATCCATATTCTGCCCTTGGCTTTTCATGCACAACTTCTATTAATGTCAGTAGGAGATGTTTGCATGTAACCAAAGGAAGCTTTTGTTCCTAAAGGTTTAAGGAAAATATTCTATTTGTGTTTACTGGTACAGCTGATACTTGCATCCAGGCACACAGATAGAAGAGTCATATCTTCGACTTAGCTTGAATGACAACATAACTGTGATATATCACTGCCTACGATAAGTCTTCCCTTCTTTGTCATTGTTCCAAGCATGTTTGGGTGTGTCATTCTGAATTCATGAATGGTTCACTTACCTTATTCAGGCATTTGATGAGACATGGAGCCTGACTGTTCCTTGCCCTGAATTATGTGTAGTCACTTATCCCAGTGCAAAGTGAATGCAAGTACTACTAAATCAGAATGATAGTATTTTATACCCCCTTTACCCTAGGGTAAATAACTGCACGTAATTTATGGCAAAAGAATCTGATTGATGGTGTCTAACTCTGTATTCAGCACGAAGTTACTGAGTGAAATGCGAGCAGGATCAAGCTATTCCATTTAAATGATTGTGTGTGTGTGTTTGTTTATTACACATACAAAATAAAACATTAAGTTGCAAAGCAAAACATTTAATCATTAGTCCCCTTTGTGCAGATACAATATGATACTGTCTTTAATTATGCGATCACATATTTTCCCCATATGACCCCTTCCTCAATCAGTGTACAAAATAGACGTTGCTCAGGTAATGAGCAGCTATTCAATATTTTGTCTTCTCATTGTTAAATATGTGATGCTAAGCTTCATTTGTTCCATACTACTGAAACGCTGCTCTGAAAAATTTATTAATTTCCTCATGGGATCTTCTATGGCGCTCATCACTCTACAATCTAAGCATTTCATAAATATTAATGACTTAATTTTGCAACACCTCTGTGAGGTAAAGGGGTAGTATTATGCCAGTTTTACAAATTGGGAACTGAGGCACAGAGAGATGCCCAGTTTGAAATGACCTGATTTTTTTCAGAGTACTCCACATTGTGCAGTACTTTATTTGTTCAGCACACAACTCCCATTGACATCAGCTGCACCTGTGAGTTCTCAGCACCACTTCTATGAATCAGACCAAAAGGTCTCAAGTCAGGCATCCAGAACATGAGGAACACAGAATTAGTGACCATCTGGGAAAAGCTTGGTTTAAGTGACTTGCTTAGCATCATACAGTACCCTTGTGGCAGAGGCAGGGATAGAATGCAGTTCTTCAGAGTAGCTTTCAGCTGTCTTGACCATGACACCTTCCTTTCTCTTTCTGCAGTTCCCTGCCTCACTCGCTAAACAGCTTCCAATTTCTGCCACAAATGAGGCAGGGGTCACAATACAGCCCTGATTCATCCCCTGACCAAGTCCAGGAACAGGGTCAGGACTATTTAGAAAGATTGGACATACCCAGGTCTGTAGGGCCAGATGCAATGCATCTGAGGGTGCTGAGGGAGTTGGCTGATGTGATTTCAGAGCCATTGGCTATTATCTTTGAAAGCTCGTGGCAATTGAGGGAGGTCCCTGATGATTAGAAAAAGGCAAATATAGTGCCCATCTTCAAAAAAAGGAAGAAAGAGGATCCAGGGAACTAGAGGCCGGTCAGCCTTACCTCAATCCCTGGAAAAATTATGGAGCAAGTCCTCAAGAAATTCATTATAAGGAACTTAGAAGAGATGAAGGTGATCAGGATAAAGGTGCCCATGGATTCACCAAGGGCAAGTCATGCCTGTTCCACTTGATTCCCTTCCATGAAGAAGTGACTGTCTACATGGAGATGGGGAAAGTAGTGGACTTGATATACTTTGACTTTAGCAAAGCTTTAGATACAGTCTCCCACAGTATTCTTATCATCCAGTTAAAAAAAAGTCTGTATTGGATGAATGGACTAATGAATGGACTATAAAACTGGAGAGAAAGCTGGCTAGCTCATCGGGCTCAACAGGTAATGATCAATGGCTCCAGGTCTAGCTGGCAGCCGATCACAAGTGGAATACCCCAGGGATTGGTACTGGGGCCGGTTTTGTTCAACATCTTCATTAATGATCTGTAGAATGGGGTAGATTGCACCATCAGCACGTTCACAGGTGACACTAAGCTAAGGGGAGTTTTAGATATCCTTGAAGGTAGGGATAGGATACAGAGTGACCTAGACAAATTGGAGGATTGGGCCAAAAGAAATCTGATGAGGTTCAACAAGGACAAGTGCAGAGTCCTGCACTTAGGATGGAAGAATCCTATGCACAGCTACAGACTGGGGACCGACAAGCTAGGAAGCAGTTCTGCAGAAAAAGACCTGGGGATTACAGTGGGTAAGAAGCTGGATATGAGTCAGCAGTGTGCCCTGGTTGCCAAGAAGTCTAATAGCATATTGGGTTGCATTAGTAAGAGCATTGCCAGCAGATCACAGGAAGTGATTATTCCCCTCTATTCGGCATTGGTGAAGCCACTTTGGAGTATTGTGTCCAGTTTTGGGCCCCCCACTACAAAAAGGATGTAGACAAGTTGGAGAGAGTCCAGCGGAGGGCAACAAAAATTGTTAGGGGGGTGGAGCACAAGACCTATGAGGAGAGGCTGAGGTAACTAGGCTTGTTTAATCTGCAAAAGAGCAGAATGAGGGGGGATTTGATAGCAGCCTTTAACTACCTGAAACGGGAATTCAGGGAGAATGGAGCTAGGCTGTTTTCAGTGGCAGATGACAGAACAAGGAGAAATGGTCTCAAGTCGCAGTCGGGGAGGTCTAGATTGCTTATTAGGAAGAAGTTTTTCACTAGGAGGGTGGTGAAGCACTGGAATGGGTTACCTAGGGAGGCGGTGGCATCTCCATCTTTAGAGGTTTTTAAGTGGCGGCTTGACAAAGCCCTGGCTGGGATGATTTAGCTCAGGTTAGTCCTGCTTTGAGCAGGGGGTTGGACTAGATGACCTCCTGAGGTCCATTCCAACTCTAATATTTTATGATTCTATGTGCAGTAAATAAGACAGGGTCCCATGGAAAAAAAACAGAATGGCATCACATAATTTAAAACTGTGTTACAACACATACACATAAGGCAGCATAATTAAGTTTGTAGAGGAAATCTTAATACTGGCATTTCCTAACTTTTGAGTGATTGACTTTACAACCTTAGTAACATTCTCTTAGTGTAGTTTTTGTGTGTGCAATTTGCTAGCTTTTATTTTAAATCAAACTGAAAAGGCGGACGTTTCATCATATGGTATCATGGTCACACCCACATGGGTCATCAGCAGTGTTGGAACCTTTGCATCCACCAACCCAAGGAATGCTGATGTGAATGGAATAGCTTGATACTAGCAAACTATAAGCAGGGCTGTTAGCATTGCCAATTATTAAGATTGCTTAAACCTTTATGAGAGTCCCATTATTACAGAGATTCTCAAACTGGGTGGGGGGTGCAGAATGTGTTCTTGGAGGGGAGTGGGAGAAAGTGAGATGCTTCAGTAAAGCAGCAACTGCAATGCCATATTTCTGTGCTGCTGCTGCTGGCAGCAGTGCTGCCTTTAGAGCTGGGTGCCCAGCCAGCAGCAGCAGCACGCTGCTCTGCCTTCAGAGCTGAGTGGAAGTTTATGTACTTGTGTGGTGGGAGCAAGGCGGGCAGGGGGGCCATAAACTACTACAGACACAAAGAAGAGGGGGGCAGAATCAAATGAATTTGTTAACCACTGCATTATAAGACCCAGTTTTCAATTGCTTATAACTTTGCCAAAATTTAACCATTTTGGCTGATTTTCTCCAGGCTAGGCAGCCTCCTGAAGCTGATTTTTTGGGGAAATTTCAACCAGAATGGTTCATCCATTTCAGAGACAGAGTATAGGGGAAAAAACACTTACAACTATTCAGTGTCAAAAAAATGCTGGGAACATTCTCTGAAAAGCTCTAGCACCCAATGCTTTGGAGAAGAGGCATGGAACTTAGCAGGACATTTTTTGTCAGAGTTGAAGCTTTTTCTGCTCAAGCCTCTCACAGCTCCTAGGGCTGACCAGAGTGCATTTGCACAATCTTCACTGAGTGACTGAGCCTGCTTCATTCCAGGGCTACAGCCACAAAGCTGTACTTTCCCTCTAATGGCTCCTCCCAGTGCATCTGGGACCTCCTTGAAGAAGTCCAGGCAGTTTGGAAGAGGAAGTTGCCTGAATCAAATGCAAAGGTCATATGAACTAGACCTGGGGGATGAAGAGGAGGAGGGGTAGATTGGGACAAGAAACTTGGAAGGAGAAGACTGGGACTGGAGGATGACAGGGGAGAGGGAAACTGGGACTAAGAGTTGGAAAGTGAGACTGAAGTCAGATAAGTGAGAATGGGGAAGGCTGCATCTGGAGCTGGCTGTGCAAGAAGAATGGGAATTGGAACCACTAGGGCAGAGGGAGGGAAGTAGCAGAAGGGAGCGAGAGCTGATGAGGATCCTGGATGCAGAGGGAGAACCTGGATTGGTGGAGTAAAGGGACAGGGACAAGGAGTTGAGGACACTGAGGTTGGACAAGACGGGCTGGAAGCTAGTGGGGAATGGGGAAGGTGAGAGGAATAACTGGAGGCCTCAGGGTGAGGTAGAGACAGAAGAAGGGGTAGGAGAGTAACTGTAACTGGCTCAGCAAGTGAGGTCTGCTTCATGCCTCATATGGTCTTCTTATTTTGACCCACTCTGCAAAGTTATCATACTTTCCAAGTGAAGAACTGGTACACTGTGGCAAGGGACATGACTGTTTTGCTTGGCAACCATATATTGGTGGGAGTGTGGGAAGAAAAATGTGCACTACTTCCCCTTTTCACAGTGAAAAACTAGGACACTTTACAGTAAAGGGCAAGGTGGCAGAAAACATCATGCTTCTCTGTGATTCCCTTTACTGTTCTCTGCTAATCCCAGTCTCTCTCCTGCTAATAGAGCTCCTCTCCCACCATCCTACACAAACAACACCAATTCCTGACCAACTAACTCTATGGGCTTTTCCCATAGACTGTGGGTTTTCTGACCCTCTTACACATCTGTGAGGAAGACCTTTAGTCTGCATTTCCTACTGGCTATTTCAGGCAGTTCCCTGTTCAGAACTATGACTTCAGTGAATCCCTTGTGTAGGTGCTTAACTATCCCCATGCATTGCATAGGGAGTTTGGGTGCCCTAACGTGGGGTTGTGAATTCCATGTTGCATCAAGGCACCTAAAAATTTGGTGCTGCGACGCTAAGCCTATGTCCCCCATGTAATCCCACCCCAGTTGCCTACAGAAGTAAAATGTCTTTTGTTTGCTAGACCCTTATATATTTTGTTGCAACATTCAAAGGAATGATGTTGCTCCCACTGTTCATGCTGCTTCCTATTAATCATTCATCAAGGCAAAATTATTCAGTGTGGCTACAAATGCTGTGGGAGCGATGGTTCATTCTGTATAGACTAAAATTTATCTAGTGACTGACAGTAGGTAACAAATAGGAGGAAGAGACCTAGTTCACTATAAATGTCAAAGGAACTCTGACTGAAGCTTGTTTGTATAAATTTGGAGTACATTAATCCTTGCTTTTCAGACTACAGCCACAGCGGTAATGAATTGGCTTCTAAACGGGATGCGCTTTTTATTGAAGGGTGCCCTCTGAGTAGAAGGCCCACGGTACAAGCATCTGAACTCCTTTAATGACATGCTCCCCATTCCATGTGCAGCCCCTTGTCCCTACATGCTTGCTTGATTCCATGCTGCACTAAATACATTGCACACAGTGGCGACATGGTTTATACAAATGAGCACAGGGAACCACAGCCTCTCAAATTCTACTCCACCACTGACTTATTGTGTAATCTTGGACAAGATATTTCACTTCTATGCATTTCACTTTTCCCATCTATAAAATAGGAATAATAATTCTTACGTACCTTAACCCAATCAACCTGCAAGATGGGTTTGGAAGGCAGTGGATAAAATAAGATCACTTCATGGGGCATGGGACTTTTTTACTATCCAATAACCCTCCAGCTACAGAATTACCAACTGCTTTGGGGTATGGGGAGAGGGCAGGAAGAGGATGAAAACCAGAGATTGAAGAGAATAATTGTACATAACCATTGTTATCTCTGGTTCCTTAAAATTTATTAAATTCAAATGCTCTTTTTTATCTAATCTGTTCACGTAGGGGAAAAGTCTTACTTTGCAGACACTAATGCTTCTTCATTACCCTTATATTTATAGGAAAATATAGCCCATATAGTCAAGAAAGAGGGTTGAGGTGCATTAAACTCCTGATGTTTAGATCAGGTGAATTCAAACTACTTTACAGTCCAGGGTCATTTGGATTTAGTGATCTTACTAGACTCACTGTTAAAAATAGGTCTTAGATGTGAATTTCAAGGTGGTTGATGAGCAGGGTAGACCTGGGTCAAGACTGTCAAAAGTAGTTGACTAAATCAGTAGGAACTGCTGGGTGCTCAGCACTTTTGGATGTGGAAGCCTTATTTTAGTCACCCAACTCTGTAAATCTCAACTGTGGTGTTCTGATTAGCATACAAAGGAAACACAGAATACAACCAATCCCCAAATGTCTAAGGAAGAGAAAAGGCACTCCCAATTAGCCATAATAGAACATTTGTTCTTGGGTCATAAACAAAACAGAAGGAATGAACCTCCTTCCCCAATAAATAAAAATAATCAAACAAGCAAGCAATCTTTTAATTTATTCCCTCACACAAGTCCAAAACATTGCCATAAAGAAGTTCCCTTAGCACCTGATTATCAGTCCATGTTACTCAATCTGATGCTACGGTTTTGGGTGTCTTTTTGTAACTACATGTTGATATATGTCCTGTAATGTTTTGTTCATAATGATTAATGAACAACCTTTGTAGGTATTTTTCTTACAGTAAAGTAAAGCAATCACAGTGTAACTGAGACCTATTAAGGAAATGTGACACACTGAGGGCACAGCTTGTTATTTTAAATTTGTTTAAAGCTTGCCTATATTTTAAAGAAAGGGGATCCATCATGCTACCTGTCATTAAAGGCGGGGATTTATAATTATGTATTATTTCTCCCCAGTGATGCATGCCAAGGGCTAAACTGACTTGATTGTTTAAGACAAAACTGCCCAGGCTTTTCGGACTGAGGTGTGAAGGTAATATTTCAAAAAGGGGCCACAATCAGTACTTAGGGGCAGATTCTCTTGTTTTTTCTGCTCAGGCAGCACAAAGGAAAACCAAAATCACTCACCAGTCCTGTGTTAAGAATCTCTCCAGTGTGGAGGAGCCTCAGCAGATGCACAGTCATTATAACCAACATTTATTCTCCCCTTCTCACAGTCTCTGACAGAGGTGGCATGTGTGAAGAGGGACTGCTTGGAGAATGCTGCGCTCTTGCTTTTCCCAGATAGAAATAGTCCTTTAGGACTGCAGCCATGTGGTACAAAATTAAAGCAGCTCCTGGCCTTCTTTAACTTGACCCAGGACTGGGGCAAAGAATCGGGAAGCTACAACAGGTTGTTAGTTTTCAGCTTCTTCTGGAAAGGGGGAAAAAGGAGGGCTCCACTGGGTAGCTGTGTCAGGGATTGTGTTTTCCAAAGTTTTGGTGATGCAAGCTATTTCTATCCTGTTCCCACAGGTCAGAAGATAAGTGAGCAGTGAAGCTACTCTCTCCTCCATCCCCTGAGATACAGAAACAAATCAAATATGGTGCTGCTGAATGGACCACCTGCAGTCATATCAGAACTTTGTCATGGCCCCTGGGGGAAGTGGAGGGAGACAGTTGAGGAGGTTGAGCTCCTACTCCATTTAACCCCAGGGAATGGCTCAGGGACCTTGTTTTCTGTTAATAAACAAACACAAATTTTCTTTTCAGCACAGTAGACCTTAAAAGCCACAGTCTGAAGACATCTCTAGGGTCCTGTATAGCCCCAGAACACTGACTAAACACTATTGGTTTAACACAAACAATTTTGTATTGTCCAGCTATTGGATAAGTGGTCATTGTAACCAGGATAGCCACTTCCCAGGGGCCTGCTCATTGCTAAGGGTCAGATTACAGGCAGACTGCCTCAGTTTCCCCCTCTTAGACTGTTCAGATAAATCTTCCCTTCAGGCTCTTTCTTGGTCAAAAAGACCTTTCCTTGGGGAGTAGATTTATTAATTTAAAATAAGCTAATAATAAAATTCAAAATCCTAAAACTAAGTCCATTCCTAAATCCACACAAATACAAACAGAAATATGGTTTCTCTTCTTCCTCTTAGGCTCTCCTGCCTGGAGCTTTTGCAGTCTCTCCCCTGCTTGAACAGAGTCTCTCACAGACCTTCCTTCCTGGGGTAATTCTCCTGACTGTAGGGTCTTCCCTAAAAGAGGCTTTCCTCACTCTCTGCAGACTGCCTCAGCCACTTGAACTCCGCCCTTCAATGCAGCCACCTGCAGCCCTTGGTAAGCAATTACCTGATGCAAATCAAATGTGTTTCATTCTGCAATCATGGTTGGCTAGCTCCAGACTTCCAACCTTTAAGGGGTGAGCCACCCTGTTACTCTCATAGATATTAGAGTTGGAAGAGACCTATGACATCATCAAGTCCATCCCCACTTCACTGTAGAATATAGTCCTTAAAATACATTAGATATAGAATTAAAATAAATCTTCATTTGATTTTAGGCAATAAGCTTAAAGAAACATTTCATGATCAGAGAAGAACTACAATTTCTGTATTCTATGGAGGCCTCCAAACTCAGTACCCTAAAACTTATAAATAGCACATGTTTCCTAACACCAAATCCTGTACCATTTCTTGGAACCCAATATCCTCTCACCTCAGCCAAAGATTTGCCTATATAAGGAGAGCAATATAACAACACCTTTCTGAAGGTCACGAATAGCAGTGACCTTTTTGCATTGTGTAGACAACAGTCACACAAGTGGCGAAGAGAAGGCCAAGTAGCAACATTTTTGCCTTAGGAAGGGAAGCATGGTTTTGTGAATAGGGAACTGAAGACCTGGGTTGTTTTCCCAACTCAATTGAACTTTTTTGATGTCAGGAAAGACACTTAATCTACACTGCACCTCAGTTCCTCATCCGTAAAATGGAGATAATACCTCACAGGGGTATTATGGGGGTATTAAATCTATTAATCAATGAGAGACATTCCAATACTATGATGAAGAAATCCATATAACTACCTAGACATGAATAGTTACAATATGGACATAAATCAGAACTCTTATTCTCAAAAATACTCAAGTTTTTGGGCTACCTGAAAATGCCAAGGTCAGGGAAGGCTGTAAAAGGAGATCAGATTCTCCCAACACTGGTGGGTGACACTGAAGTCAGACTTTCCAACCAGCCACAAACAACGCTTCTGATTCCCTGCACTGGTTATAAAGAAGAAAAAATAAAAATACACACCCCCCCTTTACTGCATTTCAGTCTCTGGCTTCCAATTGGCCACTAAGTCCAATAAAGAGGTTAGTTATTTAAAACTCTATGCTCTTTACCAAAAAGGTTTCTCCTGATCCCAAAGGGTCAGCCACATTACCAGATAAATATAAGTTTGGATCTTACCCAAAATACCACGTTGCCAGCCAATCCTTTAGTAACTAAAACTAAAGGTTTATTATAAAAGGAAAGAAACAAAACTATAAGAGAAATGTTAAATGACTGAAGTAATCAGACACATACAATTGATTTGAAAGTCCATAGAGATTAGGCTTCTAATAAAATTGTGACGTTTTCAGATTTGTATAGCCCCTCTGGTGTACATCCAGTACCTGGATCGGTTTCAGTTCTTTGTTTTACAGCTTAAGTTCAGTTGTAGATGAGCTGACCCAGAGATAGGTAAAGACTGACGACTGAAGACAAAATGGATGTGGGGCAGCTGCCTTTTATGTCCTTTGACCTTTGCCATGCTGCTTGTGGAAATTTACAGGAATAAGATGGAGTCCAGATTCACATGAGTAAGTCCCGGTGACTCATCAGGTATATCCCTGGCTTCTCCCCCTGAGCCCTTTGTACCTGTGAATTTCCTTAATTGGCCATTAAGCAGGCTAGTGCTGCAGCCATCTGTCTGGGGTGTTGCCCAGAAACACAGCTGTAACCCGTCCGTGCGCAGGGTAGCCCACTGATAATGCCAGGGTCAGGGCAGGCTGTAAAAGGAGAGCAAATTCTCCCAGCACTGGTGGGTGACACTGCAGTCAGACTTCCCAACCAACCACAAACAGTGCTTCTGATTCCCCCACACTGGTTATTAAGAAGACACTGTGCAAATACCCACAGCCCCCTTTACTGCATTTCAGTCTCTGGCTCCCAAACTGACACTAGGTCCAGTAAAGAGACCAGTTATTTTAACTCTATGCTCTTTACCAAAAGATTCCCTCTGATCCCAAAGGACCAGCCACAGTACCAGTTCACTATAAGTTTGGATCTTACCCAATACCATGCTGCCAGCCAATCCCTTTAGTAACTAAAACTAAAGGTTTATTAATAAAAGAAAAACAAACAATAAGAGAAGTGTTAAAGGCTTAAAGCAATCAGATATATACAAGCGATTTGAAAGTCCATATACATCAGGTTTCTAGAACAATTGTGGAGTTGTATAGTCCCTCTGGTGTACATCCAATACCTGGATGGGTCTAAGTCCTTCAGTTCAGTTGCAAAGTGTGTTGATCCAGAGGTGTGTCCGCAGCTGGACAGGAACAAGACAAAGACAAAATGGTTTCTGTGGTTTGTTCTTATATACCCTCTGTTGCTGGCCATGTGGCTTGTGGAACTTTACAGGAACCAAAATGGAGTCCATAGTCACATGGGCCAATCCTGGTAACTCTTCAGGTATGCCTTTAGTTTCTTCCTAGGCCTTTGGCTTTTGTTAAGGTCTTGATGGGCCATTAAGCGGGCTATTGTCCTGTGGCCTCTCTTTCTGGAGTGTGTCTTTTACAGCACAGTTTGAAATACAGGTATATCAAAGGTCTCCATAACTTTCCTCACACATATCACACATGAACACAAATATTATCATCTTATTCAGCATATCATAACCTTTCTAACAGTACCTGACATGGCATGTCTTACATGAATCATTATGATTTTGACATATTAATGTCACATAACACAAATGCCCCCCCCTCCTAATGCAGTCCGCATGACAACAGCACAAGTTGAAATATAGATACAAACACATCCATAACTTCCATTACGCACATAACACAGAAACATAAATATCATCATCTTACTGAACACATTACAGCCTTTCTAAAAGTATCTGACATGGCACCTCTCACATGAATTATTATGATTTTGACATATTGACATTACATAATATCACAGATGCCTCTTTAATCCAGCCAGCATCTCACAAAGATGCTTACAAAATTGGAAGTTTCGTGAATTTTACCATGTCTAATTACTTGTCCAGAAATTCATTAGAATACTCTGCTACTCATTCTTTACTTTCCCATTTAGACACCTTCAGCCACCCACTCAGACAGCAGAAACTACTGTGTGACTTGGGTAATCAATCATACAACAATCAGAAATATTCAAAACCAAACTATTCACAAACAAACAAATATGCTGAAAAGCATTTACTGAAACTAATTGGGGAAACCAAATACCAAATACACTGGCAAATACCAAGACTAAACAGTTTGCTAACCAAAAAAGGGACTGAAACCCTAATATAATGTATAATGACCAGTTCAATCAGCTGTACTTAAGATGTAATGCAACTACACTGCACATGCAGGGCTTGTTTCTGCAGAACATGAAAAATTACATGGTTGTGGGACCCATCCGTGCCTAGGGTAGCCACCTGATAATGCCAAGGTCAGGGTAGGCTGTACAAGGAGAGAAGATTCACTCAGCACTGGTGGGTGACACTGAAGTCAGACTTCCCAACCAACCACAAACAGTGCTTCTGATTATCCACACTGGTTATCAAGAAGACACTATGCAAATACACACAGCCCCCTTTACTGCATTTCAGTCTCTGGCTCCCAATCTGCCACTAGGTCCAGTAAAGAGACCAGTTATTTAAACTCTATGCTCTTTACCACAAAACTTCTTCTGACCCCAAAGGGCCAGCCACAGTACTAGATCAATATAAGTTTAAATCTTACCCAAAATACCACTCTGCCAGCCAATCCTTTAGTAACTAAAACTAAAGGTTTATTAATAAAAGAAAGAAACAAACAATAAGAGAAATTTTAAAGGATTAAAGCAATCAGACAAATACAATTGATTTGAAAGTTCATACGTATCAGGTTTCTAGTACAATTGTGGAGTTTTCAGGCTTGTATAATCCCTCTGGTATACATCCACTCCCTGGATGGGTCTCAGTCCTTTGTTTCACAGCTTCAGTTGTAGATGAGTTGATTCAGAGGTAGATAGGTGGCTGAAAGCTGAACAGGGCTGAAGACAAAATGGATCCTGAGCCTCTGCCTTTTATGTTCTCTGGCCCTTGCCATGCTGCTTGTCGAATTTCACAGGAACCAAAATGGAGTCCAGAGTCACATGTGCAAGTCCGGTGACTCATCAGGTATACCCGTGGCTTCTCTCCTTGGGACCCTTGCACCTGTGAATATCTTAATGGGCCATTAAGCAGGCTATTGTTATAGCCATCCTGTCTGAGATATTATCCAGACACATCACCATTTGAAGTACAGATATATCACACATATCCATAACTTCCATTACACATGTAACACATGAACATAAACATTATCATCTTACCTAGCACATCATAGCCTTTCTAACAGTACCCGACATGGCATATCTCCCATGAATTATTATGATTTTGACATACTGATGTCAAACAATATAATAAATGCCCCCTCTCCGCAATCCAGCCAGCGTGACAGGTTGTTCTAAGAATAGCCATCCTACCTTCCTGGTACCTGTTAACAGCATATTCAGAAATAAATATAAGTGCATACAGGAATGCAAAGGAAGAGACCAGCCTCAACAACTAAAGCCTAATTCATCACATCCAAAGGATACAATAATACTCGAAAAACAAAGAACACATTTTTTTAAAGGAATGTTATCTTGCAGGCACCATTCTTGGAATATCTGCCATTGTATGTGTTCATAGAATTATTTAGCTGTCCCACTTATTAGAATGTTGTTGTCCTTTTTCAACTTGGGTGGCTAGTCAAATTTAAGGGCCCTCAGGATGTTCCAGCTGGAAGTAGAATTCGATGGGGTCTGGTATTCTTACTGATACAATCTTGTTTATGGAACATACAAAGTCTCGCCTCTCCAAATACAAGAGGAACCAAGAACAAAAGGAACAGTTTCTCAGATGACAGCCCCAATCCTCTTTAGTCAACAGACCCAAAAGCTCTCTCTGGCTTTTTTTCCCCAGGGGCACACTGATTATGCCTACACACCACACTAAGCCTTGGCCTGTGTGACCCAGGCTTGTGGACTCACGTTTCCAAGTCAGTGCTTGAGCATCCACATTGTAATGGAACATTGGTCCTCACAATCATGCTGGTGCATCCATACTTCACTATGCTGACCCATGTCAGAACTTCAGGCTCTGTGGGCAGGTACTACTGTACTCCCTGGGTTCCTACTCACTGGCCAGCTGACGCTGCTTTGAGCTTTTTCCTCCTTGTCTGTCCTGTGACAGTTGGTTGGAAGTGTTTTGGGTGGTTCTATTAGCCTGAGAACACATCCAGCTGAGCCATTTTATGTCTGCATGCTCCCAGAAACCAGAACCAACATGGAACCTAACCCAATGGAAGAACTTCTCTACAGTCTGATTTCGGGACGCAAGCAGAGCATCTTTGGGATGCTGGTGGACATTTTGGCAGCAGCTTCGGAACTGCCAAAGGCACCTCTTGGAGAAGGATACTGACATGGCAAATGCAAGCCCGCTTATGCTGCTTATGACTCTTACCTTAGCTGAAGATTCCTCCTGTGCACACTGGCACTTCTGGAGCAGGGCTATAAGAACAAACTGGTGGGATAACATCATCATGAGGACCTGGGATGACGAGCAGTGGTCTAGAACTTTTGCAAGAAGATGACGACATTGCTGGAGGTTTATGATGAGCTTGCCTCCTACCTTCCACACCAGAACATGCACAGGAAAGTGGCCATGATCCTCGAGAAGCAGGTCACTATAGCCATCTGGAAGCTGCCTACCCCAGCTGCTACAGGTTCATGGCTAACCAATATGGAGTTGGCAAATCAACTCTAGGGGTTTTTGTGGTAGAGGTGAGGTGATCAGGATAGTGATTTACTGAAAGGGGGTGGGCATGAGATATTTTCCTGAAATAACTGCTGGTTTTTAGGTAATGGGCTTTTCAAACTGCACCAGGGACATTGATGGGATCATGCCTATAGTTTGCCTATGATAAGAAGCAATGAGTACATAAACTGCAAAGGATACTACTCTATCCTTATGCAGGCCCTGGTTGACCAAAGGAGGAAATTCATAGACACTATAGTGGTATGCACTGGCAGGGTACATGATGATAAGGTGTTCTGGAGATCAGGACCTTACCTTCATGGAGAACCTGGCACATTATTCCCACTGAATGATATGGTTATAAATGTAGTTATTCTTCCCAATGGTATTCTAGGGGGAACCTCATTTAACCACTCTTGCCATGGTTTATGAAACCATGTGTTGATTTCAGAGGACCTAGCAAAAGAAGATTCAGCTACATACTCCATAACTGTATGATGATGGTGGAATGTACATATGGCAGATTGAAATCACGTTGGCACTGACTTCAAAACCATTTTGATGCCAGGGTTATCAGTTCAGTCCACATTATTATGGCTTGCTGTGCTTTGCACAATATTTGCGAGGAAAAGGGGGGGAACCTTTTTGACAGGAGTGGAATTAGAACACTGCTAGATATCTGAATCCATACATGCAGCCAGACAGAGCACCTGCTGTGACTGGTGCTAGATCCAGATGAAAAATGGAGATCAGGGATACTCTGTGTGCACACATGATGTATTTGCATGGTCCCATGCATGAAAGGTAATGAAATGGTATTTGAAGTTGTTCTGTTAGTGACATTTCTGTAAATGTGCAGATATTGTGCATCATGAATTCTGTAAACACTTTCACGAGATGTTTAGAGCTGTGTTATGCATTTTATCCATACCAGCAACATATGGCCAGTCACAGTTTATTGTGACTACAGCTAGTAAATTTTTATTATGAAACTGACATTGGGCATGTGATGACATTCACTAAAGTTTGTGCTACTTTTTTATCATTCTATGTAATAAAATTTGTTATTGTAACCTTATGTAGAAGTTAACATTTTATTTTCCATGTGTATTTATATGCTGTAGTAACCAGTAATGCAAAGCAGCTGTCGCCATGGCATGCACAATAATAATATTTACCAAAAATATGTGCTAAAATGATCAAAGGTCCATATTCTTCTTGGCTTTTCTGGCAAGTTTTTCACATGCAAGCCACATGAGGACAGGAGTGGATGAGTGCACAGGGTTCATTTGTTTGTTCCATGTGCTCATGTTTGCTTGTGACATGGTCCAGCCACTCCCTGATTTGTCCAAAGGAAGGGCTCTGTAATGGTGAGGGGACTCAGGCCATAGGTAAGGAGCAGTCTGGTAGCCATCACCTCACTAAGCACTTGAATGACTCCTGCTGAGCTTTGTCTTCCTCCCTCAATTGGTGGTCATGCTCCATGAAGCTGTTTGCCAATCTCTCTTAGTGCTGTGCACAGTCTCTCTCTCTCTTTACACCCTATACACATCTTTATCCTTTTAATTCTTGCGTTTGGCCTTCGGGACCTGGATCTGTCAATATGTTTGATAGAGCAGGTCCCCTATCAGCTCATCTCGGACTCTATCTTCTCCTGCAGTACCATAGTCTGGAATCCCAAACTCCTGGTTCTGTGTATATGTCCTGGGCAGGTGGAAGGGCCTTAAAGGTGAGAGACAGAGAACATTACTGCGTGTGCATGGTGAAAAGGGGGCTACTTTAATTCAAGATCAAAAGACACTATTTTTTAGTCTAGTCACACAAAAAAACCACTTGTACTTTGGAGCATCACTGAAAACCAGCAGAAATCATGGTAAGATACATACAAAATTAAATTCAAATAATTTCTATATCCCTTATGGGGGGGTTGCATCACTTGGGGGAGAGAGGAAGGAACTGATCAGTGGTCTAGTTATAAGCTATGGTTGTTCAATCCTGTCAAGCAGCTCTGGAGAACATTGAATTCTTGAGGTCCCGGAGAGGAAGCACAAACTTCTGTTCCAGGCCAGAGAAGGATGGCAATCTGTGTATGCAAAGGAGCTATTTCAGAGTCTAGTTATCGAACAGCATATCACAACATGGACGGGGCTTGTGAGCTGTGAAGGTGGCCCTAGTAAGGATGTCCTGATTTGGAACGTAACAGAATGTCTGGAGTTCCTACTCAGTGAGAAGTTTGCTTTCATCACCAGCCAGCAATGGGTGAAAATTCAAGATAAAATAAACAAGATACAGAATTAACATGGAGACACACTACAGCCTCCTTGCTGGAACCCTGCCTCCATGCCACCCTTTGCGAGTCCTAACACGGACAGACTACGACCTCCATCTGCAGTTTGAACTTATTCCTTAAAGCAAACAAACAATGCACCAAATACACACTCCAGACTTGTTTAGACTCATAACAGCAGGGTTTTGGGGGATTCAATTCACAGGCAATCTGAACAGTGTGTGCATGGCCAATTTATAAGGTAAGCTGAATTACATGGGAGGGCCACATGAGGCTATGAACTGTGGAGAGTCACCCTTACGTATGCCAAACAGTGAGGAACTAATAAAACTTTCATGATAACTTCTTGTTTAGATTTGTTCTTCTTTTCATGGTATCAATTTTGAATCCTACATAGTGGCATTGGGGGTTAGGAGGTTACTGGGGGAATGCTGCAAGTTCTTCCCCAAATGGAAGAACACAAAACTCCTGGGTTGTATTAATAACTTAATAGGCCCCTAAGCTGGAAATCCATCCAATACATCCATTAATAAAAACAAACATGGTGGCAGAAACTTACCAGGCTCCATCTCTGGCACATGTTCTGATGCTGGTTCTGCATCAGTCTGCTCCCCAGGGCTGTCCCCATATAGGTCCTCCAAGTACACAGCCAGGATATGCTGTAGCTGCTCCTATGGCATAGCCTCTTTGGTTACCAGCCTCAGCTTCAGCCTTACTTCTTGTTTGCCCTTCATCCAACACCACCCTCCAGTGGTGCCTGTGATGGGGGGCATATAAGGGTGACATCCTCATTCAGCAAAGAGTCATGCACCATTGGGGATGAACTCTATTCCATGAAGGCCCTATTTCTGGTTGAATTCCTCATGAAGGGCAGGAAGAAAGGGAGTTCTGAGAAGTGCCATTAGCATTCTTGACTTTGTGGTAGTCTGTCTTCAGCTGCTTGATCTGCTTTTTGCATTGATCCGCTGTCCAGTGGATCTCCAATGCTTCCAGCTATTCAGCTATAGTTTTATATACATGATCATCTTTTGTGATCTTTCCATAAATCACATCTTCCTCACCTTACCCCACAGGTTAACCAGCATCTGGCTGTGATCCTCTAGCCAGCTAACAGCACCCTTGACACTGGTTTTCTTAATGCTAGCCATAGCTGATACATATTAGTGTTGACAGTGTTGTTTCCAGTTGAGTCGTCCACATGGAAATGAAGGGTTAAATGCTGAGCAGCTGAATGTGAACCAGGAGGTTGCTTCCAGTTTCTGGAATGAGAGTGGCAAGCTTTGGAATGGAAGGGCTGCGGAGCATAGCTCTAGGGAATTGAGGGGTAGTTCTGGCAGGAGCTCTAGATCCGAGTATTGCAACCCAGACTTGAGCTGGGCTATGACTTTCATCACATTGGGAGTCGGGCTCTGACCCACCCCAGTAGCAGGGTCCGTAAACCCAACTCAAGAGGGGTTATGGAATGAAGTCAGATGAATTTCTGTGTGGACAGAAGGGGGGCTTGGACTTGAACCTGAATCTGAGATGGGCTTAGTGTGCTGTGTAGATTGCTGCTTGACTTTCTTTTTCTTTCTTTGACACACACACACACGCACACACGCACACAGAGGACCTTCTCAGCAAAACCCTTCTGCCCAGCTAGTCCCAACTCCTGAGTGGGTTCACAACCCTCTATTGTTTTAGGTGGTGGGCTTCTGATTAATTCATCCTGATAGTTATGTTAATTTAAGGGTGCATTCACATCTAATCTCAAAAAGGTTTGTGATTCATCAGCGATTCTCAGCATAGTACTATCATACATACAAACCCACAACTCTTCTGTCAATGCTGAAGATTTATTCTCGTATCCATTTTGGGAATTAACTTCACACTTTTTGTTTTATAATAAATTCTCAGTGCGTTTTTGTGCAGCTATGTGTCTTGTTTTTAAGATTCTCATTGAACACAGTAAAGATTAAACCAAATTCATTACAGTGCAGCAGCTAAAGTGAAATCTTTTAAAGTACAAATTGTGTATGCATGTTAAAAAAGATATGCAATTATTTTTTGTTTGTGAAATCAGCATCTTAACTGAAAAAGAATACATTTGTTTGATGATTTAAAATAGCATTTTAAAACCTCTATTATGAGGTGTTTATTTTCCTTCAGTAAAAAAACAAAACAAAAAAAACTATTGATATGTTGCACTTCTCTTTGTATTACAGAAAAACATATTCTAAACAAAGTGATCATTTTGAAGGGAAAAACATGTGAAAGGTATTAAATAATTTGATTCTTTGGTACTCTGATAATTCTTACCAAAATGCCTGCAGGATTTGGTCACTGCTCCCGTAGAGTGTGGCATCATCAAAGAAAGGTTTTTGGAAATTATGATTTATAATCCTCATTTATTTATATTGCAGTAGTACTTAGTGGCCCCATTTAGCCTGGTACTGGACACACATAAAAAAGAGATGGTCTCTGCCCCCAAGAGCTTACAATTTAAGCACATGCTGAGAAACAATTCATGGAGTATCATTATTGCACTATCAGTTGTTGTCAGGTGTTGTTATCCCAAGATATGACCACTATGAATAACAAGAGGAAACAAAGCCCCATTACTGTGTGGAAAGGTAAAACACAGGTTACGTCACTTGGTGTAGCATACACAGCAAAGACAGATGGAGAGATTGACAGAGAAAGTAGTAACAGATTACTAGACTACATATAGGTATTCCCTCAACAGATACATTAACGCTATCAGGTACACCAGATTATGAGAAGCGGTCAGGTAATTCAGATTATTAAACTAAAGGCTGGGGAAAGCTGACAGGTGCAGAAGAGCACGTGGCTCAGATAGAGACATCACTTAACGGAGGATCTATAAATGGAGATTCTCTATATCCTAGTAATGAGGAGAGGATGGAAGAGGACAAAATATGGGTAGGTTCTGATAATAAATACACAAATGAAAAAGAGTCCCATTCAGTTACATGACATAATGGCAGACAGCTAAGCAGTGACCATTTTTTAAAGTGCTTATATACAAATACTAGAAGTTTAAATACTAAGATGGGTGAACTTCATTGCCTCATATTAAATGAGGATATTGATATAATAGGCATCACAGAAACTTGGTGGAATGAGAATAATCAATGGGACACAGTAATACCAGGGTACAAAATATATCGGAAGGACAGAATAGGTTGTACTGGTGGGGCAGTGACACTATATGTGAAAGAAAGCATAGACTCAAATGAAATAAAAATCTTAAATGAACCAAACTGTGCCATAGAATCTCTATGGATAGTAATTCCATGTGTGAATAACAAAAATATAGCAGTCGAGATATACTACCAATTCCCAGACCAGGATGGTGATAGGAACTATGAAATGCTCAGTGAGATTAGATAGGCTGTAAAAATAAAAAACTTAATAATATTAGGGGATTTCAGCAGACCCCATATTGACTGGGTACATGTCACCTCAGGACGGGATGCAGAGCTAAAGTTTCTTATCACCTTAAGTGACTGCTTCTTGGAGCAGCTAGTCCTGGAACCCACTAGAGGAGAGGCAATTCTTGATTTAGTCCTAAGTGGAGCCCAGGATCAAGTCCAAGAGGTGAATATAGCTGAACCACTTGGTAATAGTGACCATAACATAGTAAAAGTTAACATTCCTGTTGGGGGGGAACACCAAAGCAGCCCACCATGGTAGCATTTAATTTCAGAAAGGGGAAGTACACAAAAATGAGGAAGTTAGTTAAACAGAAATTAAAATGTACAGCGTCGAAAATGAAATCCCTGCAAGCTGCATGGGAACATTTTAAAGACACCATAATAGAGTCTCAATTTAAATGTATACCCCAAATTAAAAAACACAGTCAAGAGGACCAAAAAAGAGCCAGTGTGGCTAAAAGTAAAAGTGAAAGAAGCAATTAGAGGCAAAAAGGCATCCTTTAAAATGTGGAAGTTAAATCCTATTGAAAGGATTCTGAAGAAAAGGAGCATAAACTCTGGCAAGTGAAGTATTATAATATAATTAGGAATGCCAAAAAAAGAATTTGAGGAACAGCTAGCCAAAGACTCAAAAATAACAGCAAAAAAATTTAAGTACATGAAAAACAGGAAGCCGGCTTAACAACCAGTGTGGCCACTAAAGAGAGAGGCTAAAGGAGTGCTCTAGGAAGATAAAGCCAGTGCAGAGCAACTAAATGAGTATTTGAGAAAGATTCCCAAACCTGGGCCATTCTTTTTTAAGTGACAAATCTGAGGAGCTGTCCCAGATTGAGGGAGGTTTTGGAACAAATCGATACATTAAACAGTAATACATCACCAGGACCAATGATATCCACACAAGAGCTCTGAAGGAACTCAAATGTAAAACTGGAGAACTACTGACTGTGGTATGTAATCTATCATTCAAATCAGCTTTTGTACCAGATGACTGGAGGGTGATGTGACACCAATTTTTTTAAAAGACTCCATAGCAATCTCAGTAACTACAGGCCTAACTTCAGCACCAGGCAAATTGATTGAAACAATAGTAAAGAAGATAATTATCAGACACATAGATGAATATGATTTTTTGGGGAAGAGTCAACATGGCTTTTGTAAAGGGAAATCATGTCTCACCAATCTAATAGAATGCTTTGAGGGGGTCAACAAGCATATGGACAAGGGTGATCCAGTAGATATAGCATACTTTGATTTTCAGAAAGCCAAGTTCCCTCACCAAATGCTCTTAGGCAAAGTAAACAGTCATGGGATAAGAGGGAAGGTCCTCTCCTGGTTCAGTAACTGGTTTAAAGATAGGAAACAAAGGGTATGAATAAATGGTTAATTTTCAGAATGAAGAGTGGTGTCCCTCAGGGGTCTGTTCTGAAACCAGTACTGTTGAACATATTCATAAATGATCTGGAAACAAGCATAAATAGTAAGATAGCAAAATTTGCAGATGATAAAAAATTACTCAAGATGGTTAAGTCCAAAGCCGTCTATGAAGAGTTACAAAGGGATCTTACAAAACTGGGTGACTGGGCAACAAAATGGCAGATGAAATTCAATGTTGATAAATGCAAAGTAATACATACGAAAATACAATCTCAACTATACATATAAGACGATGGGTTCTAAATTAGCTGTTACCACTCAAGAAAGAGATCTTGGAGTCATTGTGGATAGTTCTCTGAAAACATACAATCAATGTGCAACGGCAGTCAAAAAAAGCTAACGGAATGTTGGGAATCATTAGGAAAAGGGATAGATCATAAGACACAAAATATCATATTGCCTCTATAAACCTATGGTCCATCCACATCTTGAATACTGCGTGCAGATCTGGTTGCCCTATCTCTAAAAAGATATATTGGAATTGGAAAAGGTGCTGAAAAGGGCACCTAAATTATTAGGGGTATGAAAAAGCTTCCATATGAGGAGAGATTAATAAAACTGGGACTTTTCAGCTTGGAAGAAGAGACAACTAAGGGAGGATATGACAGAGGTCTATAAAATAATGACTGGTGTCGAGAAAGTAAATGAAGTATTTATTCCTTCTCGTATCACAAAAACTAGGTGTCACCAAATTAAATTAATAGGCAGAAGGTTTAAAACAAACAAAAGGAAGTATTTCAAAACAATACACTGTTAACTTTTGGAACTCCTTGACAGAGGACATTAAGGGGGTTAAAAAAGAACTAGATAAGTTCATGGAGG
Source organism: Mesoclemmys tuberculata (assembly GCA_007922155.1). NCBI lineage: Eukaryota > Metazoa > Chordata > Testudines > Chelidae > Mesoclemmys > Mesoclemmys tuberculata. Next base: position 58,830,090 of record ML675604.1, on the reverse strand, counting down.
ATAGGTCCATCATTGGCAATTAGCCAGGATAGGCAGGGATCATTGTTTGCCAGAGGCTGTGAATGGCCAACAGGATGTATAACTTGATGATTACCTATTCTGTTCATTCCCTCTGAAACACACGGCATTGGCCACTCTTGGAAGACAGGATTTTGGGAAAAATGGACTATTTTTATGTTCTAGGTAAAATAGGAATGAGCCCAAAGTTTTGCTCACAGCTGAAATATTCTGAGGTGCAGTAGCAGGTTTCTCAAACAAATGAGGATGCTTGCAAGGAGGGAGCTGGGGTCCCAGGTAAGGAAGGCTTGTTTGCATTAAGTTATAAGGGGCGTATACTAAAAAATTACAGATCTCATATAAACAATACTAAGTAGATCTCTCCACAGACTTGCAACATTTCTTTATTATTCTCCCAGATCTAATTGCTGATTGTACTAAGTATAATGTGTAGACATTTTTAGAAAGATTTCCATGATTCAGAAGGTCCCTGTCAGGTTATTTCTTCGTTAGTTAGCTCCCATTCATTGTAAAAGTGCAAAAGCTTAACACTCAAAAGATTTTCAAACAGCGTAAGGGCACTAAGAGAAAAAGAATCTATATAATGCCAAGAATTATCTTCTCATTTTAAATATGAGACATTGACAGGCATTCTATCACATATCTAGAAAAATACATTTATAGATGCAGAATTTTTATCAGTTCACAGATATAGTTTAAAAATGAACAAAAAAATAGAAAAACAGACATTCTTTTTACAACCAGATATCGCCACAATCAGGCTGCTGTGTCCAGGGGATAGAGTGGCACAATCTTAGATAAACCTAAAAATAATAAAAAAAAAAATTAGACATGGTGTTTGCATTCAGTTTAGCATCAAAAAGTCAGGTTGCTTATTCCAAAACTCCTGAAGCCTTTTCTCTGCAAAAACAGACTGGAAAGATCACAAAGCTGACCTTAGCATTTTTAGGTGTGTCAGCGAAGCAAATTTTCATCCTCAAGAAGTCCTCTGTGCACTATGACCCTCTTTTTTTTCCTCTGCCTTAGAGATGCAATAACCTCCATAAAGTTGCTATACACAAAAGATGAATAGAAGGGTAAATTTGTCCACCCTCCCCCCCCAAAAAAAAACCTGTACCTATTTGTAGGTCTTGGGGGAAGGTGTTTGTCTTCCCCTCATTTGCTATCTTTAGTTAAACAATCCAATATCTCTTTGGGCTAACAGTTCAAAAGACATCCAGTATGTTAGTGGCTAGCAAGGCAGTGACTGTGTGTGCTGTTTCCCCAGTATAAATCTTCCAAAGTCTGCCAGAAGTAGAGTCAAATTTAGTGAATTTTCATTGCAATGAAGAGATAATTCACTGTGGTAAAATAAGATATTCTATAAACAATGAAACAACCCAGAACTAGTAAAATCAGAATTAATTATATTTATTTTAATTGTTAACTGAATCTCCTTTTAAGCCATCAGTTGGTGAACACCTGGGGTGCTCCCAGCCCTGAAATAGCCAAAAAAGTCTTTATCCCAATTTCCAGTTCTGTTTAAAATCAGTCTGTTAAAGACAACTACTAATTTCAAATCACTTGGGTTTATAACTGCACGGTGATATGTGTCCTGCTTGTTCCCAAAGATTATTCCTGGGTGTCTCCATAAAGTGTAGGACTGTGCTGAGTGTCAACTTGTGAAGATTTTGCAAGGGTTTATCATTGACTTCCCATAGATAGGGCCAGATTGTGACCAATTGCTCCAAGAGGAGGGCAAGGTACAAGAAGCCTCCCTCATCTTTTGATTCTATTCTAGTCCTATACTAGGTTCTTCTACCAATGCCCATCACCATGGCATCAGAGTGCCAGTGACCCATTAAGCAATGTGAACTGCATCTATTTCAGTCAGTTCCGTTTCCATTCCTTTCCCCATGGGCAAAATCTTCAGGCAGATTTCTTTAAATAAAAACATGGTTCCTTTTTTTTTTTTTTTTTTAAGTATACCGGATGTGCTTGTGCTTTTATTTGGGTGCAGCAGACAGATACAATTGCAGCCCCCCGCTCCCTTCACATGCTAGAACTGTTTCCTCCTAGCATGCCCAGGAGTCAAAAGGATCAGAGCAAAAGCAGGATCATGGCACCATGCCACAGAACCAGGCATGCAGAGCGATGTGCTGCAATCCCAGGTATGTAGGCGTTAGTTTACCCCCCTTGTGCACTTGGAAAGTCCTCCAGGATACAGTGACTGGACACCACTTCCAACATAGGCCAGAGCCCCTGGTATGTAGAATTCCAACAAATTAATACTGATTCGTTAATTAAATGCATAATAAAATAATAATAATTAATAAGAAAAACAGGAACATGTAAACGTTTTTTGGTAAAAGTTGGAAGGCTTCCATTACAAGTATATATCAGGGTCAACAAATCTCTGAGTGTAAACAGTTTTTCAAGTACTGCTGTAAATAGGCAGTCATAAAATAAGTTACTACACCTAAGTGAACCCTTACTTCCATCCAGAGACCCACTGATTACAATGATTGTCTGCTTGTGGAGAGCAACTGTGGCCTTATCCATGAGTAATACGGAGCTACTGATTGGTAGCAAATATTTTGATTCTAGTCCATCTCTACCTTTAAATTTACTTCCTACTGCAGAATTGTTTTGCATCTTCAGAATGAAGCTATTACAATTCCCTAATGATATTCACTAGGTAAAATTGTTTTATTGTGGTTCCGTTCTATAAAGAAAAAGAAGTTTATTGATTTTTTTTTAAAATGCACAAAATTATTTCAGTGTTGGTCTCTTCTAGCAGACAAACTTTGAAGATATAGCTGAAGCCAGGGATTTGGTTTGTAAGAAATGCCATGCTGACCATGAAAAGTAGCTTGCAATGGAATATTTTAATACATTTGCCAAAGTTTGCATTTCTCACATGAACAAGAGTGCAAAAAGTTTAACATTTTCACTTTCAAGATAGTATGTAAACCCATTACAATAAAATAACACCTCTCCCTTATCTTCCACCTCCCAAAGAGACATTGCTACAAAGTTCAGACAATTATTTTAGACTGCAACTTAAGGAGACAATAATTATTTTCTATTGCTTTTAAATCCAGTAGAAATGAAAAGGATGAGTAAATTTAGCAATTATCTATTGGATCCTGCAAAGAGATTAAAAGTTACCGTATACAGTAGTTGTAAAGCAAGTTTGTATTTTCTGTAAAGCAAAACCGTCTACCCTCTCGCCTTCTTTATTTCAACTAACAAAAGAAAAGAAAAGAATTTAGCTTACTTTAAATAGAGCATGGCATGGTAGATAAAAGCATTACGTTTGAATCTTTACACAACTGTTTCTGTTCTACTGTCAAGTTTTGGGGATAATGAATTTAATGTTATTCATTTAAAATACAAAGATCTCATTCTTTCCACACTTTCACCTCCGTAAGCTTATTACTGTCAGTGCAGATACAGGATGTAACTGAAAGAAAGTTTAGCCCAGAAACTCTATAAACAGCTTGATCTCCTTCACTTGTGAATATGTAGAAATACAGGATTCTTAAAGACCATTTGAATCACTAAATGCCTGCTAAATGTACCTAAGATCAATATCTTAGATCAACTACCTAAAATCAATAGCCTAGGTTCATCAAATAATTGGGCATGATCCTTAGGTCAGCTGTGCAGTACATGCAAATCCACACGGACAGAGAGAGAGAGAGAAGGGGAGGGGGGTATCTGTGTGCTTGTGTGTAAAAAAAAATTCTAGATCTGGACCTCACCATTTTTTCTCCTGATTCCTGTTACATCAATCCAGAGGCAATATAGTTTAAATTGACGATAAAGAATACTATAACTGACTTCCTGTAATGTCTCAGACACATAAAATAGGAAACTTTTCAACATTTCAATAACCAGGAGCTGAATTCTGCTTATCTTACTTACATTAGTAGTTCCACTGACCTCAACTGGAGTATTTTGTGTGGGTAAGGTGAGCAGTATATTGTTCTAAGAAACTGAAATGCTACAAATGAATTTTCTATATTACCCTAATTTTCTTTGGCAAATGAAGTGCAATATTTCTGGATTCTCTACATTACCTGTGGCTAGGAAGCAGCAGAAGTCTTCCAGATCTTCTATTTAAAAATAAATAAATATATTCCAGAGAAAAATGTACTGAAGGAATTTTAAGAGATTATGAACTTGAAATGAATGAAAGGGAAATCATGTCCAAGAGTTTCAGACATCCTATCAATCAGCTCAACAGATTACTCTTTGACAGAGTCAAAGGTATCTGCAAAGTCATCAATACAATTGCCAGTGAAACCTGCCAAAGCGGCAGATGTCTTCGATACAGTAGTTTCAATAGTTTGTCATTTGGGTCCTATGATTCTAATGTAAAAAGCATTAGAAAGAAAAGCTGCAGCGTAATAAACAGAATACTAATATCTCCCTGGTTTTTAACAAATCATCTTATTTTGACAATATGTGATGGGATTTTATTCACTGTAGGCTATTTTTAATATGCAAATTTTATAAATGTAAATAAAATGTATGTTTTGGTAAAATATGCTGTCTAAAACCAGACCATAGTTTGAAACTGTAAAATGTTATTTTTGAGAATTTCATTGTTGTGTCAGTTGTGTTGGTCCCAGGATATGAGAGAGACATAAGGTGGGTGAGGTAATATCTATTATTGGTCTGACTTCCGTTGGTGGAAAGGACAAGATTTTGAGATTCACAGAGCTCTTCTTCACCCACCTGGTCTCTCTCACATTTGAGAATCGATCTAATTACATATAATTTGCATATATTTTTACCTATCAGGATGTTCTCTTGAACCCCAGTCCTGCAAGGTGTTCTGTGCAGGTGGACCCTGGTGTCTCGTGCTCACAGGGAATAGCTAACAGGATCAGGTCCTAGTGAATAATAGAACTATGGCATCTCCATGCACCCCTAACTGACATATCTGAGCACTTCACAATTTTTAATGTATTTATCCTGACAGCAATCACTGACAAGTTCTATTTCCTCCATTTTACAGATGGGGAGCTGAGGCACAGAGACATTAAGTGATTAACTTGTAGCCACAAAGAAAGTCTTTGGTAAAATAGAAACTGGAACCCAGATCTCCCAAATGCTATGCTAGTGTCATAATAATTAGACCAGACTTCCTATCAATAAGACAGGGAATGAGGGCCTTGTGGCTACTTAACCTAGGCAATAATCTGCTGCTCCAATAAATTGCAGAAAATCTAGGTTAATTTTGGATGCACATTGTACCTTGAAAATGAATTATTAGTATCTGTGGAATGACAATGAAACAAATACTTCCAGAGATGTTGGACTGTCTTTTTTACACACAGTATCACTGATTCTAAGAGCTACACTATGCACTGAAAAACAATAATCCTAATGGTAAGTTAGAGATATTGAATACTGTGTTTGCCTGTAATTTACTCTAAGTATGAACCTATAGTTTGGGAAAGTTTTCTATGTGTGATAATGGTAAAGAATCTGTTAGAGTTGGGAGCATCATTTTTTGGGTGACATGAAGCCTTTGGGTTTATGAAAAGTAATTGAGAAGCTAGTAACAGACAATAATGATGCTGCAGGGGACAAAAGGCAGAGGCTGGAAAAAAAAATCTATAAATCCTTTATAAAGGAATTAAAACAGATACAAGAGCATGCAGGGGAAGACCAATATAAAGCAATGATGCATAAATGTCTTCTTTCTGACTGACAGCTTTGAGATGCAAGTCCCCACTATGTATAACCAGAAGATAGGCAGATCCTGAATATCAATTACAGATGTCTGTTTCTCTCTAAATATTCAGACTGATCAAAAGATAACCTTTATCTATCTATTGCTTGTATATTTTGATTTCACATTTTTTCTTGAAGGAGTACATTTAGTAAAATCAGTAAGTCATTGTAGGCCTGGTTTGTTATGAGCAATTGGAAATGGGTGAGGCCTTGAAAAACATGTTTAGGGAGGTAAATGGATCAGCTGACTGGAAACATGGTTTATACCAGCTAAGATAAGGGCAAACACAAAGGGAATAATTTACAATAGACAACACAGCAATGAATAAGATAAGCCTGGAATGTAAGATGAGGTAAAGGGTAAGTTGTGCATGGACAATGCGTAAACAGAGCGAGCTGTCCAGGGAATGTTTCCTACAAAGTGATCCAGCCAACCCAAAAACATATGATGCAATGTATAGTAAATACAATGTAATGTGTAAACATATATAAGGGAAGAGGTTTGCTGTATAACTTTGGATGCTTGGTATACCTTGAACCAACCCACTACTTTTTAGTCTGATCTTTGCTGTATGCCAAATAAAAGGAATCTGAGTGACAAAACTGGAGCTGAACTCTGTTCTTGAGAAACTTGGAGTGGAAAAGGTCTTGGAGACTACCCCAACAGCCATATGAAAGATTATCTTCATTTGACTAAGACAGTTGGAAATCAAGTTGCTAAATTTGTATTTTTGTCCCTTTTTTCCCCACTCAGTGTTACAATACAGAAGTAAAAGGAATTTACAGTTGAACAGGATCAATACATTGGATAGTGAATTTGTTGGATGTTTTATTGCTTCAGTGGTTTATTTTCCTTTATTATAAAACACATTAGGACATATTATCATCAAAACCTCTATGTCAAATTGGTAAAGAAGTAAGAAAGAAAATCTAGGGCTTGATTCACCACTGTATCATTCTAGTTTTATACCAATGTTATTGCAATGATTGTAGAGCCCCTTACATTTTTATTTGTATGCTACATGAAACAAGTATAATTTATTAGCTACTCTAGCAGATTAAGCATCACCAAGAATTATCTGCCAAAGTTATCCAGGACCCCTACTTCCCTGGAATAGATAAAGGGTACAGTAATAAGGTATAAAGCCTTAGTTGCAACTTTTCTCAGCTTCAGTTGTTACTACTGTCACCCTTCCTGAGCCTTCAACTGTATAGGCCTCTTATCAAGACAATGGCAGTCAGTCTTCCAAAACCTTTTCCCCTGCTTGGTCTCATTCTGGTGAAAGGAATTGTGCTCTCTGGCAAAGTAAGGCCCATAACTATGCTATCCTTGCTTCATACAGGATTTTTACCAGCTATGCATTACCTTGGCCATATCATATTTCAGCTCTTAGTGCAGACCAAATTAATACCAAAACAACCACAGCACTATCACCAACCAAGTCAAACCAAAAAAAAACATTCACAAGTCCAGTCATCTGGATAGAAATGTACCCATCAGCATAATTTAACTTGACCAATAGACGTACCAAAGAAATGAAGGAGAATTCTTTGCACTGAGGAAGGGAAAGAAGATCTTACTTTGATTGCCAAGAGAACATTCCTTCCTAGTTCCCAATATCACAGTCACTGTTACCCAGCACATGTGGCTGAGATCCTGACCAAAAATGAGATGGTAACTTTGTTCTTAACTAATACAAACATTCCTCAACAGGACCAAACCACTAAAGCAGAAGGGGGGAGAGTGGGAATAATGGAACACTTCCAGTTCTATTTCAGGAACCTTCGTTTATAAATTTCTTCCCCACAAATGGGGAGAAGCAGCCAGTTGGCCAGTTATCCCAACCATCCTCATGGTCCACACTATCACCTTAACCCCACTTCTGCGCAAGAACAATAGTGGAAAGGGAATAAAGAACACAATGCTCAAGCACCCAAAGAAGGTGGGACAGCTAGTCAGAGACATTTGAGCAACCTATCTAGTCTGTCCCCTCCGTGATTCAGGAGGTGCAAACCACATTAGAATGGCAATGTTTGGGATAACACGTGATATCCAGGTACCCAGGGTGGTGGGAAAACACCACTAGCTTGTAATTCAGTAACTAATTCCTTCTGAAAGGGGAACCACCCTTCTCCACCCCTCAGTTATTTTTGTATACAACTAATTTTTCAAAGTGTAACAAATTCAATATTTTCACTGACTTCAAGGCCTAAATTTTGAAAAGTAACTAATCATTTTGTGTCTCATTTTTGATGCTCAGTTGGAGACCCCTTAAAAAGACCTGTATTTCTGAGAATACACCTTTGGAAAAAATCAGTCTCCTTTTGGGTGTCTCAGCTTTGGCACCCAAATATCAAGGCAACCACAATCACAAGTCATTTTTCAAAATATATTTTGGACAAATTATATTTTAACTTGTTTCCTATATTATTTTTAACAATGTTAAAATAAAATTGAGGTGGAAATCTAACTTCTTACTCCATTCAGTAGAGATTACATATTGTCATTCAGAGTGATAGCCTTAAAAATAAAGTTTGGAGGACACAAAAATTGCTACTAGCAGTGTCGTTTGTCTGATGCAATGTCAGCTCTGCTTGCTCAGTGTGCTGCAATTTATTTGCTGACTTGTGAATGTCGAAGACAAGCTGTACTAGAAAACTTTAATCTGCTTCAGTCTGACTATTCAACAACAAAAAAGTTTGAACCACCATGATTAGCGGTCTAGATATATTTGCTGAAAATGTCAATTCTAACCTTTTAGCTTTAAGCCTGTGTACGGTTTCACTGTGAAGCAAATTCAGAAAAGGTGTATAAAACCTGAATAAACAGGCCTAATATGGATGTCCCGCACAATAGGAGACAAAATCTATGGCAACGTTCTTAGTGGCAACAGTGATTATGCAGAAGCTCTAGTCATTCCCACAGCCTGAGTGGAGGCACCTGTAGTAATCTTACTGATGAACAGGATGATGTCAAGACCAGCCCTTTGTTATGGACAGGAAGTATGCACAGAAATGAAGTAACAGAACTTTCTGCTACTCTATAGAGCTGCAACCTCTGACAGCACTGCCCCTGCCCTGCAGGAAGTGTCTCCTAGGAAACCAGAGATTGCATCCATAGAATACTGGAAGTATGGCATCTCGATTTTAGATCCCTTTTGAAATTTCTTTAGTGAAATAAAACACTATTGGATGAAACTAAGACTATTATAAATACAATAACTCATTTTACAGTCCTTCCGGTTGCTCTAACAATAACATGTTTTGATCAGTCTCTCAGGGCATTTAAGCAATTTTCCTGATCGGCACGTCTTTATCTGTTACAGATCGTTCAGTCTGATAGTCAATAACAGGGTCAGCTTTGTGAATTGTGTTCTCTTGTAATGCCTGTTATCACTTCACTTGTCTCGGCCAAGTTGTCAGGTATCTTGAGTAAATGGTTAAATCTTTATAAGATTTTTGCCTTTGTCTCTGCTCACTGAGTATGAGTTAAGTAATCACTTTAGCTTTCCTGAGCAAGAGCCATCTTGCCAAATTCTCACTGAGTCTTTGTTTTCTCACTGTGGAAGATGACTTTGCTCCTTTATGATAATATTGTCTGATTATATTTTCCCTGTCTTTTCCTCACTGTCACAGACTCGCTATCACAGACTTGCTACCATAGAATGATAACATTTGCTGTCTGTCATGTTTTGTAGCTTTTCTTCTAGACTCTTTCTTAAGGCTTGTGGAACTTTTCACATAGCAGGTACCACAACTTCAGCATCTTCTTTTAACTGTATCTTGTAAGTTACTGGGAAGCACCCATTTCCTGTAAAACATCTTTCTATGGTGCTATTAATACTTTCATATCTGGTTCTAGGTTGTTCTGTCTCTTTAGTTTCTTGATGAAACCAAGCACCTCACATGTGTAGGCCCAAGACTGATTACACTGGACAACAAAGATTTTGCTTCCTGAATACTTGGATGTATCTTATGGATTTTGGGCTGCTGATTACGAAAATCACCATGAAATTTCCCTATCATGTACCGTTTTTTGAAATCGGCTATATTTGTTATTTCAATTCATAACTTAAGTCTATTAAACTGTTGCCCACAATGTAAGGCTGAAAAGTTTTCTATCTTGTGTCCAAGCATGTCTGGGCATGCATTGACACTGCACCTAGTGCAGGCCACACAACATGCAGTGGGAATGCTAAGGCTTAGGCAGGGCAGATGCTGGCAGGACAGATTTTAGAAAGGCTATAAAAGCATTTTGCACACACCGTTCAATGCATTGCATTTATATCAGTTTGCATTCATGTTGATGCGCATGCTCTATGCGCATAGCATATTATGTGTACTCACAATAATAAAGCAATTGTATTTTCAGGAGGATTCGTGATAGCAAAATGATTCACCAATGTCTCAACAGCCGTTATACGTTTCCTGGCAACTACAGAGCACCAAACTACATGCAGGTGGTTGACAACATGCTTCAAGCATACAAAACCATGAAGTATAACATGTCATTAAAGATTCATTTTCTGCATTCACATTTAGACTTCTTCCCTGCAAATCTTGGTGCAGTCAGTGATGAGCATGGGAAAAGGTTTCACCAGGACATTGAGATCATGGACAAATGGTATCAGGGCAACTGGAATCCATCAATGCTGGCTGATTATTGTTGGACACTTAAAGGAGAAGCCTCAGACACTGAGTACAAATGAAAATCCATCAACAAAAGATTTTTAGGTCAGTTGAACTATTGCAAAGCATCAGCACCATTATGCGATTAAACGCATTACATTCAATGAAAGTCAATTTCTTGTTTCTCCAAATTCCTAAGTGATACAAGTAGTCTGAAATTATATTTGTGTTCAGTTTCAAGCGGTCTAGCATAATCTAAAAAAATTTCTGAGGAAGCAACACTTTTGAAAAAATTTGTTGTCCAGTGTTACTTGCCTCTGAGCAATACCCCAAACTCTTGTTTTATCATGTTAGGGGGAGGGAGGGAGGAAAGCTAAAGAGGAGAGGAGGGAAACTTATATACTGTATTCTTGTAGTACCAAGGTGAATACATTAATTTGGCTAGCAGTTCATTGAATCATTCAATTTTACCTCTTCAATTTCATGTAATTTAATTAAGCATGATGCTTCATTGTTTGTTCTTGCTCTATGCATAAATAACAGGAGCACTGGTTGCACTTTCAGTATAAGTTAGCTATTACCTAGGTTTAATGGCAGCTACCAGCTAAATGAATGGCTTATAAGTATGTGCTTCATTCACTCTGTCCATTTTTTTTTAACTTTGGAAAGTGAATTAGATATTTACACAAAAGTAACATTACACTAAGCTAATAGCGATATTGAAAAATTACTTGTGATATTATAATGGAAACTTATGAACTCTAGAAGTCTGTCCCAACTTTACAATTGAATATGCTTGCTATATATTAATAATTATGGAATGTAGTATGGTGCACTCTCACAGGGTTAATAGCTGCTGTACCTCTGATATGATCTCAAATATTATGTTATGATGGGATCTACAGACAGATATTTGATCTGCAAAAGGGGAAATTGAAGAACAGTTTTTCTTGTAAAAAAAGATTTTTTGGTACTACCTCACTCTGGATGATCTATAAATAGCATAAAAACAAGTTTGTTTGCAGTAACCCAGCTCTTAGCAGAACTAAATATTATGACTTTTCATTTTGTAATGTATTTTATACATTATATTCTGAATCTAAATCTGAATCCTTCTCTCTTAGAGGTAGCAGATCCTTCTCTGTGCCCTATCATGGTGTTTGCTGTAATGGCTACCTTGTTATGTTTAAATAATTTGTGCTTTTTAATTATTTTTTTTAATACAATGATAGGTTGTTGGCATATTGCTCAATGCCCCTACCTAGTCAGAGGGATCTCTGCCCTTTGACCTCTCTGGCTTGAGTGGTCGTCTCAGGAGTTAAAAACTCCTGCCACATATCTCTTGTGATCACTGGAAAACACAAGCCTTCCCACCACATCAAGGTGCAGAGAAGGATATTATAAAATTATAACAACATATAGCAAAATAAAGTTGAACTCCAAACAAAACACTTTAATTGTCCCTCCCAAAACAGGGTGTTTTTTAAAAAATTGTTTCACAGGAGATTTCAAAATTTGGTTTTATTCTGAATCAGAACAAAAATAAATGTTGAAATCAAAGAATTTTCCACAAAAAAAGAAAAAAAAAATTCAGGTTCCTGCACAACTCTATTTATAACACAGGAATTGACAGCATTAGCTAAAAGTGCAGAGAAATCCATCCATGTGTACCAGGAAAGGTGAAAGAAAGAAAAATCCAGTAATTTAAGCTATTGTTTTATTCTTGTATAATTTATGTGATGGAAATCAATTTGTATTGACTTACATTCAATCAGTTAAAAAGAAGCTCTCTATTAATCATTTATAATTACAGGATAGTAAAGAGTTTATTAATTATTATTTTTCTTTTTCCAGTTGTGTATTATTCTTTGAACAGTGAGAATCCCAGTTTGTTATTGCATGAAGTGAAGGAACAATAGTTATTAATGTTTTGCATGAAAAGTTAATATTATATCTACATTGCAAAACACGTGGAGCTTGCAATAAAGTGACTTTTAGTCACAATTTCTGGAATTAATATTTCAATGAGAGATTATATTTCACACTTTTGAAAACAGTATATTGACTTTCAAGGATACAAATAGCTATCGTGTAAGTTAAAATAATTTTGGTTGATCTCAACATATGCACAAAACTGAAAGTCAGTGTTGACTGACAATATTTGCACTTCTTGAAATGAGAGATTGAGAAGTATGCCTGGTAATGTTTGAAAAGGATTCTGAACTGTTATCTGACTGATATTTCCTGGCCACATGTTGTGCTGTCTGGATGAAAAATCAAATTTAGGAGCAGATTTGGCTTTACAAACCCCACATTCCATCTGGTTAATAAATAGAGATGAAGTATGCTAAGAGGGTCCTTTAAATGTCAGTAACATCTACAGATGGTTACAGTAAAGAATAACTGCAATCAATGGGAACATGATCATGGGGCAAGAATATAGGTCTGGAAGTCAGACGTCTTCTGTACTCTACTGAATTCAGTGGCAGCAGAGGACAATCCTAGATCTCCTGTCCTGGTCAGTGGCCACTAGGTATACTCCCTCAGTAAAACTCATTTTTAAATTATTTTTTGTTATTCTTTATTTAAAAGATATTTACCTTCTTAAAGATGGATAGAGGACTACAGTCTCCATTGCTGTCAATCTAGCACTGTTCATGTGGTGTAAAATTCTCTAAAATACTCTAAATACATTAATAAAAACACAGAAAGCTGCAGAGTATAGAGCACCCTAACTCCTCTCCCTCATTCTGAGGAATCCTATGCTTTCAGTCTCAGCATTAGCCCAAGTTACCTTTCTGGCTTTGAAATGGTTACAACTTATTATTTTGAAGTTTCACTGAAGAGAGAAACCAGCAACTTGAAGGAAGAAAAAAAACCCCCACAAAACTGGTTTTATTCTACTTACAGCCTACATCAAAACTTAGCTGTAAGTAGAATCATTTCTTTTTAAAAAGGTAGTTTTGTTCTTTATGGAGACATTTTCAAAATTGGATCTGTGGCAGTGATTCAATCACAGCAGCAGAAAATGATGAGGGTGGGATTGATCCAATTTTTAAAACACCTATTTCCAAATGGAAAAGCTATCCTTGATCATCAAACCACTGTTGTCTTCACTTTTCTTCCGAGCTAATAATAAGCAAGACCCACACTAGCTTTGAAGCTGTAAAGTTTCAGCAGCTCTCCGAGGGAGTTGTCTTCTGAAGAATACCTTCAATATGGCAGCCATTAGGACAAGTATGAACTGCAGTTTTTGAAGTGAGTTAGCACCCTTAGCACCCCCTCTATAAATAAGCACCTTTTGCAAACAACTTAACCCTGTGTTTATATGAGATTGGGCATCATACACACCCTTCTTGCTCCTCCCTTGCTTCTCTGGAAGCCCACTCCTGAGGCTCTAAGATTGGCCAGTGGGAGGTAGCCAAAGGGGAAGAATGACGGATCTGCCACATTATGAGGGCTATCTTCTCAACAGGGGGCATTGTAATATAATTATGTATAAGAATGCTTTCATGAAGCATTTGATAGGTGGAGGAAGGAATAAAGCCTAAAATATACTGCACAGTACTCTGTGTGTCCCTGTGTAAGAAGTGAGTCAGCTCTTGCAGGTTTGTGAAATGAAATTCTAGGAATATTGCAGAAAAGAAAAAAAAATCCAAATAGAATATAATAATCCTGGTAGTATACCAGATTCCTGGCCTTGAGCAGACAGACATAGATGGGGACATATTTAGGAACTGGGCATTCTTCAGAGCAAAATGGGGGAAACTATGACATTGCAATGGGGCTGGATAAAAAGGAAAATTAAATAAGAGAAGCCACTCTGTTCGTGGTAATGGGCAAAATGCTGTCATGAGCTCCTAGTTCATGTCAGCAGCAGGCCAGGAGAACTCATTCCAAATCCAAGAAGTACTTTGGCAAAAATGCAAAAGCATTTTCAACCCACAAACAATCTTACATAAGAAAGGTATCTTTTCAACAACTGGAATCAAGAATGTGGAGAAACAACAAATCATTTATGGGATAAAAGAGAAAAAAGTGTCCCTTTTGCTATTGCCCAGCAATCTTACATCCACTCCCTGAGGCAGGCTTTTGGATCTGTTCCTTAGGAGTCTCTTTGTCAGGCTACTACTGAAGAATCTCCTTGCGACAGTCCTCAACCTTTCTGGCAGCCACCCCACTCTGCCTCAGCTGCACCATTTTATCCCAGCTGTTGTTAGTCAGTCACTTAGTCACAGCTGGGTAAGTTACTGTTCCAGCCATTAACCCCTTCATGGCTGCTACCATGAGGGGTTTATAAAACTCATCACAAATGATTTGGCAAGGGTTACTGGATCAGGAAAGCAGCTACCTGACTGTTTTTGGGCACCAACACATAGACACACGTGGATGAGTGCCATTTTGGATACACCTGGAAATGGAAGAATATCGTCACCAACAAGATGTACTAGCAGGACTTGCCGGCATCACTTGTGAGGACACCTGCTATAGGGACTGTGGTATAGTGGAAGCTGTGGCAGGTCATGACCACAAACACATCTGTCTGTTACAAAGAGCCAGGAAAATAAATTTAAAGTTAAATAAAAACAAGATGAAATTGTGATTGACTGAAGTACCATACCAGGGACCCTCAGGCACCTCTCATGAGTTAAGACCTGATCCCCCCAAAAATAAAAGCAATACAGCAGATGACTGCACCTAAAGATATTATATCAATTCAGAGACTATTAAGACTATTAAGATTTGTAAGCCATTTGACAAAATTCTTTCCAACCCTCACAGATGTGTGTGAACCCCTGAGGCAACTATGAGACAAAGATGGAGCATGGACATGGTTACCTTCACTTGGTGCTGCCATCACTTGTGTCAAGGAAGTGGAGACTAATTATCCTACCCTCGATATAGTGAAGTGAATGAAAAGGCAACTGTACAGTGTTACGCTAGTGAGTACAAGGCTTGGTGCATCAGTCCTACCAAAGGAAGCGATGGTAGTTTTCTTGTCAAGATCACAATCACCAGTGGAACAAAGATATGCCCAAATTTAACAGAACTATCTTACCATAGTATTTACATGTGTAAAGTTTGACCAGTAAATACAACAGTAAAACATTCAAGTAGAAAGTAACCATAAATCACTAAAGATAATTTTTAAAAAGCTATTATTAGCTGCCCCCAAATGCCTTCCACACATGATACTGAAACTGCAATGCTACAGCTTAGATCAGAATCAAAGAATCATAGAAAATTAGGGTTGGAAGGGACCTCAGGTCGTCATCTAGTCCAACTCCCTACTCAAAGCAGGACCAACCCCAACTAAATCATCCCAGCCAGGGCTTTGTCAAGTCACACCTTAAAAACCTTTAAGGATGGGGATTCCACCACCTCCCTAGGTAACCTGTTCCAGTGCTTCACCACCGTCCTAGTGAAAAATACACACTACAAAATGTACAATACAAGAAAGAGACAGACAAACATAGCTGGATTCTTAACCAGAGCAGCCTTGAAGTATGAAAATATGACAACTGAACTAGAATATGAGATTCTTATCCTGATAGAAATACAGAAAGCGTAAACCTAGCCAGTTACATGCCAGTTTCAAGGCAGGGGGCAGAAGGAATCCAAGAATAAACTATACAAGGCAAACATTTGTAAGTGTTCAGATCCATCATTCTGTTAGTATGGCCAGACATCAAAGGAGAAGCCCCATCTGCCTCTAAAAAATACTAGAACTACTGAGATGAGATGAACATGCATGCTATCATTAAAGCTGGTTAGGAATATTTTGATAAAATACTTTTCATCAAAAGTGAACTTTGTGGAAACATATCAGTTGTTACTCAATTTTAATTGGGAAGGCTTCTTTCTGGTCAGAAACACATACACACATGTCACATATAGCAGTAGCCCAGTGTAGAAGGCTGAGGTTCAAGTCTCTGCTCTGCATGGTACAGGGCATGAATCTGAATCTGTTATCCACATCCTAAATGACAACCCTAATCATCAGGCTATTGGCTATTCTGGGGTGTGTGTCTCTGATTTTTCATGAAAATTTTTGAAAGGTCTTGGTTTCATCCTAATGTGGAATGAACCCAACTGCCAAAACCTTCGTTTTTGGGGATGGGTGCATTCTTGATTTCCTGCCAGCCTTAAGCATCGTATACTAAGGCTGTTGAATCATAATTCACTAGATCACTGAGAAGAGAAACTCGCTGAAAATACATCAGAGTGGGAAAGAATCCTGTCTCTGGAAAGCCAGATTACTGTATACTGGCCAAACATGACCAAAGATATCAGAGATCTGGTTAATATCTGTGCTACATGTGGGGAAATACAGGCCAAACTGCAAAAAGAGACAATGAAAATACATGGCATTTCCAATAGATGCTGGAGCAAAGGAGGAATGAACTTTTCACTATAAAGCACACAAATCACCTCATTTGTATGGATTACTATTTAGACCTCTGGGAAATAGACAGGCTGTAAGACATTACCAAGGTGACCATGATAGGCAAAGCACTGAAGCATTTCAGTAGGTATGTATCATAAACTATGTAGTTTACTTGTACTGAGTTTCTGCAATATACATGGGAACGGGTATTCAGTCACATCATGTCATTGCCATACCATAGCCAGTCAAATGAAAAGCCAAACAGGTAGCTAAAATTGTTAAAATTCTACTAAAGAAAGCTGCAAAAAAGAAATATATATATGGCAAGTCCTCCTTCAATACAGACACGCTCCCACAGAAGGCATTAATATCAGCCCAGAACAACATTTGATATTAAGACATATGCATGCCTTGGTATCTATTTACCCTGCATCCCTAAAATTGTCAGTGGTGGAATGCATAGCAAACAAAAAGGAAGAAAAACAGGCAAAGGCCAAAGCCTACTATGACTGACAAGCTAAAGACTTTTCAGAACTGCAGACCCTGGAGATCCTGACAGATTAAACTATTTCCTCAAGACAAATTATACTCTTGGAAACAATCTGCATGTATTGAAGAGCTAAACCTTCATTCATATAATGTAGCAGCGAATGGGCATATATTTCATCAAACCACAATTACATTTGCCTACAAGACAAAGACATGGATGTAGAGAAAGGTGAAATATGCATCCACTGAGACTTGATAAGCAGGACATAGTAGACTCACAAGTCAACAAGGGCCTGGTAGATATCAGAACAGACTCTCAAAATATCACACCACCAGAAGAACCAAGTGCAAGACAGTCAGTCTTATGCTTACACGAAAAACTTGCACTCGCTGCAATATCAAACTGCATGCAAAGCATACATAAGACTTTGTACCATAAAAACGCATGAAAGAACAACCCTCCCAAACCCAGAGGAAACAACTTCGCAAGTTAAGAGTTGGTTATTTTTATTAGAAGAGTTGGTATTAATTTATATATATGATGATATAGGTGTCATGAGGTTTATAGACATTATAAGGTAAAATAGAATGTTAAGCATGGAAGCTGGTTATGGTGTCCATATTTACTTTTGCTATCTTGAATAAATTTGTCAGCAGGTATATTAAAGAAAATAGCTTCCACATAGGGGGTGTGCAGTACAATTATGACTGGGAACTTGGAGAACTATATTTTCAGGAAGTGCTTGATAAGAGAGAACACGTGATAATTGCACATTTCTGTATACAAGGCAGAGTGCAATACTAAGGAAGTGATGTTACTGTCTTTCTTCAATTGGTACTCAGTATTGGTCAAGCACAGTGTCAATCTTTTGGATGAGAAAAAGTTCTCCTGCTGGAACTTGCTAAAAATGGAATTAATGGGTAATAAAATAAGGCTAAAATGCATCCACCACAATAGGCAATGCAAGTAGTGATATCCAACACTTTCCACTATAGGACCCTATTTTAATTTGTTTATAAACTTTGCCAAATTTAACTATTAGGACTGAAATATTCCATGCTGGACAACTGCTGAATTTTTCTGGAGCATTAAAACTCATTTCCAAGAATGAGATGAGAGGAAAATACAATGTATTCCCCATGTTTAGGGGAAAAAAATCATACAGCCATTTTGTTGAAAAGCTGTTGTGCCTCCATACATTGAGCAGGGATCTGAAATTTGGCAGGAGGGCAGCCTTTGTGTCAGATAGGTAACTTTTGCTTTGCCCATTAAAAAAAAATCCAAATATGGCCAAGTTACAAGCCTCTAAAAATATTATTTTGTGTATACTTCATCCTCCAAAGACTCCACCTACAGTGAGCATGCTCTGTTACCAGGGAAGGCCTGAGCTTGCTCTAGTCAAGGACTTCAGGGGCCGAGCAGCACTTTCCTTGCAGTTAGATCTCCCAGCTCATGATGGCTGCTGTGGTACCAGGCACAGACTCGCACTCCCGTGACTCTCTGGCTGGCACTCAGGCAGTTCAGAGAAGGAGGAAGCAGCCTGACAGAAATACAGAACTGTGACAGGCTGCACTTACTACTGATGTTGCATAATAGGGAGGTACCTGGGTTATGATTCTTCTGTCTTTAGCATTCTCTGCCAGTGGTCATCAAACCCCATCACAAGAGGAATGAGAAAAGGGGCAGAAGAATGGCAGAGGAAGATGGGAATGGGGCTGAAGGATGGATGTGAGCAGAGGAGAAGGGGAGGGAGCTGGTCTAAGGGATGGATAAGCACATGGACCAGGTTACAGCAGATGAGAGCACAGGGGGACAGAGACAGCCTGGGGGCGCAGGGGCAAAAGGATTTAAAACCACTAGAAATCACTCCCTGGTAGAGGTTGGAATGGAACACAGGAGTCTCTGCATTCCTCTGCTGTCAGCAAACAGACGCAAAATGCTCTGTCAAAACATGTCTCTCAACCCTCTCTTGTGGCTGCTCCACAGAATATGACAGCCAAATACTGATACCCATTACCCTAATAGCTCAAATAGCTGAACTTTGTGTTGTGGATATAAAGTTATGAACCTTCCTGATGACCAAGTTAGGGATCAACATGGTTCCACATGACAGAATTTCTGGTTTTTTTCAGAAAGAGTGAGCACGTTCTAATTAGGTTTTGAATGTAATTTCCTGCATTAAAAGAACATTAAAGTTGCAAACTCAAGAGCTCAATAGTTAGGAAATACCTGACTTAAGGTTGCCTGTGCATTTTTATTTCACTACTCCTTACGTTTATGGAATATCATACAATCTGTCATTACATGTGCACGGTATATTTGGTGCTTGGTTGTGCAGTGAAGGAGATCGTTGTCCATACAACAGCTATTTCATTTGTTCCAGAGTTGGAAGGTATGTAGCAAGAGAGGCAGAGGACTGCAGGAAATGAAAGGACGGTCTCAGGGTTAAGGGAGCTGAATTCTGCCCTGTACAGTGAATTTTCTCCCTGCTTCAGTTAAAGAGGTCCTGTGTGGGCAAGTTACTTGAACCAAACTTTTGTCAGGTGGTCACTAATTGTCTGTTTCTCCTTTTGTGGGTGCCTGACCTAAGGTCATGGATTCTGATTTGCAGGAGTGATGAGCACTCACTCACAGCTACAACTGAAGTCAAGAAGAGCTGTGTTTTGAGCATATAAAGTGTTATATAATGCTGAAAAATCAAGTTTTAGATATGTTAACTTGGGGTCCCAAAATTAATGGAAACCTATGACCTTAATCTCTCTGTGCCTCAGATCCCCATCTGTAGAATGGGGATAATGCCACCCCCTAATCTTAGGGGTCTTGTGAAGATAAATTCATTAATGTTTGTGACACACTTAAATACTATAGTGATGAGTACCTAAGAAAAGTCCATGAGGAAATTAATAATTCTGTCTTCAGAATCAGGGTGGAATAGTGTGCATAAGTGAATAAGGCCTAGAGCCACACATTGGCCAATGAAGAGAAAACAAAATATTGAATAACTGCTCATTAATTGTGCACCATCCATCCTGTGCCCTGAATGAGACACAGGTCCTGTGGATAAAGTTCATGAACATGCAATTAAAGACTTCATCATAATGTATACACAAAAGGACCAAATTCAGATTGCCCAGGCAACCTTGTACTGGGTCTTATTTAAAATCTTTACTGGATTCTTGGAGAATGGCATTGACCTTGGTTAATAAAATATCCTGGTTGGGAATCAGGGGTGGGGAATATGTCTCTCACATTTAACAACAATATGGGCAGAAAAACAAGGCAAAGGATTTCAATAGGAAATGAGGGTTAAACCCTTTTTCACCTCACAACCCTTTAGATGACTTCAAAAATAGACAAAAATCAACAAGTGCTTGACAGTGTAACCTCCACCTCATTTTCAGCTGTTTAACGCAACAACCAAACATCCTGTGTGGATGGATTCCTCTTTCACTTTTTTTCTGTCATTAATTTGTTGTCCTGTTTGCCTGGTTCAGACCACTGGCCTTGAACCAGACTCTTGTCTGTCAACATTTAGAATGAGTATGACACAAAAAACAGGATGAGACAATAAGAAAATGTAGCAATGGGCAGATAATGCATTCTTGGAAGTCACTCTGCAGGAAGAAAGCTTTTGAACCTTCCATCATATATAAAATTGTTCAAAAGAGCTCTCATCACACTGATGGGACTTTTCACTTAGGGATTTTATGATCTGGATAGCTGCCAACATTTCAATCCAAATTATCAACATCATTCTAGTTCTCAACATGCCAAGCCTTAAGGGTGGGACAAAAAACTGCAACTAAAAACGCAAGTAATGCAAGATTGTTAAAATGGCGTGACATGAATTTCTTTAACAGACAATATATTCTGTATTCTCAATTAGTGAGTCAGAATGACAGATTTGTAACCTCTCTTAGCCCTGTTCTCCTATATGTGTCTGCTCTATCACATTAACTGGAAACAATAATAAGTCACTGTTATTTCTGAGGTGAACCAGTGGATAGTTACTGTGGTAGGCCCAGATGTGGAACATGCTCCCTGTTGGTGTCTACAATCCTCTTGGTGTGGTCCTTTTAGGAAATATTTATAAAAAAAAAATCTAAAGTGGTTTTTTTTGGCTCTGATGCTATTTTTTTTTTCAAACTGCATTTTAAAACACCCAATAATAGATAGAGATAGTAAAGGGTAAAAAGACAACATTCTAAAAATACTTTAGAAGTAAAAGGAAAACCAAGGACTGGATAGGCCAGTTATTCACTGATGGGGGAAAGACAATAACAGAAAATGTGAAAATGGCAGAAGTGCTACATAACGATTTTATTTCATTTTTCAACAAAAAGGTTATTGGCGATCGGATGTCTAACATAGTGAACATCAGTGAAAATGAGGCTAAAATATGAAAAGAACAAGTTAAAATTGATTAGGAAACTTAGATGTCTTCAAATCAGCAGAGCCTGATGAAATATATTCTAGAACACTCAAGGAGTCAACAGAGGAGATTTTTGAGCTATTATCAATTATCTTCGAAAACTCATGGAAGATTCCATGAGGTGAGATTCCAGAGGACTAGAAGAGTGCAAAGAGTGCCAGTCTATAAAAAGTGAAATAAGGACAACCCATGGAATTTCAGATCAGTCAGCTTAGTTTTGGTACCTGGAAAGAAAATGGAGCAATTAATCAAGCAGCCAATTTGCAAATACCTAGAAAATAATAAGATCATAAGTAACACTCAATATGGATTTGTCAAGAAAAAAATCATGTCAAACAAACCAATAGCTTTCTTTGACAGGATAACAAGCCCTGTGGATGGGGAGAAGCTGTAGACATAGTATATTTTGACTTTAGTAAGGCTTTTGATACTGTCACTCATGAGCTCCTCATAATGAAATTAAGGAAATATAGCCTAGATACAGCTATACGGCGTATGTATAACTGGTTGGAAAACCATTCCCTGAGAGTAGTTATCAGTGGTTCACAGTTAAGCTGCAAGGGCATATCGAGTGGGGTCCCACAAGGATCAGTCCTGGATCCAGTTCTGTTCAATATCTTCATAAATGATTTAGATAATAGCATAGCGAGTACACTTCTAGAATTTGCAGATAATACCAAGCTGGGAGGTGTTGCAAGTGCTTTGGAGGATAGTATAACAATTCCAAATGATCTGGATAAACTGTAGAAATGATCTGAAGTAAACAGAATGAATTTCACTAAGGAGAAGTGTGCCACACTTAGGAAGAAACAATCAGCTGCACACATAAAAAATGGGAGATGAATGTGGAGAAAGGAGTACTGCAGAAAGGAATCTGGGAGTCATAGTGGATCAGAAGCTAAATATGAGCCAATAGTGTAACACTACTGCAAAAAAAATGAACATCATTTTGGGATGTATCAGCAGCAGTCTTGTAAGCAAGACACAAGAAGTAAATCTTCCACGCTACTCCATTCTGGTAAGGGCTCAACTAGAGTATTGTGTCTGGGTTCCACTTTTCAGAAAAATGTGGACAAATTGGAGACAGTCCAGAGGAAAGCTACAAATATGGTTAAAGTTATAGAAAATATGATCGATGAGGGAAGATTGAAAAAACTGGGTTTGATTAGTTCGGAGAAAAGAAGACTGAGGGAGGACAGGATAACAGTTTTCAAGTACATAACAGGTTGTTACAAGGAGGAGAGTGACAAATTGTTCTCCTTAATCTCTAATGATAGGACAAGAAGCAATGGGCTTAAACTGGAGCAAGGGAGGTGTAGGTTGGATATTAAGAATAACTTCCTGACAGGGAATTAAATGCTAGAAGAAATTATCTAGGGAGACTGTAGCGTCTCTATCATTGGAGGCTTTTAAGAACAGGTTTTGTCAGAAACAGTCTTGTTGTTGCTTAGTTTTACCTGGAGTTCAGGGGACTGGACTAAATGACTTATTGAGGTCCCTTCCAGTCCTCCACTTCTATGATTCTATAAATCTATGGTAATATTATTAATAATAATGCTGAAAAGGCAGAAGTATTCAGTAAATATTTCTGTTTAGTGTTTGGAAAGAAGCAGGATGATATCCTTGTATATGAAAATGATGAAGTATTTTCCAGTCCATTAGTAACTGAGGAATGTTGTCAGTCAGGTGTGTGTGCTGGTGTGAGTTCCCCTCTGAATGCTGTCTCAGCTTCTGCAGTTAGTTAAATTGGCAGAACTCATTAGTGCTGCCCGTGAATAACCACAGACTTGGTTCCATGGTGAAGGCACTATGACAGGATTATTGTAGACAAAGCATGGTGGTAGCACCCCATAGGAACTACAGGTACACTAGGACATGTATGCTCATTAAAATGGATCAGCTCAGATAACAGCAGGAGTTTCCGTTATCCCCTGGCCTGGACAAAGATGCCTTTGCTACGACTTTCTTATAATCTGATAGAAAGCTGTTCCACAATGTATCTTTGATGTCGGCTATTGTTCCATGCCTTGCCTCCAAATCAAGCATAACATCTTTACCCACTGACCTGTCTTTATTTTAAAGTTGGAGTGTCCCTATACCATCCTTCATGATTGTGTTCATGCACTACTACACTTTGGGGAGAGCTTGTACTGCCTCCCTGTATTGTACTGCATTTACCATGTACTGGGGGAGTTGGCTTCAGTTAAAAAAGTTAGCACAAGGTATCAGCAGAGAGCATATTAAAGGGATTAAGAACTGACTGACAGATCTCAAAGAGTAGTCATCGTGGGGACAACTGCATAAATCTGTAGGAAAAAAAACCCAACAACCCTGTGATAATGGGGGACTTCAACTTGAATGACAAATGCTGAAGGTCTAATGCTGCCAATATTAAAACATCAGTGGAATTCCTAAACATTACAGATGACAATTTCCTAACTCAAGATTTGAAGCCAACCCAGGAGAGTGCTATGTTAGACCTTGGTCTAACAGATAAAGAAGATCTGATCACAGAACTAAAGATGAATGATACCTTGGGAGTAAGTGATCATGACTTGATCACATTTATAATGTACAAGCAGAATAAAGTCCAGACAAGTAACATATATACTTGGTGCTTTAACAGGGTCAATTTCACAAAGATTAAAACAATTAGCCAAATCACCTGGGAGGAAGAATTTATTCAGAAAAATGTGAATGATAATAGAGAATCATTTAAGAACACTTTGCTAGATGCCCCAGTAGGTCACAATCCTGAAAACGAGGAAGAAGACTGTGCTGGTTAAAACCAACCAGGTTTAAAAGGGAACTGAAGTCTGCTGTAAAAATAATAATAGTAATAATAAAAATAATATACAACAAGAAGAAGAAATGGGAAGTTGATATTAATTAATATAAACCAGAAGTTAGGGATTCTACAAAATTGATAAGGGAAGTCAAGGGACACAAAGAGAAATCTGTGACCAGAAGAGTTAAGAATGATAAGAAGGATTTTCTTTCAATATATTAGGAACAAAAAGAATCCTGACCATCTTATTGTTTTATCACTAGATGGAAATGGTAGAATTATCAATAATAATGCAAAAAAGGTAGAAGTGTTCAATAAATATTTCTGTTCTGTATTTTAGGAAAAAAACGATGATATAGTTTCATATGGTGACGATAAAACTTTATTCCACTGGTATCTCAGGAGGATGTTAAAAAGAAGCTACTAAAGTTAGTAGTATTAAGTACTCTTTAAGTTGGAGCACTGGGAGAGTTCCAGATTTGAATAAAGCTAATGTTGCACCAACTTTTAAAAAGGGTAAATGGGATGTCCCAGCTCACTATAAGCCTGTCAGCCTGACATTGATCCCAGTCAAGATAATGGAGCAGCTAATACAGGACTTGATTAATGAAAACTAAAGGAGGTAATGTAATTAATGGAAATCAACATGTGTTTATGTAAAATAGATTCTGTCAAACTAACTGGATATCTTTTTTTTAATGAGATTACAAGTTTGGTTGATAAAGTTTATAGTGTTGTCATAATATACTTGGATTTCTGTACGGTGTTTGACTTGGTACTGCACGACATTTTGATTATAAAACTAGAATGTTATAAAATTAACCTAGCACACATTAAATGAATAAAAAAATGACTAACTGATAGGTCTCAAAATGTAACTGTAAATGGGGAAACATCATTGAGCAGGTCTGTTTCTATAAACAGTGTTGGTAAGATCAATACTAGAATACCATGTACAGTGCTGGTGTTCACATTTAAAAAAATATGTTAAAAAATTGGAGAGGGTGCAAAAAAGAGCCACAAAATGATTTGATAGCTGGAGAAAATGCCTTATACTGAGAAACTTACAGAGCTCAATCTGTTTAATTTATTGAAAAGAAAATTAAGAGGTAACTTCTGCAAAGTGGATCAAGATACGAGTAGCTATGTGAACCTATCATTCTGAAGTTGTATTTCATGCTGTAGTAATGGTCCATAACAACATTGTATATGTAGCCATTCAAACAGCCACATAATTGCCTTTTTGATGTTGTAATATAAATGTGTTCCAGAATCTAAGCTTTCATTAAAGTAAATTAAATCTCTAATCTCAAGAAAATATGATATGTGAAGCAAATGTTAAATGATGTAACAATATTTGCCTGAGTCTGCAGACATCATGGAACAACGATTATGAGAATTATAAACTGCTCCATTTATCCCAGTGGTGTGCTCATTGATGCATGATAGTAAATCAAATGTCAACTAACTATTTCACCACTGAGATTTTAGCAGAAGCATCAAACTAATATGTTTCCCCAGCCTTGAAACTGGTAATATATGTTAAGGTGAGGAACAGTGGGGCATGGTCAACGTCAAGCTCTGTTGGAGTGAAGAATGAGGAAATTCCCAATTGAAAAATTACCTGAAGTCACTTCTGTCCCTGCTCAAATTTGGGGCGGAGAGAGGAGATCTATTCCCTCCTCACTACTGAAAGCCTGAATAGGTTGGCAAGAGAGAAGAATTGTGGATGGCTGGGATTTTGAGGGGCATGAGGAGTCCAAAGAGACACATATATATACTTTCCTGTATATCTTGAGAGATCAACATGGAAAACCGTATGTGCCTAAAGAGGCAGTGGAAAAGTGAGAGGAAAAACATTTAGGAAGGGATAGTGCCAACTAAGTACAGGATTCTTGCCGCTGCTGAAAAATTTAGGGTTAACATACTTCATAGGATATGGGGCCTCTACTGTAGCATAATACATAACTGCAGTATTTAGAGTGTCAATATATGGATTTATTCTAGGATAATCCTTTATGTTAAGGCAAATATGCTGTTATAAAGAATATGAAATAAATAACATTTCTCTATACACTTCAAACCATCATGTAACCTGACTTCAGACAGTATTAGCTGACATCATTAACCTACAGTCATGTAACTGGCATCATTGTTTCCATAGTAACTACTGTAATATATTCCAAAAGAGAATGAAGGAGAGAGCGAGTTAAAAAACATGAACAAAACAGCAAACAAAATTAGACAACTCCACCTTTAAAATGAACACACTGGGAGTGATCAGCACAACAGGCCCAATCCAGCAAGCCATTGGTTTGTAGAAGTCCTGTCAAAGGATTTAGAAGAATTACTTACTGTAAGAGGAATTACAATTATGGAACACTGGTACAATTGCACCCCTGGTTTTATTGTGCAGAGTGCTATAACATATCAAGATTAATGGGGTTAGCCCAAATGCTCCATCAGGACAATGTCTCATTTTCGGTCTTTTCTTCAGGGTCTATTACATACTAGGGCACAGGAAAGATCTTTGTATTTCACACACTCAGAATGATCTCTGATTTCTACCTTCCTTCTGAATGGACTGATTTCACACAGACACAAAAAAACCAGACTGACAGAATTCTGATTTGCCCTCTCATTTAATCTGCTGTATGCTTTATCCCTATAATACACTTCATTTAAAATACTTCTTTGTTGTTTCACTTCATTTATTTGGCACAATAGAAATCAAAGTTCTATTTAGTGCGTGTTACAATGGTGAAACGGCTCCCAGCTTTTCAATAAAACCAGAGGTGTTTATTATATAATAGTAGTTTTTTGTGCCACAGGAACATGCACTAAAAATGTCATTGGTTTAATATATTAGAATCTGATATTATCAGCCTTGTATTTCTTACCACCTGTAAAGCTTATTAACAAAGCTTCAGTTATCATGGTGTGGAATGTAAATTAAAATTGTACAAAATAGAATTGCTTGCAAAGGTGGATTTTATTTTCATGTGGTTCTACATAACACATTTAGGATTCTTTCTATATTACTTCCAAAGAAAAGTATAGATGAAGATTTTTTATATTTATGATTATCTGTGTTTAAATTAAAAAACAAAGTCCTGGTTATTCCTCGCCATAAATGGAAACCCAAAATATGGTAAGTAACACTTGCCACTTCTTGTTAAAATGTTACTAATGTTAGTCAAGCACTGTGTGATAATTCATTAATGTGTTGTGTAGGTAAGTATTATTATTTGTTTTGCAGGTGGGGAAACAAAGGCAGAGATCTGAAGTGACTTATCCCAAGCCATGCAGTGTTTCAATGGCAGAATTTAGATATAACTATGTAATTGCTGGGTCCAAGTCCTCAAGCTACTGCTGCTCCTTATGGTGACTATAACATGAAACTGTGAATAGATTGGAAGGGTAATTAAATGACTTCTGTGGGCACTGGATCAGGGCCTAATTACAGTAATAAATTTTGCTCGGATCAGTCTGATGTAAGTAATAGTTGATACTGCCAAACTACATAAAATGAGTGTTTAATTCATCCTCCTCAGAATAATGAATATTTATATAGTACCCCAATTATCCGACCTATAATATAGGTCTTTACAGGACAACGGATAAACAATGTTACTGTGGTTATACTATTTTCACAGGATTTGTGAGGATACCCCTGTGCTGTTATGCATCATAACTGATCATCATCTCTTTAGATGCATATTATAGGGCATTGTTATCATTTAGGACATTACAGTACTGAAGAGCTGCAACAGTATTAGTATATTTGGATGGCTGAACACTACCTGGCATGTTATTAGCTTCCTCTTTTAAAAGACAAAGGAGCAATACCAGGGACAGTTCCAAGGGGCAATTCAGTTTTGGAAATTGGCATCTTTTCTATTTGTTAGGGGAGTCCAAGAAAGTCATTTTTTCTTTTACTCTCTCTCTTTTGATATCACACTTAACACAAAGCCTATGAAGTCTTTATAATGATACCTTCCATTATAATTATCTTTACAAATAATAGCTAGAGAAAAATCCCAATAATTAGACAAAAGAATGTGAGGTTAAATAGCATCATTTAAAATTACTGCTGTGTCATATTTAGGCAACCTACTAATTCCCTCCAGTGGAAAATAGTGTCTAACAAAATCAGCTATTTATATATAGAATTTTATTTAGAGGTCTGCCCTGTATTGTCTTGCCATTAAGAGCTTGCTTTCTTGTATCTTCTTCTTGTATGCACTCTTGTTGTCTTTAAATGTATTCAGCACAGTTGCCTAGCTTTGCCCCAACATCCCAGGCTCCATATACAGAGAGGATTCCCTGCCCATAGATGTTCCCCATCCAGTATGAAAGAGATACCGTCCTGTCTCTGCCAGGATGTTCCCCAATGCCTGTGGACCCCCTGAAGGGTGATCTGTGAGTCCAAGGTCTGTGCTCAGGGAAGAGAAGAGTGTATTGTGGTGAAGCATTGTTGGGTCCTTCCAGAGCTGTAGAGTTTAGTCAAAAACAGAATATAGTCCCAGTCTGTTTTTATCTTTTTTGTGGCAATGCCACCTGGAAGTCACAGTAGCAGTCACAGCTTGGGGCAGGGCCCACTTCCAGGGAATCATGGATAGGTTGCCAGAACCAGAGCTGGTATGTAGGCACAAGCCCCTGAAAGGATAGCCCTTGCTCCCACAGGTATCCTGGGAATTGGAAGTTTGGAGGTCTCAAGGCCTTTTCTTATACACCTTTGTGATGGGGTGTATAGGCTTCACACTGATGAGGAAGGTGACAGAGAGGCCCTGTGGGGGTAGGGGCTCCTAGCCTCACCCCTGTCAATCATGTATGGTAGGGAAGAGACCCTTTAAAAGGAGGAAATGGTAGTCAGCTCAGGAAGAGATCAACCTGAGCAGGAAACTGCTGAAGTAACTCCTGAAACTGCAGGAGAGAGCGCCTATTCAGATCTCCACCCTGACCCTATGGTGAGTTCATTGACCAGGGTAAGCCTGACAGAGCAAGCCCGATTCAGCAGCCTAGCCAAAAGAACTCTTCAGAAAACACTATGCGAGCAGCCCTTCTGTAAGAAGGTACTGTGATCTTTTTCCCTTTGAGTTGGCTCCAGGAATACATTATTCTCAGGTGCACTGGAACATTTAACCTTCCTTTTGGTCCCTCACCAGAAGAGACTTATGAAGAACTGCAAAGGGCAGGATCCCCCTTTGCAAGAAATAAAAAACTGGAGAATGTGTATAAGACATCCAGGGCAAATAACTGGACATGGCCAGGGTCTCCCACCATCTGGGAGAAAAAGCTAAAGGGCCTTTTTTTTTTTACAGTCCCCCACAAGAAGAGTGATGTGGTGGTGGTATAGGGGAGGAGGGATGTATGCAAAGGAGACCATGATCTGGTCCAACATTATCATTTATTATTGAGCTATTAACTGGCCTTGACTCACGTCCTATTTCCAATCCTAGATACTGCTACTATATACGTGCTCTCTTGTTACTACTTAATCTGATAGCACATTACAGATTACCACAGCAGTGCAGATAGTTAAAATGGCTAAATACATAATTTTGGAAAATTTTTAAAATGTGTTTCTTATACTGTTTAACTTTAAAGATGAGTACACATAGAGATATGATATATTCAACGTATGGGACTTGACGCAGGAGCAGGTGATGCAATTAGCACATCCGTACACTCTCCGTAAAGTACAGTTATTTGAATTGATTATTGAAAGAGCGCTAGAGAGCAGTTCAGCTTTTCACAGAAGTAATATTCAACAAGTTCTTCGCCCTGTGGAGTTTATCATTAAATTTATACAGATAACACGAGTAATGACATCAAATTGTAACAGAGGGAAAACAGTGGGATAACAAAACAAGTGCAGAGGGACCTTTTTATGAGGATTTAAGGTTATGATAATTTGATTGTCATATTAACTTCTTGATTTATTTTATTTTTATATTTTATAACCCTATCAAAAGGCAAGCAGCAGGAATGGCAACTGGAGTGTATGAGAGACTATTAGTGGGGAAATGGATTCTGAGGGGAGACGCAAAGGCGGACAGTGTAATTACTAAGTGTACAGGAGAAGGGAAGCTGAAGGAAGGTGCAGAATGAAGAGTGGGAGAAGACAACATAAGGATCAGGAAAGCAAACAGAACTGGCATACAGAACAGGGTATACTAGATTGAGAGGAGGGACAGAGTAAGGGAGATCCTGAAGATGAGGATATGGAATTTGACTATGCTGTAGAAGGAGACAGAAAGAAAATGAACTTTATCTAATCTATGATATTTATAGATAGCCCATCATTACAGTCTCTAGACACTAAATGCAGTCATCTAGATTTGCATAGTAGATCCACAAAGGATATCATGAGAATTTCTGTGCTTTGCTTGTCCCAGGATCTAAACAGCTTTGATTTACTGTTAACACCCGCTCCTCCTCCCCAACTAGTATACGTTAGTATTTGCTTGTTGGTCATGCTAGGATGATTTGGCAGCATTCTGTGAAGGTGTCCAGACTTTTGTTTCACTTTCTGTCTTCTGGTAGCATGCTCCACAATCAAGCATCCTTGGCAGAGAATTCTTTATCTATCACTCGTGAATTTTATTGTTGGTTTTGTTGTCTGTGTTATCCCAGGCCCTGATATATCATGATTTTCATATCTAGGCTCTGGCGAAGTCTTACAGATTCTTTCTACATAACATCTCTAAGATACAGCTTTTTCCTATTCATCCACATGGCTAAACGTCTTGTCCAAACTATCACCGTTTTACATCTCAATGAATGCAACATCTTTCTCTCTTGACAAATGCAATCTTGCCCTGTTCATATGTATTCAAAATTCTGCTATACAGATTACTTTCCTACCATCTTTTCAACCATCTCACTCCTATCTTTGCACTCCTTCACTGACTTTGTTGTATCAGACATAACCTACTTGTCTTCACTTTCAAGGCCTTTCACAGTCTGTCCCCACCCTACCTATCATCTCCCATTCAGTAGTGAAAAGTCAATCCCATTTCAGATGGGCCAATAATGCCAGCCTCCATCACCCCCTTGTTAAATTTTTCACACAGGCACTTTCATGCTCTCTTCCATACTGATCAATATGCTTGGGAGACATTAACTTAGTTTACATTCAAAATATTTCTTAAAACTTTCTTTTGCCATGATGCCTACAAAAAAGTTAAACAACAGCTAGGCTGTTGGTGGCTCAGAACACACCATATCATGCTGACCAAGAGTGCCTACTTGTTTCTTTGTATTCCCCCAATTTGCCTGTATCCATCTGTTGTCCCTTGTCTTATACTTAGATTGGAAGCTCCTTGTAGCAGGAACTATGTTTTTATTCTGTATGTGTACAGTGCTTTGCACAGTGGGGCCCTGATCTATTACTGGGGCTCTTCGGCATGACAATAATACAAATAATAAATAATCAGAATAAATACTTTGGTAGATTACATAAAATGAATTGTTAGATAGCCAGACAAGAATAGCTATGGCTGTATATAGAGCCTGTCTCTGGTGCAACCAGGTGTGAATCCAGTAGGTCCCTCATTAATTGGAGTTCCCATGTCATTTCTACCGTCAGCCCAAATATAGTGAATTACAGTAATCCAGTCTGGAGGTGATAAATGTATGGACACTGTGTCAAGTTCTTCATCTGAGAGAAAGTGGTGCAGCCTCCTTGCAAGCAAAAGTGTGTGTGGGGGTGGGGGGTAGGGAATGTGGTTTTCACCATTATTGCTAACTGGGCATCTAGCATCACAGCAAAGATTCTAGCTGAACGCCCTAGACTTTCTACTACAGTGACAATACGTCAAGAATGTGTGTTCTGTAAGGACAGGTTAGACTCTTGGTTAGTTCCTTGAAACACTTCTCCTTTTCCACCAGCATTACTTCGGTCTTATCCAAGTTTAATTTCAACAATCAGTTCAAGATCTATCTTTTTTGCAGGCACTGTGACATCTTGATGGTATTGGCTATGTGTGCTGAAAAGAAAATCCAAAGCTGGGACTTCTGGTTGAAAAAAAAAATCTTATATAATAGTGTTTTTTCCTAGGTATAGAGCTATAGCTGCTTACTTTAGGGACAAAATTAAGTCTACTGCCTTTTACTCCTTTAGCACTGCGGAGCCAACACAGCCTTGGAAGAGTGAGATGGATTCTTCTCTGGCTCACATGTTGGTCAACAGAAATGTTGCCTAAGTTCTGGTTGCAGAATCTGTATTTCTAATTACAATGCATGAGCAAGGAGAGAGAGAGAGAGAGAGAGAGAGAGAGAGAGAGAGAGAGAGAGAGA